>CM062297.1:540325881-541525881 GCA_031216915.1 Pictodentalium vernedei
CCCAAATATGAATCCAGGGAGCCAATTTGAACAAACTTCCATCAGATCCACCCCACAATGTTGCATACCAAATATCAAAAGATTCTGCCTGCTGGATCTAGAGAAAAATTTTTTTTAAGAAATTTGCCTGAAATGCACTAAGTTCGAAATCGGGCTCCTATACTGAGCCCAAATATGAACCCAGGGGGCCGATTTGAACAAACTTGAATCAGATCCACCCTACAATGTTGCATACCAAATATCAAAAGATTCTACCTGCTGGATCTGGAGAAGATTTTTTAATCTTTTTCCCATTGCCTACAGTGTTAAAAAGTGCTGCTGCCTCAGCACTTTTTCAAAAGTCCTGAAAAAGTACCTTATGATCAAACCGATAGGGATTTTTTTTTAACCACTCTATTCTACTGGATAAAAGTAAGCTTTGTACAAAATAAGAATTCTCTGTGCCGTGTAGTTTTGGAGATATGGCAGTTTTAAGGTTTTTCCTATTTTTAGCTCCCGAGGTTCCCACGGGGCAATGAGAAAATTTTTTTTCGCATCAATCAACTACTTATGACCCATTATCATCTCATATCAAATTTGGTTCAAATCGACCTGACAGTTCTGAAATAGAAACTTTAGGCGTGGCCAAAATTTTTGCCCCTCCCATAACGAAGGCAAATAATGCCCGACAAACTTCTCTTGAATAAACTTGATTCTAAACCACAAAAGGACTCTGTATACCACATATCAAGTCTCTGCTACTGGTGGTTCATTAGAAGAAGATTTTCAAAAAAATTGGCCATTTTTTCCCCACACCTCTGCTCAATATGAGCTGAAACCTATTTTGGCTAAAAATCAAATGCCCCTATATAACCACTACTTACATGAGAATTTAATTAAAATGTGGCCAGTGGTTTAGGAGAAAGAGGCTCAAACACCACCTTCACGCAGGAGCGGACGGACGACGGACGAAGAGTGATAAGAAAAGCTCACCCTGACTTTCAGTCAGGTGAGCTAAAAATCGCGCTTCCTGCAAATGAACAGCATCCAGTTGAGATAAAGACAAATAGCACGAACCGAACAGAGCAAAGAGCAATTAACCTCAGCAGAAGGAAGAGCCTTGATACAGATAGGAGGTGGAGTAGTTTCTGGCATATGATTCTTGGCAGAAAGGAGCAATAAGTGGTAAAAGTAAAATGGCTGGCGGAGCTCCTGAAAAAGGCCAGATCAACCGAGAGGGCGTGAAGCTCAATAACCCTTCTGGATGCGGCAAAAGCGATCAGAAAAGCCTTCTTGTATGTGAGAAAATGAATATCCACCAGGGAGAAAGGTTTGAATGCCCCCCCGCCCCCCCCCCCCCCCCCCAGCAAAGCAGCATCCAAGAAAGATTCCGCCTTGGAGTAAGCTGTAAAATCCTAGGGCTTTTTAAAGAAAAGTGCCGGATAAGCTTCGATGAGATATGGATTAGTGCCATTACGACACTTTCCCACGTACGAAAAGGTCTCCAAAAGCATGTTCCTATACCCTTTGATGGTAACAGGTTGGAGACCCCAAGAATCAAACAGATATACCAGAAACTCTGCAATCTAAATGTTATCGAAGGATCAGCATAATCAACAGAGTGATCAGCACACCATCGACAGAAGACCTTCCACTTAGCCGCAAAAGGCTAAACCAGTGGAGTGCCGCCTTGAAGAAGAAGTGCACTCCACTGCTCGTCTTGAAAAATCTCTAAGGAGGAGACAGGACCTGACAAAAGATATGTGTGAAGGCAGAATGAAGTTGGGTCGACGTGAAACCTCCTTGGGTGACCTTGACAAAGAAGGTTGCGACATAGAGTGAGACGTGCCGGAACTGCCGCCAACAGAAAGGGGAGCTGATTGATCCACACCTGTTGAGGCGACAGGGGAGCAATCAGAATGATTCGACAACTGCAGGTTTGTATCTTGGCTAGAACCTGAGGCAGAATCGGAACTGGCAGGAAGGCATAGCCGACTAGACCGTTCCAATCGAGTGATAGAGCATCCAAGGCAAAAGCCAGAGGATCTGGACATGGGGACTCGAAAGTGTTCACTTGATGGTTCCAACTGGTCGCAAAAATATCGATGTGGGGATGACCCCCGAGTTTGCAAAGCGACTGGAACACTGCCCTGTGAAGCATCCACTTGGTGGAAATGACCTTGACCTGTCGGGACAGGCAGTCGGCTAGGATGTTCAGATGACTAGGAATGTGATGAACCACCACCCTGGTGTTGACATCGTGAGCTAGCAGTAGAAGATCCCGAGCCAATTCATACATGGGAACCGAGTGCGTGCCGTCCTGGTTCCAAATGTAAGTGACCACTGTTGAATTGTTGGAGAAAAGAAGGACCTGACGATTCAAAAGGTGGGGGATCCACTGCCGGAAACTCATAAGAAGAGCAAGAAGCTCCTTCTGGTTGATGTGAAGAGCTGCTTGATCCTGGACCCATACACCGTGAAGGGAAAGACCTAGAGGATCCAATGCCGCACCCCATCTGATATCGCTGACATCTGCCACCAGAACAAGAATTGGACAAGGGCAAGTCCAACGGAACTCCCTGCATAATCCACTGAACATCCGTCCAGGGAAGAAGGTGACAATGAAGAGATGCTGATAACTGAATCACCAGATCCAGAGGATCGACAATTGGCCTCCAACGACTGAGCAGAAAGTGTTGGGGTGGTCTGACATGCAGCCGACCTAGAGGAATGAGATCTGTCACCGAACAGCAGAGACCGAGCAGCCAAAGAATACTTCAAGCTGTCGTGGACGTGGACTGAGTAAGAGTCGAGGCGAAAGCCAAGAGAATCACAGCCCTTGCCTGGGGAACTGCCACCGTATTCAGCTTAGTACGGAAGTCCATCCCCAGATGACAAAACGATTGAGAAGGGACCAGGGCTGACTTCTCCTCATTGACTCTGAACCCTAGAAACATGAGCAGGATCAACAGCGTGTCAACATCTGACTCCAGAAGAGCAGCATTGGAGTGCCTCTGGAGGATATCATCCAGATACGCTGAAGTAGACACCCTGGACTATGTGTGATGGAAGGCTATCCCAAGAAGCCAGGTTGAGGCTGAAAGCGAACCTGAGATACTTTCGCAATGTCCGATGAATCGGAACATGAAAGTAAGTGTCTCGCAGGTCGATGCTGGAAGCAAAATCTCCCTGGCCAATGGAGCAGCGACCTGACCTGAAAGTCTCCATGCTGAACTTGGGAGCAATGATAGACTGGTTCAGGATACTCAGATCGATAACCGGTCAGAGTCATCCGTCCTTCGGCACCAAGAATAGGCGGGAATAAAATCCCACTGAATGAATGTTCTTGACGACCGCGATCGCCCCCTTTGACAGGAGATCTCCGTGATAAAAAGTTCCCGATGTGAAATGTCTGAAGGAACTTGGGTTTGAAGAGGCACTCTCGACAGAGTGGGGTGCCTCCGAAAGGATATCCGCAGACCGGACCGAACAACATCTAACACCCAAGGATCGGATGTGATCATGGCCCAACAGTCTGCAAACTGTGATATCCTTCCTCCAACCTGGGACGAATCGAGGCGAGGCACGTGAGAACAGAAACCACCTCCTCTGTTAGATGAAGGATCCTGAGACATTCCTCTGGTCTGCCGATGCTTACCCTTACCATGTGACTAAGAAGCGGAGGCAGGAGGATCAGCCTTGGCTTCACAGAGGAAGCAGAAGGGCGTTTGTTGAGCTTAGAATGGCCTGGGCCTCCGACAGAAGGCTGATCAAGCTGGTGAAGCAGCAGCTGATCTTTGGAATAATGCAGGACATCATCCCAGACCGTTGCCACGGAACCATGGAATAGTCATGGACCCACCAAAGAAGTGGATTGAAGAGCAGCACGTTGCCCATCAGGAAGGGAACGACTTGTATTCAACACAGCGTCCCGGTGAACTAATTCCATGTTAGCCGTGTTACAGGCATGCGTGTGTGCAAGATGCATGAGTGCCTTGGAGATCACATGCAAAGGAGCCTGTACATCATCAAACTTATCAGGAGGCAGATAAGCAGCCAAGGCTGAGACGATGTGATCCGAGAGAGAAAGCATGCCTAGCATCTCTCTCGATAAGCCCAACATGGACTCCAGAGTCACCATAGGAATAATGGCTGACTTGGGCTTGGAAAGCCCGAGGGAGGAGTCCTGATCCAAGACCATCAAAGTCTGGCAGACCGACAGATTGACGGAATCGTAGGAATGATAACCCACTGGAGGCAAAAAGGTATCAGCCCTGGTGAAGAACGAAGTATTCATAGCCTTGGAACTCAGCTTAGAGTCCAATGCTACAAAAGTTTCGACCACTAGTAGCGACTGGTAAGGTCGAAGGCACCCAGAAGCAAGTTGCTCCACAGGCTGTAGGCGCGCGACCGATGATCGTGGCCTGGCTGAAACCTCCGGCTGGTCTGACGGTTTGAGTTATGGAAGGAACTCAAACACAAAGTCAAAAGCTTACCCCAAGTCAGAAGACTGCTGGATCTCGACGTCAGGTGTGTCTGACCCTTCCTCAGAGTCAGAACACACATAGCCCATCACAGGCAAACCAGCCGATGCCTTCTATGGCGTAGGACCACCAGGGGATCAGAAAGCAGCTTCCAATCCCGGGAGGCAGTGGGGGGGGGGGGGGGGGGGGGGGTATTTGGGAAGCCTGGTTGCTGGAGGCAACGGGAAGGCTTTTGGAAAGAACCTGCGTGAGCAAGGAGAGGGCCTCCCTAAGCTCATGGCCCATATCAGCCGGTTCGACGTGGGAATAGCCTGGCAAAGTGGCTTCGCTCCTGACCCTCTTAACCAGCAAAGGGTCACGATCCTCTAGAACACCCGACGTGGGGCAACAGGTGGCAGCCGAAACATCTGAATGCAGATGCTTATAAGGGTATGAAATACCCCGAGGATCTGAAGTGCGGGAACTCAGGAGAGTCGCCATGGACCTCTGAGGAACAGAAGGTCCAGGTTGCACAAAATGTGTCGGTCCCGCAAAACTGGCCAAAGGACCAGAGTGCGTGGACGGGAACACAACAGAGTCCATGGTGACCCCGCCATGTACATCTGAATCCAATGAAAAACCTGCTGGGCTTGACGGCTGAGAGACCACAGCAAAGGGTTCGGCTGGCATCCCCTCCGACTTCGCTGAGTTGAAGTCAGGGGAGGCTGAGGCCGATATCCCACGTCCAAATTACCAGACATCCCTGCTGACCCCTGCAGGGATAAGCCAAAGTCAGTTGAAACGATGACCGTAGATGTTGCAGACGGAGTAGCAGCAGATACGCCAGAAGGTATAGAAACCGGTGGAAAGGTGGAGAGAACAACCAAGCTCGGCTCCAAGGGAGGAGTCACAACCCTAGTGGCAGCCTCAGATGTCGACTGGAGAGGGACAACCATCCCAGAACCAGGCATCTCTTCACCGGATAATTCAACGGCTCCTGCAGTATCCACTGCAGGAAAAGACCACACATCCCCCACAGAGGGGATATAACTCTCACCAGACATGGTCGTGTCGGGAGACCCCTAATGACAGCATTCCCCTTTCCTATGGGAGGAACGGCCACGAGAATGCACCACACAGTTCACGGAAGCCCAAAAGGTGGATGACCAAGACCCACAGAGCCCACAGGTTCGATCAACACCCATTACATGAGGAACATAAAGCATGAAAATCATCCACATCCTTCCGCAAAAGGCATTGCCCACAAGGAACTGTCCTGGGCATAGCAGAGGTGAGAGATGTAGAATGGAAGGTGAACCCAACAGAAAAAAGAAGTAGAACACCCCCCAACTACAAGAGGAAGGTGCGGTAATAAAGGCCTGGTGGGAACACAACAGAACCCAGACAGCCAAAGGGGATCCAGAAAGCAGAAATTCCACCCTCAACGGAGGGAAGAAATCTTGCCAGAACAGCCCCCCACTGACACCTAACTTCAAAAATAATGTCCAAAAGGATAGCATAAATTGACAATGTCAACCAATAACCGAACCGCACTGTAAACGAAAGTCATGCACAAACACGTAAAAAATATAATTACAAAAAATGTGGTTGAATGTTATAACGAGAATATACAAAAAACACAGCCCTGTTATTTGAATATCAGCAGTCCCATAATTCAGTCACAGGAACAAGGTGTAAACGAGTTGAATTATCACTGTTTATCAGAGCAAACGAAAGCACATCTTCCTAAGATGGCAGAAGAAAAAAGAATGGGTCATTGGTTACACATCTTTGCACTGGTACCAGAAGCCATGGAACTGTTCTAGGAGAAGAGCACCCCCTACTTGGTGTGCGCCTCTAGCACTCGACCCAGTTTTGGCTTATTTTTTCTTGGTGCTTTTGCACCACTTTTCTTTCCCAAATCGCTTGGGAAAGATCAAAATAGAGAGTATACTTCCAAGTTAGGGACTTCCACTGAAATGCAAGCCTGTTGTAAACAATTCTAAGGTAGGCTGATAAGAAATAGTCAATCGTTTATACCCATGTTGCCCATTTTAGAGGACTTCCACCCCAAGCACCGGTGATTGGGTTCTATTTTAACAGTAAAACAGAGCTTGTTTACCACACTAATCAAGCACTGCTTCACTTCCTTTCTTACAGGGAAATTTAAACATACTTGAATCTGCCCCCACAAGGATGGTGTGTACCAAAAATGAAATGTTTCTGGCAGGTGAATCTGAAGAAGAAGGTTTTTAAAGTATTTTCTTCCTTTGGAACCCAAAACATATGAACACAAGGACTTAGTTTGAATAAATTTAAATCTGGTGCCTATGAGAAAGCTGTGTACCAACTACTAGAAAATTTTGACTAGTGGATTCGAAGATTATAGAAGAATATTCCTGATATGAGAGGCCAAAAATGAACCCATTGACTTGATTTAACCCTTTATTTAACACAAAAGGCAAACGATATGTGGGCAAACGAAACTACTGAATAACTAATTTTTTGAATTTTTTGCATCAAAAACACAGCTTATGCCCCCTCATTGGAATGAGCTCAACAAGATCATTCCAATGAGGGGGTCATAAGCTATGTTTTTGAGACAAAAAACCAAAAAAAAATAATGAAAACTGAATGATGATTTTTGTGAATAGCACTGGCCAGTTTGGTCCGTTATATCGAGTAAAGGGTTAAACAAACTTGAATCCACCACCACAGGAAGCTGTATTCCAAATATGAAAAGATTCGGACAAGTGGATCTGAAGTTTTTTAAAGAATATTCCTCATATTATAATAAGATAAAATTTGAGCTTCAGTAGGAAGCTCAAAAACAAACTCATAGACCTGATTTGAACAAACTTACATCTGACCACCCTAACGATGCTGTATACTAAATTTGAGAAGATTCTGACTGGTAAATCAGAATAAGATTTTTTTAAAATTTTCCTCATACTGTACTAAATATACAACCCAGGGGCTTTAATCTGACCCCACAAGGATGCTGTGTATTAAATATCAAAAGACTCTGAATGGCAGAGCTTGGGAAGATTTTGAAAGAACATTCATACTGAACTGAGTTAAAATTTGGGCCCAAATATGAACTCAGGGACTTGGTTTGAGCAAATTTGAAGCTGACCTCCCTCCTTCCCATCCTCCTAAGAATGCCGAATACCAAATATAAAAAGTGGATGCCCAGTGGATCTTAAGAAGATATTCAAAAAAAAATTTCTCATATTGCACTGTGTTGAAGTTCAGGTTCCCATAAGGAACCAAAATGTGAAACAACAGACTTAATTCGAACAAATTTGAATCTGGCCTCTAAAAGGAGGATGTATACCAAACACCAAAAGATTCTGAGTGGTGTATCTGTATCGTTGGATAGTGCTGCTATTGGAGAATTAAAAAAACTTATGACTTAGACACAAAGTTCACAAAAAACTTGGAAAGTTTTCGTAAAGAGATCCGTGGACTTTCGAGTGAAATATTAAAATTTTTTAGTAAATTTTGTTTCTTAACATACCTACCACAATTGTTTACAATTGGCTGTAACATAAGTGCAAGCCCTACTTCGGAACTAACTCAAGCTTTTAGAATCTTTTCCAAACGAGTTGGAAAAGTACTAGAGTGCAAAAGCACGAAAAAGATCGAAAAAAGGGTCGAGCGAGACCAGCGCTCGAAATTACAGGTACTCTCTCTGCACACCTCTTGCGTTTACCGAGCGCATGCGCAACAAACCGTGACGTCAATTCCGTATTTCCGCCAACGAGAAGTTTGTGATTTAGCGGGGAGGCATCGATATCAAAGATATCCCCAAGGAGGGTGGGCCTCCGGTAAACAATTGTGGTAGGTATGTTAAGAAACAAAATTTACTAAAAAATTTTAATTTCTTTTCAACCTACTCACAATTGTTTACAATTGGCTGAATAAACAATAGGAGGAGGTGAATCACATAACCAATACCAACAAGAGTAGCAGTAACGAAAGCAAGGATGGCAGAGAACAAAAACTAAAACCTGTAATGAAGAAAGAGAGAAGGCACCTGAAAAGAACAAGGCTGAGAGAAGCGCAACCTCGACAAAAACAATTTAACGAGGGTGCACCACAGCCTGAGCAGCAACGAGAGGACCTAAAGAATAAAGGTCCTCAGATTGCTGCTGAAGGTGGCGGAGATAAAAGGAGGAGAAGGTAGAAGCATTCCTCCAGTAAGCCGCATTCATAACATCACGGAGCGAAACAGAATTGGAGAACGCCCAGGATGTAGAAATGGCACGAACCTCGTGAGCATTAAGCCGGTTCGAAACAAGATCCGATGCAGACAAGCGAGAATAAGCCAGCTTGATTGCAAGACAGATCCACCTGGAAATAGAATGGGAAGAGATAGACTGCCGCTTAGGAATGAGAGACAGAAAAAATCTCTTCCGATCCCTCCTAATGAACTGAGTGCGAGAAATGTAAGTCTTGACCGCACGAACAGGACAAAGAAGAGGCCTCCGTCCATCTACAGCAGGGAGAGCCCGAATGCAGATGGGAGGAGGTACCGAATCGGGGAGTTGATTCTTAGCCAGAAAAGAGCAATCAGTAGTGAATGTAACACTGTTAGCCTCATTTCGGAAGAAGGCAGAATCAACAGATAGCGCATGAAGCTCACTGACTCGACGAGCAGAAGCAAACGCTAGAAGAAAAGCCGTCTTATAGGTGAGAAAACGCATGTCGGTCTCAGATAAAGGCTCGAAAGGCGCCCCCTCCAAACAGTGCAACACCCATGCCAAGTTCCACTTGGGTGTAAGACGCAAAACTCGAGGCCTCTTCAAAGAAAAGTGCCGAATAAGTTTGGAGAGGAAAAGATTACGACCGATACACCGCTTTCCCACATAAGAGAAAGTATCAGACAGCATAGACCGATAGCCCTTAATCGTAATAGGCTGGAGGCCCTTGGAGTCAAAAAGAAAAACCAGAAAATCCGCAATTTGAGCGATAGACGGATCACGGTAATTCACATTGTGATCTGAACACCAGCGGCAGAAAACCTTCCACTTGGCGGCATAAGTCATTCCAGTGGAAGGTCGCCGCGATGCAGAAGTGCACTCCACTGATCGTCTCGAAAAACCTCTACGTCGGAGACTGGACCTGATAAAAGACAGGCGTGAAGGGACAGGCTCGCCAGGTTGTTGTGATACTTCCTGGGACGACCCTGTGAAAGAAGATCGCGACGTAGAGGTAGACGAATCGGTCGATCGGCCAATAGAGGCCGCAGCAGATTGATCCACACCCTCTGTGGAGACAGGGGTGTGATCAGAATGATCCTGCAACTGCAAGCACGAATCTTCGCTAAAACTTGAGGAAGAATCGGTGCAGGAGGAAAGGCATAGCCGACCCAGCCTGTCCAGTCCAGAGACAGAGCGTCTACTGCAAATGCCAGAGGATCTGGACAAGGGGAGACAAAAGTCTCTACCTGATGATTCCAGCGAGTAGCGAAAAGGTCGACCTGAGGACGACCCCACTGCTCGCAAATCGCCTGAAACACCGACCGATGTAGCATCCATTCGGTTGGAAGGACACTGTCGCGTCGGGACAGGGAGTCTGCTAGGATGTTGAGACGCCCGGGAATGTGTCGAATGGACACCCGAGCGTCCACATCCCGTGCCAACAGAAGATCCCGAGACAGCCGATACATAGGAATCGAATGAGTGCCTCCCTGATTCCGTATGTAGGCCACTACTGTCGAATTGTCCGAAAGAAGTAGGACAACATGGTCCGACAGATGAGGGATCCAAAGCCGAAAACTCAACAGAAGAGCAAGGAGCTCCTTCTGGTTGATATGAAGGTCCACCTGCTCGCTGTCCCACTCTCCGTGAGCAGACAGACCGAGAGGGTCCAACGTCGCACCCCAGCCCCGATCGCTGGCATCCGCAGTAAGGATGCGATCGGCCAAAGGAAGATCCAACGGAACACCCTGTGTCAGCCAGGGAATATTTGCCCAAGGGCGGAGGTGACAAAGCAGAGACCGAGGAATAGTGAGTTCCAGGTCCAGCGGATCTACATTCGGACGCCAATGATCCAACAGGAAGTGTTGGAGAGGTCGGACAAACAAGCGACCGAGCGGAATGAGATCGGTCACCGAACCGCAAAGGCCCAGCATCCGAAGGAAAGTCCTGGCCGAGACCGAGGAAGATTGAAGCAGGTCCCGAGTCAAGGCGGAAAGAATCGTCGCCCGAGCCTGGGGAACCGACACTACATTGTGAAGAGTGTCGAAATCCATCCCCAAATGACGGAATCGCTGAGAAGGAAGAAGATCCGACTTCTCGCGATTGACTCTGAAACCCAGCGACGCTAGAAGGCAAAGAAACTGCCGGACATCGAACTCCAGAACAGCAGCATCGTGGTGCCGTTGGAGGATGTCGTCTAGGTAGGCGGACGAAGTCACCGCCGACTGAGTGCGATGGAAAGCAAGCACATGTGACATCAGTCGGGTGAAGGCCCAAGGAGCCAGGTTCAAACCGAACGGGAGAGCTCTGAATTGAAAAACTCGATCCCGAAACGAGAACCGAAGGTATTTCCGTGACGCCAGATGAATGGGTACATGGAAGTAGGCATCCTTCAGGTCGATACTGGCCGCAAAATCGCCCTGATGAACTGAACGTCGAACCGACCGGAAAGTCTCCATACTGAAACGAGGAGCAATTATGTACTCGTTCAGGGTACTCAGATCGATGACAGGACGAAATTGGCCGTTTTTCTTCGGCACCAAGAAAAGTCTCGAGTAAAACCCCGGTGAAAGGGTGTTCCTGACCACCTCGATCGCCCCTTTGGTGAGGAGATTGTCGATCTCCTGCACCAGAAGGTCCCGACGCAGAGAATCTGAAGGGACCTGAGTCGGAAGGGGCACCCGAGATAAACTGGGGTGCCGATGGAAGGACAGTCGCAGACCGGAATGAATGACGTCGAGGACCCAAGAGTCCGACGTTATCTCTGTCCAACGGTCGTAAAACAGCGACAGCCTTCCTCCGACTGGAGGCGAATCGAGGTGAGAACCTTCACTTGCGGCCTCGACGAGGCCCCCGAGAGGAGAAACCACCTCGGGAAGTGACAGAGTCCTGAGACTTTCCAGCCTGAGGCTGCCAGCGGGCCTGGCCACGTCGGCGCTTCTTATGAGCAGAAGGAGCAGACGGAGCCAAAGGCGTAGCCGACGTCGCCGACGAGGCAGACGCAGCAGCACGCTTGGCGGGCCTGGAACGACCCCCACCCGCAGCAGCAGGTGGGTCAAGCTGTCTCAGCAAAAGCTGGTCCTTCGAATGACGAAGAACTTCGCCACGAACAGCTTCCACGGAACCATGGAACAACTGAGGTCCTACCAAAGAGGCAGACCTCAGAACAGCACGTTGCTCAGAAGGAAGGGATGGTAAAGAATCCAAAACCGCATCCCGGCGTGCCAGCTCCAAATTGGCCGTGTTACAGGCGTGAGCGTGAGTCAAGTTCATAAGAGCCTGTGACAAAACGCGAAAAGGCGCCTGAGCGTCATCAAACTCCCCTGGTGGAAAATATTCAGCCAGAGCAGCGACAACATGGTCCGCGAGAGATAACATACCCAGCATCTCTCGGGACAGGCCCACCATAGACTCAACTACCGACATCGGGAGAACTGCCGACTTAGGCTTAGTCAACCCGAGGGAAGAAGAATCCTCATCCACAGTAGTCATCCCTTGGAAGACTGGTGGAGAGACGGAATCGTAAACACGAAACCGCGATGGAGGCAGGAAGGCATCAGCTCTAGAAAAGAAGGAACCCTTAAGGGCCTTAGAACGCATTTTGGCGTCTAAGCCCTGGAAGGACTCAACCACCTGAGCCGATTGCAGAGGACGCAAAGCCCCGGAGCTAGAAGGCTCAACAGGGTTACGGCGCTCCACAGTGGACCGCGGCCGGACGGTCACAGAAGGCTGGTCGGAAGGTAGAACGTCCGGCAATAAGCCAAAGACGAAATCCAAAGCCTGCCCCAAGACTGACGAGGGGGGACCATCACCTTCAAGATACTCGTCATCCTCCGTAGCAGAGGAGACGTAGCCCAACTCGGGCTGACCAGCAGAAACCTCCTGTGAATACTGTGCAGTATCCAAGGGGCCAGGCGAGACATCTCGGCGACCGACCAAAGGAGGTTGTGCCTCAGGAGGCACAGGGAGGCCAACTTGAGGGTTGCCAGAAAGCAACCGGGTGAGCGCCAAAACGGCCTGGCGTAGGTCACCCTGAGAATCCGTCGCAGCAGAAACGCCCGACGGAGTGTCCTCCCAATGGACCCTTCTGGTAGAAGAACCCAAATCCTCAGAAGAGACCGACGGCGAACGTCGATCGGCAGACAGAATAGGAGCACGGTGAGAAGACACCGGAGGATAGTCCCGATTGTGACGCCCAGGAGCCATCACTGGCCTCTGCGAAACAGAAGGCCCTGCCTGCAAATCCTCGAAAGGGACCGACGGCGCACGTCGATCGGTAGCTGGACCTAGGACACGGTGAGAAGACACCGGAGGATTGTCCCAAGAATGACAGGAACCTGTCATTGACCTCTGCGCAGCAGACGGCCCCAACTGCCTATCCTCTGAGACCGACGGCAAGCATCGATCGACACCCAGACTCGGAACACAGTGAGGAATCACCGGAGGAAGGTTCCGAGAGTGACAGCTAACCGGGGCTGTCACTGACCGCTGCCGAACAGCAGGCCCTGGATGCCAACGTCCCAACAGCATCCCGCTAGTCGGCACACTAGCAGGCGAAGGTGGAACAATAAACGATTCACTCGAGGGACGAGGAATCGCTGCCGAAGCGACCGGCCGGCTCAACCGACTAGGAGCAAACCTAGCCAGATGAGACGGAGCAGACAGCAAACCCGCACAGCCTCGCCGCGAGGCTGGGGGAGGCTGAGAACACACAGACACACCAGCAGATACAGCCTCGGTCCCCCGAGACTGTAGACCATCCCCAGAAGAGATGGAAGAGCCACCATCAGACAGAATAGGATCTGGAGTAGCAACCCCCTCAACAACGGTGGACGGTGTTGGAGGCAGATCGGAGAGGGTTACCGAGTTGACCTCGGAAAAGCTCTCAACGAAAACAGACGCCTCAATAGTGACATCCGAAGACAAAGAGACCGCGGTCTCCTCATCAGGTATCACAGAACAAACACCGTCAACAGTTGCAGAGGAGCTCGCCACAGAAGTCAGATCCGAATCCTGTGTGACAGAGTCACCACGTGCACCAGCAGAAATGTCTGCAACGGCACGGCTACCCTTACCCCGAGAACGAGGGGTTCTAGCTCTGGAAAGAACCACCTTGTTAACAGAAGCCCAAAATTTAGAGGACCAAACCCCACAGATACCACATGATTGGGCCTGAGTGCAATTGTTGCAAGTGACACATGTGGTATGGGAATCGTCCACATGTTTCACCTGCAAACAAGAGGTACAAGGAATAGTCTTAGGCATGATATAAATACAACAATCAAGCTTCCCGCCGACGGAAAACAGAACGAAGGTCGTGTTCACACGTGGGGGAAAGGCAAGATAAAGTGTGAAAAGCACAGCAATAATAATACAAATTAACATTAAATGTAGAGTAATAATTTGGTAGCTTGAAAAAGGATACAATCCAGTAGCACACTAAAGACGATTAATAAGTTGTTCACGAAGAATTAGTATCATAAACAGCACAGTCACAAAAATTTCCGACCATGAACAATGGCGGAAAATAAAGGAATTGACGTCACGGTTTGTTGCGCATGCGCTCGGTAAACGCAAGAGGTGTGCAGAGAGAGTACCTGTAATTTCGAGCGCTGGTCTCGCTCGACCCTTTTTTCGATCTTTTTCGTGCTTTTGCACTCTAGTACTTTTCCAACTCGTTTGGAAAAGATTCTAAAAGCTTGAGTTAGTTCCGAAGTAGGGCTTGCACTTATGTTACAGCCAATTGTAAACAATTGTGAGTAGGTTGAAAAGAAACTGTCAGTTAAAGAGACAATGAACAAGATCAAAAAGGAACACTCCGATTTGATACATAGCATTGAATATAACGCCCAAAGGCTAGAGGAACTGGAACATACAGCAATCCCCAATCTTGAAGAGAAGTTAGATTCAAGATGCTCGGAGCTTGAGGAGATGAGTTTGTTAAATGAGATTCACGATCGTAAATATAATCTTCTGTTTTATGGTATACCAGAAAACCAAGGAGAAGATACTTATGAAGTAGTAGAGGGCTTCTTGAATCGTGACCTCAAATTGGGCGAGACAGAGGCATCTAGAATTGTAATCAGATCCGTTAACATTCATAGGTTACCAGGACCGAGGCCAGTGACTGGTAATCTGCCTCCACCACCCAAGGCCATTATTGCCAGAGTGGACACCGACAAGGATAACAGATGATACTTAAGGCTTCATTTAATCTAAAGGGTACAAGAAAAACAGTTAGGACTGATCTGCCACCTAGTTTGAAAAAGAAGAGAGGTAGGCTATCTAGTGTTGACTTCATTCTCTTCATTCTGAGAGACAAAGGGTATAAGACAAGAATAAGAGTGAGCGGTATAAGGGTTATTCTTGATGTAAAGGTAACAGCATCAGCAGATTGGAAAGAGTACACTGAATAATTTGGGTTTGTTATGTTAGGGCTATAACATCAGAATTACTTTGGGCTCTACTTTGAGTAATTTGGGTTTGTTGGGGTTGGGTTATTGCATCAGGATACTTTGGGCTATACTCTGAAATCTAGGTTATCAACTGATCTACAGATATAGTTGGGCTCTCACACCTGCAGATAGGTGGCATTAAAAAGATAACTAAATAAATAACTAAATAACTAAATAAATAAATAAATAAATAAATAAATAAAAAAATAAATAAATAAATAAATAAATAAATAAATAAATAAATAAATAAATAAATAGGTCTTACTCTGTATTACAGGCAAAGCAATTGGCAGGCCTTAGGTCCTATATATAAGCAGATAAGTGGCATTAAACAAATAATTAAATTTTTAAATAAATAAATATATGCTAGAGCTATCACATCAGGATTACTTTGGGCTCTACTCTGAAGTTTAGGCTACCAATTGATCTCCACATTTAGTTGGGATCTCACACTTGCAGAGAAGTGATATTAAATATATAAATAAATATATGCTAGAGCTATCACATCAGGATTACTTTGGGTTTTACTCTGAAGTTTAAGCTAACAATTGGATCTCCAGATATAGTTGGGCTCTCACACTTGCAGAGAAGTGATAGTGATATTAAAGAGAGTTATCACATCAGGATTACTCTGGGCTCTACTCTGAAGTTTAGGCTACCAAATGATCTCCAGATATAGTTGGGCTCCCACACTTGCAGAGAAGGGATATTCAAGAGAGCTATCACATCGGAATACTTTGGGCTCTACTCTGAAGTTTAGGCTACCAACTGATCTCCAGATACAGTTGGGCTCTCACACTTGCAGAGAAGTTATATTAAAGAGAGCTATCACATCAGGATTACTTTGGGCTCTCCTCGGAAGTTTAGGCTACCAACTGATCTGATATAGTTGGGCTCCAACACTTGCAGAGAAGTGATATTAAAGAGAGCTATCACACCAGGATTACTTTAGGCTCTACTCTGAAGTTTAGGTTACCAACTGATCTCCAGATATAGTTGGGCTCTCACACTTGCAGAGAAGTGATATGAAATAAATAAATAAATAAATAAATAAATAGAGCTTATCTTGAAAGACAGGTTAAGCAATTGGAAGGCCATAGGTACTGTATATTTCACTAAAGTGAAATTGTTTTTTACAGTATGGGTTTGCCTTGCTGCAGTATATGGTGGACTGTGAAAGGTCACTCCTGCATGGATTGTAGTGAAATAGGTCCTGTATATTTCACTAAAGTGAAATTGCTTTTAATGTATGGGTTTGCCTTGCTGCAGTATATACAGTATTTGGTGGACTGTGAAAGGGCACTCCCACATGGATTGTAGGAGGCAAAGCCAGGTTAAGCAATTGGAAGGCCTTAGGTCCTATATATTTCACTAAAGTGAAAAGCCAGGTTAAGCCATTGGAAGGCCATAGGTCCTGTATATTTCACTAAAGTGAAATTGTTTTTAATGTATGGGTTTGCCTTGCTGCAGTATATGCAGTATATGGTGGACTGTGAAAGGGCACTCCCACAGGGACTGTAGGAGGCAAAGCCAAAACATATGAACTAGTTAACTGGTAGAGTGCTGGAAGCCCATATTTGGGCTTTACCCTGAAGTATAGGTACCAGAACTTAAAGGCCTCAAATGCAGTGGGTGTGCTTCACTTTATCTTTGAAGTGAAATTATTTAGTCTTTTAGCAATTGCCTTGAAGCAATTTATGGGAGAGTGCCTATTGGCACTCTCCCATAAATTGTAACAAGGCATAGACATGTGAACAAATTCTATTTTCCAAAAATAATTTAGCACTCTACCAGTTAGGACACCCAAGCAGACATGTTAACTCTCCCGGAATGCCCGGGATTCTCCCGGAATTAGCTATCCCCTCCCGCCCGGGAGTCAATTTGGACCAAAAATCTCCCGGAAAGTCGACATACCAGACAAAAACTGAACCCACCAGCTTTTGTTTACAAATACAAAAGCATGTGCTCTACTCTCAACGGCAAGGTCATTAAGTTTGTGTGAAACGTCACCACTTACGTAAGAACTGATGACCAATTCTCATTTCTGTCAATGGCCGTGTTGTGATTATTGCAACACGTTTGACAGGCGGATTAAATGAATTTGAGATGCAGGATAATTGCTGAAATTGATTATATATTAAAGGCACACCTTTGCTTGTATACAGGTAGCAGTCAAATCGAAAAATAAATTCCATACGTATAAAATCTTGTCCAATCGAAAAATGTGCAAAAATACGCACAAATTTCATGTGCATTTTGGATTTCACTTTCAGATAATTATAGCCAATTTTGGAGACAAACGGCTCAAACATATGAGTTGCTGTAATTTTCAATATATTGGGAAAAATTTCCGATTCGCAATTTTATGAAGCAGGCTGTGAAAAAAATTATGTTTTTGGTGAAAAAAATCTCTAAAAAGTTGGTAATTTACGGCACTTGCACGTTTTTTCATTCGTAGTGATAAATGGACAACAAAATATCCCCGAGATGTTTCGTCCTGGGCTGGCTGTGGCATAATTTTCACGTTTCACTGAAAAATGATCACCCCATTCCAAATCCCCTTCGTAAATTACCAACTACTTCCAGTGAGTAACCGGTGTGATTAGGTGGGGCGCTGGGCTTTGGAAGATCGAATTACCACAACAACCGGGCTCTGGGGTGTGCCTAAACACCACAGATCGCCGCAGGTTACCGCAGGTCGCCGCAAGTACCCATAATTACCCAAATGGATCCAAAACTTTCAACACAGCACCATAACTGATATAGTGCTGAAAAGGTCGAAAATATCTCCAAACATTTTGTACATAAAACCATTGAAATATGGATGTCATTGGAACAAGCTCAGATATTGGCACATGACGACATCCATATTTCTGATTTCTGTTTTTCTCTATATTTCTATGGTTTGGCTTTTGAAAGGACAAATTGTTAAAAAAAAAAACACATTAGGGTGGAATGTTTAATGTATGTGTGTGTGTGTGTGGGGGGGGGGGGGGGGGGGGGGGGGGGGGGGGTAACATGGAAATTATTGATGTGCTGCCCACGTGCAAAAATCTCACTGAGAAGCATCCGAGTCTCACTGGGAGCTCATCAAAATATCACGGACAGTCACCTCCAGAGGTTAACAGGTCTGGGTCACTCACCACCAGTTAGAAGAAGGTTGACGTATGTTCCTTTGAGGTATTGTTGTTGGACTGTTTCCTGTTATGTGTCTGTGTGGTGGGGGGGAGGGGGTATTTGGTATTAATTTATATTTAAAATTGATCGATCCACACATGGTTTTTACGCGCAAAAAAAAATCTCCCTGAAAATCATGTCATCTCCCTGAAAATTTTCTTCAATCTCCATGAAAAAAATTTTGGGAGGTTAACATGTCTGCACCCAAGATATGTTAGTCCTCTACAAGAATAAAAAGAAGAAAACTCTTAGCCCTCACCATATTCTGAAAACTAAACCTCTTATCAATGAAAGTGTCAATGACACTGTAGTTCAACATGTCAAAACAAAGACATGTACATGTATAGTATGTGACACAACATGTACATGTATAGTATGTGACACAGCAATGACAAACATCTAGGTAATGACCTGATAACAAAGGTACATATAAAGTATTGTAACGATCTGTACATAAATACTGACCATTGCCTGTAACAAATGTATAGGTAAAGTATTGTAAAGGTAGGTGACAGTCAGATGCTAAACTAGAAAAGAAATCGTTGAGTCCCAGATTGGGTCTGACTGAACCCCAAAATATTTGCTCTCAAATCACAGTGATAACAAAGGCACCCAAAAACACACGCGTTCCTGTCCCAAGGTGAAAACAAAGGTACCCAAGAAGTTTTGTGAAGACCAGTTCATAAATACGAGCTGTATAGAACTTGTGACAAAAAACTGATTGGACCTAATTTCGGTACAAAATGGCCACTGGCAGCCATCTTGAATTTGGACCGCACCCAGAAACACTCATTCTCGTCCCAAGGTGATAACAAAGGTACCCAAGAAGTTTTGTGAAGAACGGTTCATAAATACAGCCTCTACCCTGAGCCATATTGACATGTGTGCTTACATTGTGTAAGTAGAACTGAATAAATCAAAGTTCATCTAATTTGCATAATTTCTGCACAAAAAAAACCCTTACCCTTACAATATGTGATGTATTCCATGTTACTAAACATTCATACAAAAATTTATTCAAATCAGAACTTTCATACAGAAGTTCTGTACAAAAGTCTGATTGCACTAATTTTGGTACAAAATGGCTTCTGGTGGCCATCTTGAATTTCGGACCACACCCAAAAACACTCGCTCTCATCCCACGGTGATAACAAAGGTACCCAAGAAGTTTCGTAAAGATTGCTTCATAAATATGGCCTCTAGTCTGAGCCGTATAGAAGTTGTGTACAAAAAACTGATTAGACCTAATTTCGGTACAAAATGGCCACTGGCAGCCATCTTGAATTTTAGACCGCACCCAGAAACACTCGTTCTCGTCCCAAGGTGATAACAAAGGTACCCAAGACATTTCGTGAAGATCAGTCCATAAATACAGACTCTAGCCCCCCCCCCCCCCCCCCTGTGAACTGTAGGTGCAGCAATTTGATGGCTAATGGTTGTGTTGTTGTATTCCATTTCATCATCAAAGTGAAATTATTATATATCTATGGGTTTATTTAGAACTAGAGGCTTCAGCAATTTGAAGGCTAAAAGTTCTGTAGTTGTACTTTTATGGCTGAGGTTCTGTAGTTGTACTACATATTAACAGTAAAAAGAAGTGACCTTAAGCACTACCAAATAAATATTATATAATTGGGCTTAACTCTGAACTCCATGGCCAGCAGTTTGAAGGCTGAAAGTATTTTATCTCTGGGGGTTTGTTTTGTTACAAATCTTGGGAGAGTGTCAAATGGGACTAGCCTATGGATTGTAACAAGACAAAACATGAACCTTTCATGGCAGCAGAAAGGGACCATAAACACCAACAAATGAATATCAAATATCTGGGATTTATTCTGAAATACAGGTTCAGTATAGCCACCATTTGAAGGCTAATGGTTGTGTTGTTGTATTCCATTATATCATCAAAGTGAAATTATTATATACCTAGGAGTTTATTTAGAACTAAAGGCTTCAGCAATTTGAAGACTAAAAGTTCTGTAGTTGTACTTTTATGGCCGAGGTACTGTAGTTGTACTACATATTATCAGCAAAAAGAAGTGACCTTCAGCACTACCAAATTAATATTAAATAATTGGGCTTAATTCAGAACTCCATGGCCAGTAGATTGAAGGCTGAAAATATTATACCCCTGGGGTTTTTTCTGTTACAAATTTTGGGAGAGTACCAATGACTAAAGGTTGTGTTGTATTCCATTATATCATCAAAGTGAAACTATTATATACTTTGGGGTTTATTTAGAACTAAAGGCTTCAGCAATCTGAAGACTAAAAGTTCTGTAGTTGTACTTTTATGGCTGAGGTACTGTAGTTGTACTACATATTATCAGCAAAAAGAAGTGACCTTAAGAACTACCAAATTAATATTAAATAATTGGGATTAATTCTGAACTCCAGGGCCAGTAGATTGAAGGCTGAAAATATTATACCTCTAGGGGTTTGTTCTGCTACAAACTTTGGTAGAGTGCCAAATGCGACTAGCCTTTGGATTTGTAACAAGGCAAAACATGCCACTTTCACATGCCACTATTTGAAGGTTAATGGTTGTGTTGTTGTAATCCATTATATCAACAAAGTGAAATTAATATATACCTAGGGGTTTATTTAGAACTAAAGGCTTCAGCAATTGGTAGGCTAAAAGTTCTGTAGTTGTACTTTTATGGCTGAGGTACTGTAGTTGTACTACATATTATCAGCAAAAAGAAGTGACCTTAAGCACTACCAAATTAATATTAAATAATTGGGCTTAATTCTGAACTCCATGGCCAGTAGATTGAAGGTTGAAAATATTATACTTCTGGGGGGTTTTCTGTTACAAATTTTGGGAGAGAGCCAATGGCAAAAGGTTGTGTTGTATTCCATTATATCATCAAAGTGAAATTAATATATACTTAGGGGTTTATTTAGAACTAAAGGCTTCAGTAATTTGAAGACTAAAAGTTCTGTAGTTGTACTTTTATGGCTGAGGTACTGTAGTTGTACTACATATTATCAGCAAAAAGAAGTGACCTTAAGCACTACCAAATTAATATTAAATAATTGGGCTTAATTTTGAACCCCAGGGCCAGTAGATTGAAGGCTGAAAATATTATACCTCTAGGGGTTTGTTCTGCTACATATTTTGGGAGAGTGCCAAATGGGACTAGCCTATGGATTTGTAACAAGGCAAAACATGCCACTTTCAGGAAATAAACTGAAATTGTTCTATTTCTACAAAATATGAGGGCTTTACTCTGAAGTGTTGAATTACAATTCGAATGCTAAATGCCCTATAGTTGTGCACCATTCTATCTTCAAGGTGAAGCCTTCTGTTCTTTTGAAGCTGCTTGTTACAATGTTTTGCGAGACTGCCACTATTTGAAGGCTAATGGTTGTGTTGATGAATTCCATTATATCATCAAAGTGAAATTATTATATACCTAGGGGTTTATTTAGAACTAAAGGCTTCAGCAATTTGATTTGAAGGCTATAAGTTCTGTAGTTATACTTTTATATCCGAGGTTCTGTAGTTATACTATATTATCAGCAAAAACAAGTGACCATAAGCACTAACAAATTAATATTAAATAATTTGGGCTTAATTCTGATTTCCATGGCCAGCAGTTTGAAGGCTGAAAATACTATATCTCTAGGGGTTTGTTTTGTTACAAATTTTGGGAGAGTGACAAATGGGTCTCCTATGGATTTGAAACAAGGCAAAACATGAACCTTTCATGGCTGCAGAAAGGGACCATAAACACCAGCAAACGAATATCAAATATTTGGTCTTTACTCTGAAATACAGGTTCAGTAATTTGAATACTGAAGGTCTGCATTTATTCCACTTTCAGGAAATAAATTTAAATTGTTCTACTTCTACAAATTTTTATAATGGGTAAGTTTTTTAATTAGTTTGAACTACAGGTATAGCAATCTGTTATCAAACGTACACAGGCATTTATAGTTATAGAAAGATGACCTTAACGACAAACCATTAATATTAGATATGAGGGCTTTACTCTGAAGTGTTGGATTATAATTTGAATGCTAAATGTGGAGCCTTCTGTTCTTATGGAGTTCCTTGTTACAATTGTTTGAGAGACGGCCACAGTGGATCCTAACTCTAGGGTCAGCTAATTGAAGGCTAATTGTTGTATTGTTGAATTCCATTTCTTCATCAAAGTGAAATTATTATCTAGGGGTTCATTTAGAACTAAAGGCTTCAGCAATTTGAAGGCTAGAAGTTTTGTAGTTGTACTTCTATGGCTGAGGTTAAGTAGTTGTACTACATATTAACAGTAAAAAGAAGTGACCTTAAGCACTACCAAATAAATAGTAAATAATTGGGCTTAACTCTGAACTTCATGGCCGGTAGTTGGAAGGCTGAAAGTATTATATCTCTAGGGGTTTGTTTTGTTACAAATTTTGGGAGAGTACCAAATGGGACTAGCCTATGGACTGTAACAAGACAAAACATGAACCTTTCATGGCTGCAGAAAGGAACCATAAACACCAACAAATGAATATCAAATATCTGGAATTTATTCTGAAAAAAAGGCTCAGTAATTTGAATTCTGAAGGTCTGCACTTATGCCACTTTCAGGAAATAAATTGAAATTGTTCTATTTCTACAAATGATCAGCAAAAAAGAAGTTTTCAAGTGTACATGTCTTTTTTTAATTAATTGGAACTACAGGTATAGCAATCTGTTATCACAAGACAAAACATGAATCAAACCATTATACCTCACGCCTTAACACAAAAGTGTGTCAGGGTGAATGTTGTATTACTGGTTTGGATCTGTGAACATCGAGTTATACTGTAATAACCGCTTTGACCTGATTTAGATAAAGCGTGCAAACAAAAGTTCTTTAGAAGTAAATGAACAAGGAATTAAATCCACTTCTCAGTAAGTATTGCTGATTTCTTATCCAAACTAAATGAATACTCTATGTCGAAGAACTATATTTATTATCTTGACTTGAGAATTGACTCACATTTTTCGCTGTGCAGTCAAAAGTTTAATACGGCACATTGTGCCCAATATATGAATATAATAAACAAAGGAATCAGTTAGAATGTCCTTTTGATCAGCCTCACAAAACATGCGTAATCAGACTACTGCTGAAACCTCACCAGCACATGGGCCAACACGAGTTAAAGCTTACAGTTCTGAACGTGACTTAAGGTCTCAGTACAATGCAATGAACCACCATCTCATAATAATAACAGTAATAATAAAACACACAAGGAAAATTGTTCACTAATTATATCAATGTTTCCTGCAGGTTACACACCTGCAATTATTCTGGACAGCAGATCTCTTTTTACTCATTTATGTCTCAACATTAAGCACTTTCTTCTTATGTTTAAATACAAAATGCCAAGCAATTATCTGTCAATGGATCCAACAGAAACCAAATCTACAACTGATTATCAGTTAGATCATGGCTAACTCAGTAAGCCTCGATGAGGTTGCTAACTCAGTAAGCCTCGATGAGGTTCAGAGTGAAGATGCGCATGAGTTTATTTCAACTTACAACAACACCATTGGCAACAACAACAACGATTCGCCATGCTCCCCTTTTCTGATTGAAAACCAGAGTTGTGATTATTATTGCACAGAAAGTTTCAAAGAACTCCTGCCATTAAATAACAATAAATTGACTTTATTGAATCTAAATTGTAGAAGCATTAATGCCAACTGGGACAAATTTCGTAATATGCTCTGTGATATACAGGTCAATGACAATCTTTTTGATTACATTGGCCTGACGGAAACGTTCTTTGTTCATGACAATATTGCCTATGAACTCGAAGGTTATCGTCCTTTAATGACTCGCTGCAGACCCGTTGATGATGATGGTAGGGGTGAGGTAGGTTTACTTGTTAAAAATAACGTCAACTTCCAAATTAGGAAAGACTTGTCACTTTTTGTCCCGCATGTATTTGAATCTTTGTTCACAGAAACATTTCCAAGGTCCAAAAATATAATTGGGGTAATCTACCGGCCCAACACAACAACCAAAGCAGACCTTGATCTGTTTTTCTCCACGCTATTAAAACTCACTGAAAAAATGAACCAGGAAAATAAGAGCATGTACATCATCATTTCAACATAAACCTTCTAAAATTTGGAAGCCACAATAAAATAAAACAAACCAATACCTAGACGTTATGTTTAGTGCCGATTTTATGCCCATTATCATCAGGCCGACAAGACTCACAGACACATCTGTGACATTAATAGATCATATATTTCGTAATAACATCAACGATTATTCGGCTGGCATTTTAATCAAAGACGTGAGTGATCATTTCGCTACATTTTACATAGAAAACGCACCTAAGCACAAACAACACAAAGAAACAAGCTTTAAACGATCCTTTAAAAAGAAAAATGTTGCTTATTTTAAGACTCTCTTACATGATTGAGACTTTGGTGATATATTCGGCTGTACCTGTCCAAACAATGCTTATGATGCATTTCTTTCTCATTTCGATAGCTGTTTTAACAGCGCATTCCCCTTGAAAATGACGGTGACTCCCAAGAGATACATCAAGAGAGAGCCCTGGATGACCTTGGGACTAATCCAATCATCTATAAATAAACGATGCCTCTATGTAAAAAAACTGAAATCCCCTATACCAACTAATATAGAACAATATAAAAGATACTGTAAACTCTATAACAAACTAATACGTATGGCAAAGGACACCTACTATGAGAGGATTCTTGAGTGGAACAAAAACAATCTCAAAAAGTCTTGGGATATATTACGTAAGGCAATTAGTAAGTCCCAATATGGCCATGCAGCTCCCTTATTTTTCATGGATAATGATATCCGAGTTGACAATCCTAACGTCATTGCTAACAAATTTAATCAATTTTTTATTGAAATAGGAAAAAAGCTAAATAACCAAGTACCCTCATCTTGTCGGCAACATACAGAATATCTGAAGGATATCAGCAACAGTGACTCTTTTTTCATTTCACCCTCAAACAAACAAGAAGTGATCCTTATTGTTAACTCTTTCCTACCCAAAACAAGTCAAGATTGCAATAATGTTACTTCTAAACTGTGGAAAGACATAATATATCAAGTGGCTGGACCATTAACCCATATTATTAATCTATCTTTTTCGTCGGGCATTGTTCTCAACAAAATGAAGAAAGCCAAAGTTATACCAATTTATAAATCTGGTGACAAACATATTTTCAACAATTATAGACCTGTTAGCATCCTACCCGCTTTTTCAAAAATCCTAGAAAAAATAATGTATACATGACTTACAAGTTACGTTAATACCCATGAAATCTTATACCCATTTCAATTAGGGTTTAGAAAAGGGCACTCAAGTTTTCACCCAATTCTCCATCTTTTAAATAGTGTGGCTAAGATGAATGACCAAACGACCAAAGACCCTACTTTGACTATTCCTAGATTTTTCGAAAGCCTTTGATACAATTGATCATGCGATACTAGTAAATAAGCTACAACACTATGGGATTTGGGGTCAAGCAAACCTATGGTTTAAGGATTATCTCACCCATAGAAGCCAGTATGTACAATTTCAAAATATCACCTCAGATTTACAACTAATCTCAACTGGCATCCCACAAGGGTCTATTCTTGGACCAATTTTATTTCTCATCTACATTAATGACTTATCAAACTGTACCATCCTTGATGTTTTAACATTTGTGGATGATACAACAGCTTTTAGGTCCGGTTATAACTTAATAGTTAATACACTTTTCATTAATACGAATGAAGAGCTTATAAAAGCCCAGCATGGCAGATCTGAAAATTGCTTACACGATACAACTCATCGTTATGAAGCAGCAGACCAAATATAAAATCAATCCCTTGCATAGAAGCCGAGAAAACATTGACGGAAAATTTCAATGTTCAGTGGGTACAGTAAAATTTCAAAGTATCGGCAAACAGGAAGTGGCTGCATGGCAGATCTGAAAATTGCTTACATGATACAACTCATCATTATGAAGCAGCAGACCAAATATAAAATCAATCCCAGATTGCTTCCAGTGCTGTGGCGTAACTTGACCTTGTTACCCACCGACCTGCATCATTCTGCAAAGTTTCCAAACTCTTTGAAACTGTTTGGTTTAGCGGTATTACTTCTGTACCATATGCTACACTTGGTACACCCACCATTTCCCAATTATGGTAGTACACCCACCATAACCCCATTTTCTGTGGGGTTATTTTTAATAACCCCACAAAAACCTTACTGAAGCTTTCATCCTTCTAAATTCCAGTTGACTGAGAATCTTTCCCCTTCATGGTCAGTTTATTCATGTGGGTTCATGATTGCTTCCTATACTGCGAAATTACTTCATCTGTAGAATTTACAAACTCTTTCCAACTGTTTGGTTTTGAGGTATCACTTCCAAGCCATATGTTACACTTGGTACAACAATCATGTGCTGGAAGTTTCTGCATTTTGAGACAGCAGGATGATCCATTCAAGTTTTTATAGGAGAGGATGATGATTTTCTGAATGCAAGGGCATAAATACATTGGTATCAAGACAACTCGTACCCATGGCATGGTACCCATCTCTTCGCCCATACAATTAAACACCAAGTACATGTTGACCAACTGTGGGTACGAGTTGTCCAACCTTTGGTACGAGTTGTCCAACCTTGGGTACGAGTTGTCCAATTGTGGGTACGAGTTATCCAGCTGAAATTGGGTACGAGTCGTCCAATTTTGGGTACGACTTGACTGGTACGAGTTGCCGTGGGTACGAGTTGTCTAGAAATCCATCCATTCGGGGGAACCTGGGTGTCGACGGTCCAACATCAAGCATAGCCATAGGTAAAAAACATTGCACTTGTCGGAAATTTTACAAAATAGGTGGAGAATTCTCAGTTTGATGAAAAACAACAGTTTTGGACATAACTAGTTTGAGTGCCTTAACAATAGAAACTTGATCTGACAACTACAAAATCTGTCGGAAAATTTTTTCATCTGTAAGAACTCCCCCACCACCAAAAAAGTAATATACACCACTGTCTGAACGTGGTCCCACGGATTTCAAATAATGGTTATGGATGAAATGGTTTACATCTGAAAAAAATTATATTTCTCTGTTATAGATGAGGAAACACACACACAATTTTCAGTTGCTTTTTTTTATGTGAAGTATAGGATTCGATACCTTGCCTCTTGCTGCCATGTGCAAAATCTAAGGACTGCCAAGTCATCATTAATTATTGTGTCCAATCAAAGCTATATAGTTTGTGGTTTGTCCAAAACTCAACTCTTTAGAAAATCATTCGCCTCTGAAGAAAATAGCGTTGACCACTTAATTGGATATTTCTTAATTGAATAACACTGTTAACTGAATATAATTTCCCAACACAAAACCATTTACCATACCTCCAGTACAAATTTGTCCAGTTAATCGAATATAGGTTATCGCGTAAACTCCTTTTAATTGAATAAAAAATCTTGTAACGTGTCAAGAAATTACCCTGACTCTCCCCAGTTTTCCTTTATTAAAAAACCTATTTGGCCTCAGTACATCCAATACAGGAAATTAATCTATTATATCTGGTTTGACAGAGCTTATGGAGCTCTGTCAAACAAGATTTTATAGAATAAATGCTAAGTTTATCTCTAGAATACAGGAAAGTGACACAATCCCTGTTAATTGTATACTCCTGTTAATTGAATAATTTTTAATGGCAAAGTGGCTATTCAATTAACAGGGTTCCACTGTATTTGCAATACTGGATCGACACAAGATCTAGATTTCAAGCCTTGTAATTTTAGTTAGTACAGTAGTCAGAGCGTAACTGAAATTTGATTACTATTGGTGTGAAAAATCCTTCAGCTGATACAGACTTTAAAATTTCAACTTTTTCTTTCCAATGTACATGTATCTGTACCATGCTCTATTCATCAGACCTCAACCATTGTGTTTTTTTCCTTGGCCCAGTGGATCGACTGGTTGCAAATGGAGGTGACTCACTTGAATCACCATCTGCAGCAATTTCTATAACTCCATAATCAGCTAAATTGTCTGCTGTATTGGATTTTTCACTACTGCTGAAAGATCTGGAACTACAGATAAACAAGAGGCCCTGAGGGCACTCACCTGACATGGTAGCCTAAATATCAACCCAGAGAATTGATTTCAACAAGTTGCATCTGCTCCTCCTAAGGAAAGCTTATACCAAATATCCAAAGATTCTGACCAGTGGATCTAAAAAAAAAGAAGATTTTTAAAGAATATTCCTCATATTGGACTAAGTTATAATTCGGGCTCGCACAGGGACTTGGCTTTAACAAAGTTGAACCTCCCCCCCCCTCCCCCCTAAGGATGCTGCACACCATGTATCAAAACATTCCGACTGCTGGATCTGAAGAAGAGGATTTTAAAGAAAATTCCTCATTTTGAACTAAGTTACAATTCAAGCTCCTACAGTGAGTCCAAATATGGACCTAGAGACTTGGCTTGAACAAACTTGAATCTCACCCACCTAAGCATGGTGTATACTCAATATCAAAAGATTCTGCCTGCTGGATCTTGAGAAGAAGATTTTCAAAGAAATTTGCCTGAAATGCACTAAGTTCGAATTCGAACTTCTATAGTGAGCCCAAATATGAATCTAGGGAGCCGATTTGAACAAACTTGAATCAGATCCACCCCACAATGTTGCATACCAAATATCAAAAGATTCTGCCTGCTGAATCTGGAGAAGAAGATTTTTTAAGAAATTTGCCTGAAATGCACTAAGTTCGAATTTAGGCTTCTATAGTGAGCCCAAATATGAATCCAGGGGGCCAATTTGAACAAACTTGAATCAGATCCACCCCACAATGTTGTATACCAAATATCAAAAGATTCTGCCTGCTGGCTCTGGAGAAGATTTTTTAAGAAATTTGCCTGAAATGCACTAAGTTCGAATTCGAGCTTCTATAGTGAGCCCAAATATGAATCCAGGGGGCCGATTTGAACAAACTTGAATCAGATTCACACCTCAATGTTGCATACCAAATATCAAAAGATTCTGCCTGCTGGATCTGGAGAAGAAGATTTTTTAAGAAATTTGCCTGAAATGCACTAAGTTCGAATTCGGGCTTCTATAGTGAGCCCAAATATGAATCCAGGGGGCCGATTTGAACAAACTTGAATCAGATCCACCCCACAATGTTGCATACCAAATATCAAAAGATTCTGCCTGCTGGATCTGGAGAAGATTTTTGAAGAAATTTGCCTGAAATGCACTAAGTTCGAATTCAAGCTTCTATAGTGATCCCAAATATGAATCCAGGGGGCCGATTTGAACAAACTTGAATCAGATCCACCCCTCAATGTTGCATATCAAATATCAAAAGATTCTGCCTGCTCGATCTGGAGAAGAAGATTTTTTAAGAAATTTGCCTGAAATGCACTAAGTTCGAATTCGAGCTTCTATACTGAGCCCAAATATAAACCCAGGGGGCCGATTTGAACAAACTTGAATCAGATCCACCCCACAATGTTGCATCCCAAATATCAAAAGATTCTGCCAGCTGGATCTGTAGAAGAAGATTTTTGAAGAAATTTGCCTGAAATGCACTAAGTTCGAATTCGGGCTTCTATAGTGAGCCCAAATATGAATCCAGGGGGCCGATTTGAACAACCTTGAATCAGATCCACCCCACAATGTTGCAAACCAAATATCAAAAGATTCTGCCAGCTGGATCTGGAGAAGAAGATTTTTTAAGAAATTTGCCTGAAATGCACTAAGTTAGAATTCGAGCTTCTATACTGAGCCCAAATATAAACCCAGGGGGCCAATTTGAACCAACTTGAATCAGATCCACCCCACAATGTTGCATACCAAATATCAAAAGATTCTGCCTGCTGGATCTGGAGAAGATTTTTGAAGAAATTTGCCTGAAATGCACTAAGTTCGAATTCAAGCTTCTGTAGTGATCCCAAATATGAATCCAGGGGGCCGATTTGAACAAACTTGAATCAGATCCACCCCTCAATGTTGCATATCAAATATCAAAAGATTCTGCCTGCTGGATCTGGAGAAGAAGATTTTTTAAGAAATTTGCCTGAAATGCACTAAGTTCGAATTCGAGCTTCTATACTGAGCCCAAATATAAACCCAGGGGGCCGATTTGAACAAACTTGAATCAGATCCACCCCACAATGTTGCATCCCAAATATCAAAAGATTCTGCCAGCTGGACCTGTAGAAGAAGATTTTTGAAGAAATTTGCCTGAAATGCACTAAGTTCGAATTCGGGCTTCTATAGTGAGCCCAAATATGAATCCAGGGGGTCGATTTGAACAAACTTGAATCAGATCCACCCCACAATGTTGCAAACCAAATATCAAAAGATTCTGCCTGCTGGATGTGGAGGAGAAGATTTTTTAAGAAATTTGTCTGAAATGCACTAAGTTCGAATTTGGGCTTCTATAGTGAGCTCAAATATGAATCCAGGGGGCCGATTTGAACAAACTTGAATCAGATCCACCCCACAATGTTGCAAACCAAATATCAAAAGATTCTGCCAGCTGGATCTGGAGAAGAAGATTTTTTAAGAAATTTGCCTGAAATGCACTAAGTTCGAATTCAAGCTTCTATACTGAGCGCAAATATAAACCCAGGGGGCCAATTTGAACACACTTGAATCAGATCCACCGCACAATGTTGCATACCAAATATCAAAAGATTCTGCCTGCTGGATTTGGAGAAGAAGATTTTTTAAGAAATTTGCCTGAAATGCACTAAGTTCGAATTCAAGCTTCTATAGTGATCCCAAATATGAATCCAGGGGGCCGATTTGAACAAACTTGAATCAGATCCACCCCACAATATTGCAAACCAAATATCAAAAGATTCTGCCTGCTGGATCTGGAGAAGAAGATTTTTTAAGAAATTTGCCTGAAATGCACTAAGTTCGAATTCGGGCTTCTATAGTGAGCCCAAATATGAATCCAGGGGGTCGATTTGAACACACTTGAATCAGATCCACCCCACAATGTTGCAAACTAAATATCAAAAGATTCTGCCAGCTGGATGTGGAGAAGAAGATTTTTGAAGAAATTTGCCTGAAATGCACTAAGTTCGAATTCAGGCTTCTATAGTGAGCCCAAATATGAATCCAGGGGGGCCGATTTGAACAAACTTGAATCAGATCCACCCCACAATGTTGCAAACCAAATATCAAAAGATTCTGCCTGCTGGATCTGGAGAAGATTTTTTAAGCAATTTGCCTGAAATGCACTAAGTTCGAATTCGAGCTTCTATACTGAGCGCAAATATAAACCCAGGGGGCCAATTTGAACAAACTTGAATCAGATCCACCCCACAATGGTGCATACCAAATATCAAAAGATTCTGCCTGCTGGATCTGGAGAAGATGATTTTTTAAGAAATTTGCCTGAAATGCACTAAGTTCGAATTCAGGCTTCTATAGTGAGCCCAAATATGAATCCGGGGGCCGATTTGAACAAACTTGAATCAGAGCCACCCCACAATGTTGCATACCAAATATCAAAAGATTCTGCCTGCTGGATCTGGAGAAGAAGATTTTTTAAGAAATTTGCCTGAAATGCACTAAGTTTGAATTCGAGCTTACTATAGTCAGCCCAAATATGAATCCAGGGGGCAGATTTGAACAAACTTGAATCACCCCTCAATGTTGTATACCAAATATCAAAAGATTTTGCCTGCTGGATCTGGAGAAGATTTTTTAAGAAATCTGCCTGAAAGGCACTATGTTCGAATTCGAGCTTCTATACTGAACCCAAATATAAACCCAGGGGGCCGATTTGAACAAACTTGAATCAGATCCACCCCACAATGTTGCATACCAAATATCAAAAGATTCTGTCTGCTGGATCTGGAGAAGAAGATTTTTTAAGAAATTTGCCTGAAATGCACTAAGTTTGAATTCGGGCTTCTATAGTGAGCCCAAATATGAATTCAGGGGGCCGATTTGAACAAACTTGAATCAGATCCACCCCACAATGTTGCAAACCAAATATCAAAAGATTCTGCCTGCTGGATCTGGAGAAGAAGATTTTTTAAGAAATTTGCCTGAAATGCACTAAGTTAGAATTCGAGCTTCTATACTGAGCCCAAATATAAACCCAGGGGGCCGATTTGAACAAACTTGAATCAGATCCACCCCACAATGTTGCATACCAAATATTAAAAGATTCTGCCTGCTGGATCTGAAGAAGATTTTTTAAGAAATTTGCCTGAAATGCACTAAGTTCGAATTTGGGCTTCTATAGTGAGCCCAAATATGAATCCAGGGGGCCAATTTGAACAAACTTGAATCAGATCCACCCCACAATGTTGTATACCAAATATCAAAAGATTCTGCCTGCTGGCTCTGGAGAAGATTTTTTAAGAAATTTGCCTGAAATGCACTAAGTTCGAATTCGAGCTTCTATAGTGAGCCCAAATATGAATCCAGGGGGCCGATTTGAACAAACTTGAATCAGATTCACACCTCAATGTTGCATACCAAATATCAAAAGATTCTGCCTGCTGGATCTGGAGAAGAAGATTTTTTAAGAAATTTGCCTGAAATGCACTAAGTTCGAATTCGGGCTTCTATAGTGAGCCCAAATATGAATCCAGGGGGCCGATTTGAACAAACTTGAATCAGATCCACCCCACAATGTTGCATACCAAATATCAAAAGATTCTGCCTGCTGGATCTGGAGAAGATTTTTGAAGAAATTTGCCTGAAATGCACTAAGTTCGAATTCAAGCTTCTATAGTGATCCCAAATATGAATCCAGGGGGCCGATTTGAACAAACTTGAATCAGATCCACCCCTCAATGTTGCATATCAAATATCAAAAGATTCTGCCTGCTCGATCTGGAGAAGAAGATTTTTTAAGAAATTTGCCTGAAATGCACTAAGTTCGAATTCGAGCTTCTATACTGAGCCCAAATATAAACCCAGGGGGCCGATTTGAACAAACTTGAATCAGATCCACCCCACAATGTTGCATCCCAAATATCAAAAGATTCTGCCAGCTGGATCTGTAGAAGAAGATTTTTGAAGAAATTTGCCTGAAATGCACTAAGTTAGAATTCGGGCTTCTATAGTGAGCCCAAATATGAATCCAGGGGGCCGATTTGAACAAACTTGAATCAGATCCACCCCACAATGTTGCAAACCAAATATCAAAAGATTCTGCCTGCTGGATCTGGAGAAGAAGATTTTTTAAGAAATTTGCCTGAAATGCACTAAGTTAGAATTCGAGCTTCTATACTGAGCCCAAATATAAACCCAGGGGGCCAATTTGAACAAACTTGAATCAGATCCACCCCACAATGTTGCATACCAAATATCAAAAGATTCTGCCTGCTGGATCTGGAGAAGAAGATTTTTTAAGAAATTTGCCTGAAATGCACTAAGTTTGAATTCAAGCTTCTGTAGTGATCCCAAATATGAATCCAGGGGGCCGATTTGAACAAACTTGAATCAGATCCACCCCTCAATGTTGCATATCAAATATCAAAAGATTCTGCCTGCTGGATCTGGAGAAGAAGATTTTTTAAGAAATTTGCCTGAAATGCACTAAGTTCGAATTCGAGCTTCTATACTGAGCCCAAATATAAACCCAGGGGGCCGATTTGAACAAACTTGAATCAGATCCACCCCACAATGTTGCATCCCAAATATCAAAAGATTCTGCCAGCTGGATCTGTAGAAGAAGATTTTTGAAGAAATTTGCCTGAAATGCACTAAGTTCGAATTCGGGCTTCTATAGTGAGCCCAAATATGAATCCAGGGGGTCGATTTGAACAAACTTGAATCAGATCCACCCCACAATGTTGCAAACCAAATATCAAAAGATTCTGCCTGCTGGATGTGGAGGAGAAGATTTTTTAAGAAATTTGCCTGAAATGCACTAAGTTCGAATTTGGGCTTCTATAGTGAGCCCAAATATGAATCCAGGGAGCCGATTTGAACAAACTTGAATCAGATCCACCCCACAATGTTGCAAACCAAATATCAAAAGATTCTGCCAGCTGGATCTGGAGAAGAAGATTTTTTAAGAAATTTGCCTGAAATGCACTAAGTTCGAATTCAAGCTTCTATACTGAGCGCAAATATAAACCCAGGGGGCCAATTTGAACACTCTTGAATCAGATCCACCCCACAATGTTGCATACCAAATATCAAAAGATTCTGCCTGCTGGATTTGGAGAAGAAGATTTTTTAAGAAATTTGCCTGAAATGCACTAAGTTCGAATTCAAGCTTCTATAGTGATCGCAAATATGAATCCAGGGGGCCGATTTGAACAAACTTGAATCAGATCCACCCCACAATATTGCAAACCAAATATCAAAAGATTCTGCCTGCTGGATCTGGAGAAGAAGATTTTTTAAGAAATTTGCCTGAAATGCACTAAGTTCGAATTCGGGCTTCTATAGTGAGCCCAAATATGAATCCAGGGGGTCGATTTGAACACACTTGAATCAGATCCACCCCACAATGTTGCAAACCAAATATCAAAAGATTCTGCCTGCTGGATCTGGAGAAGATTTTTTAAGCAATTTGCCTGAAATGCACTAAGTTCGAATTCGAGCTTCTATACTGAGCGCAAATATAAACCCAGGGGGCCAATTTGAACAAACTTGAATCAGATCCACCCCACAATGTTGCATACCAAATATCAAAAGATTCTGCCTGCTGGATCTGGAGAAGATGATTTTTTAAGAAATTTGCCTGAAATGCACTAAGTTCGAATTCAGGCTTCTATAGTGAGCCCAAATATGAATCCAGGGGCCGATTTGAACAAACTTGAATCAGAGCCACCCCACAATGTTGCATACCAAATATCAAAAGATTCTGCCTGCTGGATCTGGAGAAGAAGATTTTTTAAGAAATTTGCCTGAAATGCACTAAGTTTGAATTCGAGCTTACTATAGTCAGCCCAAATATGAATCCAGGGGGCAGATTTGAACAAACTTGAATCAGATCCACCCCTCAATGTTGTATACCAAATATCAAAAGATTCTGCCTGCTGGATCTGGAGAAGATTTTTTAAGAAATTTGCCTGAAAGGCACTATGTTCGAATTCGAGCTTCTATACTGAACCCAAATATAAACCCAGGGGCCCGATTTGAACAAACTTGAATCAGATCCACCCCACAATATTGCATACCAAATATCAAAAGATTCTGCCTGCTGGATCTGGAGAAGAAGATTTTTTAAGAAATTTGCCTGAAAGGCACTATGTTCGAATTCGAGCTTCTATACTGAACCCAAATATAAACCCAGGGGGCCGATTTGAACAAACTTGAATCAGATCCACCCCACAATGTTGCATACCAAATATCAAAAGATTCTGTCTGCTGGATCTGGAGAAGAAGATTTTTTAAGAAATTTGCCTGAAATGCACTAAGTTTGAATTCGGGCTTCTATAGTGAGCCCAAATATGAATTCAGGGGGCCGATTTGAACAAACTTGAATCAGATCCACCCCACAATGTTGCAAACCAAATATCAAAAGATTCTGCCTGCTGGATCTGGAGAAGAAGATTTTTTAAGAAATTTGCCTGAAATGCACTAAGTTAGAATTCAAGCTTCTATACTGAGCCCAAATATAAACCCAGGGGGCCGATTTGAACAAACTTGAATCAGATCCACCCCACAATGTTGCAAACCAAATATCAAAAGATTCTGCCTGCTGGATCTGGAGAAGAAGATTTTTTAAGAAATTTGCCTGAAATGCACTAAGTTAGAATTCGAGCTTCTATACTGAGCGCAAATATAAACCCAGGGGGCCAATTTGAACAAACTTGAATCAGATCCACCCCACAATGTTGCATACCAAATATCAAAAGATTCTGCCTGCTGGATCTGAAGAAGATTTTTTAAGAAATTTGCCTGAAATGTACTAAGTTCGAATTCGAGCTTCTATACTCAGCCCAAATATGAATCCAGGGAGCCGATTTGAACAAACTTGAATCAGATCCACCCCACAATGTTCCATACCAAATATCAAAAGATTCTGCCTGCTGGATCTGGAGAAGAAGATTTTTTAAGAAATTTGCCTGAAATGCACTAAGTTCGAATTCGAGCTTACTATAGTCAGCCCAAATATGAATCCAGGGGGCAGATTTGAACAAACTTGAATCAGATCCACCCCTCAATGTTGTATATCAAATATCAAAAGATTCTGCCTGCTGGATCTGGAGAAGAAGATTTTTGAAGAAATTTGCCTGAAAGGCACTATGTTCGAATTCGAGCTTCTATACTGAACCCAAATATAAACCCAGGGGGCCGATTTGAACAAACTTGAATCAGATCCACCCCACAATGTTGCATACCAAATATCAAAAGATTCTGTCTGCTGGATCTGGAGAAGAAGATTTTTTAAGAAATTTGCCTGAAATGCACTAAGTTCGAATTCGGGCTTCTATAGTGAGCCCAAATATGAATCCAGGGGGCCGATTTGAACAAACTTGAATCAGATCCACCCCACAATGTTGCAAACCAAATATCAAAAGATTCTGCCTGCTGGATCTGAAGAAGATTTTTTAAGAAATTTGCCTGAAATGCACTAAGTTCGAATTCGAGCTTCTATACTGAGCCCAAATATGAATCCAGGGAGCTGATTTGAACAAACTTGAATCAGATCCACCCCACAATGTTGCAAACCAAATATCAAAAGATTCTGCCTGCTGGATCTGGAGAAGAAGATTTTTTAAGAAATTTGCCTGAAATGCACTAAGTTAGAATTCGAGCTTCTATACTGAGCGCAAATATAAACCCAGGGGGCCGATTTGAACAAACTTGAATCAGATCCACCCCACAATGTTGCATACCACATATCAAAAGATTCTGCCTGCTGGATCTGGAGAAGAAGATTTTTTAAGAAATTTGCCTGAAATGCACTAAGTTCGAAATCGGGCTCCTATACTAAGCCCAAATATGAACCCAGGGGGCCGATTTGAACAAACTTGAATCAGATCCACCCCACAATGTTGCAAACCAAATATCAAAAGATTCTGCCTGCTGGATCTGAAGAAGATTTTTTAAGAAATTTGCCTGAAATGCACTAAGTTCGAATTCGAGCTTCTATACTGAGGCCAAATATAAACCCAGGGGGCCGATTTGAACAAACTTGAATCAGATCTACCCCACAATGTTGCATACCAAATATCAAAAGATTCTGCCTGCTGGATCTGGAGAAGATTTTTTAATCTTTTTCCCATTGCCTACAGTGTTAAAAAGTCCTGAAAAAAGTACCTTGTGATCAAACCGATAGGGATTTTTTTTAACCATTCTATTCTACTGGATAAAAGTAAGCTTTATACAAAATAAGAATTCTCTGTGCCGTGTAGTTTTGGAGATATGGCAGTTTTAAGGTTTTTCCTATTTTTAGCTCCCGGGGTTTCCAAGGGGCAATGAGAAAATTTCTTTTTGCATCAATTAACTACTTATGACCCATTATCATCTCATATCAAATTTGGTTCAAATCGTCCTGAGGGTTCTGAAAGTTGAAAAATTTATAGTAATTTATATATTTTTTATACTTACCAATGACCCAGACTTAGCTGGTGCTAACTCTTAAATTCTAGGGCCAAACACAAATTTTACCCCTCAATCCCCAAAATTTGCATCTAAAACCGAAAATTACATGTCCTATATGGTCCTCCATACCTTTGCTCCACTGCGCATCCGCAGTGTCAAGGAGGTCTCGAAATTGGCGCCAAAAGTCATTCTTACAAGCAGTGCCTGGAAAAGTGTTATGTACTCAGCGGGGAGGTATGAGTTCCCAACTCATGGGAGGGCCATCCCCGTCTGGGTCATTGGTAAGTATAAAAAATATATAAATTACTATAAATTTTTTAACATTTTTATACTGTACCAATGACCCAGACTTAGCTGAATAGTAAAAAGGTTGGAGGGCCTAGGACATAAAGCAATCCAATAACTCAACTATATATATACAGAATTATCCCCTCAAGAAGAAAGGAGAAATAGGCTTTACATGTATCTTTCTATTCTGCATCAAAACGAGAAAGACACAACACCATTCTGTACTTGAGCATAATAACATCACTGATGTCTATTAACCTCCAGTATAATCCATTATGGTAATTATTTTTAAAGGAAAGCCGATAAATAAAGTAGTCCAGATAAAAGAGACTCTTAAGTTCATTAAAAGTGACCGATAATTGTATATTAACGTCTGCATGATATGTGACATATACAAATACTACACACCGAGGTACACTTAAAAATATTACATGGATGAGTAGAAAGATTATCTTTACACTTTAAAAATCATCTCGGTACCGACTAGAATTACTGACTCTAGGGGAGGTATTCCCTTGCTTTTCACTATAAAGCAGGTGACCTAAGGGAACACCCGCACCCCCCCCCCCCCCTTCCCCTTGCCCTGGCTCAAATACCCCAGAGCGAAGAGGGCGGCAGCGCAGAGTCACTGCCGGAACCAAAAGCCTACACAACTATAGTTGCAACTGTTTAGTGGACGACATTCTGAGCAACAGATAACGAACCTAAACAATGCCCGTCTCTAGAAATGGACTCAATATTTCTGAGGTATAAATTCGTGCAAGTGAAAGGCTAAAACCAATATGCAGCCGTCATTAGAACTGTAATAGCAACGCTATTAGCATAAGCCTCTGAAGTAGAAAGAACTCTTACTTCAAGAGCTAAAATCTTAATCGCAGACTGCTGTGTTGAAGATATTATCATAAGCAGTACTGAAAGCTAATAGAATCCATCTAGCTATAGAATGGACCGAAATGTGGAGGAAGCTTCCACAGCATAAGCCACAACAGACACCGGAATAGATTAATGCATGGTCTTTGTGGAGACAGAGGTGCTACCAACAGAATTGCATTGAGATTATTTAACTTAAGCAATATCTGCTGAATCAACGGCGATGGAGGATACCCATATCCTATTATCCCGTCTCACGAGATGGATAGAGCGTCAACTGCAAACGCTCGAGGATCCGAACATGTTGACACATACACTTGCAACTGATTGTTGAGATGCGTCGCAAAAAGTCCATCATTGGCCGCTCTCAAAGGTAGCAAATCTGATATAAATACTCGTTGTAAAAAGTCCATTTGACTGCAACAAGCGGCCCTTTCGTGAAAGGGAGTCCGCTAAAACGTTCAGACGACCCGGAATACGACGGACCGATAGCAGAACTTGATGTTCTAGTACCAACAGAAGGATTCATTCCGTTACAGTGAATAACAGAATGGAATGAGACCTCCCTAGTTCCGAAAATACGCTTATACCGTCGAATTGTCAGACAGAATTGCCTGTGGGCATTCTGGATAACATTCATGCAATGACGTAACGCAAGCCAAAATAACATCAATTCCTGATGTTTATGTGCTTGATTAGGAACTACGGATCCCAAGGACCCTGGCACTTAAAAACCGTTGGGCTCAATGATGGGTCCCAACTAGGGACCTGCGAGCCGGGGATAAAACTTCGAGCCGAATCTCGAGCCGAATCATCCCTATGGTATCGAGTCGAGTCGAATCTCGAACCTTGAAACCGGCGCGACGGCGACATTCGTGCTTCCATAGTCTGCAATACCGGTACTCTGCATGCTGGATGAGTTCAGAATCAATTGGTCTGGAATCGAGTATTCTCGCACTGCGAGAATACTCGATTCCAGACCAATTGATTCTGAACTCATAGACTCGCAGTTTTATTCTACCCACTTGGTGGTCGTGGCTCGTGCTCAGCCTCATCAGCACCAAATACCATTATTATAAAAGCAAACAAGGCATGTCGGAAAATATGATAAAAAATCTCAAACTCAAAGTCTCGCGAAACACAGTATCGCGCACTAATAGTGAAGAGATCTACAGTAGCCCGGGGGTTTAATAATCAACAAAATGGGAGAGCTAATACGTTCAGAGAGCGATTTATTACACTATCGTTAGCGTATGACGGCGTGTTCTTGATGCGAGCGAGTGCACATATAATTCGCCGTTTGAACAGAGGTCAGTTCGAAAAATACGAATCGGACGGTGAGGTATCGAGTCGAATCGAATCTTGGCGATGGTTTCGAGTCGAGCCGAATCTCGAACGGTTCGCAGGTCCCTAGTCCCAACCTATTTAACTGGCATCCGTCAAAACTGTAAAACTCGGATCCGGCAATTGCAGTGGAAGTTATTTCCCTGAATAAACCACTGAATATCTGCCCAGGTCTGAATCTGTTTCACTTGACTTACAAGAGGATGTACGTAACGAGCGAAAGAATCTTCATCCTCCAACTCTGTTCTTTTTTAGTCAAAAAGATTTGGAGAGGACAAGTGCGTAGCCGCCCCATTGGAATAAAATCTGCGGCAGCTCCACACAACCCTATCAGTCTGATGAAATCTCTCGCTGTAACTTTGTCTGAGTGAAGACAATAGCGAGCGTAACAACTGATTAATTTCGCTCTGGTTAACGGCAGACGAACGAGATTGTTGTGCGTCTCAAAGCTCATTCCCAAGTGGGTGAATGACTTGGACAGCACCAGATCCGACTTCTCCTCGTTTATTATAAAACCGAGACGTCGGAGTAATAGAAGCAGATTCTGCACATCGTTCTGAAGCGTTAACTCGTTGCCGTACCCCTGAAGAATGTCGTCCAGGTAGGCCGACGTTACCGCAGACGAATGAGCTCGGAAATGTATCATTACCGAGTTCATTATTCGAGTGAAAGCCCAGGGCACTAGGTTCAAACTGAAGCACATCGCTCAGAACTGATATACAACTCCTAGGACTGCGAAGTGTAGATACTTTCTGAATATCGGATGTACCATGACGTGAAAGTACGCATCCTTGAGATCTATGCTTGTAGCATAGTCGTTCACCCGAATACTCGCTCTGACTGATCGAATTGTCTCCACATAGAACTTTGGAGCGACGATCAGCTTGTTATCCAGCTCAGATCTATGACTGGACGGAACGAGCCGTCTGGTTTCGGAACCAGAAACAGATGGCTGTAGAAACCCGGTGATTCCTGGTCTTCTACGACCTCTACCGCGTTCTTCTCCATAAGAGACTGTACTTCTGATAGAAAAGCGTCTCTTTTCTGCGGATTTGACGGAAGCTGAGTCCATTTTGGACTTCGAGTTAATGGAGGCTTTCGTTTGAAGGATATTCTCAGTCCTTCCGAAATTACCCCTCAAACCCAGGGGACGTTCGTAATTGACGCCCAATTGTTTATAAAACTCGACAATCTTCCGCCTACCGGAACACGATAGAGGTTCATACCATCACCTCCTGGACCTGCGAGGCTTGCGGAAGGAGAAACTACATCCTCGACGACCCGCACCTCGCCCCGTCGACCTAGGGACGTCTAACCGGTTCTCTCGGCCAGAATAACGTCCCCCACGTGAGTCGCTGCCTTGACGGTCTCTAGAATAAGACCTAGAGGACACATAGGAACCTCTATAGGAACCTCTCTTGGGCGTACTTGTCCCAGAAGTTCCTGTCTTACTCTTTTCTGCTGTATCCGACTTTTTAGAAGCGGATTTGAATAGCAGAGAAGCCGAAGCTTTCTTAGTTATCTGATCATAGATTGCTGAAAGAGACCGAAGCGACTCTGAGAGAGTTTTTCACCTTACCATCCACGCGCGTGGATGTAGCTAGGGCCGCGTCACGTCTAACCAACTCCAGGTTTGCCACTGAAAGGGCAGAGTTATACGTGGAATAAGCTATTGCCCTTGAAAGAACTCTTAAGGAAGATAGTACATCCTGGAATTCTTTCCCTTCAAGGCGTAATGAAAACACTTTAGTAAGGTGATCTGCATACGATAATGCGTCTAAGATAACTCTGTTAGACATTATTGTCGTTTCCAACATCGCGGTTGAAATTGACATAGACGACGTTATAGATCATTCTAGATCTTCGACCTGAATGTCTAGACGCAGAGGAACTCTCGGTATGCCCTGTCCTGCCGATTCGAAATTATTCCTTGAATTGATGAAAGGCAGATGTAGAGCATTTGCCGATAAGAAACCTGACTTGCTCATTTTGGTAGCAAGCTTATATATAGCGTCCTACAATAGTTCAAATGTACTTGTGACATTATTGGACTGTGTCGGAAACTCAGGGACGATGTCCCTAAACCGATAAAATTATTCCGTGTCCAGTGACGCTAATAGTTTCTTATCCGGCATCGCAGCCTTTTGGTCCGACAGAACAACTTCTGAAAGATAATGCCGAATGATATCTACGGCAACTTTATGTTGTTCCGAAAGGGAATAACCAACTCCTCGGTATCCCTTTGCCCTCCTGTCGGACCACTTGAAATTCTTGGTCGTCCGTACCTGATGCTTCAGCAGAGCGTACCGACCCAGCATCGTCGGATAAATCCTGATCCGACAGAGATTCTGTCATCTGCTGGGATGCTGCGATAATTTGTGCTATTTGTAATAGCATGTCCGTTACGGAGACCTGTGGAGCAGTGGTCTTACGTTACTTAGCCGCTGAAAGCTCCCTGGACGTTAACTCCTGCATATTTCTTATGCGAACGTCCGGAGTCTATAGGCCTCGTATTCCTGACTAACGGATGGCGTGACCTGGTCGCCGTGAAATCCTTGGTCGGCGAGACTGGCTAGATAACAGTGGTCACGTAGTCAAGGTGCGGTTGTGTGCGCTGCCATGAGGATGAGGAAGCCATTAGAGCAGTCTCTCCGGACTGTCTATATAACGGAGCGTCCCGAGCGGTGGACGTATGCTCCGAATGAGAAACATTTGTACCACAACATCTGTTCTCAGATGTTGTTGTACGAGAGAGGGACCTCTCTCACTCGCAGCCAGGGTGGACCTGGACGAGCTAGGAACCGGACTTGAAGGCTTCCTCCGTACCTTCCTCGTATCCATCGTCACTGGGTGTGCATGTAGTATATTTTATAGTGCTCGCATCACCCAAATCTCCATCCTAGACCGCAACGGACGAACCCGGTTACCGAACCATTCGATGAATGGACGCTACACCAGGCGAGCTAGCGGACTCCAAAGCCGTCGATCCTACTTGGGACCTCTTAGGCAATTGACGTAATATCATGAGCACTTATCCACTAGCTCTTCATTTGACTGTGACGACGGAAGCACACTTTTTGAAGACATCACAGAAAATCACCGCATTCTTATTCCTGAATGAGGCCTGTGGAGCCGTGACTTACCTAATATCCACTGACAGCTCCAGGGACGTTCATTCCTGCATTTATATAATATGCGAACGTCCCATCAGGAAAGACCTCATATCCTTGGCTAACAGATGAAGTAACCTGGTCGACAATATTCCCTGGTCGGCAAAGCAGGAGCTCCAGGAACATTCATTCCTGCATTTATATAATATGCGAATGTCCCCTGAAACTCTGTGGTCACAAGCCAAGGTGCGGTGGTGTGTGTTGACATGAGGATGAGGAAGCCCATAACACAGCCAGTTCGGACTGTGTATGTGACGGAACGTCCCGAACAGGAGGATTGGACGTATGTTCCGACTAACAAACAATTTGCGGCTCAAATGTAGTTGTAAGAGAGAGGGGGCCTCTCTCGCTCGCGGTCCCGATAGACCTGGACGAGCTAGCTACTAGACTGACTAGCTTCCTCCGTACTATCCTCGGATCCATCATTGCTGGGTGTGCACGTTCCAAGTTTATAGTGCTCGCATCACCCACACTGCTTCCCAGAACCGTAACGGACAAACCTTGCTGGCGAGCCATTCGATGAATGGTCGCTACACCGGGTGGACTAGCGGACGATCAATGCCTTCGATCCTACTAGGGACCTCTTCGGCAATTGTCGTATTACTCTGAGCACTTAGCCGCTAGCCCTAACACTGCAATGACGGGGACACACTTGTTGAAGACATCACAAAATCATCACTCTGAATTCTGAAAAATAAAATGATAGTATAGAGTGACCCTACGGAGAGAGGACCGGTATGGATCCCTCCCCGCAAACACAATATCGTGACACACACCTCCAACGTTGTCATTTCAATCAACACACACAGAGCAGGAATTAGTGCGAATACATTGAACCTGAGAATTAGAGGAAGATATCCTCGCATTATAAATAAAAAATATTTTTTCATCAATAAAAAATACACAGTCATATTAGTCGCACTATCCCTTGAAATAAAGATACATAATATAACATAATCCATTATAATCTTTGAAAGAAAATAATTTTCAAAAAAAAACAAAACAAATTTTTTTAAAAATTTTTTCAGAAGAGCCCAAGTTCCCAATGGGAACACCGAGCCCAAATGGATCCCAAAAAAGCCTAAGTGTGGACAAAAAATTTTAAAACATTTCAAAAAATTAATGCAACACTTACATACAATATTAATGTATCTTGCCATGTCTAAACTAATGTAAAGACAAGAAATCACTATCAGCAGTAACCGTTGTTAATGTAAACAAGAAGTTGTACAAAAACCGGAAACATGACTCCAGGCACTGATAAACATGGCCCGAAATCAGTTACCAATTTAAACATTATCTGATGCAAAACAGAGATTTCCCTAGAAGAAACTGCAGAACATCAGATGGTAGATGCAGATCACAACGTCTAAACACCTAAGGGTGAGGACGTCAACATGGGGAAAAGAACAGAAATTCATTCTGTTACGAAGCCAAAACTCCCAAGAAATTTTAGTAATAATTATTACAGAAAATATGCCAAAAGCATGGGAGAATAGCAAGGGGGGAATAAAGGAAAGGGAGAGAGGCAACACTGATCAAGCAGTGGAACTTTCATAGCAAGAATGATAACAACAGGCTCATGACTCGAAATTAGGGAACATAACATAATTTCATAAAAAATTTTAAGTTACAGCCCTGATTATTTCCTGCCACTGACTTTTCCTCTCATCCTTCTATTTCCTCTTTAGATCCACCATTTCTCTCATATTTATGTGTCTGGCATCATTTAAACTGAGATTTACAAGCACAAATATCAGTCAGATGTGAACTGATGAAGGGCCAAAGAATGACTTTTGGCGCCAATTTCGAGACCTCCTTGAAACTGCGCATGCGCAGTGGAGGAAAGGTATGGAGGACCATATAGGACATGTACTTTTCGGTTTTAGATGCAAATTTTGGGGATTGGGGGGTAAAATTTGTGTTTGGCCCTAGAATTTAATTAGCACCAGCTAAGTCTGGGTCATTGGTACAGTATAAAAATATAGAAATTTTAGGCGTGGCCAAAATTTTGCCCCTCCCATAACGAAGGCAAATAATGCCCGACAAACTTCTCTTGAACAAACTTGAGTCTACACCTCAGAAGGAAGCTGCATACCAAATATCAAGTCTCTGCTATTGCTGGTTCTTGAGAAGAAGATTTTTTAAGAATTGGAGCATTTTTGCCCCATCCCTCTGCTCAATATGAGCCAAAACCTAATTTGACAAAAATCAAAATGCCCTTATATAACCCCTACTCACATGAAATTTCATTAATATGCGGCCAGTGGTTTGGGAGAAAAAGGCCCAAACAGCACCTTCACGACGGACGACGGACGAAAAGTGATCAGAATAGCTCACCCTGACTTTCAGTCAGGTGAGCTAAAAATGAAAGTGTCAATGACACTGTAGCTCAACTTGGGTAAGACATGTACATGTATATTATGTGACAGCAATGACACACATCTAGGTAATGACCTGATAACAAAGGTACATGTAAAGTATTGTAAAGGTCTGTACATAAATACTGATCGTAGCCTGTAACAAATATACAGGTAAAGTATTGTAAAGGTGAGTGGCAGTTCGATGCCTCCAGCCAGAGTCGTTTTGAAATGTGCACTTACTGTGTATAAGCAGAACTGAATAAATCAAAGTTTGTCTAATTAGCTGCTGGCGGCCATCTTGAAGTTTCAGACCACACCCCAAAACACTCGTTCTCGTCCCAAGGTGATAACAAATGTACCCAAGAAGTTTCGTGAAGATCGGTTCATACATACAGCCTCTAACCAGAGTCGTATTGACAAAAATTTATTCAAATCAGAACTTTCATACAGAAGTTCTGTACAAAAAACTGATTGCACTTATTTCGGTACAAAATGGATGCCATTGGCTATCTTGAATTTCAGACCGCACCCAAAAACACTCGTTCTCGTCCCACGGTGATAACAAAGGTATCCAAGAAGTTTCATAAAGATCGCTTCATAAATATGGAAAATTGAACCTCCCCTTCTCTTTGTGCCAGCACTCTGTGCAGTATTTAAAGGAATACTGTTTGGTAAAACTTTAGTGCAAACAAAGTATTCAAATTCACTCTCGCTATCTTCACCCTTTTCCTCTGAATCCACTCGGTTTTCAACAACTGGTTATTTTGTAGTCAATCTCTTTCGAAGAGCTTGTGTAGGTGGTCTGAACATTTTTATTTGGACTTCTACCTGAAAAGTAATCTTGAATAGACTCATCTTTCAATTCGTAAATAGGCAATAACATGTTCCTGTGTAGAATTTTACCGTTATCTTGTCCATCTTCTCTCTTGTCCTCATGTACTGGAATTCCTCTGTTTGGTTGGCAATAACTATATAAATGTCCCAGCTCCATCTACCTACCAACTTAGTGTGGACTCCGAAAGCCATTCTTTTAACCCTTTACCTAATACGAAAGACAGACAACACTTGCAAATAAAATTCTTGAATCACTAAATATTTGAATGAGCTCATTCCAATGAGGGGTCATAAGCTATGTTTTTGAGACAAAAAATGAAAAAAAATAATGAAAATTGAAATGTTATTTTGTGAATAGTGCTGATCGATTTTGGCTGTTACATTGGGTAAAGAGTTAACCAGCACTTCGCCTGCAAATGGATGTGGGACTTCTTAATGTTGACTTTTTCATAAGCTTCTTTCAACCACTCTTTAAGTGACTTTGACATATTTGATTAATAAACAAATTGAATTATTTTCCTCTTGTTCAAATTCAGTGTTATATAGCCCCCCATATTATATTGAGATTGATATATCCTTAGTGGATAATTATATTGAGATTGATATTTTTCTGTATTTTCTGACTTTGCACTCAGTGACCTTGTTTACATCTTTGTTACACTGATCTATTGTACAAATAGGTGTTGATTGTTTAAGTAGGTCAAGGAACTTGTTTACTTGAACTATGACAGAATCACCTAGAAATTGTTAGAACTTTGTAGACATTTCATCTTCTAGGACATTCTATCTGGTTACTATATAAAGGTTTGTCAACAGAATTCAAAAACTCATTTTTAGAAAGCATTTCAGAAACACTCACTTCAGTTAAAACACAGCAGTTGTTTCCATCGGAGATTATTATTGTTCTAGGACAATGCATTTATTATAGAAGCAGTGCTTCTTTGTGAATTTGGAAGATTGATTCCAAAAAAGAGAATTTGTTCCGTCTTGAAAAAGAGAATTTATACTTTCTGTGAAACAGAATATTATTTTGTGAAAAGCCAGGATTCTACTGGATTATTTGAAAATTACCTGTGGCACCAATACTTCTTGGATTTTTATTCCATTTGAATTTTGTGAAGCATTTTATTATATTTTATTGGAGACTGTTGAAATTTCTAAGTGAAAATTTTATTACAAATCTACGGGATACTGTTTCTGAAGAGACATTCTTGGATTTAAAACTACCAGCTGGTAACTTTCTTCAAAAGATTCTTCACCACTGGTTTACTGGATTCTGTCAAACTGTACTTTGGACTAATTCAATAATTGATAAGTACCACTGTTTTTATTTTCTGTAAACCAATTAGTGTAAAAGATCTTTGTATCATTTTTTTTATATTAATTTTTTTTAATTTAAATTTCAGAATAATTTAATTCATAGTTATTGTTGCCGATTCTCAGATTTCTTTCTGTTACCAATATCAATAATATTTCCACACCATAACAGAAATTGGGGGCTCGTCCGGGATTGAATACAAGATAACGAGAAAGCTTTATTTGCATCTTGCATTTATTATTTTGGTTCATAGTCGAAACATTTAAATTTTCTTAGAAAATTTCAGTATTATTATTCATATAATCTCAGAGCCAGCAAACCTTTTCATCATGGTATTTATTGTGACAGAATTTATTTCTGAATTTGAAAGCTCTCCTAGTTTGGCCCTTTTAGAATCTCTTAAGAAGAAAGATTTATTCCAACTTGCTCAGTATCTACAATTACCTGCCACCTCTGGTCTAAACAAACATAAACTTAAACAGCTCATTGTTAATCATTATATTGAGGAGGGTCTTTTGCCGCATTCTGAGGCACCTGTCTCTGGACCACAACCTACTGATGCCTTTGAACTCAAAAAGTTAGAATTGGAACTAAAGAAATTAGAAATGCAACAAGAAATGAAAAGGCAGGAAAATGAAATAAAATTTAAAGAATTAGAAGTTTGACAAAAGGAAAAAGAATTAGAGGCTCAAAAAGAGGATAGGGAATTAAAATTAAGGGAATTTGAAACTTAAAAAGAAATGGAACAAATTCAGGCTAAAAAAGAAATGCATTTAAGAGAACTAGAAATTCAGGCCCAAAAAGAAATAATGAAAGTGTCAATGACACTGTAGCTCAACTTGTCAAGACATGTATATGTATAGTATGTGACACAGCAATGACAAACATCTAGGTAATGACTTGATAACAAATGTACATATAAAGTATTGTAACGGTCTGTACATAAATACTGACCGTTGCCTGTAAATGAAAGTGTCAATGACACTGTACCTCAACTTGTCAAGACAAAGACATGTACACGTATAGTATGTGACACAGCAATGACAAACATCTAGGTAATGACCTGATAACAAAGGTACATATACAGTATTGTAACGGTCTGTACATAAATACTGACCGCTGCCTGTAACAAATGTATAGGTAAAGTATTGTAAAGGTGGGTGACAGTCAGATGCTAAACTAGAAAAAAATCTTTGAGTCCCAGAGTGGGTCTGACTGAACCCCAAAATATTTGTTCTCATAGCACAGTGATAACAAAGGCACCCCAAAACACACTCGTTCCTGTCCCAAGGTGAAAACAAAAGTACCCAAGAAGTTTTGTAAAGATCAGTTCATAAATACGAGCTGTATAGAACTTGTGACAAAAAATTGATTGGACCTAATTTCGGTACAAAATGGCCACTGGCAGCCATCTTGAATTTTGGACCGTACCCAGAAACACTCATTCTCATCCCAAGGTGATAACAAAGGTACCCAAGAAGTTTTGTGAAGATCGGTTCATAAATACAGCCTCTACGCTGAGCCGTATTGACATGTGTGCTTACATTGTGTAAGTAGAACTGAATAAATCAAAGTTCATCTAATTTGCATAATTTCTGCATGAAAAAAAAACCCTTACAATATGTGATGTATTCCATGTTACTAAACATTCATACAAAAATTTATTCAAATCAGAACTTTCATACAGAAGTTCTGTACAAAAGACTGATTGCACTAATTTTGGTACAAAATGGCTGCTGGTGGCCATCTTGAATTTCGGACTACACCCAAAAACACTCGCCCTCATCCCACGGTGATAACAAAGGTACCCAAGAAGTTTCGTAAAGATTGCTTCATAAATATGGCCTCTAGTCTGAGCTGTATAGAAGTTGTGTACAAAAAACTGATTAGACGTAATTTCGGTACAAAATGGCCACTGGCAGACATCTTGAATTTTGGACCATACCCAGAAACACTCATTCTCATCCCAAGGTGATAACAAAGGTACCCAAGAAGTTTTGTGAAGATCGGTTCATAAATACAGCCTCTACCCTGAGCCGTATTGACATGTGTGCTTACATTGTGTAAGTAGCACTGAATAAATCAAAGTTCATCTAATTTGCATAATTTGTGCACGAAAAAAAAACCCTTACAATATGTGATGTATTCCATGTTACTAAACATTAATACAAAAATTTATTCAAATCAGAACTTTCATACAGAAGTTCTGTACAAAAGACTGATTGCACTAATTTTGGTACAAAATGGCTGCTGGTGGCCATCTTGAATTTTGGACCACACCCAAAAACACTCGCTCTCATCCCACGGTGATAACAAAGGTACCCAAGAAGTTTCGTAAAGATTGGTTCATAAATATGGCCTCTAGTCTGAGCTGTATAGAAGTTGTGTACAAAAAACTGATTAGACCTAATTTCGGTACAAAATGGCCACTGGCAGCCATCTTGAATTTTGGACCGTACCCAGAAACACTCATTCTCATCCCAAGGTGATAACAAAGGTACCCAAAAAATTTTGTGAAGATCAGTTCATAAATACAGCCTCTACCCTGAGCCGTATTGACATGTGTGCTTACATTGTGTAAGTAGCACTGAATAAATCAAAGTTCATCTAATTTGCATAATTTCTGCACAAAAAAAAAACCCTTACAATATGTGATGTATGCCATGTTACTAAACATTCATACAAAAATTTATTCAAATCAGAACTTTCATACAGAAGTTCTGTATAAAAGACTGATTGCACTAATTTTGGTACAAAATGGCTGCTGGTGGCCATCTTGAATTTTGGACCACACCCAAAAACACTCGCTCTCATCCCACGGTGATAACAAAGGTACCCAAGAAGTTTCGTAAAGATTGCTTCATAAATATGGCCTCTAGTCTGAGCTGTATAGAAGTTGTGTACAAAAAACTGATTAGACCTAATTTCGGTACAAAATGGCCACTGGCAGCCATCTTGAATTTTGGACCGCACCCAGAAACACTCGTTCTCATCCCAAGGTGATAACAAAGGTACCCACGACATTTTGTGAAGATCAGTCCATAAATACAGACTCTAGCCCGAGACGTATTGACATGTGTACTTACTGTGTGTAAGTCGCACTGAAAAAATCAAAGTTCATCTAATTTGCATAATTTCTGCACGAGAAAAAAACCTGTATTATATGTGATGTATCCAATGATACTAAACATTCACACAAAAAATTATTCAAATCAGCGCTTTCATATGGAAGTTCTGTGCAAAAATCTGATTGCACCTAATTTTGTACAAAATGGCTGCCATCGGCCATCTTGAATTTCGGACCGGACCCAAAAACACTCGTTCTCGTCCCACGGTGATACCAAAGGTACCCAAGAAGTTTCGTAAAGATCGGTTCATAAATACGGCCTCTAGCCCGAGCCGTATTGGCATTTGCACTTACAGTGCTGAAAGTAACCCCAAAAAACATAAGAATTAGTCTAATTTGCACAATTTACGCACGAGAAAAAAACCCGTATTATATGTGATGTATCCCATGGTACTAAACATTCATACAAAAAATTATTCAAATCAGAGCATTCATATGGAAGTTCTGTACAAAAAACAGATTTCTGCATCGTCGGTACAAAATGGCGGCTGGCAGCCATCTTGAATTTTGGACCGCACCCAAAAACACTCGTTCTCGTCCCACGGTCATAACAAAGGTACCCAAGAAGTTTTGTGAAGATCGGTTCATAAATACGGCCTCTAGCCCGAGCCGTATCTAATTGTTGACGTACGGACAGACGGACAGACAGACAACGGGCCATGACAAAAGCTCAAATTTGGCTTCGCCAAAGTTGAGCTAAAAATGTATAGGTAAAGTATTGTAAAGGTGGGTGACAGTCAGATGCTAAACTAGAAAAAAAATCTTTGAGTCCAGAGTGGGTCTGACTGAACCCCAAAATATTTGTTCTCATAGCACAGTGATAACAAAGGCACCCCAAAACACACGCGTTCCTGTCCCAAGGTGAAAACAAAGGTACCCAAGAAGTTTTGTGAAGATCAGTTCATAAATACGAGCTGTATAGAACTTGTGACAAAAAACTGATTGGACCTAATTTCGGTACAAAATGGCCACTGGCAGCCATCTTGAATTTTGGACCGTACCCAGAAACACTCATTCTCGTCCCAAGGTGATAACAAAGGTACCCAAGAAGTTTTGTGAAGATCAGTTCATAAATACAGCCTCTACCCTGAGCCGTATTGACATGTGTGCTTACATTGTGTAAGTAGCACTGAATAAATCAAAGTTCATCTAATTTGCATAATTTCTGCACAAAAAAAAAAAACTTACAATATGTGATGTATTCCATGTTACTAAACATTCATACAAAAATTTATTCAAATCATAACTTTCATACAGAAGTTCTGTAAAAAAGACTGATTGCACTAATTTGGGTACAAAATGGCTGCTGGTGGCCATCTTGAATTTTGGACCACACCCAAAAACACTTGCTCTCACCCCACGGTGATAACAAAGGTACCCAAGAAGTTTCATAAAGATTGGTTCATAAATATGGCCTCTAGTCTGAGCTGTATAGAAGTTGTGTACAAAAAACTGATTAGACCTAATTTCGGTACAAAATGGCCACTGGCAGCCATCTTGAATTTTAGACCGCACCCACAAACACTCGTTCTCGTCCCAAGGTGATAACAAAGGTACCCAAGACATTTTGTGAAGATCAGTTCATAAATACAGCCTTTAGCCTGAGCCGAATTGACATGTGTACTTATTGTGTGTAAGTCGCACTGACAAAATCAAAGTTCATCTAATTTGCATAATTTCTGCACGAGAAAAAAACCCGTATTATATGTGATGTATCCCATGGTACTAAACATTCACACAAAAAATTATTCAAATCAGCGCTTTCATATGGAAGTTCTGTGCAAAAATCTGATTGCACCTAATTTTGTACAAAATGGCTGCCATCGGCCATCTTGAATTTCGGACCAGACCCCAAAACACTCGTTCTCGTCCCACGGTGATACCAAAGGTACCCAAGAAGTTTCGTAAAGATCGGTTCATAAATACAGCCTCTAGCCCGAGCCGTATTGGCATTTGCACTAACAGTGCTGAAAGTAACACCAAAAAACATCAAAATTAGTCTAATTTGCACAATTTACGCACGAGAAAAAAACCTGTATTATATGTGATGTATCCCATGGTACTAAACATTCATACAAAAAATTATTCAAATCAGAGCTTTCATATGGAAGTTCTGTATAAAAAACAGATTTCTGCATCATCGGTACAAAATGGCGGCTGGCAGCCATCTTCAATTTCGGGCCGCACCCAAAAACATTCGTTCTCGTCCCACGGTCATAACAAAGGTACCCAAGAAGTTTCGTAAAGATCGGTTCATAAATACGGCCTCTAGCCCGAGCCGTATCCAATTGTTGACGTACGGACAGACGGACTGACAGACAGACGGACGACAGGCCATGACAAAAGCTCAAATTTGGCTTCGCCAAAGTTGAGCTAAAAATGGAGAGTATATTATCCGGGTTAGGGACTTCCACTGTAGTGCAAGCCTGTAGTCAACAATTGTGAGTAGGTTGATAAGAAATCTATTCTGCTCTATCTTCTGAGCAAAGTAATAATTATGACACTGTTAAAGAGGATATACTCAAGGCATATGAACTTGTTCCATAGGCCTATAGGCAGAAATTCAGAAATTATTATAAAAACGAAAATCAAACTCATGTGGAATTTGCCAGAGAAAAGCAAAATTTATTTGACAGGTGGTGCCATTCCAAAGAAATAGGGAAAGATTTCTCTAAATTAAAAGAAATAATGCTGATAGAAGAGTTTAAAGGAAAAGATACATTCAGATATAAAGGCCCACCTGGATGAACAAAAAGTTGACCCATTAAATAGAGCAGCAGTACTAGCAGATGACTATGCCTTCACTCATAAAATGAGTCGTAACTCCACAAATTTTTGGCCCCACAAGAATTCTTTCCAAAGTGGACCTAGACCAACTTCAGATAAAACTCATCCTTCCAATCCTCCAAACTTTTCACCACCAAAATTTAATAGGAAGCCTAATGAGAATAAGTCATCTAATGCCAGTCCTGCACCATTACGATCTTAACAGTTCAACTAAAACCTGTAATTATTTTAAGAAACCAGGACATTTACTATCTGATTGCTGAAACGAAAAAATGAGTCCTCTACTTCACAGAATGCACTCGCATGTGCACCATGCCTGGAAAGTTAAAAAAAATTTATAGTAATTTATATATTTTTTATACTTACCAATGACCCAGACTTAGCTGGTGCTAACTCTAACAAAACCAGGGCCAAACACAAATTTTGCCCCCCAATCCCCAAAATTTGCATCCAAAACAAGAAGAAATCATGTCCTAAAGGACCTACATACTACGCCTCTACTGCGCATGCGCAGTGACGCAGACGTCCCGAAATTGGCGCCAATTATCATTCTTACTGGCAGTGCCTGGTCAGCGCTATGTACTCAGCGGGGAGACAAGAGTTCCCAACTCCAGGGAGGGCCATCCCCGTCTGGGTCATTGGTAAGTATAAAAAATATATAAATTACTATAAATTTTTTAACATTTTTATACTGTACCAATGACCCAGACTTAGCTGAATAGTAAACAGGCTGGAGGGCCTAGGACATAGAGGAAAATCCAATAAGCTCAACTATATAGTAAAGAGGTAACCCCTTAAGGAGAAAAGGAGTATTAGGCTTTACATGTATCTTTCTTATTTAATATTAAATTAGAAAGATACACTACCCTTAATAATTGAGCACAATAACATTCATGTTCTCTATTAACATCCAGTATATCCCTTATACTAATTATTTTTAAAGCAAGCCAATAAATAAAGTAGTCCAGAGAATTGAGACTCTTTATAGTCATTTAAAAGTGTCCGAGTATTGTATATTAAAGCCCGTTTGACACTTGACATATACAAATGCTTCACACCGAGCTACACTTTAAAAATAAGACATGAATGAATTTTAACATTAATATTACACTTTAAAACCATCCCGGAAGCGACTCAGAAATACTGACTTGGAGGAGGCATTCCCTTGCTTTTCACTATAAAGCAGGTGACCTAAGGGAACACCCGCCCCCCCCCCTTCCCCTTGCCCTGGGTCGAATAGCCCAGAGCGAAGAGGGCAGCCAGACGGAGTCACTGCCGGAACAGAAAGCCTGCATAACTATAGTTGCAACTGTTTAGTGAACGACATTCTGAGCAACAGATAACGGACCTAAACAATGCAGGTCTCCAGAAATGGACTCAATATTTCTGAGATAAAAATTCGTAAATGTGGATGGCTGAGACCAATAAGCAGCCTTCATTAAATCTGTAATAGCAACACTATTAGCATAAGCCCAGGAAGTAGAAAGAGCTCTTACTTCATGAGCAGAAATCTTAAGCACAGACTGCTGAGAAGAAGATAAATCTTCATAAGCAGTACGGATAGTTAATTGAATCCATCTAGCAATAGAATGGACCAAAATGTCCTTTCTATTAGGCATCAAAGACAGAAAGAAACGTTTCCGTCCCTTTCTGATAAACTGAGATCTCTGTTTATAGATACGTAACGCTCTAACAGGACAGAGTAAAGGCCTACGCCCGTCTGAAGATGGAAGAGCCTTAATAACAATAGGTTCCGGATATTTATTAGGAGCCTGATTCTTAGCTAAAAAACCCACATTAGTAGTGAAGGTGATAGTGTTCCCAACACTACGATAGTGAGAATCATCCACCGACAGTGCATGAAGCTCACTGACTCTTCTAGCAGAAGAGAAAGCTAAGAGAAAAGCTGTCTTATAAGATAAGAATTTGAAATCTACTGTCCCAAGAGGTTCAAATGGCTTTTCCTTCAATTTAAGAAGAACCCAAGCTAAATTCCACTTAGGAATTAATCTAAGAGTTCTGGGTCTATTTATCGAAAAGTTTCTAACCAACTTAGATAAAGAGACATTAGATCCAATTTGTAAACTATCATGATGTGCATAGGTATCAGATAACATAGATCTATAACCCTTTATAGTAACAGGCTGCAGCTTGATTTCGTCAAACAAGTATACTAGAAAGTTTGCAATGTCTGGTATAGAGGGATCGAATATATCTACAGAATGATCCCTACACCAACGACGAAAAACCTTCCACTTAGCCGCATAGTTTAGCGAAGAGGAGGTCCTCCTACAGTTAGAAATCGCGTCCACTGCTCGTCCTGTAAAGTGTTTGCCATGCAAGAAGGACTGCACAACGGAAAAACGTGAAGGATGAGACCTTGCGGGTTGTGATGGAGTTGGCGCGATTTCCCCTGCGAAAGAAGATCCTCCCGTGGAGGAAGCTTTCGCAGTAGGTCCCACAACAGACACCTGAGTAGATTTATCCACGGTCTCTGTGGCGACAGAGATGCTACCAACAGAATCTTGCATTGAGATTGTTTTATCTTAAGCAGTACTTGTTGAATTAACGGCGCTGGAGGATACGCATATCCTATCATTCCGTCCCAAGGGATCGACAGAGCATCTACTGCAAATGCTCTTGGATCCGGACACGGAGACACATACGTCTGCAACTGATTGTTGAGATGTGTCGCAAATAAGTCTATCATTGGCCGTTCCCATTGGTAGCAAATCTGATTGCATACTTGTTTGTTGAGAGTCCACTCCGACGGCAACAAGCGACCCTTTCGTGAAAGGGAGTCTGCTAGCACATTCAGACGACCCGGTATGTGACGGACCGAAAGAAGAACGTGATGTTCTAGCGCAAACAGAAGGATTCTTTCCGTTAGATTGAACAACGGAACTGAATGAGTGCCTCCCTGATTCCGTATATACGCCACTACTGTCGTATTGTCGGATAGGATTTGGACATGAGCATTGTGAATAATGTCCATCCAGTGACGTAACGCAAGCCAAATTGACATCATTTCCTTGATGTTTATGTGCTTGCACAGGAATTGCAGATCCCAAAGACCCTGGCATCTCAAATCCGTTGGGATTAATGATGCACCCCAACCTGTTTGACTGGCATCCGTCATAATGGTAAAACTCGGATCCGGCAACTGCAGCGGAACTCCCTGAGTTAACCACTGAATGTTTGCCCAAGTCTGAATCTCTTGTTTCACTTGATCTGACAAGAGAACGTCTACATCGAGCGAATGAATTTTCACACTCCAATTCTGAGTCAAGAAAATTTGAAGAGGACGTGTGCGTAACCGCCCCATCGGAATAAGATCCGCGGCGGCTCCGCACAGACCTATCAGTCTCATAAACTCTCTCGCCGTGACTTTGTCTGCGTGCAGACAATAGCGAGCGTAACAACTGACTAACTTCGCTCTGGTTAACGGCAGACGAACGAGATTGTTGTGCATCTCGAAGCTCATTCCCAGATGAGTGAATGACTTGGACGGCACCAGATCCGACTTCTCCTCGTTTACTATAAAACCGAGACGTCGGAGCAATAGAAGAAGATTCTGAACATCGTTCTGAAGCGTTAACTCGTTGCCGTACCTCTGAAGAATGTCGTCCAGGTAGGCCGACGTTACCGCAGACGAATGAGCTCGGAAATAGATCATTACCGAGTTCATTACCCGAGTGAAAGCCCAGGGTGCTAGATTCAATCCGAAGCACATCGCCCGGAATTGATACACCACTCCTAGGACTGCGAAGCGTAGGTACTTTCGAAATGTCGGATGTACCATGACGTGAAAGTACGCATCTTTGAGATCTATGCTCGTTGCATAATCGTTCACCCGAATACTCGCTCTGACCGATCGAATCGTCTCCATATAAAACTTCGGAGCGACGATCAGCTTGTTTATCCAGCTCAAATCTATGACTGGACGGAACGAGCCGTCTGGTTTCGGAACCAGAAACAGATGGCTGTAGAATCCCGGAGATTCCTGGTTTTCTACGACCTCTACCGCGTTCTTCATTAAAAGAGACTGCACCTCTGATAACAGAGTGTCTCTTTTCTGCGGATTTGACGGAAGATGAGTCCACTTTGGACTTCGAGTTAATGGAGGCTTTCGTTTGAAGGATATCTTTAGACCTTCCGAAGTCACTCCTCTCACCCAAGGGTCGTCCATAATCGACGCCCATTCTTGTGAAAAGCTCGACAACCTTCCGCCAACCGGTACGCGATAGAGGTTTAAGCCATCACCTCCTGGACCTGCGAGGCCTGCGGTAGGAGAAACCACGTCCTCCACGGCCCGCACCTCGCCCCGTCGACCTCGGGGCGTCCGACCGATTGTCCCGGCCTGAAGGACGTCCCGAACGAGAGTCGCTACCCTGACGGTCTCTCGAATAAGACCAAGAGGACGCACCGGAACCTCTATAGGAACCTCTCTTGGGCGCATTAGACCCAGAAGTGCCTGTCTTATTCGTGTCTGCTGTATCCGACTTCTTAGGAGCAGATTTGAACAACAGAGAATCTTTAGCTTTCTTTGTAATTTTATCATAAATAGCAGAAAGCTTGCCGTCAAAGAGAAGTTCTCCTGAGACCGAAGCGACTCTAAGAGAGTTCTTCACCTTAGTATCCACTAGTGTGGATGTAGCTAGGGCTGCGTCACGTCTAACCAACTCCAGATTTGCCACTGAAAGGGCGGAGTTACACGTGGAATAAGCTACTGCCCTTGAAAGAAGTCTTAAAGAGGATTGTATATCCTGAAACTCTTTCCCCTGAAGGCGCAGTGATAACGCCTTAGTAAGGTGATCTGCGTAAGATAAGGCATCTAAATTGGCTCTGTTAGACGCAATAGCTGTTTCCAACACCGCGGTTGGTATAGAAGCCGACGACGGCAATGATAGCTCTAAGTCTTCCGCCTCGTCGTCCATACGCAGAGGAACTCTCGGTATACCCTGTCCTGCCGTATCGAATTTATTCCTTGCATTAATGAAAGGCAGGTTGAGAGTATTAGCGGACAAGAAACCTGCTTTCCCCGTCCTGGAAGCAAGTTTAAATACAGCGTCGTTCAATAATTCAAATGTTCTTGCAACATTATTGGACTGCGACGGAAACTCGGGAGCGATGTCCCTGAACCGCTCGAAAAATTCAGAGTCCAATGACGCTATAATTCTCTTGTCCGGAACCGCAGCAGTCTGGCCCGACGGAACAACTTGAGGGAGAAAGTGCCGGATGAAGTCCACGGCAGCTTTATGTTGTTCCGAAAGGGATAGCTCCAAGTCATCCGTATCCCTTTCACCATCCGGTCGGACCTCATGATATTCCCGGTCGTCCGCCCCCGATGCTTCGGCGGAGCGTACCGACCCAGCGCCGTCGGATAATTCTCGATCCGACACCGTTTCTGTCGGCTGCTGGGATGCTGCGATAAGCTGTGCTATCTGCAAAAGAATGTCCGGCGTCGAGACCTGCGGAGGCGCAGTCTTTCGCTGCTTCGCTGAGGGCAGCTCCGCATCAGATGGCTCCCGCATACTTTTCCTATGCGAACGTCCGGAGTCCATCGGTCTCGAATCCCTGGCTGCCGGATGGTGTGACCTGGTCGCCGAAGAATCCTTGATCGGCAAAGCTGGTAATATATCGGCGGTCACGCAGCCAAGGTGCGGTCGTGTGCGCTGACGAGAAGAGGAAGCCTTAACAGTCTCCGCGGACTGCTTATACAACGGAGCATCCCGAGTGACGGACGTATGCTCCGCTAAAGACACATTTTGTACCACAACATCTGGTCCCAGATGTTGTTGTACGAGAGAGGGGCCTCTCTCGCTCGCGGCCCGGCTGGACCTGGACGAGCTAGGAACCGGACTCAAAGGCTTCCTCCGTTCTCGCTTACTATCTGCCGTCACTGGGTGTGCATCTATTATGTTTATAGAGCTCGCATCACCCAAAATATCCTCCAGGACCGCATCGGACGAACCCGGCTGCCGAACCATTCGGTGAATGGACGCTACACCGGGCGAGCTAGCGGACGACATTTGTCTAATCTCCATGAGCACTTTTGCCGCTAGCTCTGAATTCATTTGTGACGACGGACGCACACTTGTAGAAGATAACATGGAAACATCACCCTGTTCTGGTTCCTCTGAAATAGAAACTGAGAGAGTAGAGTGACCTTGCGGAGAGCCGGCATAGCCCTTTCTCCAGAAACAACATATCGTGACACACGTTTCCAATGTTTCTCATCCCAATATTCACATATAGGACAGGGATTAATGCGAGAACACTGACTACAATTAATACAATGATCATGAAAGTCAGAGGAAGATTTCTTCCTATTACAATTTGAACAATGTCCCTTCATTGTGAAAGAACAACAATAAGTCCTAGTTACTCGCAAAAACCCCTGACACAAAGATACATAATAACATGATCCATTAATAAATGAAAAAACAATTGCAAATCAAAATAATTTTGAAAAAATATTTTTTCAGCGAAGCCCAAGTTGCTGAAAAGTAACATTGAGCCCCGATGGATCCGATGGCAAAGTGTGGTCAAAAATTTTTAATTTATATTAAATAATTAATGAGACACTTACGGATAATATAAATGTATCTTATAGTGAGATAAACTACAGCAAAGGCAAACAGCCCCCCTCAAAAAAGGCTGTTGCCAATGTAAACAAACAGTGTAAAAACACCAGAAAACATGACTCCAGGCACTGAAAAAACTGGCCCGGAATCAGTCATCAAATTACACTCTATCTGATGCAAAACAGAGACTCCCAGGGGAGAATCTGCAGAACATCAGATGGAAGATGCAGAACACAAACGTTATACACCCATGGGTGAAAACGTAACTATGGGGAAAATAACAGAAAACATTCTGTAACCAAGCAACTCTCCCAGGAAATTTTAGAAATGAAATTTCTCAAAAATATGCCAAAAGCATGGGAGAATTGCAAGGGGGGACTTTAGAAGGCTAGGGGAGAGGAAACACTGAATAAGCAGTGCAACATTTAGCAAGAATGACAACAAGAGGCCCATGCCTCGAAAATAGGCAACTTAACATAATTTCATCAAAAAATTTTAAGTACAGCCCTGATTATTTTTTGTCACTTCTTTTTCCTCTCCTCCTTCTATCCTCCTTAGAATCACATTTTCTCCAAAAATTACGTGTCTGGCATCCTTTAAACTGAGATTTACAAGCACAAAGATCAGTGAGATGTTGACTGATGAAGGGCCAAACAGAGAATGATAATTGGCGCCAATTTCGTGACGTCTGCGTCACTGCGCATGCGCAGTAGAGGCGTAGTATGGAGGTCCTTTAGGACATGATTTCTTTTTGTTTTGGATGCAAATTTTGGGGATTGGGGGGCAAAATTTGTGTTTGGCCCTGGTTTTGTTAGAGTTAGCACCAACTAAGTCTGGGTCATTGGTACAGTATAAAAATATTATGTAATAAAGCAAGATGCTTTAGAAAATTATAAGCCATTCATTTCTGAAGGCTTTGTTTCCCTTGAGGGGATAAGCACTGTTCCTTACCAATTAAAATACTGAGAGACACAGGGGCTACTCAGTTTTTAATGTTAGAAGGCATTTTGCCATTTTCTGAAGAAAGTGCTACAGGGGCACAAGCTCTAGTATCGGGTATTGAGTCAAACTCTTTAAATGTCCCACTCCATAAAATAAATTTGAGAAGTAGTTTAGTAAATGGGACTGTGACATTAGGAATCAGACCTACTCTATCTGTAAAAGGTATTTCTTTATTATTGGGAAATGACTTAGCTGGTGACAAAGTCACTGTAGAACCTCAAGTGGTGGATAATCCGAGCACAGATGAAAGTATTATTAATTTGAAGGAATGTTTTCCTTTTGCCTTTCCAGCATGTGCTGTGACTCGGTCCATGGCAAAGAAAGCAGAGGTTGATAACAACCTCAATTGTGTTGAAGTGAACAGCAAAGCTGAGGATAAGAACAGTCACAGAATTATGGATTCTGAAGGCACTGATTTGTCTCAGACATTTTTGAGTCAATGTAATGACTCCTCCAGAAATTGGAAAGAGGCCACTACACCTGAGAGTGATAAGGGAACCTCCTTGAATGTCATTTCCTGGACTTTTTTAATTCAGGAAAAGGAAAGCGATCCTGACCTTGCCAAGCCATATGAAAAGGCTCTAACAGAGGCTGAGGCCCAAAACTTCCCCGTCTGTTATTTCAAAAAATCTGATGTACTCATGAGAAAATGGCGACCACCAGAAGTACCCTCCAATAGTGACTGGGAGGTTATTTATCAAATAGCTGTCCCCACTAAATACCGGAATGAAATAATAAGCCTGGCTCATGAAAATCCAATGGCTGGACATTTGGGAGTTAGGAAAACCTACTCTCGTATTCAACAGTGTTTTTACTGGCTCAAGCTTCGACAGGATGTTGTCGAATTTTGTAAAACCTGCTACACCTGTCAAATTGTAGGAAAACCCAACCAGAAGATTCCTCCTTCTCCCCTTCAACCAATCCCTGCTTTTGAGGAGCCATTTAGTAGAATTATTATTGATTGTGTTGGCCCAATGCCTAGAACAAGATCTGGAAATGAATATCTTCTTACCATCATGTGTGCTTCTTCTACACGATTTCCTGAAGCTATTCCTCTAAGAAATATTAAAACTAAGACTATAGTTAAGGCCTTGATAAAATTGTTCACGACTTTTGGTCTACCCAGGTCAGTGCAATCAGACCAAGGCTCAAATTTTATGTCAAACATTTTCCAGCAGGTGATGTATGAGCTCAAAATTAAGCAGTACACATCAAGTGCCTACCATCCCGAAAGTCAAGGTGCTCTTGAACACTTCCATCAAACACTGAAGAGTGAAGACCATGATTATTGATAAAGGCCTATGGGGAGGATAATGAGAAGGATTGGGATGAAGGAGTACATCTCCTCTTACTTGCAGTCTGTGAGACTGTACAGGAATCTCTGGGGTTCAGCCCTTTTGAATTAGTGTTTGGACACTCAGTGAGGGGTAAACTCACTGCTTTGAAGGAGAAATGGCTCGAGGAAGAGCCACCTAAAATTTCTCTTCTGGACTATGTGTCCACTTTTAAGGAAAAACTGCACCAGGCCAGAGAAATGGCAAAGAAACATTTACAGAAAGCCCAGAGTCATATGAAGACCTGGTATGATAAAAAGGCAAAATTTCACACCTTTAAACCTGGGGACAAGGTGCTAGTATTATTCCCTTTAAAGGGCAATGCTTTACAAGCAAGATATTCAGGCCCTTATATTGTTAAGCACAAGATAAGTGATACTGATTATGTTGTTGAGACTCCTGACAGACTCAAAACTACTCAGCTGTGCCATATAAATAAGTTGAAAACATATTATGAGAGAGAACCAAGCTCTCTACCAGTCTCAACAGTCACCCACATGGATGAGGTGGAAATTCCTGTGGAGGATATTCATGAAGGTGGCGAAAAATGTACCTCTGAAGTTACAGAACTCAGGTCCTGAGAGATCTACAAAATAAAATAGATTATTTACTGCCTGACCAAAGAAAAGATTTAGTTGATTTAATTTTCAAATATCAACACTTATTTCCCGATGTGCCAAGAAGGACATCAGTTATTTTTCATGATGTTGATGTGGGAGGAGCAAGCCCCATCAAACAGCATCCATATAGATTGAACCCTTTCAAAGCTGAGATCATGCGAAAGGAAATACAGTATATGCTGGACAATGAGACCATAGAACCTAGCCATAGCAACTGGAGTTCGCCCTGTATACTCGTCCCAAAACCTGATGGGAGTTACCGATTTTGTACGGATTACCAAAAGGTGAACAGCCTCACCAAAACAGACAATTATCCAATTCCAAGAATTGAAGACTGCATTGACAAACTTGGCCATGCTAAATTTGTGACAAAATTTGACTTGTTAAAAGGGTTATTGGCAAGTCCATTTAACAGAAAAAGCAAACGAAATATCTGCTTTTGTTACCCCATTTGGGTTGTATCAATATAAAGTAACCCCTTTTGGCATGAAAAATTCTCCGGCAACGTTCCAGCGCATGGTTAACCACTATAATAATTGCAGACCTAGATCACAGTGAAGCTTATATTCATGATGTTATTATACACATAGATGCAAATTGGGCTGATCATCTAAAGCATATTCAAGAATTTTTTGACAAAGTGACCCAAGCCAACCTAACTATTAACTTGGTAAAATCAGAATTTGGCGAAGCAATGGTAAATTATTTATGTCATGTTGTGGGTCAGGGGCAGGTGAGGCCGATTGCGGCAAAAGTTGATGCCATTGTAAATTTTCCAGTACCAAGCTCTAAAAAAGAGCTCAGGAGATTCTTAGGCATGGCTGGATATTATAGAAAATTTTGTTTAAATTTCTCAGATGTTGTCTCCCCTTTGACCAGTTTATTGAGCAAAAGGGTTAGATTTGTTTGGACTGAGGAGTGCCAGAAATCCTTCAACAAAATAAAGACTTTATTAAATAATTCCTCTATCCTGGCCACTCCCAATTATGAAAAGCCCTTCAAATTATTTATAGATGCAAGTGACAATGAAGCAGGTGGGTATATTGCCCAGGAAGATTCCCAAGGTATTGATCACCCTGTATGTTATTTCTCCAGAAAATTTATCAAACATCAAAAGAATTACTCTACGGTAGAAAAAGAAACTTTGGCTCTAATTTTGGAATTAACCCATTTTGATGTGTATCTAAGAACCACTCAATGCCCAATTACAGTTTACACCGATCATAACCCCTTAACTTTTATCAATAAAATGCCCAATTACAGTTTACACCGATCATAACCCCTTAACTTTTATCAATAAAATGAAAAACAAGAATCAAAGATTATATGTTTATTAAAAAAATTTGTTAAGATTATCGTGTGTGTATTGTAAACCAGTCAGAGTCTGCTAAAGTTATATAAAAGTTTTCAGTACCTTCAAACTTTTCTTTTAAGGCAGGGTGTGTTATATAGCCCCCATATTATATTGAGATTGATATATCCTTAGTGGATAATTATACTGAGATTGATATTTTTTCTGCATTTTCTGACTGGTCTCACTCATTTGCACTCAGTGACCTTGTTTACATCTTTGTTACACTGATCTATTGTACAAATAGCTGTCGATTGTTTAAGTAGGTCAAGGAACTTGTTTACTTGAATTATGACAGAATCACCTAGAAACTGTTAGAACTTTGTAGACATTTCATCTTCCAGTACATTCTATCTGGTTACTATATAAAGGTTTGTCAACAGAATTCAAAAACTCATTTTTAGAAAGTATTTCATAAAGACTCACTTCAGTTAAAACACAGCAGTTGTTTCCATTGGAGATTATTATTATTCTAGGACAGTGCATTTATTATAGAAGCAGTGCTTCATTGTGAATTTGGAAGATTGATTCCAAAAAAAAGAATTTTGAAGAGAATTTGTTCCTTCTTGAAAAAGAGAATTTATACTTTCTGTGAAACAGAATATTATTTTGTGAAAACCAGGATTCTACTGGATTATTAGGAAATTACCTGTGGCGCCAATACTTCTTGGATTTTTACTCCATTTGAATTTTGCAAAGCATTTTATTATATTTTATTGGAGACTGCTGATATTTCTAAGTGAAAATTTTATTACAAATCTACGGGATACTGTTTCTGAAGAGACATTCTTGGATTTAAAACTACCAGCTGGTAACTTTCTTCAAAAGATTCTTCACCACTGGGTTACTGGATTCTGTCAAAATGTACTTTGGACTAATTCAATAATTGATAAGTACCACTGTTTTTATTTTCTGTAAACCAATTAGTGTAAAAGATCTTTGTATCATTTTTTTTTATATTAATTTTTTTTAATTAAATTTCAGAATAATTGAATTCATAGTTATTGTTGCTGAATCTCAGATTTCTTTCTGTTACCAATGTCAATAATATTTCCACACCGTAACATTCAGTGTCAACTGGTAAATATTGTTCACGACCAAACATCAAGAATGGCGAATAACCAGTTGAATCAAGTTCAGTGTTATTATACATGCATGTAGAAGTGACTGAATGTGCACTCCATTCAGTATTCTTCTTTTTTTTCTTCAATATTTTTTCTTCAGATTTTATACTCTCCCAAAAAAGAAAATGTGCATGCTAAAAATAACACTAAAAAAGGTATATATCATTTTCATGCATGGAAATTTTATTCAATCACAGATGAATCAATTTGTGATCAATACGAGAAATTTCATCACGCTACGACGAATACTCTTGGTGCCATGGAGAGTCAAAGACACTAAGGGTCAAACACGAAAGTCACACACTCAATATCTGGTATGACCTCCATCTGCATCGACTACTGCTGTGCATCTACGCCTCATGGAAGCGAACAAGTTAGCATGGAAGTGGGTTAGGGTAGGGTTAGGTTAGGTTAGGGTTAGGTAGGGTTAGGATTAGGTTAGGTAGGGTTAGGGTTAGGGTAGGGTTGGGTTAGGTTAGGGTTAGGGTTAGGTTAGGTTAGGTTAGGGTTAGGGTAGGGTTAGGTTAGGCTAACCCTAACCCTACTCTACACCACTGCAGTCGAGCACGACGATGACGTAACGTCAAAATCGGACGAATTGCAGGTCTTCGAGGATGTAAGCCGTATTCTCTCAGCCAGTTGATTACTGTTTGAGGATGTATCTGTCTCAGGTTAGGGATGTTCCTGGCTGTCGTCGTTGCCGTTTGTTGCCGGTTCCGGAGATGGACGACACGGATATACCAATCTTGTGCAGGGGTGGTAACTCGGGGTCTCCGGGAGCGGGGTCGGTCTCGAACGTCATCATGTTGTGCATGTCGATACCCAGGGCAAGGAGACGTTGATTCATTGTCAATCTTGGCATGCTAATGTGGAGTCGTTTTAACAGCAGCGCAAGTTTGAATGTGAACGATAGGAAGGCCTTACTTTAGTGTTTAAATACCCAAGGATTCACACTGCTGCATGAATTTTCAGGCTCTCCACGTGCAAAATATGCCTTTTCACAAACGTGCAGCACATCATGCAATTTTAACGGGGAAAGCTGTTTTTGTGTTCAATATAACTTATTCATGAACAGGTTAACACTTTTTACACCTACGCAATTATTTTTTTGGAGTTTGATCAATTTCTGCAATGCACACTTTCTTTTTTGGACGAGTATATATGAATATTTACAAAGAATACATTATATTCTTTTACAGTTATTGGTATGATAAACCATTAACACAGTAGCATAATAGACATTTAAATTTTTTTTCAGTTCCAATTAGTTGTACCACCGTTTTATTGCTGCATGCATGGAGTAGACTTTTACCTTGATGTGTGCTGGAATAGGGAAACTGCCGGGTGTGTTTTGATGGGTTAACAATCCCATGTACAATCAGTAATTCAAAGCCAGTAATACCCGATGTTTGATTGCCATAGGTGCCTAATCAGAATCTGATTGGTAGCATTAAAAGTTTGCAGTTACATCCCTCCAGCAGAGACCTAATGGAGTGATGCAATTGCGGTGCAGGCGATATTTTTTGTAATCATCTTTTTTTCTTCACATAGGGAGGGTCATATTCCCAACTTAGACAAATGCACTCAAGTTGAGTTTCGTAGATAATCAAATATTTTGGGGAGATAGACTGGGAGCAAGCAGAGTTTATCAGTTAAGCAGACAATTGACAAGGTCCCACTTAGAATTTATTTCCTTGACACGTTTGTTTGGGTATGAATATGAATGTCGGGAGATGAGTTCTAGGTTCCTGTACTTTCGGAGTTGATTAAGAAACCCGAGAGAGGTTGGGTGACTTTTTTTCACTTTGCATGAGTAAATGAACTTCTTATAAAGAAGCACATCTGTTGTGCTATTGAAAGCATCCGAGGTGTTACTATAGCCCAAGATAACATATTCTGGTGTTAATGGAAAGGTAACTTTAACATTTTTCTTTGAAATTTTCCAACAAGATCAAAAGAACTGTTTTTGAGACAGAACATTCAAAAACAGGTGTTGTATAGTTTTTTTTCAATTATTACAGAATGTGCATAATTCCGTTTCAAAAATTTTACATTTGTGTAGTTTTTAGTTTGTATACAAGACTCTATGGACAAAACTTTGTAGGTATGTATCATCTGTGGTTGTAGATGGATTCTATATATGAAATTCCAGTCATCCGGCTGCAAATTCATATCTAGAATCTCGTTCCACCTCAGCTGGGAATTTATGGGAGACGTTGCATAAATAAGCCTAGATTTCAAGGTTGCACCTTGAATGAATTCTTGTAGGAAGACCATAATTTTGAACAAACTTATATAGAAACACATCCCCTATGGTTTTTGCACTCATATATTTGGTTGGGCATGCTTGTGCATAATGGGTATAAAAGTCCTCCCCCAATTACTGTGTGTTTGGAACAGTGGCCTCTGACATGGATGAACATTCAATATATCCATCTGTTTGTACTTCATGGCAAATGGCTTGGATGGGATTACCAGAAATACATTTAGTTCCCTGTGTACAAAATGTGAAATCATCTATAGAAGGATGTCTGGAAAGTGTGTTTACATCTTTATTGATCTTTCCAGGATGATACAGTATATCAAAATCAAATGGAGCCAGTGAAGCAAGACATCTGTGTCCAGAAGCTAAACTGTGAATTTTCTACTGTATAAATAATTATGGAATTTGGCGCTAGACAGCCCATTTTTGAGCAAGAAATTCCACCTTATCAGCTGGGTAATGTTGCTCAGATTTACGGAGTCCCCCAACTGGCATTGCTGACCACTCTCTTCAATGTGTCAAGGGTCTGGAACAGAACAGCAGCTCCAAGTCCTTTTCAGCTAGCATCAATATGCAGTTCAAAGGTCCCCAGGATTGGCCAAAATAGGTAGAGTGGAGAACATTTTCTTCAGATGTTCAAAAGCTTTGTCTTGTTCCATACCCCATGTCCAAGTTAATGCTTCCGTGGACTTTACCTTTTTCCTGGTTTTCTTTTCAGGCCTCGATATGAGTTCTGTCAAAGGCTTTGCAACCATTGAAAAGTTTTTGCAGAATTGGTTTAGGCCATGAAATGTTTTACTTGGGTTGGTCTCTACACCATTTTCTGAGACCATGTGACTAACAAAATTAACCTTCTTTTCAAAGTATGACCACTTCTTTGGAGAGAGGCTGAGTTCACATTCACTGAGTCGCTGAAAATTTCTCTATTCCTTCCATATGTTGTGCTAACTTGCTAAGTCATCTGAAAATGACGAGTAAATCATCCCGATAAATAAAAAGAAAAGTTATTTTCAGGTGTAGCTCACCAAAACACTGACCCTCTAGTATGTTGCAGTATTATTTAAACTGAAAGGTAGGTGATCAAACTCGTAAAACCCAGGGGTCCAACAGTAAAAGTGGTCCGCTCCTTGTGGTCTTCCTCTTTGTCCACTTGGTAGTTCATAGACTTCACATATAATGTACTGAGGTATTTAGCTCCACCTAAAGCATCAAGAACCTTGTCTATCAGTGGTAGGGCATATATAGTTGTCTTGAATAGTTTTGTTTTAATGCCCTATAATCCACACACATTCTCAGTTTACCATCCTTTCGTTGGGCCAAAACAGCAGGTGATGAAAATGGAGAATGTCATGGTCAAATAACACCCCTGGCTGCAAGTTGTTGAAGATGTTCTCTCATTTTTTCATACATTGCTGGAGGTATTTGATGTTATCTTTGTTTAAGTGAGACTTCTTTTAATTCTATACTGTGTCTGATGGTACTGTAATGTTTTAAAGAAACATCCTCATGTAGTAATAGTAAATCACAGAACTGTCTATGTTGCTCACAAGTTAGGGCCTCTGTTGAAATATTAAGCTTTGATATGAGATTTTTTAGATTTCTGGTGGAAGTAATATGCTGGGGCTCTTTCCAACTACAAGGTTCATATGACCCAGCACAAAAAATGAAAGTGTCAATAACAAATTGACAATGTAGCTCAACTTGACAAACTTGAACTTGGTAAGTTATAAATGAAATGGCAAAATTGAAGATCATTGGTACCAATGTTATTTGATGAAATTTCAACATAACAGCATTGTGTGTGCACAACGTCAGAGTAATCCATGCATTTTTAAATGTAAACTTAAGACTGGCTAAAAAAGAATGTTGATACACAAATGCAGTATGTTCAGAGGTTATTGTAAACAGCAACTTTTTCACAGAAATGAATGCTAATCAATAGCTCTTATCTAAAGGTCTTGCCTAATGAGCACACCAAGTTCAAAAACAATCCTATGATAAATGTGGCCTGTACGCCATGTCAAAAAATGCTGATGCACAAATGCAATAAATTCAAAGATTGTTGCTAACAGCAACAGATTTGATGGAAATGAAAAGAAAATCAATAGCTCCTATCTTTGTCACCCTGCATAAGCATACAAAGTTTCAAAACAACCTGATAATGAATGTGCCCTCTGAGGCATGCCAAAGGAAGATGTTAATGCACAAATGCACTAAGTAGAAGGTCATTGCTTGTGGCAATAGGTTTTGGGTTTTTTTATGGAAATTTATAAATATACCCTGCAGAGAGTGCAAAAGGGATAAGTTGATGCACAAATGCAGTAAGTTCAAAGGCTGGTGATAACAACAATATTTTTTTATGGAAATGAAAAAAAGCAATAGCTCACATCCAGAGGTCACCCCAAACACACATACCAAGTTTCAAAGTGATCCGATCATAAATGTGCCCTGAAGGGTGTGTTAAAGGGAAATATTGAGGTCTGACTAAACTAAGTTCAAAGGTCAGAGGCAACATTTTTTGACAGAAATGGAAGAAAATCGACAGCTCCCATATAGATGTCACCCCCACACAAGCACACCAAGTTTGCAAGCGATCCAATCATAAATGTGCCCTGCAGGGTGTGTCAAAGGGAAATATTGATGCTTAACTGCACTAAGTTTTTACTAATTTCATTGAAGGTCATTGCCAGTGGCAACATTTTTTGACAGAAGAAAATCGATAGCTCCCATCTAGAGGTAACCCCAAACAAGCATACAAAGTTTCAATCCGATCTGATCATAAATTTGCCCTGTAGGGCATGCCAAAGGAATATATTGATCCTGACTAAACTAAGTTCAAAGATCACTTTTTGATGGACGGAAATGGACGAAAATTGATAGCTCCCATCTAGAGGTCACCCCAAACATGCATGCCAGGTGTCAAAGCAATCCGATCATAAATGTGCCCTGTAGGGTGTGCCAAAGGGAAATATTGAGATCTGACTAAACTAAGTTCTAAGAACGTTGGCAGTGGTAACATTTTTTGACGGAAATGGAAGAAAATCGATAGCTCCCATCTAGAGGTCTCCCCAAACAAGCATGCCAGGTTTCAAAGCAATCCGATCATAAATGTGCCCTGTAGGGTGTGCCAAAGGAAAATATTGAGGTCTGACAAAACTAAGTTCTAAGAACGTTGGCCACGGCAACACTTTTTGACGGAAATGGAAGAAAATCGATACCTCCCATCTAGAGGTCACCCCAAACAAACACGGCAGGTTTCAAAGCAATCCAATGATAAATGTGCCCTGTAGGGTGTGCCAAAGTGAAATATTGAGGTCTGACTAAACTAAGTTCTAAGAACGTTGGCCATGGCAACATTTTTTGACAGAAATTGAAGAAAATTGGTAGCACCCATCTAGAGGTCACCCCAAACAAGCATACCAAGTTTCAAAGCGATCTGATCATAAATGCGACCTGTGAGGTGTGCCAAAGGAAATTGTGGACGTATGTACATACGTACATACGTACGCCGATGGACGAGAAGTGATGGCAATGGCTCAGCTTTTCAAGGACAAATAAGCATTTATCAAGCAGCAGTTTTCTGACGGGATTGTTATTTCTCAAAAATCTCACCTGCATCTAAAATCTATATCTTGCACAACTGGCTGGGTGCTAGGTTCTGTTTGGTGGTTAGAATTTATTCAATATTTTTTATTATAAATCATTGGAGAGTGCCTGCGGACTTGTTTAAAGTACTCGCACTTTTCAGTTAAATTAATGGTGACTTTCAGCACTCCACCAGTTATTTCCGATATGCATGTTTTCTTTCCTCACCTCTTTAAAAAAATTAAAACCAAATAAAATTGAAAATTTGGCAAAAAGTTGGAGTCAAATAAGAAAGCTGCAATGGTAGTAGGAAAAATCCAAGGACATTCAAGGAGTCTGACTGATTTTCAAGTACTTTTCAGGGGAATTTTCTGAATATTCCAAATTCAAGGACTTTTCACGGCTGTGCGAACCCTGAGCTAGGTTCAATAAACACTGGTTGCAATTAATGTAAAAGTGCATTAGATGAGCCAGAAATGTAAGGTTGAGTCTTTGTCCAACTATTATTATCTCCTTTTTCAGTGTTTCATGCATTACACGTATTAAAGATCAAGAACGACAGCTGATTGTTACTGCTTGACTTTTTATTGAAACAAATCAGATGCATGAAATTGGGAAACAAGGGACCCAACATCACACATTCATGAATTTAGAATTAAATGAGCTTAAAATTAAAATGAAAGTGTCAATGACACTGTAGCTCAACTTGTCCAAGAAGGGACTGAACTAAATAGAAATATCCAGTAATGCCAAATCATTCACTCAAGTTTCTACAGAAAAAAAACATCACAACAAAACTACATATTAAATCTGAAAAAATTGGGTGAGGGGTGGGGGCCTGTTGGGTATACTAATAGAACTGTTGACAATTTATAGGATAAATCCAAGATGGCCGGTGGTGGACATCTTTTTCGGTGGAATGCAGAAAAAATTGATAACTCCCATCCAGACATCATACCAAAGTTACATATAAAATTTGAAAAAGATCGGGTGAGTGGTGCAGCCTGTAGGGTCTGCTAATGGAATTGTTGACAATTTATATGACAAATACAAGATGGCCACTGCCAGCCATGTTTTTCAACAAAATTCGGAAAAATTTAATAGCTCCCTTCTAGACATCACACCAAAGTTACATATGAAATTTCGAAAAAGATGATATGAGGGATGTGGCCTGTAGGGTATGCTAATGAGATTATTAATGAAAGTGTCAATGACACTGTAGCTTAACTTGTGTGTTGTGTTTGATGAAAAGGATAACGTCCAATGTTTATGAAAGGATTATGAAATAAGACAAGAATTGTGATAATTGGGAATATGTTCATTTCTGTTCCCTGTATGCTATGTTTATGATAAAAATAATATGAGGTGTACACTGTACTAAAGATCTGAGGGGTGGGTTAATATGACCTCACAGTTAATATATGTGGCCCTCACAGTTAACATATATCAACAAAATTACAATGAAATTATTCCAAAATGAGTCATCCTATCAAGTTACATTAAAATCCCTTCATAAGTATGGCCTGTAGACTGTGCTAAAGGTTTTCGGGCTTCGGGCCCCTGTAGCTGTCAGTTTCCAAATTGCGTCCAAAGGGGACGTTCTCATCTAGACATTATATATGAAGTCAACCAACCAAGTTACAATGAAATCCCTCCATAAATACGACCTGTAGACTGTGCTAAAGGTTTTCGGGCGACAGGCACCTGTAGACATCACAGTTGACCAACCACGACCAAAAGGGGATGTCATCATCTAGGCATTATATGGAGTCAACCTAACAAGTTACAATGAAATCCTTCCATAAATACGACCTACAGACAAGCTAAAGGTTTTTGGGCTCGGGCAGCCATCAAGGCTGAATGATCGTGACCAAAAGGGGACGTTCTCATCTGGACACTATTTGGAGTCATCCTACCAAGCTACAATAAAATCCCTTCATAAATATGACCTGTAGACTGTTCTAAAGGTTTTCGGGCTTTGGGCCCCTGAAGCCGTCACAGTTGCCCACTCGTGTCCAAAAGGGGACGTTCTCATCTAGACATTATATGAAGTCAACCTACCAAGTTACAATGAAATCCCTTCATAAATATGACCTTAGACTGTGCTAAAGTTTTTCGGGCTTCGGGCTTGGGCAGCCATCATGGTTGAATGATCGCAACCAAAGGGGACAATCTCATCTGGGCATCATCTGGAGTGATCCTGCGAAGTTACAATGAAATCTCTTCATAAATATGACCTGTAGACTGTGTTCAAGGTTTTCGGGCTTCGGGCACCTGTAGCCATCACAGTTGACCAATCACAACCAAAAGGGGATGTCATCATCTAGGCATTATATGGAGTCAACCTAACAATGTTACAATGAAATCCTTCTATAAATATAAACTTTTGCCTATGCTAAAGGTTTTGGGGCTCGGGCACCCATCAAGGCTGAATGATCACGGCCAAAATGGGACGTTCTCATCTTGACCTTATTTGGAGTCAACCTACCAAGTTACAATGAAATCCCTTCATAAATATGACCTGTAGACAGTGCTAAAGGTTTTTGGGCTTCGGGCACCTTTAGCCGTCAAAGTTGCCCAAACATGTCCAAAAGGAGACGTTCTCCTCTAGGCATTATATGAAGTCAACCTACCAAGTTACAATGAAATCCCTTCACAAATATGACTTGTAGACTATGCTTAAGGTTTTCGGGCTTCGGGTTCGGGCAGCCATCATGGTTGAATAATCGCAACCAAAGGGGACAATCTCATCTGGGCATCATCTGGAATGATCCTATGAAGTTACAATGAAATCCCTTCATAAATATGGCCTGTAGACTGTGCTCACGGTTTTTGGGCTTCGGGCACTTGTAGCCAACACAGCTGACCAATTACGACCAAAAGGGGATGTCATCATCTAGGCATTATATGGAGTCAACCTAATAGGTTACAATGAAATCCTTCCATAAATATGACCTTTTACCTATGCTAAAGGTTTTTGGGCTCGGGCACCCATCAAGGCTGAATGATCGCGATCAAAAGGGGACGTTCTCATCTAGACATTATTTGGAGTCATCCTACCAAGTTACAATGAAATCCCCTCATAAATATGACCTGTAGACTGTGCTAAAGTTTTTCGGGCTTTGGGCACCTTTAGCCGTCACAGTTGCCCAATCATGGCCAAAAGGGGACGTTCTCATCTAGACATTATATGAAGTTAACCTACCAAGTTACAATGAAATCCCTTCATAAATATGACCTGTAGACTGTGCTAAAGGTTTTCGGGCTCGGGCTTGGGCAGCCATCATGGGTGAATGATCGCAACCATAGGGGACAATCTCATCTGAGCATCATCTGGAGTGATCCTGTGAAGTTACAATGAAATCCCTTCATAAATATGACCTGTAGACTGTGCTCAAGGTTTTCGGGCACTTGTAGCCATCACAACTGACCAATCACGACCGAAAGGGGATGTCATCATCTAGGCATTATATGGAGTCAACCTAACAGGTTACAATGAAATCCTTCCATAAATATGACCTTTTGCCTATGCTAAAGGTTTTTGGGCTCGGGCACCCATCAAGGCTGCATGATCGCGATCAAAATGGGACGTTCTCATCTAGACATTATTTGGAGTCATCCTGCCAAGTTACAATGAAATCATTTCATAAATATGACCTCTAGACTGAGCTAAAGGTTTTCGGGCTTCAGGCTCCTGTAGCCGTCACAGTTGCCCAATCACGTCCAAAAGGGGACTTTCTCATCTAGACATTGTATGAAGTCAACCCACCAAGTTACAATGAAATTCCTCAATAAATATGACCTGTAGACTGTGCTAAAGGTTTTCGGGTTTTGGGCTCGGGCAGTCATCACGGTTGGCAGATCATGCCCAAATGGGGAAATTCGCATCTAGACATCATAAGGAGTCATCCTACCAAGTTACAATGAAATCCCTCCACATTAAACATGACCTGCAGACTGTGCTAAAAGTTTTTGGGTTTCGGGCTTGGGCAGCCATCACGGTTGATAGATCATGCCCAAAAGGGGACGTTCTCGTCTAGGCACTATACAGAGGCATCCTACCAAGTTACAATGAAATCCCTTCATAAATACGACCTGTAGACTGTGCTAATAGTTTTCGGATTTTGGGCTTGGGCAGCCATACCGGTTGCCTGATCGCGACCAAAAGGGGACGTTCTCATCTAGACATGACCCCAAACCTGCATATGATATTTCGTGACAATCAGACAAGAACTGCGGGGTGTAGCCCGTGCTAAAGGAAATGTGAACAGACGTCACAGACTAACAGACTCACAGACTAACAGACTTCCGCACGCGTGATGGCAATAGCTTATCTTGACTATGTCAAGTTAAGCTAACAATTTATATGCCAAATCCAAGATAGCCACTGGCGGCCATGTTTTTCAACGAAATTCCGAAAAATTTGATAGCTCCCATCTAAACATCACACCAAAACTACATATGAAATTTGAAAAAGATTGGGTGAGATATGCAGCTTGCAGGATGTGCTAATGGAATTGTTGACAATTCATATGCCAAATCCAAGATGGCGGCTGGAGGCCATATTTTATAACAAGATTCAGAAAAATTTGATAGTTCCCATCCAGACATCACACCAAAGCTATAAATGAAATTCAAAAAAGATCAGGAGAGAGATGCAACCTGTAGTGTGTGCTAATGGAATTGTTGACAATTTATATCCAAATCCAACATGGCTGCTGGCGGTCATGTTTTTCAACAAAATTCAGAAATAGTCTACAGCACCCATCTAGACAGCACACCAAAGCAACATATGAAATCTGAAAAAGATCGGGGGAGGGAGGCAGTCTGTAGGGTATGTTAATAGAAATGTTGACAAATGACAATTTATATATGCCAAATCTATGATGGCCACTGTCGGCCAAGTTTTTCAATGAAATTTGGAAAAATTTGAAAGTTCCCATCTGGATATTACCCCAAAGCCACATATCAAATTTTGGACTCATCGGGTGAGAGCCACAGCCTGTAGGATATGCTAAAGGAATTGTTGGACAGTCTATATCGAAATCCAAGATAGCTGCTGGCAGCCACACTTTTGAACAAAATTCGGAAAAATTCAACAGCTCCCATCTGGACATCACACCAAAGCTACATATGAAATTTGAAAAAGATCAGGTGAGAGATGTAGTCTGTAGGGTGTGCTAATGGAATTGTTGACAATTTATATGCCAAAACTAAGATGGCCACTGGCAGCAATGTTTTTTAACGAAATTCTGAAACATTTGATAGCTCCCAAATTTTTTATCTGCTGCATGATGTCCTTGGGCAAGACATAAAATCCTGATTACTCATGTGGGTTCACGGAGGTGATGTGTACTATATTGTACTGCATGTTAATGATGAACTTGCCTCCACCAATGCTAACTGTGGTGAAGTCGTTCTTAGTACCCCGTACTCCTGTTTGGAACTAGGCAACCAATAAGGTCATGTTCAGAACAGCTATACAACCAAAGTTTCTTTCAGCAGCGTCCCATTCCAGATCTCAACAACCAGATACATTACAACTTTATATTGATGACATGTTTATTGAGAAGATTGATTTTGTTTGTGTTCCACTTTTATAATTGTAAGTATCTATACAACATAACCCTGCTTACACAGAGTTAGTAGTTCAACGATCTGAACGTAGTGGCTACCCCTCTACGTTCAGATTCTTCCCATTCAATCCTATAGAAAAAGTTCCCATCAAGTTTTTATGGGAACTCAAAACTCGAAATTTGGGATATATATCAAGCTTTCGCCCTTATTACCGGCTGCAATCGATAGTACACGTATTTCCTTACATTTGGGCAGAGTTTATTAATCCAAACTAGGTTTTATCCTTTGTCGTCATTTGTGTACTCGTGAGGCGGCAACGGAGATTTCAAAATCGGCCATGTTTTTGTTTAAATATAAAACAGTAAAAACAATAACCCGGTAATGGCGCCGAAACGAATAGATCTTTTCATCGGTGCAGAATCGGAATCTCGATCTCATTCGCGCAGAGGAGGTCATCAAACTCGGTCGCATTCGCACAGAGCACATTATCAAACCCATTCTGCGCAATTGCAATCGAATTTCCTATTCCGCATCGATGAAAAGGTCTATTCGTTTCGGCGCCATTACCGGGTTATTGTTTTTACTGTTTTATATTTAAACAAAAACATGGCCGATTTTGAAATCTCCATTGCCGCCTCACAAGTACACAAATGACGACAATTAAAGGATAAAACCTTGTTTGGATTAATAAACTCTGCCCAAATGTAAGGAAATACGTGTACTATCGATTGCAGCCGGTAATAAGGGCGAAAGCTTGATATATATCCCAAATTTCGAGTTTTGAGTTCCCATAAAAACTTGATGGGAACTTTTTCTATAGGATTGAATGGGAAGAATCTGAACGTAGAGGGGTAGCCACTACGTTCGGATCGCTGAACTAACAGAGTTAGTACATTGGGGAGTCTGACAGATGCTCGTAGCTGGCAACTGTTCACAAGGGTGTCATGGTGGGGGGGGGGGGGGTTACCCCCCTTCCCTGGAAGACTTAGCTCTCATTTCTGGAGGTTGACCATACATAAAAAAAAATGTTATGTCAATCATTCGAATAAGAACAAAAAATGATAGCCAATCCCAATTAAATTTAAAAGCCATAATTATTTCAGTCCCTCAAAAGAATTTTTTTTAAATATACTTTTGCTTATAACAAAAAAAAACATTTGTGACTACGTGACGAAAAAGTTGATCTATTTTACCGGGGCAAAAAATCTGCATTCACCACTCAACATAGTTCTTAAGTAGTCTGTTGATATCGGTAATTATTGTGCGCGAAAATATGAAATGCATAACATTTTATCCCCAATTCCACAAGTCCAAAACAATGCCAGAACAGACAATTACAATGGGTTGTCAAATCATACAATGCTTTCTTACATAGTCAAATATAATTGCTGGAGTGTTCACTGGTCTGAGGATATCTGAGAAACGGCTTGAAACTAAACTTCAATCAGGACAAACTTCGGATATTACTTGGCACTATTAATAAATTGCGTCGGAAGATTCTTCGGCATAAAAAAAAATCGAACATATTTCCGGAAATCATGACACTGACGATAGTCATCGAAACTATAGAAATCGGAAAATCCACGGTCCTCTAACGAGGACACATACATTAACCTCGCCACCCGCATAGTTGCCCCCCCCCCCCCCCCCCCCCCCCACGCAATATCCCTTCTAATCTCCCAACATTCTTACTCAAACTGTTTTATAATCTCCTTGGGACACACTAAAAAGTGTAGCCCGTGTCCGTGTCGGAGAAAAAGTGTAGTCGGGAATTAAATTATCATTTTCTCCTGTATTTGTTGGTTGTTTTCTATGATATTTGGAAAGTATACTCAGGGGACGATACGAAATATATATGCCAAAAGAGAAGTTTGTACGATGTTATTTTACAATGTTAGAAGACATTTTCTCTTTCAAACGCACTAAAAAGTGTAGCTGACTCGGCGCCGTGTTAGCTAATTAATTGGTTTACGCTATGTTGACACATGATTATGAGGAGATTAGTGGGGTGTTAATTGGATTGATAGATTTTCTTTCATTACTTTTTTTGCCATTTACATGAAGTAAAGTGCAAGAGTGAGAGTATAATAAGATTATTTCATATAAGATTATGTTAAATGTCCGTGGTGGGTCGTTACATGTTCACGTCCTCTCTCTCTCTCTCTCTCTCTCTCTCTCTCTCTCTCTCTCTCATGCGCCCTCTCAGTCTCACTCTGTTTCACAAATCGGTTGAGATGAATGAATGAATGAAACTGGGACTGACAGAGAAGAAAAGAAAACCAAACAGCAACGCCGGTTTGGTAGCGGCCCCGCTATATTGACCATAGCGGTTACAAAGGAGTGGAGAAAGCTCCGCCAGTCTAGTTTTGAATAACCGGGAGTCACCCATCAAGCCTTCAGGGAGATAGGATACGGGGGAGGGGGGGGGGGGGGCGGGTGTATGTGATATCTGGTTATCCTTCTGGAATTTCAAATACCACCCCCCCCTCCCCCGGCAAAAAAAATTAATTAGAATAATTACCCCTTAAAGGTTTTTTTTTTTGTTAAATCAATAATTAAAATACTTTCCACCAAAATGGGGGCGAAGAAACAAACATTGAAATAAAGTATAGGACGCTGCACATTGAGGGAAGAATGAAGTGGGCGGAGACAGAAACAATAAACTAAATTAAAATAATAAGAATTTTACAATACCAGCTGGAGTTGTAGGACAGACGTTGGAAAACTGAATTCTCTTATATTTTCCAATTGTTGATAATTCCAACACTTGACATTATTTCTTTGGAAGCTCTCGTGGAAAGCTTCCAAAGATATTATGTCAGGTGCTGGAATTTGTAAAATTGTGGAGTAGTGGAGACCCTGGAACATTTTCTCATGGAATGCCCAAAATATATGCCTCGCCCGACTCAAGGGGAGTTCAGCCTGCCCAGCCCCCCTTGGCTCGTACGCCTATGCCTACAATGGAGTATATCCCCCATATAACCCCTAAAATCATCTGTATAAATTTACGAAATTCATTTTTCATCTCTTTTCACAGATGAAAACTTACTTTGGCGGCAAAAAAGGAGACGACCTACTTCGAAGAATAGTATATTATTCAACATCAACAGAACTTGTCCTAGTTCACTATATAGGCAATGAAACACTTCATCTTGAGAGACCGCACGGTAATGCCAAAACTAAGCAGCAACCATGCAAGCGAACGTTACCACCGTACTCCACGTGCTTGTTGATAATCGCGACACTTGACATGATTTGTAAGGTAGGTCTCCGTGCTTGAGACCTTCCCAAGAAATGATGTCAAATTTTGGAATTATAAATAATTAGGTGAAAACAAAATCTTGTTCTTATTTCGTCTGGTTTTAAAACACGATCGACACCTTTATCCACTGTCGCAGGGACTCCAACCACAAAACACTCGGAACGACATACCAACTAAATTTACCTTTGCTTGTTATATATATGTTTGTTATTTGTTCATGTTTGTGCTGTATCTCTATATCTTTGTGCTATGCTATATCCTTTATGTCCTGTATTTATCCAATAAAATACTGAAAATTAAATTATTCGTTGTTTCTTTCATCCACACCCCACTAATCTCCTCATAATCAGAAAAAGAACCAGGATTATTTTGGGATGCACCCAAAGCGTCCCCAAGCCGAACCGTCCCCACACTATTTTACCCAAACCGTCCCCAACTATTTTACCCAAACCGTCCCCTAGGTCAGTTACTCCAGTTGTCCGACGTAACCCGAACCGTCCCAAGACCGAACCGTCCCCACTATTTTACCCAAACCGTCCCCACTATTTTACCCAAACCACCCCAAGTTGAATACATGGCGAAGTTACTACTAAAAGGTCTGCTAGTAATTAATGACTAACAAGACTGAACTTTATGATTTGATTTATTTCAATACAAAATAATCATTAAAAACATTGATAGTACTACCCATATTTTACATAATAATATTAATTAAATTTCGAAATTAATTTTGCACATTTTAAAAGTGACTGTCTAGGTGTAATAGATCTCTCTTCATATGCTTTCCAAATTCCCTCAACCTGATCATTAGATTTTTTGGTTTTATTCGCCTGTCGTCGTCGCATCTGCCCTAACTGTACATATTGGATAATATGGGGGTAAAACGATGCTTCTTGGTGGAGCAAATCGACCAGCAAAAACAAATTCTCCGCCTCTGGAGAGCTCGTACCCCGCTCAGGACAGTTCGTACCCCACCTCTAGAAAACTCGTATCCCGCCTCTGGACAACTCGTACCCCGACTCTGGACAATTCGTACCCTGACTCGTAAAGGATTCATAACTGAGACGGCTGGGGACTACATGTAAAAAAATAACGAAGACTATTCATGAAAATCACATTTGACATTTATTTTTCAAGAAATATATTCACAAAGATATAACACACAAACACTCTCGTTCGAAGAAATGAAACAGAAAAGGCACAAAAGTAAAATGCACGTGTTTTTTCTGTATTAAAATGAATCTAGACTTTATGATTCTGGAGAATCATGGCTTTTTCAGATGAGATTCCATGATTTTATGACCCCAGAGTGACTGGTGAATTGTTTTTAACTATCTCACGGAAGTTTATTGATGTTATGAGAAAGGTGGGTATAGTAGTCTCAAATGACTCAGTTTGATAAAAAAAACTGACCGACAAAAGGAGTTATGTTTGTTTGACACATACCCCACTGAGTTATGTGGCTATTTGAAAATGGCCCATTTTATCTCAAATGTATCCAAAATATTGATGTCTGGCAGCTTGTAGAGGGTTTACAAGTGCTAACAGGGATATTTTCCCATGCAACTTGTAATGTCACACCAAGAACTGCGAATGGCCATTTTTTTCTTAAAAATCTACAAGATGTTTTCAAAGAAATCCAGGGAGAACATGAATTTTAAGCTTTTGATGTGTATCATTGTTTATCCAGCCCAAAATGGGCTAAGGGTTGTTTTTTGACTGCTCGTACCTTCGCACTAGACAATTCGTACCTTTACATTGGACAATTCGTACCTTTATGGGGGACAATTTGTACCTTTACGAGAGACAATTCGTACCTTTATATTGGGGTACGAATTGTCCAGGGAACGAATCGTCCAGGGTATGAGTTCTCTAGGAACCGTTTTTCACGGTGTGCCGAATGACTGAAACGGGACAGAAACGGAACAACATAGGACCAAAATGGACCAACATGGGACCGAAATGGACCAACACTGGACCACATTGGAACATAAAAACACTGCAAAATTGCAACAACAAAAATTCTAGATCATAGTCCTATTTAAAAGGCCCTCAACGCTCCGGAATAGCCATCAGAACTTATTTAGAGAGTGGGAAGGTAAAGGTTCGAGCGGTCATACTAAATTGACGAAGGTAGACGTATTTGTGTGTTTACTTTAATGATAGAAATGCAATAATCAAAGCAAATAAGCACAATGTTAGACTGACGGGAACGGGTCAACTCGGCCCAGAGTCGATTCGGCCTTTAGTCGATTCGACCTTAGTCGATTCGGCCTGGCAACTATTGGACCAACTGGGTTTGATGCAGATCATGTGAGATACAGTTAACAATTTTCCAAGATACATCGGGGGAAGGGGGGGGGGGGGGATAAAAATGAGTTGAAAATCTTTTTCCGCCCCTCAGACACCCACCACCCCTACCTACTATTTTTCTTATAAAACACTAAATCACAATTTAAAGGAATTTCAAGTTGAATAACTTGATATTTGAAAATACTTGCCATGTATTTCAATTTGTCTTATGCAAATTTGCCAACGACTTCTCTATAACCATGTGAACAGCATTAGTGGCAGGCAGGAATTAAAAAGGATTTGGACTTATCTACACCCATAATATGATAGTTTATATGTTTTAAATGGCCTGGTTGGCCATATAATTGATAATTAAGGGGTAAACAAGCATAGACCTTAGTGATTTTATGCGGTGGGAAAAATTTGCATTTTTGGTCATTTACGCATTTTTTCCAACCACCCACCCACCTCCCTGTGTCTGGAAATTTTGCTCCCCACCTCTTCCCACCTTATTATACTTTATTTCACGATTTTTGACATTTCAGTAAATTACAGTTTAAACGGACAAAAATTAAATTAAATTGAAAAACAACAATGATGCAAATGAAATGAAAATACAAATTAAAATGTGCTCACAAAGTATACTTGCTCAGAAAATAATTTCTGGGGATTCCTTTCTATGTCCCTGTTAAAGAATAATATTTCGTTTCTAAAAATGTACAAAGAAAATTGCCTTACAGGACATCAAGTAGATATCAAAGCTTTTCCATGTAAATTTTTAGAATAAAATGCCAAGTGGATAATCAGTTATTCAAAACAGACGTTTTTTGTGTAAGCAACCCAATATTTCAGTAATAATTTCGAGCCGACGAAGAGAAGGATTAACCATATTTGTCTTTTTTTTATTTTCTCATGTACAACTGGTACAACAAAGAAAATTAGGCGTATTTTATTCTGTACTTTGTAATTTGTATATAATTTGTTACACGATAAATTACAATAACAACTTAAATCACTTTCTTTTTTTAACAAAATTAATTCAAATGCTTCAGATCCTATAGGCCCCTTTATGTTGAACACTGTCATAATTTGGTTTGTTTCGGCCCGTTTCGGTTTGTTTGGGCCCGTTTCGATCCATTTCGGTTATTCGTCGTTGCCTTTTTCACGGAATCTTATTCTTCGGGCAAATGTTTAGGGCATTCTAAAATGAAATGTTCCAGGGGCAACGTTACTCTGAACTAAACTGCACTGTTGACACCATCTTTCCTCGCATTTCCCCCTCAACTCGAGTGACGTTGATCTAATGAACATATTTGGGGTGGAGGAGTGGGTACGGTGGGTGGGGGCAAGAAAATCAATGTTAATGGGAAGAAACTCTTTGAATTTACAAATGAACTGGGCCCAAAGATATTGAATGTGGATGCAAAGTGCAAGGATATGTCGACAGTAGTAGATGTATGGATCGGGCCACATTGGCAGGATCTCATGCAGGATCTCATGTGACGTCATAGTCACGTGACCCAGTGGCGCCATGTTGTGTTGTCATGGGTCTCGTTACAATTATTCAGGTGAAAATGTCGGCTTTTCAAGAAATGTTCAGCTTCTGATTAACACGGCCGAGGATATTTCGCATTTAAATTACCTCCCCTATTCACAATACTCACAATGTATATAGTTTCTGGAAGGTCTGAATATGGCCCTTTCTGGACACACCAAAAATCTTACAATATCACTCAAATACACTCAGCCGAATGACACAGTTGATGGTTAAAAAAATAGCTCAAAATGGTCAAAATTTTCTCATTTTGGGGATAAATCTCCAATTTTCGTGCATCGATAGTGATAAAACTGTGTTATAGGAATTCCTCATTCCTCCACTGAGGATTTTACAGCATAACATGATCATTCTGACAAATAAAAAACATATGGGTTTCTTATTCATTTTTTTCAGAAGGCTTTCTCAAAGCAAATTTACACAAAAATTGTCCCATTTGTAAACTGCAAATTGTCAGGTCCCAAACAGGTCTGGGTTAGTCATTTAACACTTCTATGTGACCTTGACCCCCCAATTGAAAAGGACTTGATAATACGCAGTTTAAATCAAGACCATCAACAGATTATTTTGGTCATATCACCATTAATGAGAATTATTTACTAAATCCACACCACCATAAACTAAAACTATAGCCCAAAATAGCCATTTGGCTGAGGATATCCAATAACCTCGGAAATGACCTTTTAATAGGAAACGAGCCCATGGTAACCCGCGTGAGCGGCCATCTTGTGACGTCATCTCCATAGTGATACGTGGTGTCAGTGCGCATGCGCAGCGCGTGTTGTTAGGGTGATACGTGTTTCCGTCGTCCATTTTGTATACTGGAGGCCGCCATCTTGGTTTCTATGGTAGCACGTGGTTGCCTTCTACGGGAAATCAAAGGTATCCTCGATAGGTATCTTCGAATAATACAATACCAGGCCATAGGTATCCTCAGATACTGAAATGAAGCTAAGAGTCGTAGGAAATTATACCTCATTGAAGGATTTTTCATGGTCCTCATAATCTCAAAATTCAATGAGGCTATGAGGGATAGTAAATGAGGCCTCATTGAGGGCTTTTACATAGCCCTCATGGCCTCATACGACAAAAAAGGGATTCCACAGTCACAGGCGTTTTCCAAAATGGGATTCCATAGGATATACCTGGTAAATACCGAAATGAGGCTAAGAGTCGTAGTAAATTATACCTCATTGAGGGATTTTTCATGGCCCTCATGACCTCAAAATTCAATGAGGTTATGAGGGATAATAAATGAGGCCTCATTGAGGGCCTTTACATAGCCCTCATGGCCTCATACGACAAAAAAGGGACTCCATAGCCACGGGTGTTTCCCAAAATGGCATTCCATAGGATATACCTGTTAAATACCGAAATAAGGCTAAGCGTCGTAGTAAATTATACCTCACTGAGGGATTTTTCATGGCACTCATGACCTCAAAATTCAATGAGGCTATGAGGGATAATAAATGAGGCCTCATTGAGGGCTTTTACATAGCACTCATGGCCTCATACGACAAAAAATGGACTCCGTAGCCACGGGCGTTTCCCCAAAATGGGATTCCATTGGACGTGGCCATTGGATATAGAGGTGATGAGAATCGGATACAACTTGGTTGTTATAAGGGGAGATAACTCTGCATACAGATTACGGGAAATCAAGCAATCTGATTGGTTAGTTATAATCTATATAAAGGATCTAGATAAAGGAATTTACAAGAGTACACGAAATAGGGTCAGAACTAAGAAGAATAGATCAGAAAAAGCTAAATATAGTAATAATAAGTAAAGCTGTTCCAGTTGATAGGCTCTTCTACGCTACTGGAGTATACTCCAGGACAACGGAACATGCCTAGGTAGACGAAAACTATTGCACATATAGATAGAAGCAGAGAATTCTGAAAGAACTCATCCACTTAACTCCCGACCATACACCAACATCTATTCTCAAAGCCCACATTTCAACACATGGGCCCTTGTCAAATTGTACTCTAAATCAAGTTCTTCTAGACAGCAGAGTAGAATACTTGTGCAATTATAACCCATTGTTTACTCCATTGTGAGTTAAATTCTCTGATGACGAACGCAGTCTCACTTGACTAAGTTCAAAAACATGCAGCCTTTGACTTTGTTACTCAATTCAGTCACGAAATTAACTGTATTTCTGAGGATGATCCTATTACCCAACACACCGCCGACATGAATAATTGCAAATACTACTCATCGGACTCTTTTTCTTGAACAGTAGGAACGTGGAAGAAATCTTTTGACTTACTTAACACTATTTACAGGAGCTTGAATGCCAATTTTGAATACCTACAAAGCCTGATTTGTGATCTCCAAGCAAACGAAAACATCTTTCACCCCATAGGCATGACCGAAACATTCGGTGTAATAGAAAATATCTCCTACTCCTTGGACGGCTATCCTCAGCTTGTCCTACGTTCTCGTCCTGCTGGTGATGATGGTAGGGGTGTCGTCGGCGTCTTCGTTCAAGACTCTATACCGCTCAAAATAAGAAACGACTAAAGTATTTTCATTCCCCATTTGTTTGAATCACTATCCATAGAACTTACAGGAAAACGGAAATCAACTGTTGGGAATTATTTACCGTTCTAATACCGTTCCAAAAGCTGATCTGGGCTTGCTCTCTCTCATCCGAATATTCAAACCTATTTGATCAAATCATTACGGAGAAGAAAGCAACTTACCTGTTGGGCGATTTAAATATAGATCTTCTCAATTTCAACCAACAACAAAAAAAACTAATCAATACTTGGAATCTCTCTTCAGTACTGGATTCGCACCCATGATAACCAAACCAACGATAGCCACCATAACTGACCACATATTCTGCAATAAACTAACCCCCATCACCTCTGGAATTATTATTTCAGATGTGAGCGATCACTTCGCTACATTTACATCGAAAATAACAAAAGTCCCCCCCCCCCCCCCCCCCAACATGCCAACCAAAGAGAATCCCCAGCACAAGGAATATCAATTTATATAAACAGCTGCTATCTAACTCTGATTTCAATAATCTATGACAGGAGGCTCGTGCCAATGATGCATTCGAATTTTTTTTTAACAATTCTAAACACATTTTAACCAAGCCTTTCCGCCGATGATAATGAATATCCCGAAACAATACGTAAAACGATAACTATGGGTGTTCCCCGGTATTCTCCAGTCCCCCTTAAACAAGCACACATTACTTTAAAAAGTACAGGTCCCCGACGAACGACAATATTGTACAATACAAAACCTATTGTCAACTCATGGATCAACTAAAACGTAAACATAAGAAGAGTTGCTAATGTCAAATAGTATTAGAAAATAAGGGAAACATTAAGAAAACCTGGTAAATTCTCCGCAAGGCAATAAATAAGTCAAACCGTCTTCCCCTCCTACCATCATCGTTTATTGTTGACAATGCTGAGAAATTTAACAAGTTCTTTAATAACATTGGAAATAGAGTAACCAACAGCACGACAAGCTCCACACATCGATTCGCTGATTACCTAAACAGCAGTAGATTTTTCATATCACCTACAAGCACCGAAGAAGTCATATCTTCAGTAAAAAGTCTTTCCCCCAAAACTTCTGCTGGTCAGAACAACATTTCATCTAAACTGCTACAAGACATTATAAATGAGATACCTGTTCTTTTATCCAATATCATAAATAACTCATTCTCAACTGGAATTGTACCATTCAAAATGAAAATCACCAAAGTAATATCAATTTTCAAATCCGGGGATAAACAATCATTGTCAATTATCGCCCAATAAGTACTCTGCCCTCGTTCTCTAAAACCCTAGAAAAGGTTGTTTTTTTCATATTTTTTATTCAGATCTTAGGTTCGTATTTACAAGCAAAAAGTACATTTTTTCTATGGATAACATTTACAGAAACTTGTTTTACATAACACAAAGGTAGCAAAGTTAGTTATCCCTTTGTAGTGATGTGGGTTTCATTTGTAGCTGCACTATAGAGAAAGGGGTGTCTAAGGTATGCTGTTGCAGGATGCTGACGTGTGTGTTTTCCTAGCGATTCAGGGTCCTACATCCATATCAGCTGAACAGACATGCACAAATATATGATTACGTCGGTGCATGATTGTCGTCGTGTATAAACTCCGTTGTCGCAACCTCTCCATTTCTCCCAAATTGTACGGATGGTTGAGTTGCGACCGTGTAATGATGTCTGTAATGACTGCTGTAAATTGGTTATCTGACTTTATGTGGAGGGAGATCTCTTTTAACACGACCAAAAATGTACCGACCAAGCCATTCTATATATCAGCTAATGAATTACACGCGATTACTTTTCACCTTATTGTCTAATCGAAAAGAATTAACTAACATTACGAGAGATGCCTTAACCCTTTACCCAACGTAAAGGTTATATGCAAACCACTCAACAGTTTCATCATTCCTTTCAACCCCTCCTCTCCCAAACCACACGAGCCCCCCCCCCCCCCCTCCCACTGGAACAAGCCCGTCGTGTTCTCTCCACCGAGGGGCAGAAGTGCGGCACAGAAGGAAGAATCCAGAAAGATTAATGACATATTTGAACAGGCTACATTATATTTTCAAAAACGTTATGTCAGGTAAAGGGTCAAGGCGACTCAATCCACGGAAGATGTAAAAATGGCTAATCAGTTAACAGAGAACTGATTGTATCCCATCATAAGTTTATTTCCGTTGTACGTTTTTTCGAGTATGAATATTTGGATATGTGTTCTTGATTTCTGTAATTTCTTAATTGTTCAATAAATGCTGTATAGGTTGGTAGATTCTTTTTTCACTTTGCATCAGTAAATAAACTTTCTGTAGATAAACTTATAGAAGTCTGCTGTGTTATTAGAAGGGGCCTGGACATTTTTGTAGCCTCAAATAACATATTCTGGGGTTAAAGGAAACTCAACATCACGCTTGTCCCTCAAATTTTCCGAAAAATTCAGAATTGTTTTCACAACAGAACATTAAAAAAACAAGTGAAGTATTGTTTCCTTTGTATTGCAACAAAAAGTGCACAGTTCCGTTTCAGAGAGTTTACATTTATAAAGTTTTGACTTCGTATATAGAATTTTATGGACTATTTTGAATTGCAAACTTTGTAAATATGTATCGTCCGTGATTGTAAATGGGATTTTATATATAAAATCCTAGTCATCCGAGTGCAGATTTATATCTAACACCTCATTCCGTTTATTCTGCGTTTGAATAGGAGGTGTTGTGTGCAGTTCTAAAAAACTTAAAACAAAGGCTCGGGGGGCTTTATTGGTAGATTTTAACTTGTCAACTTTTCTGTCCTGAATAATGGGCAACTTTTTATTGGATCTAATCGGAGTTTTTCAAGATTTTGGTAATGCATTTATAATACCCTGAAAAAAAACTGTAAATGGGGTGTTGATGTTATACTTGTTGGCGAAGTCAGAGAAGGTTAGGAGGCCGTTGTTTTCGGATTCTAGGTCATTTACGAAGAAAATACCTTTGTTACACCAAGTTGTATTGAAAAATGGTTTTCCGTTAACTTTCATTTGATTATTTAGGAAAATAGTTTCACCCAGTAATTCGGCATGGCTGTTGGTGGTTTTATTGTCCAGAAGAGCTCAGGCCAGAAGAACATCCTTTCAGAATGTGTTCTCATGTTTCCCACACACTTTTAAACCTTGTTTATGTTAGTGTCAACGCTTGTAAGTTCCAAACATTTCTAATTTGTCAATTGCGAGCGTTTTCCACGCAGCCAGCGAGGATGAGTCCAGTAGTTTCTTAATCTATACCATTTTAGAGCACTATTAAAAGTTTCAACATGGGGAAATTGGATTGGAACATTTTCTAGATTTGATTGATCCTAGAAAAGTTAATGCATAAAAGACGAATTTCTTAGACTCAAACAACGTAATCTATAACTCTCAGCTCGGCTTCTGAAAGGGCCATTCAGCATTCCATCCAATAATCTATCTTATCAACTACGTTTCCATAACGAATAACAAAGCAATTAAAGATTGCACATTATCTATTTTTTTAGACTTTTCGAAAGCGTTCGACACTATTGGTCATGAAATACTCGACAGGAAATTTGAACACTACAGCATTAGAGGTATAGTAAATTCATGGTTTCAGAACAATCTCTCTGGGAGATTCCAATATGTGCAATTCACGAATGAATCTTCGGATTTATTGAATGTCACCACGGGTGTACCCCAGGGTTTTGTACTTGGTCCCTTTTTACTTGTGCTATTTATCAGCGACATCTGTGAGTAAACTGATATGAATATTCTATCATTTGCGGATGACACAACAGCCTCCGCATCAGGGAACGACATCAACCTTCCAACAGAGACGACAAACAATGAATTATCGAATGTCAATGACTGGTGTTTAGCAAACAAGTTGTTACTAAATGCTAAAAAACAAAAGCCATACATTTATTTATTTATTTGTGCTTAACGCCACATCAGAAGCTAAGGCTATATCGTGGCGAGAAAATAGTGGACAGTAAAAAGTGATCATTTCAGGAGTAAAAAGATTGAAAAAGTATAAAATAACTACAATAGATCTATCAAAGACCAGAGTGATTTAAATAACAATGGGTAGAGAAGGGAAATGAATAACTTATAAATCAACCTGATGAATTGAGACTTGATGAGTTTAGATTAAAAGAATAAAAACAATTTAAAATTTGTTAAAAAGGTTGATTACTTTAAAAAATGATACAATTTTGTGTTGGCTCGTATTGTAAAATAGATCTCTAAGGGATCCAACTGTGAAGTACTGCCCTCTAACAAGATAAGAATCAGTACAATTTAAGAGAATGTGCTCCACTGACAACACCTGCTGACATGGAACACATTCAGATCGCATATTACCCTCTAACAGAAAGGAATGTGTAAGTCGTGTGTGAACAATATGACACCGTGTCAGAATAACATGACCTTTTCTACAAAGGTTTCTGGATGGGTAGTGATCAAATATGTTTGGTCGGAAGGGATGAAGCTTGTGATTTGTCGCTCCATCCCATTCCGCCTGCCACATAGATTTGATGTAGTTACTAATATGTGGTTTGAAAGCACTGAAAGGGATGTTAAAATCAGTGAGAGGCTTTGTTAAAGCCTGTTTTGCTGCACTGTCTGCTTTGGTGTTACCAGCGATACCTACATGTCCGGGTAACCAGCAAAACACGATATCATATTGGTCAGACATGAGAGTTGTTAACTTCTCACGAAGTTCCAAAAATGAGAGGGTTCTTCAACTTGAGATTGAGTAAAGCAAGTAAAGAGGAAAGAGAATCCGAGAAGATGATCGACTTTATTTCCTATGCATTCTCGATGTGCTCAAGTGTGAGTTGAATAGCTTTAACGTCAGCTGTGAAAATAGAACTCTGATTCGGTATTCTGATTGAGGTGATGTGATCACCAGTAACAGCAGCTGATGATACTTTGTCACCATCTTTAGATCCATCTGTATAGATCCTTGTATATGCACTATACCTGGACTTTATTTCGGCATATATTTGTTTGAACTGCAAGGAAGTGGTATCAGATTTTTTGGTAGAAGCAAGGTCCAAAATAATTGTAGGCTTTTTAAGATGCCAAGGAGGAATATGTGATTTACGATTTTCTTTTATAGAATCGGAATCAATTTTGGCAGACTCCATGTGGGGTTGGATTCTAATTCCCAATGGGGAAATATGTAGATTGTTGGAGGTAAATTTGATCTTTTGCTTTTCTTGCCGTTTTTTAATTTTGATAAATTCTGGATTACAATTTTTAGACGACGAATCTTTTGAAAATGTGGAGGCCAAAGTGTTTGAAATTTCTGTTTTAGATGTAATTAAGGTGTTGTTTTCCTTCAGGTGTTGTACAGTTGATTTTGTTTCTTTTCCCTTAATCTTTTTGATCATTTTCCAAATCTTAGTGATGGGTGTGTTCTGGTTAATCTTAGAAACAGAAGTTTCCCAAGAACTTTTCTTTTCTTGTTTGATAAGCCGTCTTGATTTTGCCCGATTGATACGTAATTTATCCAGATTATTTGTAGTTGGTGATTTGTTGAATTCCCGTTCAGTTTTTTGGATTCCTTTATAGCCTGTTTACGTTCATTATCAAACCATGGTTTGGTGAAACGTTTTGGATTTGCCGGGGTTTTAAGTATGACTGTGCAATGTCAAGCAACTCGTTTGTAAAATGTTCTATTTGGTCAGCACTATCCTGAAATTTCTCCCGTGTGAGGCGTTCAGAACAAAGCGACGAGAAAGTGTCCCAGAATAAAGCGACGAGAAAGAGTTCCACTGGGGCACCCTCTCATCGCCCGCCGGAACTACACTCTCCAACACAATTGAAAAGTGGCCACTCCCGCAGAAGTCATCTTCTACCTTCCAAGAAAAATCAAGGAAGATAGAAGGGCATGCAATTGAAAGATCAGTTGATGTATACGAAACAGATGCAGGGTGCAGATAAGTGTCTGAACCATCATTAAACAAACACAAGTCATGTTTTGTAATGAACTCTTCTACAGTTTTACCTTTTACATCTTCTTGACTGCAGGAATTACCCCAAATAGGGCCATGCGCGTTAAAATCACCCAACAAAATGTACGGAGTTGGGAGTTGTTGGACTAGTAACTCAAGATCATTCAGCCGTAGCGTTTTCCTCGGTGAAACGTAAATAGAACATAAGGTGATTGCCTTGTCTAAGGTTAGGTGTACCGCTACAGCCTGTAAATTTGATTGCAAAGATACAGGACTGTGAATAATGTCGTTTCTAACCAAGACGGACGTTCCACGAATATGGAGATCAGTTTCATCTGCCCAGGCATTATACGATGTATAATGCTTAAAAGCTGAATAATCAAGAGTTTCAGGTTTCTTTAAAAGAGTTTCCTGCAGGCAAAAAGCTGCAGGTTTATATTTTTGGCTGAGAAGACCGAGTTCATTGAAATTAGCTCTAAAACCTCAACAATTCCACTGTATGATATTATTTTTCTGTGTATTATCCATATTTGGTTGGAGATTGGGATGGTGGACGTATGGGCGATGATGCCCCAGTGTGTTTCTTTGGTGATTTTGTTTTTGGGGACTTATTCTGAGATGTTGAGCGCAGTTGCTCGAACATTTCGTCAATGCCATCACCGACGTCCATCAGCTCAAAGTCTTCAAATCTGTTACGCGTAACAGGGTCTTGAAGGGCCTCGGGCGTTCTGTCTGATAACTGTTTTTGTTTTTCTTTCTCTATTTTCTTTTTTTCCTTTTTTCCAAATTTTCCTGTTTTTTTTTCTCTGCCTCTGACTCAGATTTTGCTGCTGCGATTTCTGTATATGCACTGTTTTGGGATTTGTGTTGTCTTTTCTAGTTGGCTGATCTGATTTATTGTTGTCCTGTCTTGCTTCCGCTAGTGTAGATTTTTGTTGTGGATGTTCCTTTATGTTCTGTGTCTTAATCTTTTTTGAGCGGAGTTGTTTGTTTGTGTAGATCTTCCTTGAGTTGAATTATTTTCTATGGTAAAAGATTGTAATGTGGTTGGAATTGAACCCTTGAGTCAGGTATATTCAGTTTGACATGAAACTGATTCGGTTGATTTCTTTTGTTTCAAAGTTAAGGCATAAGTTGGTATTGATATATTCATGCCAGGCATTGATGTTACAATGTCTCTGGCATCTTTAAAACTAATCTATTTTTTCACATTTTATCTTTTGTATCAACTTTTCTTTCCCCCAGACAGGGCAATCTTTTGACGGTGACATGTGATTGCCCTGACAGTTGATACATTTATATGTGGATGTTTCACAAGGTCCATCATGGCTTAAACTACATTTGAAACATGTTTGTTTGCCTCGACAGGAATTCTGCCCATGTCTAAACTTTTGGCACCTGAAACATCGGAGTGGATTCGGGACGTATAAATCCACTCCAATGCTCAAGTAACCAATTTTGATAGACTTTGGGGGCCTGGTGCCATCAAAGGTACATATGTATGTATTGGTCTTAATTTGTTTTCCATCTTTTTTTATTTCCACCCTTTTCACAGCTGTTATACCTTGGGGTTTAAGTTCCAGTGCAATTTCACTTTCTGCTAGTTCTCGAGTTCTTATGACACCTTTGCTTGCATTTAGATTTTAGAGTTCTATGGTAATCGGCCTTAATATTAAAATCAGTAATTTTTTTAGTGTGCATAAGATTATGTACTTGAATTTGTTTAACACATTGAATTAGTATATCACCTGATCTTAATTTTTTGATATCTTTTACAGTCCCCGCAATACCTTTGATGGCCTTCTCAAGGGCAAAAGGATTAATGGTGCCGAGTTTCTTGTTTTCATCTGTTGAGTGCAGCAAAATGAATTTCGGGGTACTATCTTCCGGTGGTATCAGAGAAGCTATCAAATCTTCGTCAGAATCAGACTTTACTGGATCAGTAGCCGAAAAAGGTCTTTTGGATTTGTTAGGTTTGGATGCCATGTTTGTAAGTTAAATTGTTCACTGCCCCAGCTCCCACCCACCACGGAGTCCAACAAGGGGTAGGGTTACTGCTATGCAGTGAACCCACCGGGTTGCCGGTATTCCCACATATTCTGACATGGGGCAGTATACCCAGTCGGTGTTGATGCCGAGGCATTTCACCGACTGATTGGCCCGTGCGTGGAAGTGCCAGGTCTTCAAATGGCGGTCATTCAACCAATCACTACACAAAACACTGTAATTAAAGTTGCCATGTATAAATTAAACAGACAACGCAGCAAAACTAAGTATTTGATAAAATAGAACGTTTAAAACAGTACACATTGGCAATTATTGTGTGTGATGAAAAGAAATGACTGACTGAATAACCACCAAATGCCCCCCGACGTGACACCCAGTACGTTTTGGGGTTGGGGCTCCCGATTGGCCAGAACGGACCATCCGACCATCCTTCTACACCCGAAGTTGGGCCAAAACAGTGTATTGAACAGGTACCTCCATGATGGAGACCAGGGCCAAAGCAGTGTATACGACCTGATCTCCATCATGGAGATTTGTCCTAACCGAGACCCAGTCTGTTCTCAGCTGCCAGGATTCCTTCCTCCGGGACATTCAGACCGCACCTCACGGAAGGACAATGTGCCTGCAAGATGGCATTAGCCGGATTGACCATTTTGGTCCGGGGCTGCGTATTTTTATATTTCGCAGCAAACCAGCTCAATTGAGCAAACCTGCCAATTAAAAACTAGCAAACCTGCCCAATTGAGCAGGCCGTCCTCTATCCGCCACCTGAGGACCCGCCTAGTAGGGGATGGTCAACACCCCTCCCTCCCCCATAGGAAGCCATACATACTTCTCCATCCCCAAAATGACAATTACAACATACAGACCCAAATTTCATTAAATAACTCAAACTTAATAATAGCAGGTAAAAATCGTCAGAACAAATCCATAAAATTCCTATGAATTAAAATGGACGAGAATCTTAAATTTAACCCCCATGTGTCCTCACTCTCTGCGAAACTATTCAGGGCAATTTATATCCCGAATAGAGCAAAAAAATGTTTGCAGCGCGAGACATTATCTATACTCTGTTTTATGCTATTCCAAAGCTACTTATTTTACGGGATTCAAATATTGTGCAACACATTAACAAATAAACAAATTCTGAATCTGCAAAAAAGGTTGTGCGCATCATAGCGAAGAAAACGTTCAACTCACACACGGACGCTCTCTTCAAACCTTTGAAAATTGTTAAATTTAACGATTTGTACAAGTTACATTCACTCCTATTCATGCACGACTGGTTTAAGAACAACCTCCCGTCAGTTTTGATAATTCTTTTCAAGTGTACTCGAACCCTTCTTGCACGAATACAAGGCAATATGGAAACCTAAACACACATAAACCTCGTTCTCAGCCGCTGTTCCATATTTTTCTTTTCCTAGATTGTGGAACAACATAGAAACATCGATTGGAACCCTAACCACCCGTACTTCATTTAAAAAAAAAACATTAGTCGATCAATTTCTAAACACCTTTTGCGACAATATTAGAAAATTAGCTGAACCAACCCAAGATGCCCCGAGTGAGGACTCTCGGGCTGTAATCTTCTTCTTTTCTCCCCAAAAGCTCACATGAACAGGTTGCCCTGCCATTTACGGTTTTAATATTATACACCGCCACCTATGGTTTTATCCTACTGTCATTTGTACTGCTTTACTAAATGGAAAAGTAGTTATTCCATCTGTTCGGACAGTTGGTTAATTAACAGGTCAAACCAACTAGAGTTAGAACATTAGGAGTTGGACACATGACGAGGAAACAATACTCAATTCCAACCAATATAATGTTAACACAAACGCAACTACTGCCGGCTGTCTAGATTTATTTTCCTCAAATCTACCGTTTGCCAATTGCCATTCTGTTTCATTCAATATTTTGAATGCCTAAGGGATGACAGGAAGATAGTCTCCACAGTATGCCTTTATACATCTATCTTTGATTTTGTAACTTGTTCTCTCTCATCTTTTACCTGTATTTGTATGCTGTGAAATAAACTGAGTCTGCATCTGAATCTGTCTATGTTTTCTTTGACACAGAGTTTTGGAGGGAAGTCATAGGCATAGGAACAGATCGGGAATGAATTCTCTAACTAGATAGCGGTCACAACCGGATAAGAGTAAATGTTTGGGACAAAATAATAGCAAATCGCGGGGGGGGGGGGGGGGGGGGGGGGGTGGGGGGGGGGGGGGGGGCTTCAAGGACACTGGGGGCTGGGAAATGAAGCAGACTGGGGGCACTTTGGGGATAAAATGAAATCAAAGCTAGAAAATGTACCAGCCGGCGATAATGTCCCGAAGTTGGCTAACTCAATAATTAGAAGTCTAACAATGCTGGAAGGAAAAGAAGGGGGGTGATTAGATTATCGACAAAAGAATTAGACTATAAAGTATATAATGGGCGAAAAAAAGGCAATGAAAGGGAGGAAGAAACAATGTGCTGAATTTAGAACGAGTAGAAAACGTAAGGGGCAGAATGATACAATCACCAGAAGTGCAAAACAATCATATGAAGAGGCAAGAAAAAAAGTTTATATAATCAAGGATAAAATAGGGAACGGTATAAAAGTATTCTCATTAAAACAAAAAGGAAAACGGAAGGTCAAGATTCAATGTATTTCTGGAACTTGTTAAATAAAACTAACTAAGGCAATACTGTACAGAGTGTTAAGTGAAATAAAGCAATATCACACAGAGTATTGAGATGGGTGGCAAAAGCCAGCATTGCAGCAGAAATGGTCACGCATTGGGATAGGGTGAATGGTAACAGATAAGGGAAGTGGCTCCTCTGAAATGGGAGATGGAAAATGTTGAAAATTCATCTGACTTAGTATGTAGTTAAATTGAGGTGGGCAAGTACAAAATGCAGTATCCAAATTAGAGCGTGGCCAATTTCCAATGAAGTTTTAAAAAGAGGAGCGGATTCACCATATTAGCATCTTACCACACCATTTAATGTGGTTATCAGAAAATCAAGAGGTTCCAAAAGTGAGAGGAAAATAGCTAACCTTTATTCATAAGAAGGCAGGGGAATTTCAGATTACATAAGGCTATCCGTTTGTAGCAACATTGGGAAGTTATTCTGCAAGATTATCTGTGGAAGACTTGAGGAAATCGCCGAAGAAAGTGGATTCCAGAGGGAAATCCAAAATTGGTTTCAGAAATGAAAAAGTCACTGACCACTTATTCAATCTTTCCCAACTAACAAAAACTTCAAAATTGAAGACGAGAAAGATGTTTATGGCCTTCCTCGATGTTAAAAACGCATACGACAGAATATGGAGGGATGATGGAATGCGGCCGAAACTTGAGGGCTTTGGATTCGGAGGAAGTCTTTTTCGGAATCATGAAAGCAGTGTACAGGGATGTACCGCGTGAACTACCCCTGGGAGAAATCACTACGAAAAGGTCCCAGTGGAGATAGACCTCAAACAGGAGTGCATCCTGACACGGATTCTTTTCGTATTGGACTTAAAAGATTTACGAGGAAAGTCGATGACAAGCGCAGGGCGAGGAGTGCCAAAGTTGGAGAGACAAAAATCCCAAGGCTATTCTTTGCCGATGATTTATTAGCCGTGAATGAAGGTTGCTAGAAAAACTGTTGATCATTGTAGGAAAGTACGGGGATAAATAGCGACTAGAACTGAAAAGAAGAGTAAGGTAATACCTGTGGGTCGTATGGGAGGTGAGTCTCGAAGGTGGGGGAGGGTAACTTCACTATTGGTGAAGAGGAAAGCAAGGATATAAAAATGGAGGAAACAGGCACTTTCAAGATGTTATTGTGCCTGCAATCGCGCTTCTCGCCTTCACCATAGATCTAACATCAACTGATGCTAACAGGACCTTGGTCCAGAACTTAGGGTGTGCCGTAGTTAAGAAAACCATAGTCAAGATGATAAGATCATGGCAATGAGGTCATGTCCATCAGCGACATCTATCATTAATACGGCGTTCTCTGGAAGCCCACGCAGAACCGCGAGGAAATGCCGTGCCAAGGAATCGATACTTCATTTGACGGGAACATATCTAATCTGTGTGTCAACGCGGATGATAAGTACACTACATGGGTAGAAGACAAGGACATAGCTGACGCCTATGGAAACAGGTTCTGTATACCCTTGAATTTCGCACTCCTGGAGAGACACATGCCCTTCTACCAGAGCATACTCGGAGAGATTAGATCTAACCTACAGTGACTAGAGTCGAGTTATCCAGGCCACAGACGATACAGCTGCGAAGTTCACCATCGAGAATATCAGCCTGGAGTACGACATGGTCACCTGGCCAGAATATTCGTAACCGGTACGCCGGGCGCCTCGCCATCCTCTTTCACCGAATGTTCCGATATTGCAAGCTCACCAAAGATCAGAGCGACACGCTGTGGAATATCAACCTGAACCTCCCTGCGAGAAGCATGAAAGGCATTCTGATGCTCTCCGAGGGCCCGAGCGCAGCGTCGTATGCCCACGAATTTGAAGCTTTCTACAAATCCGAGATCTCAAAGATCGAGGTCACCATTGAGTGTGCATCACTCTAGCTGTACTGGTAGAGCTGCGCGTCTATCGGTAGTGGGATGAGGTAAAAAACAAAGCCCCCCCCCCCCCCCCCCCCCCAAATCCAAACAGTTCGACTCCTTGCCCGCAACAGGCATTATCCAGAGGTAGCGATGGACGCGAAGGAACTGGCTCTAGCAGATGTCTTGCTGTGCGAGTACTTGACAACTAAATTCGCTCGGTGGCTTGACATGCGGACGACCGACGACGAATGGCTTCACGGCAATGGTCAAATTAAGGATTGAAAATGTGAGCGAGGGTAACACCATTTAGACCACCGAGTCCACTGAAAAGGCCGGCGCTTTGAATTCCTGTCTGTATGTGATCATGGGTGCTCAACTCAGCATATGGGATGGCGCCACGTCTCCGTAATTTACTGATCCCCACTCAATGTTTATATGTGGCCAGACCGGCAAAAGGAAGACAGCTTTCGTATTTGACCTTCTGGGAGGCCCCACCGTGGCGCTTTTAGACACATAGTTATCCCCTGCCCAATGCTCAGATTTAACAGAACTTACCAGGCCCGCTCTGGCCAGACCTTGAAATCTACATCGCAGGCCCTGGACGACTGCGCCATGACTATTTGCGGGACTTATAACCAGTTCTACAGGAATCCAATCATGTACACCATTCAACGCTCTTACAATGTAAAATGACATGCTGTCAGAGCTAGCCTTCAGTGGCCTCCACTCAGGGCAATGCATCTGGGTGTTAACCCCAAACGACCTGTCAGGCTGCGATTTTGTGTTATGGAGTTCATGAAAATAGTCCACTTAGGCGATGGGTGACTTTTGTATTTGATTTAACCTCTAAAGATTGGGTTTGATTGCCTTAGACCAAGGTCTGCATGGTCATGGTGTTAAAAGACTTGATGATAAAGCACCTGTGATGCTGGTAGGCGGTACCCTAACGATACGAAGCTGAGGTATCAAGACCGAGTAGAAGCGCCACGATAAGAACTCCGGGTCGCCCAAGCTCCAGGGTCTCGAAAAAGGACACAGCGACTCGACTGGATCAACGAAGAACACCGCCGTCAAAACCACGCTGTTCACTTTCAGTGATGTTGATGAGTCGATGGGCGAGTACCCTCAGGTTGTTAGACTCCCTCGGCCCTAAACCTCAACTCTCAGACTTTTATACGCCATTGGATGAGAACAATAACCGCGAACTGGCCTGAACGCTGCCTCAGGTGAAGGGGAAAGACTCGCCGACTACTAAGGGTACAGACAGACTACCGTGTATATACTACAGCCCCAGGGGCTACTGGAAAGGGATTGCAGCCACGAAGAAACTTGGTGAAGCAGCCAACGTCACCAAAGAGGTAGCCCGAGTGTGTTTAAACAAGACCAATACCGGGTCTGAACCTGCGTCGCTGCATGCAATTGATTACAGAGATGAACAGACTTCAGAGTATCGGCAAACAGGAAGTGGCTGCACGGCAGATCTGAAAATTAGATACACGATATAACTCATCATTATGAAGCAGCAGACCAAATATACAATCATTCCCTTTCATAGAAGCCAAGAAAACTTTGACGGAAGAAGTGTTTCGGACGGACTGACGGACGGACTGACGGACAGAGTCCAGCGGTTGACGCAGGTAAAAATAGGCCTTTGACAGATCTACATGCCGGCCCGCGGCACAAACCGAGCCCGAAATCTGACGTCTCTTTGCCAAACGTCCTCCAGGCTGGCTTCCTATTTATACCGCGCGATTGCCCGTCCCGCGGTCAAAGGGTCTTCAAGTATGCCCTGACCTTGGTAGATGTGGCCAGCCGCTACAAAAGGGCCGAGCCCCTGACCTCAAAAGATTCGACAGAGGGGGTTAGCGCATTCTCGTGCATCTATATTCTAACACCCATGTGGTGGTCCAAACACCTCAGTCCTTCAAGTGGATCCCACGTGAGAGTTCATGGGCTCTGTTCCGTCTGCTGAACAAGCATGGTGTCTCAGTCCGACGGAGTGAGACGGAATGCCACATAGGGCAGTGCATCGTATAAAGGTTTAACCGCACACTGGCAGAGCTGCTGTTTGGGCATCAGTACATCCAGGAGCTGTTGTTGTCTCAATGTCAAAGATCCTCAGAACTTCAGGCACCATCTTTCGGTTGTCTGTTCCAAAGTTTCCAGAGCTATTTATGCCATAAATAGAGTGAAAAGGGTTCTGCCACAAAAATGCTTGAGAACATTATATTACTCTCTAATCCACAGTCACATGCTGTACGGTATTCAAATTTGGGGGCACTCGCCCTCCACTAGAGCGCTCCCAAAACTGAAAAAAAGCCAACCCGATTCATATCCAACAAAAACGTCAATGCACACACCGACCCACTATTTAGAAACCAACGCATTTTAAAATTCACAGACTTGTATAAGTTTCACGTTCAGCTGTTTATGCATGATTGGCATAATAAAATGTTGCCTGAAAGTTTTGAGAATACCTTGAAAATATACCAAGATCCCTCCGGTATGGACACCAGACTGTCAGGTAAATTACGCACAGATAAACCGAGGACTCAGTTCTCTGCTAACCTTCCCATACACACTTTCTCTTGGACGTGGAACAATATTGAATCATTCGTTCAAAATTATTCAAGACCACTATTCAAAAAGACTTTAACTGAACAATTTCCAAGCTCATACTCACTACATGTCAACTGTAACAATCCAGTATGCCCCGACTGTCGGTCGTAGCTCTGTCTATCTCATCACTACTTTTCTATTGAACTCAATCTTCCTCACATGTGAAAAACATAGAATAGATTTTTCACATGACGGAAAGAACCAGCCTAACATATCATTTACAGTAGGAATATATAAAATTACCTCCTACTGGAGAACACGCTGTTGTTAGGATTGCCTCATGTCTGCTTCTCGTTTTCGTTTCGCTGCTTTTATTTTTTTCTTCTTTTCTTTTCTGTTTTTTTTTTTCTCACTTTTTTCTTGTTCATTTTTTTTAAACGGGAACGACGAGAAGACAGCCACTAGTGGCTACGCCATCTCCCCGTGGTGCAATCATGTAGTTGTGAACAGTGGCGGCCGGAGGCCCACGGGGCCCCTGGCCATAATTATGATGGGGCCTTCGGCCACAGGACGCACCGGGCCGATCATGGTTCGGCCCGGTGTGAGAAGATTTTGAAAATTATGGATGAAAAACGCCAAATCCTTCACTCTAGATAGAATTCAGTTGTCTATTAATGGAAGAATCCCTATTTCACTTGCAATATCGAGCTCTGTTCATGAATGGGTTTTCTGTGGAGATGTTGATTACGCTTGATTTTTTTACTAGCTTCCATCGTGTATTACTTTCGGTTTACTGTAAGCGGAGACTACGGAACGGCGTGTTGATGAAAACCTCTATTCCAGCGCGTGGAGAAATTTCATTTATGCACATGGGCCTGTAAATTATTAACTTCTCTGCGGGGGCCCAATTGTTAAAGAGCCCCCCCCCCAAAAAAAAAAAACCCTACAAATTTCTTTTTCCTTTGAGTTCTTGCCCCCCCCCCCCCAGAGCACGGCGCCCCTGGTCCTTGGCCACCCAGGCCCTATGGACCGGCCGCCACTGGTTGTGAATAATGTTACCTCAATGTATATTTTTGGTTTTGATTGCATACATGTTGCACTACTGAATAAAATCAATCAATCCATTGAATGGCTTGCTGGTGGGATATCGGCTGTCGTCTTAGCTCTGAACAAGCTGGCGCGTCTGACCGGTAAAAGGCTCAAGTATGGCATTAGGGCGAAGAGGTGACGCAGCAGCCCCCTGCCATTGCAGGTAGGTCTGTTGCTTATGAGAAGCAAAATATCCCCTCCGGTGTGAGAGGCGTGCGGTACCTCTATCAGTCTGGTTAACTGGAGGGAAGGGGCGGTGTCCTACTGATCCTGTGTGGTCCCTCTGGGTCTATCGTTCTAGGATGTCAGTAACGAAGCCTGGTAAGTATTTATTTATTTATTTACTTATTTATTGGTGTTTAAGGTAACATATTTCTGCACATTGGCTAATCGTGACCATGAAGTGTGGTGAGTCTATCCTGTGCTATTTATCCCGTGGACAGAATGGACCCTATCGTGGGTTTGTTCGGGAAGAACTACTTGTCGTTCCTAGTGACACGGTGCTGCCATCTGATGGTGAACTTGCACGTTGAGGTCCGCCAGTCCTCCCTCTTTTCCAATAACATTCGAGGTAGGTAAGCCGTCCATTGTCCTTGCAGCTTCCCAGGTTGTTTTCTATTCTGTCTACGCTAAACTGCTGCGGATCCTTGGTTTCGAAGACACAGAACATCTCCTTGTTAGAAGCTGTGCAGTGGTTTTGTTGCCTCTCTTTAGGCTGCAAAACGTGGTCCGTCGTTAGGTCGAGCCGCGTTATCATCGCGTTTGTAGTACACAAGCTTCTTGATGGCCTTCCAGATTTCTTGTGTGGTGGGTTGCCTGAAGTCGGTCCTCCATTGCTTATCATTCAGACAAATATCCTTCTGGAGCTAGGTCAAGTACTCCATCCACAGATACAGCCAGAGTATGTCAGGTTGGACCACTGGAGATAGTAGTAGAGATCAGAACCTTCTTTGGGGCTCTCATTGTTAGCCCATGGCTGGGTGTGCTTTTTGTACATAACCAATGCGCCAGTCCTAACCATATATGTAGTTCGCTCAACCGCGTCGATGGCATGTGGAAGGGCCACATCAACAACATCATTCAAGATAAGGACCTCCCAGTCTGGCCGCTGGTCTTAGACTAGGGAACCGGGCATCGTGACGAGAATGTTCTGTTTTCGGCCTTCCTTTGGGTGATCGAGCGACGGGACCACGCTGGCTGTCCTTGTGTTTGAGGATGAGCGACTCTCGAGCTTGAGCTCTGGGTTGTAATGCTTGAAACATTATCTGCAATGTTTTGTTTGAATGATGATTTACACTATATAAAATGTATTTTATTTAGGATACTCTGTGCAAATACTCTCATGAACACGCTTTCATCGTTTCCATTCTATTTATTTTTTGTTAACCGGAAATGCCTTCATAATAAACCAAAAGCCGGAATACAGATTCACATGAAACGGAACAACAATACATAACATATATCCCCCCCCCCCCCCGCCCCTCTCCCCAACAAAACATGATAATAAAATTATGAAATACACATGCGTCTAAAATAGACACTTTATTACCCGTAATATTCACAAATTAAGCTTATCTGGGTTTGTTTTAATACGAGTCGAACGCCTCAATGACATCTCAGTACCAACTGCAACTGTGGGAAGCTTTTCCATCCAAGGCTTTTCCACACAAACATTCTTGTCAAAAAACCCATCACATGTGATTCCTGTGGCTAACTGTGACTCGTCACTATCTAAAATAGGTTTATCTGGTTGGGGAATTTTTGTAAGTTCTTTCTCAATATGTACATCCACTGGAATATCTGAACTATAAGTATCCACACACACAAACCTCTTTTGCAATGTTGTATCAACACCTCAACTGATTGGCATGTTAATTCACATTTCCCATTCTAGACAAAATAGTTCCAGACAACCATTTAGGTCCTGTGGCATAATTCCTACAATATACCTGATCACCCTCCTTAACATTTCTAATATGTGGATGGATGTACATCCGAGAAATCTTGATACTTCGAAATTTTCTTTTCCATCTTATCACTCAGTGAAGCCAAAACCTTTGTTAAAGATAATAACAAATTTCTGCCCACGAGAAGATGAGATGGAGATACCCCCGTAACTGAATGCGGCATTATCCTGTATGAAAATAGGAACCTTGGCACTCGAGTACTGCGAGACACCGACTGATATTTCTTTAATCCCCTTTTGAAGGTTTGGACCGACCCCTTTGCAAGTCCACTAGATGCTGGGTGAAAAGGTGATGTGCGAATGTGCTTAATACCATTACGTTCAATGAATTCCTCAAATTCCGAACTTGTAAAGCATGATCCATTGACGGACACAACTGTATTTGGCAAACCATGGCATGAAAAAATTTCTCTTAATTTTTCTATAGTAGTTTCAGAACTGCTTGAGTTAGTGACCTTCACTTCTATACACTAACTATAAGCATTAACCACAATAAGGAACATTTTGTTATTTATTGGGCCAGCATAGTCAACAAGAATTCTCGACCAATGTCTCTTTGGAAACTCCCATGGACTCAAAGGTACTTTGGGAGGTATTTTTGCCATGTTTTGACATGTTGAACAATTGCGTACAAATTTTTCTATATCTGAGTCCAGATTTGGCCACCAAAAATAAGACCTTGCCAAAGACTTCATACCAACCATACCTGGGTGAGAATCATGCAACAACTGAAGCATCTTACTCTGAGTCTTATCTGGTATAATTACCCTAGAATCCCAAACGACACAGTTGTTTTCAACAGTGAGCTCAATTTGTTTGTTCATGTCTGTTTTAAACCCTGGGTCAACTTTAACTGGCCAACCAAACAGTACAAATTTCATAACTTTAGAAAGAATATGATCCTGGTTAGTCCATTTTGCAATCTGGTTACATGTGATTGGAGACTCAACTAATACCATCAAATTTACAGAATTAGCAGAAAATTCCTCACTATCAAAATCTGATGGTTTTGGGTTATCGCCATCAACTGGTAACCGACTTAATCCATCACAATTACAATGTTTGAACCCGGGCCAATGAATAATTCTGTAATTATACCCTGACAACAATAATGACCATCTCTTTATCCTCATAGACGCCGAGTCAGGTATACACTTTTGTTCTCCAAACAATGTAATTAATGCGTTGATATCAGTGCAAATGATAAAAGGTTCTTTTGTACCATAAACATAATCATGGAATTTTCTTAAACCAAAAATTATTGCTAATCCCTCTTTGTCCAGTGTACTGTAATTACGCTCAGGTGAAGTTAAAGACCGAGATGCATATGCAACTGGTCTCTCGCTTCCATATGGCATTTCATGGCTCAATACTGCTGAGATGCCCACCGATGAAGCATCACATGCAAGAATAATTTTCTTATTCACATCAAAATGTGTCAGTAATTTAGCCGACATGAGAGCTTTCTGGGCAGACTGAAATGCATTCTTTCGAGAATCTCCCCACTCCCATTTTTACCTTTGTGTAAAAGTATGTGTAAAGGATCCAAAATAGTTGCCAAATCAGGAATATACTTCCTGTAATATTCTATTGTTCCCAAGAAAGCTTTTATTTGGGCTATATTCTCTGATGCTGGGGATTTTGCAATTGCATCAACTTTTTCTTCAACTGGGCAAAAACCCTCTGCACCGATACAATGTCCAACATAAATCACACTATGTTGCATAAACTGACATTTACCCTTATTGACCCTTAAGCCAGCATTTGAAAGTCTGCTTAAGACAACTTTAAGTGTTTCAATATAAGAATAATTATCATAACCTGTAATTAAAACATCAGCTTGAAAAACTACACAATTTGGAATGCCCTTCAGGAGGCTTTCAATGTGTCTTTGGAATATAAGGCCTGACGATTTGTACCCAAATGGCAAACGGTTGTAAACAAATAAACCTCTAGGTGTATTAATAGTGGTATATTTTTTTAATCCTCCTGAAGAGGGCATTGTAAATAGGTCATAGACAAATCAAGCGTCGAAAATTTTTTACTCCCTGAAAGTGAAGATGTTAAATCTTGAATGCGGGGATAATCATCCAATCTACAATGACTATTAATTGTAACTTTATAATACAAATTCTGACACTTTTTTCCCTTTTTGGACCACCACTATGGGCGAACTCCATTCTGAAGACTCCACTGGTTCAATTATTTTCAAACGTTGCAGTCTGTCCAGCTCTTGATCAACAAGTTCTCACATAGCATAAGGCACAGTACGAGCCTGAAAATATTTAGGTCTTGCTTCAGGATCAACATAAATTTTAGCCTCAACACCTTTGAATGTACCAAGCTCATCACGAAAAACGTCAGTTGTTTTTCAAATTTTCTAGCTGTTTCATACAACTATCGTTTGTGTCATAATAAACCAAAAATAATAAATAAAATTTACTTGTAAATCACGCCAGTTCAACTGTATGTGTTTCAGCCAATTACGACCAAATAATGATGGTCCTTTATTAACAATAACAAGAGGTAAATTAAACTGTTTCCCATTGTACTGAATGTCTTCATCCACTTTACCCAGTACGCTTACAAAAGATCCAGTATATGTTCTGAGTTTAATATGTGTTTTCACTAACACTGGTGAAAAACCGGTTAATGTTTCATAAGTATTTTTATCCATGATTGAAACCGAAGCACCCGTGTCCAATTCCATGGTAACCGGACTTCCATGAATTTCTACATCAAGTAATATGGGATCAGTTTTCGATTCATTTAGCCTGAATCGGTCCGTTGAATTACCGAAACGGACCGAAACGTACCGAAACGGACTGAAACGGACCGAAACGCGACCGAAACGGACCGAAATGCGACCGAAACGCGACGGAAACGGACCGAAATGGGCGACTAAGCTACCGAAACATGCACCCAAAAGACTAAAACGGGCGATAAGGTCTTTCTGCCGTGAAGCGTGTGCGTCGATCATCATACCCACTTTCCTATCCACGGTACTGATTATGCGTCACATCATGTTTCATCATTCCTCACTTAAGATATTAGAAATGAACTGAACACTGGTCGGAATCGCCTCGAAATGCATCCGGTATATAAGGGTCAGGAACGGGGCAAGTCTCAAAACAACACTGAAATGATTTCAATGGTTTATTCAAAAACAAATAGCACAGTTTAAATGTACGTAGCTCATTGTAGATACAAAAGATACAAAAAAAAATATCAACTCCTCACCCAACAAAACCAGGTAAACAGCTAGAATTTAACTCTTTACCCAACGTAAAGGAAAATCGGGCCAGCGCTATTCTATTAAAAAATGTCCATATGTTTCAAAGTCGCTATTATCGTGAATGAAAATGGGACCTAAAAACAGCGGCGGTTCATCAGTGTCAGTCCGTCGCACAGTCAATTGTTTAAAACAAGATGCTGTTACATGCATGTCACACAAATTAAATATTTGTGTTGCTATTGTGATAAAGCTCTGGTTTTAAAAAAAACATGATCCCAAACTTTGTGTTAGGTCGGGCGCTCACCCAATAGAAATGACTTTTATTCATTCAGTTCTGATACTTTCACTGCTCATTTTGGACCATGCACACTTCGTTCTATTTGAGCGATAATGCTAGCTGAAATGAGACGGGGTTGGCGGTAGGATCTTTTGTTATAAAACCATTGAGGGAAGAAGGGGCGCACCTTTTCTCAAAATCTGCCGTAAAATTTTATTTCACACAGGTGAAAATTAAAAGCTGAAACACATCGAACCTTTATCCCATTAACTGTGAAACGGTCGGAAAATTAACTTGAACCCGACTCCCATGGGTTATTATTTATTAGGAGTTCCTCAGTACCGCGATGGAATTATGATTATTAGGGGTGGGTCTGGAATTTAGTAGTATTGATATCCTAGGATCTAAAATTTAAAGATTAGGGGGGGGGGGGGTCGTCAAGCGCCCACAGGCCGTTCCAGTCTTTTCGAAGCCGACGTCGATAGACTGGAGGCCCGTTTCGGTAGTTTGAGTTCCCGTTTCGGTCCGTTTCGATCGCGTTTCGGTGAGTTTCGGTCCGTTTCGGTCCGTTTCAGTAATTCGACGGACCCAGCCTGAATAGCCAATTTGTCACCTCACTATCAGTATTATCAGAAAGAACGTCTTCTGTTACTGCATTTACATTACTTCTAATATTCACTGTTTTTGTTCGGCAAGCCTTGCGAACATGGCCCCATAAATGACATCGATAACATTCAGACTCTTTAAAAGGATATGAATCAGAGCTCTGCTCCCGAGATAAACATCTTTCACAAACTAATTTTTGAGAACGATTTTCAGTTTTCTTAAATTTTCTTTGTTTAGGTTTCGAATCTCTCACAAACTTGACCTCTTCGGTTTCCTAAGCACTTTTGTCACAAAGAACATTTGATTGTTTTTCAGCGGCCTCCATTGCAACGGAAAGTTCAAGTGCTTTTGGAAATTTTAATTCAGTTTCTGCTAACAATCTCCTTTGGATTCAAGTATTGCGTATTCCGACAATCCGACTACTAATCTATCCCTTAACATATCATTCCATTGTTCACCATACTCACATCCTTCGGCAATATGACGTAACGGTGCAATATAACCGGAAACACTTTCCGATTCACCCCTGTACCGGCTGTTAAATTCATACCGTTTAATGGGCGAAGGTTTTGGGTATTTATGTAGTTTGACTTTTCGTACTATTTCCTCAAACGAGAGATCTTTGGGCTTTTGTGGGGCTACAATGTTCCGTATCAGTGTATAACACTTTTTCCCACAAACACAAAGCAAAGATGAACGTTTTTTTGCTTCATCTTCGATGCCATTCGTAGCAAAATAATGTTCTAGCCGCTCAATATACTGTTCCCATTCCTCCTCCGCTTCTATAAATTCGCAGATATTTCCGACAGAAGGCATGTTGTTTATTCTCGTCGCCAATAAAATGTATTTTATTCAGGGTACTCTGTGTCAATACTATCATGAACACGTTTTCATCGTTTCCATTCTATTTATTTTTAGTTAACCGGAAATGCCTTAAGAATACACCAAAAGCCGGAATACAAATTCACATGAAACGGAACATGCGTACTAACACCACGTATCACTATGGAGATGACGTCACAACATGGCAGCTCACGCGGGTTACCATGACAACACAACATGGCGCCACTGGGTCAAGTGACATGACGTCACTTCCGAGGTCCGGCACCGGGGTCCGGCAACCTGGGGGTGAGGGGGAACATACACTACTACTTCTAACGGTTCGTTTACCCTGGATTGTCCCCACTTCTAAGCCAGAGATCTCCATTTAATAATAATATTAAATAATAATAATGTTTAAGCCTAAAATCCACATTGTGCTCTATGGCTTTAAAAAAGTAACTGACACACACACACACTCTATCAACTCCCTCACGTGCCCAACCTATCCTGTCTTTGTATTTGAATTCCAAATATCCTGCAGCATTAGTTTACACCATCGGAGATTTACCAAATATTTAAAACAGAGTTTCGCGAAGTCTGTCATGTCCTTGTTCCTCACCCACCCAAACTCACTCCTGACTGCTTCTAGTGTTGTGGTATTTTTCGATCCTGTTATTCGCCGACATGCATCAATCTGCAGAGCTTCCAAGCCCTTTCCCACTGGGGAGGACCGACACCGGATATAGCGAGCCTCGAGGCGGAGATTTTTACGCGAAAATTTTGAAGAGTTGCAACCAGTCGTACGAAAAGCGAGTTATTTTTATCGATATTTCAGTGAAATTTGTAGAGGTAAGTGTTAATGTATGGTGTCTGGGGGAACAATCGTCTCGGACGAAGAGACTGATAAAGTTTGTTCGTAATCGAATGGGAATGTGTGTCAAATGAGTTGGGCCCGCTCAGTGGAAAAATGATATGTTCCTGGCAAAAATGCATATTTTTATATGTTTATATTATTAATAATTCACGAAGTTTAGTAAATTGTGAAGGCGCATTTGAAGAAATGTTCATACGGTCAGCCCCTTCCCAAAGATCCAACGGGCGAGGTGAGAAATCGGTGAAAAGTTGCCTTCTCCGGTGAACGGCGAATAGTTTTGCCAACAATAAACATTGTATGGCGGATAGTTCTTGAAGTGAACGGCTGATAGTTCATCGCTCATTGTGTTTAAGCAAATTGGTAGCTTTAGCGGGACAAGACAGACCTTAGAATCAACAATGCATCTTCTTTCCGTGCACATTCGTCATTTTCATCAAGCATGTAAAAATTAGAATGGAAAAAATAGGATCCCTGGGGATGAGCTGGTGGGTCGGCTATGGTGAAGGATGGGGGGTCATACCTTGTTCCTCCAAGTAATAGGCCTACAGTCCCACCAAGGGCATCGAAACATTATTATTGTAATAACAATTTAACATGGCACCGTGTAGAAAAAGACTGTTGGGGTAGTCCTTCTTTCTGTCAGAACAAAGCGAGCGGGAAAATGCACATCGGATTGCTAAGGAGAGCTGTTAGAGGCGCTGATAATAGTGCTTATCAGAATGTTGATGCGAGTGACTTTTTCATGTTGGCCTCCATGCTATATCACAAGCACTGTCAACCAGCGCCTTGTCATATTTTCCACACAATGTATGCTTTCTGTTCATTTTCAGTCCTATTTCTGTTTTTTTAGACAGTTTTCTACTTGTCTTTTTAATTCTCACACCGAAATTACTTTCAATCCCTATCTTTCCCCTTGTGCACAAAAGTTGCCGTTTCGCGAAAAACCTTTGTCAAAATTAGTCTTCCAGAAGCTCTTCCCATGTGGTCGCGACTCTCAGAAGTTACGGAAGCGGAGAAGTGACATGATTGAAATATTTTTTAGTCCGTTCGAACGAAATACTAATTCGTGGGAACGAAATAGTAATCCGTGCGAACGAAATAATATTCCGTTCGAACGAAATACTAATCCGTGCGAACGAAATAGTATTCCGTTCGAACGGAATATTAATCCGTGCGAACAATACATTATTTCGTTCGAACGATTTAATAATTCGCGCGAACGGATTACTGATCGAGAAGTGACTAGTATGGTATACCCTTTGTAGACAGTCGGGGATCATTTTGGGGCAGATAGGACCTATATGGAAGGGCTGGTCTCCATCTTAGCCCAAGGGGTACAGGGGTTTTAGGAAGAAATATGTCGCAGGTGGTGGAGCCTTTTTGGTATAGGGAGGGGAGGGGGGACCAGTGAAGGGGGAATGAACACAGGAAATGTGTTACGAACCATAGTTGTAAAAAATGGGACAAGGGGGATAAGGAAAAGGGACCAAAAATCCAAATCAGTAGGAATAGCTTCCCAAGGAAAGCACAGGTACACAAAATAGGATATACAAACATACAGGGACTAGATAATAATGGGACCAGTAGGCGGAAGCCAATGAACCTTGATACCCTGGAAGTGGGTTATAGCAACATCCAGGGTCTCCACCGGAAAGTAAGTGAAATTTCTACATTGATCGAGGCAGAGGAGTGTGACGTCATGGGCGGGTAATACTTTTTGCCGGTAAAAAGGACGGTATCCGGTAAAAAGGACAGTAAGTGTATAAAAACTACGTTTTAAAGTACTAAATGTACCTCTGAATGTGCGAAAAGTGATTATTTAAGGAAACTTGCGCAATAATAAATATTTCGAAGGAAGATTAAGTATTGTTTGTTTTATTGTAGACTATTTTCAAGACAAAATAGATCATTTCGCCATCGACACTGATCGGCACGCCATTTTGTGCAAGGAAAACAACGAATTCGCTGAGTGCATGACGGGGTGAATATTATCACACTTGCTCGATGGAGGTGTAACTAATTCGTGTGCCTAACATTTAGATGTTTCTGTTCACTACGAGGGGATTTAACAGAAAGGTTTTTGGGAGAGAAACCATTTATAATTTGAAAATAGTCTACAATAAAACAAACAATACTTAATCTTCGTTATATATATTTATTATTGCGAACGCTTCATTAAATTGTCACTTTTCACACATTCAGCTGGACATTTAGTACTTTAAAACAGTTTTATACACTTACCGTCCTTTTTACCGGAAAAAAGTTGTGTTCAAGCAATTTTTTTAAACGGGGGTTCATAACTTATTTTCAGTTAGCGTTTCGCCTAACACATGCCGGGGTGATAATAAATATTAAAACCAACCACACATCAGTGGATACTAGTTATAGATTCCTGTACACGTATGTCCTACCCCAATCATACTCACAGGCACCTATTAAGACTGGGGCGCCCCTGTTCTCACTCCACCAATCCCTAGATGTGTGAGCTTCCAGTGGTGGCCCGGGGGGGGGGGGGGGGCAAATGCAGAATCGACCTCAGAGATTCAGAATTTGAAGAAAAAATATATCCTGGGAAGGGCTCATAATCGTGGGAGGGAGTACGCACAATTCCTTCCATAGTACAAACGTTATATCGATCTAGTCCCCCCCCCCCCCCCACCCATTTCGAAAATATGAAATGGATTTTTTATCTAGTAGCTGCGAAGCCAGAATTCTATAAGGGGGGGGGGGTAGCCATTTGGGGGGTGGGGGTAAAAGGAATCATGATATTTGGAAGGTCGTTGTGGGGTTTGCCCCCCCCCCCCCAAAAAAAAAAATGTTAACTGTCACATATTGTTCTCAACCTCTACTTTTCTTCAGGAGGCACCAGGATCGATCTCCCCCAGAGTCTAGCAACCTAACCTTCCCAGTGGTATATTCCCTGCCCAGTAAGCACATGTGATTACATTGAATCTGGCATCTGAACACAATCCCTACTGCTTTTCACTAACACACACTGGCGCTTTCGGTTATCTTGAACTTGCACTCCAAGACTGGGCATCAAGTAATTGGAAGCATTCCAAATCTATTGCTTGATAATTCCAGTCGCCCACTATACATATTGTGTATGATAAACACTAATGTGCATAGCGGGCGATTGGAATCAATAACTAAGGAATTGTTTACGAAAATTTGTTTCTGGGGAGGTCTAGCCCTAGTTAGGCCTGGGGTGACTCCACAACGACCTTCCAAATATCATGATTACCCCTCCCCCCCCCCCATTACAGAATCATGGCTACACCCCGCTAGATATATAATCCATTTCTCATATTTTCGAAATGGTGGGGGGGGGGGGGGGGAGATCGACATAACGCTGGTATATTTCAATGGCTTGAACTATGGAATTGGGCGTATTCCCTCCCACGGTTGTGGGGCCCCTTCCCGGATATTTTATAAGCTCTGAGATCGATTCTGGTGCCTCCTGAGGAAACCTGGGGGGTTAAAAACTGTAAGTTACGGTTTGTATTTGGGGCCTCTCAGCCCCCTCCCCCTTCCGGGCCCACCACTGAGAGCTCACACATAGGGTATGGTGGGGTAAGCACAAGGGGCCCTATCTTAATAGGCTCGTGTGGGTATCACTGACGTGGGACTTACAGGAATCTAGAACTAGTATCCACTGATGAATGGTTGGTTTTAATATTTATTATCACCTCGGCATGTGTTTGGCGAAACGCTAACTGAAAATAAAATATGAACCCCCGTTTAAAAAAAAAGAAGCTTGAATACAACTTTTTGCCGGTAAAAAAGGACGGTAAGCGTATAAAAACTGGTTTAAAGTACTAAGTGTGCCTCTGAAAGTGTGAAGTGACAATTTAATGAAGCGTGCGCAAAATAAAACGAAGGTTAGGTATTATTTGTTTTATTGTAGACTATTTTCAAATTATAAATGGTTTCTCTAAAAAAAGCCTTCTGTTAAATCCCTCGAAGTGTACAGAAACATCTAAAATTTGCTATACACCTCCGTCAAGAAAGTATGATAATATTCACCCCGACGTGCACCTCAGCGAATTCGTTGTTTTCCTTGCACAAAATGGCTTGTCGATCAGTGTCGACGACGAAATGATCTATTTTGTCTTGAAAATAGTCTATAATAAAACAAAGAATACTTAATCGTCCTTCCATATATTTATTATTGCGTATAAGCTTCCTTAAATAATCACTTTTCACACATTCAGGGGTACATTTAGTACTTTAAAGCGTAGTTTTTATACACTAACCGTCCTTTTTACCGGATACCGTCCTTTTTACCGGCAAAAAGTATTACCCTCATGGGCTTATGCGAAACGTGGGTAAGACACGAGGAACGGGCAGACCAAGTAAGTGGGTGCGTGTGGATAGGTGTAGGGCGAACGGAAGGCTAGAAAAAAAGGGGAGGGGTAGGCATGTACATTAAAGAGGATTTAAAACCGTCGCTGATCACAGACCTGGAAGACGTCAGCACCCCGGCTGAGGTATCGAAAGAAATTGGATGGGTAAGGATCAAACTGAGAAACAAAAGTATTGCCCTTGGGGTTGTGTATTGTGCGGTGGAGGGAAGCAAACCCGAGTGGAATGATTCGATATACTCAACACTAAGGTCCAATATCACCGAACTACAAAACAAGGGGTTCGGTATAAATCTGATGGATGACTTTAATGGCCACATAGGTAATAATGAAGAAGACATAGAGGATGGGGACAAGAAAGTCAACAGTAATGGAAGGAAGCTGTTGAACTTCACAAACGAGCTCGGTCTGAAGATTCAGAACAGGGACGCGAGGTGTAATGGGAAATGGACCTGGGAGAGGAACGACAGAAAATCAATAATCGACTACATTCTCACAGATATTAATTTATGGAGGGAAGTGATAGGGGTAGAAGTGGATGATGAGGGTAAAATGAAGGTGGATAGTGATCACAACTTGATTACAGTGACGATCAGGGCAAAAAATCTAGTAAAAAGCCAAGGAAGCTTTAAGGAGATTTGGGAACTCCAAAAGGATGCTGACTGTGCGAAGTTCAATGAAAAACTGAAACCAAAGCTTGCAACCGTACTCAAGAGGGGCAGTGTCCAGAAGATGGCCGACGCCATAGTTGCGAGCCTAGAGGAGACAGGGAAGGAAAGTGTAGGGAAGATCAGGGTGCCAACACGGGAACTTGGGTACAGAGTGAATGAAGAACTGAAAAGGGCCATAAAGGGAAGAAAAGCTAAATGTGCTGCATACAGGAGAAGTAGAAAACTTAAGGGGCGGAAAGCAACGAGGCAACAGTAGCAAAGGAAGAATACCACCAAGCACGAAATAAAGTAAATAAGATTACAGACGATAATCGGAGAGTACGAACTAGCAGTCTTATTAGGACGATAAGAACGACAGGGGGGTCGAGTTCGAACGTATTTTGGAAATGGGTGAATAAACGTAACAAAGGAAGTAACCCACAGAGTATTACAGTAGATGGCAGAGTTACAGACGAGCAAGATCAAGTCGCATCAGAACTAGTCAAGCACTGTGAAAAGGTAAACGATAAGCGATGGGCATGGGGAGCCCACCTGAGTGTCCGAATCAGGTCGAGGAAAACCTATCGAACTTCGTGTGCAGCGAAATTAAAACGGAGGAGGTGCGAAAGGTAATATCAAAATTAAGGGATGGAAAAGCGGAAGGAGTGGATGAAATTCCTAACGAGTTTATCAAAAAAAGGGGGAGAGGAATTCGTGGAAAGCCTAACTGCCCTATTCAATCTAGCCATAGAAAATCAAGAGGTCCCGAAGGAGTGGAGAGAAAGCAAAGTGACATTTATTCACAAAAAGGGGGAAAGGCGTTTTGGATAACTATCGAGGGATCTCTGTCAGTAGCAACATTGGAAAGGTTTTCTGTAAAGTCCTGTATGGGAGACTAGAGGAGGTGATTGAAGAGAAGGGTTTTTTGGGAGAAACTCAGAATGGCTTCAGGAAGGGAAGGAGAGTTACTGACCATCTTTTCACTTTATCCCAAATAATAGAATCCGCGAAAGCAAAAAAGAAAAAGATGTTTATAGCTTTTTGGATGTCAAAAAGGCATACGATAGAGTATGGAGGGAGGGTATGTGGCGCAAGCTGGAGGCTCTGGGCTTAGGAGGCGAGTTTGTTGGAATTATGAAAGCATTATATAAAGATGTACAGAGTGAGCTTAGCCTGGGAAACATTACAACAAAACGTGTGCTCATGGAGATAGGACTAAAACAGGGGTGTATCCTTTCGCCAATCCTGTTTGCATTGTACATCACAGGTTTAGGAGATGAACTCCTGCGTAGCGACGAGGGGATAGCATTTGGGGACTTGAAGATCCCAGGGCTATTTTTTGCAGACGATATGGTTCTAGTGTCAGAAAGCGAAAAGGGGCTAACGAAAATGCTGGGAATTGTTGGGAAACATGGGAGCAAATGGAGACTCGAACTGAATGAAAGCAAGAGCAAAGTTATACTTGTGGGCCGCAAAGTGGACCCCACTCGAAGGTGGAGAGTGGGTGAGTTCTGCATTCCGGAAGGGAGCAGCAAACTTCTTAGTGTAGGAGAGACAGGTGATTACGAGTATTTGGGGGTAAATATAAACATTACAGGAAGAGGCATCTACCGAAATCCCACAAATAAATTGATTCTGAAGGGGAAGCGAATCCTTAACCAAATGAAACTTATAGGGAGATACAGGTTCAATAAGGTTTTCGTGGGGAAAACCATTTGGGAAATGGTGGGGCTGCCAAGTATAACGTACGGTACGGAAGTGGTACCCCTAAACCAGACGGCCGTAAAGAGCTTGGAAATCCTGCAGAACGATGCAGGCCGATGGATAACGGGGTCGAGTAATGCCGCAGCGCTAGAAGCAATCAGGGGTGAGCTTGGGTGGATGAGGATCAAGGACAGGATAGACCTGTTGAAACTCAGTTATCTTAATTATTTGGTAAATCCCCTGACAGCCGATGGTGTAAAGTAATGTTCCTGAGAATTTTCAACTCAAATATCAAAACGGGGTGGATGGTCCAAGTGAGGGAGCAAGTTGAGAACTAGTCATTGGAGATCTCGGACCTGGACGTTGGGGCAAACCAGGCTAAAAAGATCGCCAGAGAAAGGGTGTCATGGAGGATTGTAACCGTAATTGGCGAGAGGGGTGCAAATCAAAGGGGTCTTTGGGTGGCCTGCGTGATAAAGAGAAGCCAGGTTTTGAAAAGTATCTTGATGGCACCTTTGGGGTCACTGTTGTTCAAGCTGAGGTCGCGATCCCTGGAGCTGAGGGGAAAAATTGGGAAAGACGGTGAAAGGGAGTGTATCTTGGGCGTGGTGGAGACCCTGGAACATTTTCTTCTAGAATGCCCAACGTACCAGTCTAAAAGAATGAGATTCCGTTCGCGCGAATTATTAAACCGTTCGAACGAAATAATATATTGTTCGCACGGATTAATATTCCGTTCGAACGGAATACTATTTCGTTCGCACGGATTAGTATTTCGTTCGAACGGAATATTATTTCGTTCGTACGGATTACTATTTCGTTCGCACAGATTAATATTCCGTTCGCATGGATTACTATTTCGTTCGCACGGATTAGTATTTCGTTCGAACGGACTAAAAAATATTTCAATCATGTCACTTCTCCGCTTCCGTAGATAGTTAAAATATTAGTACAGTGGGTTTTCTTGTCTTTTAAGAATTCACCATTCGGCATTCGTAGCTATGGACTGGCGGCAACATTATTTTTACCAAAGCGGAAGCACAGTATAGACATGACTGTATCTGAAGTACATAATTTTTGTAATAAATGTTTTCGGTATTGCAGATTTCCTGGAATTATCTCATACTGTCTAGTTTGTATTTTCGGTTTCGCCTGCACCTTTAGTTTTTTTGTCAGTCAATGCGACAGTGTAACCAACGTAAGTAACACGTAACATAGCCCACTTGTGAATGTTATAATGTTACGTCATCATAGAATGGCCTAGCGAACATTTTATATTCAGTCATTACGCCGGTTTCACAAAGAAATTTCAAGGAGTTCGAAAAAAAACCCCGAAAATCAAATAAGGTGTGCGCCCCAAATGAAAAGCCCTACGGGGGGGGGGGGGGGGTTCAGGTGTCTCGCCACAGACATTTTTATATATTTGATATGTATACACTGGACCTTACGCAACACGTCAAACAACTGGTAAAGTGCCAAATTATTTTTATCCTCAAGGTACAGTTCTAGGTACCTATACGCATCAGATTCGACATCTTGGGGATCATTGTTCGTAAATATATAAATGTTCTTCTTTACGGGAGACTGCATGTAGGAAATCTTCAGTAAAATGCATCAGTTGAATATTTATGAACAAACGTCATTTGACATTGCTGAATCACCAGCAAAAATAATACAGAAAGCAACAGTCATAAACTGCAAAGTGTCCTTCTTCAGTGAAACCCGCTGACAAAATTAATTTATCTTTCTTTTTTCTTGGTAGCTTCATATAAACTGAGATAATGTTTGAGTTTCCCAAATAAGCTCGTAAACAGAAGGGTTAGATTCTGCAACCCCACGCCAACGCGACTAGATTGAAGGGATGATTATCTGTCTATGTGCCCCGTGCTTACGATTCCTTGGAATCCACCCCTGAATATGTTGTCCATAAGCACAAGCAACGTCACAGTGTAAACAATTTGAAATCTGTGATCTGCTGCTAACTGACAGCAGACTATAAATTCCAAATTGATCAGGGAGGTGGGGGGGGGGGGGGGGGGATTTGCAAAACACTGATGCCGGGGTGGGTGGATGGTCAAGGAGGACAAAAAAAAATTTTTTCGATGCTTGCAAATTTTTTCCTCAAGACACTTTTGGGCAAAATTGTATACCATAATCAGTAAAGTATCATTCAAGGACCAATAAAAAGACACTCAAGTTATCAGGGGGCACCTACCCACAGGGTATATAACCGTATAAACCTTTAGCCGGAAGTGGAGATAAGCGAGGCGAGAGATTTCTATTTTTATCTCAAAGTTTCAGTCGCAGCGTATCCAAGATCACCGAAAACAAGATTTTTTTAATAAAAGGAATGACCGAAGAAAGCAAAATCAGTAAGTATGTTATATAAAACAATATTTAACAATGAAACGACACAACTTAATGGAAAAATCGACTCTTGTAGTATGAAAAAACATCTGCTGATCATCTCGGAAAATGAATTTCTCGGGCAAATTTCTCCTTCAAATATCGTTTTTCACATGTTCGCACAAATGTAACATGTTAAAATCATAAATCGACAGATTCGGCGTTCAATTCCACACCAGAAACTATCAACCATAACAACGAAGGAGGTTCGGTGCTGCTAAAACTGTTCAAAATATAATGTCACCTTATCGACTTTGTTTATACGCCCAGTTGAATACGCTCGTATCTTCAGTTGATGAGTCGTACATTTTTTATGCTTGTCAGGTGACCCTTTCGATGTGAGAATCTGGTAAATTTGGAGCCTGTAAGTTCCGAAAGCAAGATAGGCCTATACGCGCACAAGCCGGGTTGAATGCAAAATGCATTGCGTTGAAAAAGCGAACCACAGGTTACCTTTTTCAACGCAGAGAAATAGCCCATTTTACTGCATTACAGAATCTTACGATAGGCGGTGAACTATATGAAGATGAGACTGGTTTTATGGCATAGCGTAACAATGTCAGATCAAGTTGGACCGCATTATTTACTGTAAGTTGACTGTTTCAGACACAATTTGTTCCAAAACACGTTTTAGGGGTGAAATAATTTTTTTTTTTTGGGGGGGGGGGGGGAGGGGGCAGTCAGGATTTTTTCGGGCACTCAGGATTCTTTCGGATGAAGTGGACCTCAGCTCCACATCCTCCCCCACCTCACCCAGAAAATAAAAATTCCCGTACGCATATGGCAGTATAGATAGCACGTAATTATAATTTTATGATTTTTTAGGCTCAAGCACCAATTTGTTAAGTTCTTAAATTATCGGGTCTGTAAATTTCAGTGAACTACAAAAGGTATAACATAAACTTATCTGATTTATTATGGGGTGAAGCAGGGCCTTCGCTACTAATGGCTGATCATAGTTGGGCCCGGGGTAGGAAAATTGTGAATTTCAGGGTCCCCAAACCCTCGTTTCCTTGCACCTGAGTGGATATTTTGAGGTTTTTAATGGAGAAATATTGGTAAGATTTGACACTTCCAGAGCCGGTAAATGCCTGCGTGGAGTATAAATGACAGAACGACGAATATAAGACTCAGTATTGAACTGAGAATTTGCTTCGAGATATTTAAAAAAAAAAACCCAACCCCCCAAAACTATGAATGAGATACAAACGGGATACTAAATATATGGGAATATATATTAAACCTACTGTATATAACTTGAAAATCCCGAGCTTTTGCAGGCGCCGGGGAGCAATTTGAAAGTGTGTGGGGGAAGGCGGAGGGGCAATGTATCTAAAGTTTCTGCATTACCCCCCCCCCCCTTCCCCACCCAAACACGCGCGCGTGCGCACTTTTACTGACTGTTGGGCATGCTAGTATGATCCAGAGGGAATACATGCTCCCAAAGAAAGAAAACAAACACACAAACGAATGGGTAAATCAATCGAATGAATTTAGAAGCGAATCTAATAATGAAAGGAGCAGAGAATTCGAATTTGCAGCGTTCAACAGTCCTCATCTGAGGAGTCAGTCACAGCAGCCTCAGAATCACTGAGCATGTGAGTTTTGGCCCTCATTTTTCAAAATATCCCAGAGAAAGCCCGCGGACCCTCACCACCGAGAATGGGATACAGCGATATCGCCTCCTGTGCTACCCCCTTCCCCTACCCCCCCCCCCCCCACACACACACCACCTAACCACTGTGCGGCTCGGATGCTGCTGCACAGCACACGGTGAGTATACATGGTGGTCCCCTTGGGATTAGCTCTGATAGCCCCACCCCCACCTCACCCCCAATATTTTTACCTTCCTTCGCTCTTGAATAATCAACTATACTCTATTTTAAAAATAAATATGTGGAACTGATTCAAATGAACGCCTTTCCAGTGCGTTATCGTATTACTATAAACAAAGAAAAAATATGGTATACATGTAAACTACATTTTTAAAATTGCATGTTAGAGGTCAGTGTAAAACAAAGCGCAAACGAAGAAAATAACCAAACGAATAAATTAAGAAGCGAGTCTGATAACGAAAGGAGCAGAGAATTCCAATTTGTTGTGTTCTACGACAGGATCTTTAGCCGGTGTGGAGTCTGTCTCTCTCCGTACAGAGGACAGCCATTTTACTTCCCCATCCAATAGGACGACATGCCGTGACATCATCAACCCCGCAACTGATACTGCCAGAGAGGGTTCAGATACCTCCATATCTTTTCTCAGCCGGGGATCCGCGATCCCGCGACTTCTGGCACGAGAGACCAGCGAACTTATCCACCACTCTTTTCAACTTGTCACCCACATTTCAACTTGGGGTTGGGAGGGGGATGTGCCCCCCCCCCCCCTATGGTTACGTTCTTGAATGAGAGTAAATAATTTCAGTTTACAGGCATGACAAACTGGAAAAATATATCAGTAAAATATATTAGTTACAGGTGTTTTTTATAGAATAATGTAATGGCCGGTCTGGGTTTGAATGAAATTGCTGAGTCGAGAGGCCGGTTTGGGTGTATCAAGATATGACCAGGACCCATGGCGTACAAAATTATTTTTTCCAAAAGGGTTAAGATGGAAACTGGAGAGCAGTTTGGATAACTTTGTTGGCGGCCTGTTTGGGTGAACTTCTCAGAAACCGGCAAGATCGGTTCTTGTCACTCTGAAGCCGATTTGGCTAGTGACGCGTGCCAGGTGTGCGTTCCGTTTGGCTGTGCTGTTAAAGTGCGGGATGACCTCTTCGCCTAGTCTCCTGTGCATCCCACTACCTTTCACCTAGATGAAAGCAAATGGGATGCGCAAGAGACTACTCTCCGCCAGCAAAGACGAAGAACACTTAGGGACGTTCCGATGGGGGGGGGGGGGGGGGTTACACCCCCCCCCAATGAGGTCCCTGATTTTTGAAAGTTGGAAATTTTATGGTTCAAATTTCAAAAGTTGGAAACATTTAGTTCTAAGCAAATATAGAACTAGTGATTCTCGGTTGAAATACATTTATTCTGACCCACTAGTTCTTTTTTGCGCAGAACGTAAAATGCAATTCCTATCCGACTCCGTAAAATGGGATTCCGTGTTTTATCATCGACACTCATGGAGCAATTACTCTCTTGACTCTTTAGCTTATAAGGGATATTTGGGATAGGTATGCCTTGGGGTGCCCTAGAAGGTTGAGTCAAATAAGTAATAGTATCCTCAAATAATACAATACCGGGCCATAGGTATCCTCAAATACTGAAATGAGTCTAAGAGTCGTTCGAGGAGTCACTCGAACGAGCAATTGCTCGTTGGCTCATTTGCTCGATGAGCTTCGAGTCGTTCGAGCAATATGCCGAGTCACTCGATCGAGCAATTACTCTAAGGCTCATTTGCTCGATGGGATTCGAGTCATGGTTAATCAGTAACTGCTCGATTGCTTATTGGGTTTGGGAATGCTTTTGATATACACAAGGGAGATAACTGCATTATGGGAAATCAAGCACTGGTAATTATAAGACTTGGACGAGGGAACCAGAGATAGTTTGGACTGGATAGACTGTTAGTGATAGAGAAACATATGCGATAGGCATTAAAAAATGGGATTCTGGGAAAATCAGGCCCTGTACTCCTATTCAATAGAACATACCCCCTGTACCCCTTGGTACTATAGCATAACGTGTTATTTTTATACGCCCAAAATGGGGCTTCACATGTCCGTTTGAGTGGTTTGGTGGAGATTTTGGTGGTCTGTAAGGGTTGTCGGGTCTATTTGGGTAATTAGGTGTACTCTAGTTTAATCGAACACACCCCAGGGGACCCCTTGATACTATAGCACTACGTGCTATGCCGATAAAATGGGAAATCCGTATCAAATAAAGTCAATTTCGGTGATTTTGGGGTGGATTTTGGTGATTTGGAGAGATTGTCGGGTTGTTTGTGGTAATTAATTTACTCCGATTCAATCGAACACACCCCCGAACATACCCCGTCCCATTGTAGGACTTTGGGTAACATAGCAATCACGTGCCACTATAGAAACCAAGATGGCGGCCTCCAGTATACAAAATGGACGACGGAAACACGTATCACCCTAACAATACGCTCTGCGCATGCGCACTCACCTCACGTATCACCATGGAGATGACGTCACAACATGGCCGCTCACACAGGTTACCATGACAACACAACATGGCGCCACTAGGTCACGTGACCTGACGTCACTTCCGGGGTCCTGCACCGGGGTCCTGCAACCTAGGGGTGAAACGTGCGATCTATACTACTGACAATAAATGTGATCGATCAATTTGAAAGAAATGATCGCTTTGTATTTTTGACAACTTGACCCTGCTCTGAACTGCTATTGACAACAACGTAATTTAATTTCAGCTACTGTTGACCTAACTGTGCTTATCCTACATCATGTAGAATGTTGTTTGGCATTCAAGTTTCAAAAAGAAAACTGGTAACCGAAGTCTTGTTTCGAAACTGTTTCCGTGAAGTCGTATGTAAATTAAGTGAAAATAAGATGAAAATTTATAAAATACTTATGTAAGGTGCGAATTATTCTATTTATTTCATCTTTTTGCCTTTGTCACACGGTAGGGTTCGCTTGGTGGGTATAAAGCTTGTTTTCGACCCTGGATCTGTTTGGTTTCAACACGACATTGGCGAGATATCGAGGGAATCCCATGTGGCGTCACGCCTTATCTAAAAATACTTTAGTTTAGTTTAAACAGTATTTATTTCAGATAAAATAAGTTCTCAAAGAACAACATTGAATATTAACAAAAGTATAGGTATGGTATACTTCATGTAGGATTCCATAGTGTTCCGCTAATTTCTCTAAAAATGGAATCGTTAAAAGCCAGATACTTATTGATGCAGTTGCTTCGAAGATAATACTAAAAAATAGCCCATTTGATGTTTGTTGGACCGTTATTGGACATAAAAGACTGTTGCCAAAATTAGAGTGAAAATGAGAGAGTGCGAGAGGGTGAGGTAGGGGGTCGGGTTAGGGATTATTGTCGAATAAACTGCTAGCTCAGCATGCTGTCAGGCAAACTGGTTTCAATTAACAGAGGATTGGCGTATTGTTATAATACGCGCCGTTATCTGAAGTGAAAACATTTTCTTCCCATTCGACTGCCCCCCCCCCCCCCCCCCCACACACACACATACACACACTTCAACAACCTAAAATAAAATAAATAGAAAAAAATAATTAAAAAAAAGCCAGGCAAAACCGCAAAACATAGACACTAAATGATCGTTATGAAGTAAAAACGACCACGGTCAAAAACGGTAAACCAAATGTTTTTAAAAAGGTCATTAAAAAGAATGAAACAAACCCCAAATACCCCCAACTGGAAAAATAATTCCCCGACAAAGCTGTGTGAATGTATGTGTGATGAATAAACAGCTCACAAATAGCAATGGGATTACCTTCATAGACAATGGATATGTTAATTACAGGTGTGAAGGAATTGGAGCCAAGGCAAAATGAAGTGTTACAGTTGTAACTGAACTAATTTACCCTAATGCATAGGTAAATTAAAAAAATGAATGACGATTGAAAAACATGGTCTGAAATCTTTCGGGTGGGAGGCGAAAGTTCTTCGGGGGGAGGAGCGGTCCTCTCGCCCCTCCCCCGTGATTGCAGGTTCGGTGGTTCAGTCAGCAGTGTTTCAGTTGAAAGATGTGACGTCAACGTTGTGCATTGGAGTCTGTTCATATGGTTTGTTAACTGATTAGACCTTCGTACATGCACAAATATGGGCATTGGAACGATCCTATGGGAAATCGAATAATCTCAACTGGACGTATAATTATCACCAACTCCCGATCAACGATTTTACCAACTGGGCGTATAAAAAAATCGATAAGGTGACATTATATTTTGAACAGTTTCAGTAGCACCGAACCTCCTTCGTTGTTATGGTTGATAGTTTCTGGTGTGGAATTGAACGCCGAATCTGTCGATCTATGATTTTAACATGTTACATTTGTGCGAACATGTGAAAAACGATATTTGAAGGAGAAATTTGCCCGAGAAATTCATTTTCCGAGATGATTAGCAGGTTTTTTTTCATACTACAAGAGTCGATTTTTCCATTAAGTTGTGTCGTTTCATTGTTAAATATTGTTTTATATAACATACTTACTGATTTTGCATTCTTCAGTCATTCCTTTTATTAAAAAAATATTGTTTTCGGTGATCTTGGATACGCTGCGACTGAAGCTTTGAGATAAAAATAGAAATCTCTCGCCTCGCTTATCTCAACTTCCGGCTAAAGGTTTATACGGTTTATACCCTGTGCTACCATGGGTTTTGTACGATTATAAAACTGTTATTGCGGCTGAGCTATGATTCGGCTTATAGTGATACAATGTATGACATACTGAATAATGCAAGTTAAAATGCATCACTAATTGCAATTATCAAACACAGCACTCTAAGGATAAGTTATCTTGAGGGTGTTCCGTTTGATTAAATTTCTAATATGCTCACCCTGGTGAGATCGGCTGGCGTAGATGAGGAGCAAAGACAATTATGTGAAGTTAGGAACAGTTACAGATTTCAGCTGCAGGAACAATTCTGTACAACGACGTATCCAGACCTATTACGAAAACACCAATGACTCTTATTGCCATTGTAGGAAGTATGTAACACAAAAACTACTAAACATTGAACCTGATTGAACTGCTAATTTGTTTCAAACACATCTGAGAACACAGGTGTCAACAAAATCATGTACCAGACCTTCTAGGGCTAGACTTAAAATAAGTAATAAATCCCCTCCCTTCCCCTAACCCAGCCATGCCCCACCCAAACCTTCGTCAAAAAAAAATCAACAGTTTGTATGATATTTTACAAAGCTCTCTGAACTCTGTCGAATACCATATATATTGTTGGTTTCTACAACATGTCTGAACACATGGAGATATAACTATAGGTAAAAGGTTAATGATATGACATTCAAGCCATGTCTTATATGGACATACCTGGACATACCAGCTTTACTCTATCTTTGATTTGTTATGGGAGACCATCTGCCTTAACCCTTTACCTAACGTAACGGCCACAAACGGCCAGCGCTATTTTCAAAAATCGCCTATCAATTTTCATTATGTTTTCAATTTTTGTCTCAAAAACATAGGTTATGACCCCTCATTGCAACGAGCTCGTCGAGCTCGTTCCAATGAGGGGTCATAACCTATGTTTTTGAGACAAAAAATGAAAAACATTAGTTATTCAAGAATTTTTTTTTGCAAGTGTCGTCTGCTTTTCATGTTAGGTAAAGGGTTAAAAGACCACTTTGGTCTGATAAAACGGATGTTCTTTCAAGACCTGCCCTACTGTACAAGGTCAATCACTCAATACTGTATGATAAAATTGGTTATGGTGCAGTATAGTGGGAAGGATGATGCAGAAGCATGTATTTAGTGGGGGTGGGTGATTCAGATAACCCCGGGAAAAAATGTAAAACTGGAAAATTTACATGGGTTTGGTGGGTTTCTCCTCCGACCGGTCAAAAACAAAAAATCGGCATCGGTGTCTGCAAATTGATCAAATCTTTACCTCACTGATTTTTTAATAACTCTGTGTTGACAAGAGGATTTTATAGCATGATCAGCAGGTAAGATTTTTCAGATACTCGATGATATCACAATTATATCCTCAATGATGGGAAGTCTTGGGCAGATTTTAGACAATTAACCCTTAAACCGCTTAGTGAATTTCATATAACTGATTAGAAACCATGTATATTTAACTCGTCTACGATCCCATGTTCACATAAAATGTGTTGAAGAATTCAGGCAATTTTTATTCAAATATACTCGATATAGCTTACTCACAAATATTTATAGAATATAGGACAAAATTTAGTCACTGCTGTTTAGACAGACAATTTTGGCCATGCTTGAGTTGTGGCTCCCGAGAACACTGGCGGACAAGATGGTGACCCGATAGGTCTGAAGTTAGTGAATTTTGATAATTGTTATTTTACAACACGTATTATCCTTGACAGGTGTGCGGGCGTGTACCCAAAATAAGCCTTCAAGACCCAGAGTAACTTTTACTGCCTAAATGAAACCATAGAAACATGGGTATTATTAGAACCGTCTTGTCGGGCCGTCTCCAATTATATCCACAACTGTATGGTATTATTGAAAATATTCAGAATTTATTTTGTATTTTTTAAAAAAGCTGTGTCAGGTAAAGGGTTAACAGTCAAAATCACATTGTGTCAGGAACAGTATTATGGATGGAGGAAGCCAGAGAATACCACCGAGCAGCGGCGCTATCAGACTATCTAACTTACTAATCCTCCCGAGACAGAGGTAGCATTGGCTAAAGTCATGTGTACCATCACACGCCATAGCACACAATGCCATCATGCTCCAAACAGGCAATGTGGACGAATTGCCTTGCCAAGGACGCAATGCGAACGGTCTACCGATGGAACTATCACTCTGCAAGACACTTTATGATTTGCTTTGATAGGATGCTCAACTGCAACCATGACATGTTCGGGGTTACATTTTCTGCCTTGTTCCCCTCATTCCCCCACTTTCTTCCTGCTGATTCAACTCCTGAATATGCCTTGGTCTGAAAATAACACATTCCACAATCATACACGAATTACAACAACAGGGTAGAAGTGAATTATATCTCCCTCCAATGTAACCAGTTCACAATTAAACATCCTACATGTACTATTGTTCATATTTTGGATATAATGAGCTGGTGTGTTATTAGGAGATGATGAGTTTGAAGGGGAATTCAGGAGTGATTGTTGCCCGGACGGACGGACGGACGGACGGACGGACGGACGGACGGAATGGTTTCGCGCGCCGAAGGCGCGCAGGGACGACGTGGGGCATGCCCCTTTCGACCCTCTTTAGCTGTATGTGATTTTGACTGGTCTGACCGTGGCAAAGGAGGAGAATGATAAAGGTACTCAGCGGCGTCTGTGCTTTCGTCTGTTCTTTTTTGGAGGTGGTGGCTGTGATGGTGATACCTCCTTTGGTGGTGTTAAGGAGGAGTGATGGAGGGCTGATTAGGTTGGTAGGGTCTAGCCCTTGCAGCTGCCGGTGATGGACAGCTCTTTGGTGTTGTGCGCAGGTAATGGCTGATGACACTCTCTGTTGCTATTCTGAACATGTTTTTATTTAGCCCGCGGTTTTCCAAGGTTTTGATGGTGTCTACAAGAAATACTAGGTGTACGTCATCTCTGACCTTTTCTCCTAGGATGCTCTCCACGGACTCCGCGGTGTATGCTTCCTGGATGGTGTCCTGGTCGGGAAAGGCTGGAAGAGCAAGAGTGGGTTTAGCGACATGTGCGACGTCCGACTCAACATCCTGTTCCAGAGACAGACCTTCCTCATCCATCTCAGTCAATTAAATATTGAATGAATGAATTGAATTGAAAGGTTTTAGCGCGCCGAAATATTTGAGTTTTTTAGATTTTTTTTCAACACAACTGCCACTGCATGACAACGTCAACACAATACCTATGAAAGACCGATAATATAACTGTTAAATGTTGTAAAAACTGTGGCTATAACAGGAAAGTCCGAGTTAGCTTGACACTTTGTTTTGATAGTGCGTCTAGTGCAACACTTTCCGAACTGAGTCCCAAACCTGGACAGGCCAACATATTCACAACATCATTCACACCTGGGATTCCGAGGTGTCAACAACTAGACAATGGAGCTCACAATTGTAATACAAGAAACACTGGTCAGAGTGAAGGCTACCCTTGCTACCACCTGGAGCATCCAGGTGCTCAAGGGTAAAATTCACCTGACTGGATTTTGAGAAGGAAACCGATCCGCCGTCCTTGAAGAGGTGTAGCACCTTTCGCGAGGGGATTTCCCCCGCACTGGTCACCCTCCAAGTGACACAGATTTGCAGGATGATGCCAAGAAGACGGAAGCAGCCGAAGGAAAGAAGAAAAGGAGAAGAAAGAAGGGACCTTCCGCCAGACGACGCGATGCCCGCAGACTGACGGTGTTCATGGAGAAGAAAAGGGCGGAAAAAGAAGAGAGGGAGGCTAACCATGGCGTTGAAAGCTCAGTGCCTGCTACCCCTGACCGTTCCACATCTACGCCGGTTCCTCCCACTCCTGTGGAGGGTCAGGAGGACGCTGGTTCGCCAGGCAACACTCTCCAGCCCACCACACTCTTCCTCGGAAGAGGAGATGGAGGAGGGAGGTTTGTTTATGGTGCAGGAAGTTGAGCCGGACAACGCACATGTAGCTACACCCGCTCTTGCTCTTCCGGCCTTTTCCGACCAGGACACCATCCAGGAAGCTCACACTGCGGAGTCCGTGGAAAGCATCCTTGGGGAAAAGGTCAGGGATGACGAACATCTAGCAATTCTCCAACAAACGCTGAATACCTTGGATAACTGCGGACTCTTGGAAAGCACGCTTAGAGGAGCATTACAGAGTGTCAGTAACCACTATCTGCGCGCTACTCCAGAGAGCTCTCCATCACCGGCAGCTGCAAGGGCTAGACCATACCAACCTAGTCAGCCCTCCAGCACCCCTCCTTCAACACCACCAAAGGAGGTATCGCCATCACAGCCTCCGCCTCCAAAAAGAACATGAGGAAACGTAGATGACGTTGAGTACCTTTTCCACTTTCCTCATTTGCCACGCCCAGACAACCCAAATCATCTACAGTTAAAGAGGGTCGAAAGGGGCATGCCCCAAACCGTTCCTGCGCGCCTTCGGCGCGCGAAACCATTTCATCCGTCCTGGACAGATGGGGTGATTGGACAGCTCAGTTCAATGGGGCTTTCTACTTAACATTCAATTTTTTTAACTGCACAGGCAGCTTGTCGTTGAGATTTGTAAGTATTTCGGACGGACGGACGGACGGACGGACGGACTGACTGACGGACGAACATATTTGAGCGCTTACTAGACCTGCTTGCCACTGGAGATGCACGCGAAAAACAAAAACTTGCAGTCTGGAAAATCAACAAATGTGAATTGGCCCAATACATGATACTTGCTTTCGGAGCTTCAAAGACAATATAAGTGATTCAATGTCGAACTATTGGGCTAAACATATCATAAATGCTTGGACTTATCAAACAAATGCTTTAGAATTAATTGTATACAGAGCAGAAGAGAATAAAAGTGTCCGGATAAGGCAACATTTTAGTAAAAGAGTGATCCCGCAATTGTGGTACACCCATCAGATACCGAAACCGCAAAAGGTGGTAACTTACACCGCAAATAAGGTATTCATAAAAATCAATTACCCCCTCGATAAATTCCGTTTAGACATGTTTTCACAAAAGGCTCACAAACGTAACTTACACATTTGGCTAAAATTTCTCTTCACCTCGGTATCCCTCGGTGTTTAGTAAGGGTCCATGAAGAGTCGGCCTCGGGAAGATTCGCCGGCCCCGGGTCGATAGGTGGGAAGATTCGGCCCCTCCCGAGGCCGAATCTTCCCGACTTTTGAGGCCGAATCTTCCCGTTTTTTTGTTGTTTTTTTTCAGATTTGATGACGTTTATTTTTTATATTATTTTATTTATTCTTTATTTATTATGAAAAAAATCGACTCACCTTTACAGAAACGAAAATAAACACATCCAAACACAACCAAAAAAATAAATTCCTATTTATTCATGAAAGTAAATTCCAACACATCAGAAAAAAATAAATTCCTATTTGTTAAAGAAAGTACATTCCTACACCTCAGATCACTTAAGACACGGTGTGTAGTGGAAGGGAGACACTGACTAGAATGAATGAAAGGTTTTAGCGCGCCGAAGGCACGCAGGAACGATGTGGGATTTACAAATCCCTTCCGACACTGACTAAATGTTTCTAGTCACACTGATAATTGAAAAAAAAATTGTTGAAACAAACACGCATTTTCACAGCTTGATGAACATGTGATTATGATTTTTAATCTTCTTTGAAGTTCATAGCTGCAAGTGATGTATGTTTATACTATGTTTCAACTGTACGCTATGGACTCACTTTGTTGTTGTGTGTTATATACTTTTGGTTAGAGAATAAAAAAAGATGAAACGCGTTTTCGTTTTTGATTGTCCGACAATTAGAGTATATAAGGCTCCAGGATTCTGGTTCTCTCATATCTCTCTCGTAATCACACGCGTCCACCCCAAAACGGAAAAAAACTCGATTGATAAAGCCCTTCCAGGATGCTCGTGGGAGAGATTAATCTCCAAAGCCACGGGTAACCATACTTGGAAAATAAAAGTAAAATGCCCTAATAGAGCAACGAAATTAAATCTGATAAGCAAAGGGGTAATTATTAATGGCAAAAAATACGAAACCGAGGAATATCGTGTTCTTCCGCAACCCGTTCAGTGTCACAAGTGTCAGAAATTTGGGCACTTGTCACACAAATGCAACGGGGAGCAACGATGTATGAAATGCGGTGACAAACACATCGCGAAGGCATGTAGTGCTAAAACTCTGAAATGCCCGAATTGCGGTGGTCAACACTCCAGCAACTACCGGGGTTGTAGCCACTTCAAAAAAGTTAAAACAAACATCCAGCTTAAAGCTCTAAATGTAAGTAATGTCGAGAACTCATCTTCCCCTTATTCCACGTGTACTCTAATGGCTGGCTCTATTTTCAGCATAATGAAGAAACACTTGGACACCAGTCTTTCGGACGTTTGCAAAGAGATTAGTAAAACAGCCTCTAAGTTATATAATACTCAAATATCTCACACGCTATTAGAAGCGGCCGTCAACAGAATATAATTATGTAACAATATTACAAATAGTAATTAAACTTAAATAAACTTAGTACAGTTATTCCTAAACCATTCATGGATACACTAAAAATAGTCCAGTGGAACGCTCGAAGCGTTAATCAGAAAAAAATGCAAATGTCACATTATTTAAAAAATACGGACGTAATTGGAATTAGCGAAACCTGGCTTAAACCAAACAAACAATTCTCGTTATGTGGTTTTGATATTATTAGAAGAGATCGCCCCGCCCAAAAAGGCGGCGGTGTCGCTCTGTTAATGAGGCAGGGGATTAAATACAAATCAATACTATGCGACCACCTCAATGCTGAAGTGATTGCAGCTGAAATTGTACTTGACCACAAACACGTGGCCATCATATCATATTATAACAAGCCGCAAGCAACAGTAGACAGTAAAGTATTTGAATTTTTTACCAACAAGTACAAGCACTGCATATTCTTGGGTGATTTCAATTCCAAACACCAGGTATTCGGTTGTCATAAGACTGAGCCTAATGGTAACGCCCTTTTCCATATCATTGAAGAACTCAATCTATTCGTGGTAAATAACGATCAAGACGTAACATACATAAGCAACAACCCACTCCATCAATCAGATATCCTAGACTTGATTATCACCAGCAAATCACTAACCAGCCAAATGCAAGACATATTTGTAGGAGATGATGATCTAGGCAGTGATCACCTGCCGGTTCACGCCACTCTGAAATGTAATACTGGTCCCGCAAGGTATCCTCCCGTGAATAGGAGGAACCTATCAAAAATTGACTGGAACCTCTTCAGAAACATTATCGAAGTAAAAATAAAGGCAAATGACCCCTCAAATGTTCATGAACTAGAAAAAGCCTGCACCCACCTTAACGAGGTTATCAACAGTACGCTAGATGAAATCTGTCCCAAGCAAACAGTAAAGACGCGGATAAACAGAATAACCCAAACAACTCTTCAAATAATCAAACAAAAAAGAAAAGCCTTCCGGGCTTACCAATCAGAGAATGATCAAATGAAAAGAGCAGAACTTAAAACCGCGTATAATCGCCTTCATGGGGAAGTAAAAAAGGCCATAGCTAACGACAATCGCGTGAGATGGGAAAAAGCAACCGAAAACCTAAATGGGCTGAGAGAACCTAAGAGGTTCTGGGATACATTTAAAACTCTTACTGGCCAAAAGTGCAAAATTGCCAATAATAATGCGCTAAAGACTAGCGACGGATCTATGGCCATAGACGACAAGGCAAAGGCCAGTGCTTTTGCCGAACTTCTAAAGAAGGCACATCGTCCAAAGAAGGGAACAGATATGACAACGATTTTAAGGTACGAGTAAATAAATTTGTCCAAGATAACAACTCAATCTTCAATGAACCGAACTTCGACCAAAGGCATGAAGACGGGGACCAACATGAATTAACCGAACCAATAAGCGTAGAAGAGGTCATGGGTATAATCAGAAAATGCAGGTCATCTTCGTCCCCAGGAGAAGACGAAGTCTCTTACAAAATAATGAAACAGTGCCCCAACATCTTCTACTGCAGACTTACCAAACTCTTAAACTGCTGTCTCTCCTGTGGGTACTTCCCAAAATGCTGGAAAGTGGCCACGGGAGTCATGGTACCTAAACCCGACAAAGACTTTACCAACCCTTCTAACTACCGCCCAATCAGCTTGCTTAGCTGTGTTGGGAAAATATTTGAGCAGATTCTCACTACGAGACTTCGCAGCTATCTCGAATCAATAAATTTTTTCAACAAATGGCAAAGAGCGTATAGGAGTCAGAAAGAGGGAATCGAACACGTATATAGACTGGTCGATTATATGAAAACAGCATTTAGTCAAAACGAAATCGGAACCGCGCTTTTCTTGGATGTAGAAAAAGCGTTCGACTCGGTATGGCACAATGGCGTGAGATATAAACTAGCGAAAATGGGATTACCCACTAAAATTCTAAGGATCATATCATCATTTCTAACTGACCGAAAAATCAAGGTGAGGGTTAATCGCGAGGTGTCAGAGGAAGTAATACTCGAAGCGGGAACACCACAAGGGTCGGTTCTAAGTCCACTTCTTTTCATAATATATGTGAATGATATAGAAAAAGTAGGGAAAAACTTTGTTGAACTATCGCAGTTCTCAGACGACAAAGGCATTTGGACAGCCAGCAAGTCCAGAAACATAATTAAAAATCGTCTACAGGATACCATTCGCGATCTTGAGAGCTGGTGTGCCCTGTGGCGCATCAAACTCAATGCCGCCAAAACTCAAAAAGTTACGTTCTTCAAAAAGCAAAGGAAAAAACCAGTCCCGAGTATCGATCTCCAGTTATACGATCACAAACTAGAAGCAAACAAAGAGGCCAAATTTTTGGGATTTATCCTAGATAGCAATCTCAGTCTAAACAGTCACATAAACTCCATTACGGTTAGAGCTACTAAACGTATCAATTTTCTGAAGATGATCAGAGGTAGAAATTGGGGAGCAAACAAAGATGTGCTTCTCAAGCTCTACAAAACATTTATACGTCCGGTACTAGAATACGGTGCCATAGTAACAAGCGACCTAAGCAAAACCAACATTCAGAAGCTACAGAGGGTTCAAAATTATGCCCTGCGAGTGGCACTATGCAAACCGAAATGGACACCGATAAAGGAACTTCACGAGCTAGCAAAAATAGAAACTATTGATACGCGATTAAAAGACCTACAAACCAAAACCCTCAACAGACTCCAAGATAGTGAATTAATGGTTGAGCTGAACGAACACCGATCCCTTAACAGAAAAACAAAATAAGTTTCCAGAAAATAAAAAAAAAAAAAAAAAAAAAAAAAAAAAAATATAATAAAATAAAATAAAATAAAATAAAAATTATACAATATAACTAAATCGCGTGGAGTCAGTGAGGATTGCCTCGCTACTCATTGGGAACTTTAGGATAGAGTCTGTGAGGACTGCCTCGCAACTCTGCTGAAGCGCGATTGAAACGCGTTTAATAAGATCTATATAACAAAACCCTCCACATACTCCAGGATAGTGAATCAGTGGTGAAGCTGAACGAACACCGAACTCTAAACAGAAAAACAAAATAATCCACAGTAAATTAAAATTACTCAATAGAATTAAACTGCGTGGAGTCAGTGAGGATTGCCTTGCTACTCATTGAGATCTTTAGGATTGAGTCTGTGAGGATTGCCTCGCAACTCTGCATGTGGGGAGTGTGCTCCGAAGAAACACACCCCCTTACCCCATCCATAGCAACAATCACACAGCAGGCACAATATACAATAGCGGATACCTATCTTTCTCTCTACCTTTTACTTTTCTAACTGAACATTCTCAAATTTTCTTGCAACACTCTTATCAAGAAGACGCATGGAAATGGTAGACAAAGCGTAGGAGGAATTGGTGCAACCTACCTTTCTGCAACATATACAAGAAACCACCAAACGCTAGGCAAGGATTGCAACAAGCCTGTCTGGCTGGGAACGAGTGTACATTTGATAAAAATAAACATTTGAATAAAGATTTAACAGCCCTTTTAAGGGCTTGAGGGTGTGTGTCAGTGAGTGGTTTTTTTTTGTTTTTTTTGGGGGGGGGTGGAGGAGGTCATTTGGAATTCCCGAAGGATAACCAGATACCTCAAAATCACATACGGCATCCTATCTCCCAGAAGGCTTGATGGATGACTCCCGGTTTCTTAAAACTAAACTGTTGGAGCTTTCTCCACTTGTTTTTTGTAACCGCTATGGTCATATACCGGGGCCGCTACCAAACCGGCGTTGCTGTTTGGTTTTCTTTTCTCTTCTTCCCTTAAACTTGCCATCGCACAACATTACATTCTGGCTCGCCACCATGGTGGGACTCAAACCTCTACCATCGCCAAACTGGAACCGAATAGAGCTCGCTCTCTAATAGTTTTAAAGGCGTTGAGGGATTGAGTATTGACCATCTAACACTCCAACGTAAACTGCCGGGTATTCTAACCGCGTGCATAACCCCCTCAGACTCCATTTTGGGCAATAGGAAAGCTAGGCCTGTGTGATCCAAGGGAAAAAAAATAAGGTTAACCGGGTCGCAAGGGATTTGTAAATCCCACATCGTCCCTGCGCGCCTTCGGCGCGCTAAAACCTTTCATTCATTCATTCTCTCATATCACCTTCACTCGCAAGAAAACTAAACGGGATTTTGACCTAAAACTTATGGATAACACACTCCCAGAATGCAAAGAAGCGAAATTCCTAGGCATCACTATTGATCAGAAACTGTCCTTCAACAAACATACCGACGACATGGCGAAAAAAGCTACCAAACGAATTAACTTACTGAAAATGCTCAAGGGAACTTCATGGGGGGCCAACCAGTCCACCCTACTCAAACTATACAAATCTTTTGTGCGCCCAGTACTCGAATACGGTGCAATAATACTAACTGACCTCAACCAAACTAATATGGGAAAACTCCAAAGGGTCCAAAATCACGCGCTCAGAGTTGCCCTCCGCGCCCCATGGGACACACCCATCAAAACACTCCACGACAGGGCCGATATCCCCACCATTAAAGACCGACTAGCCACCCTGGCCGCGAAAAATCATGATCGTTTAACCGACAGCGAACTAATCTCCGAACTGGGAGTAATTTGCGAAAGCCGACAAAAGCCCAAAAACTGTAACCAAAACCAAGACCGCTCGAATAAAAACTAGGAATGACAAGGTTAACTGCGTTCCCTGACGCCCCCGATTACCCCTAAACTAAATTAAATAAATAAGTCCGCAAAGGGTACAACAGGATTGAGGTCCCAAACCGCCGGCGATACCCGGCACCTTAAAACTAAACAATAAATAGGGAACGATTGGGGTCCCAAGCACGAGAGGATGTTACTGCCCTTACGAATGTAAAAATTCGTGCATTTCATACTCTCCCCCTTAGCGACAAGCACACACACAGCACAATACCACAAGAGAGTATGTTACTGCCCTTACGAATGTAAAAATTCGTGCATTCCGTACTCTCCACACACACACAGCAGACACCACAAGCAATAAATAGGGAACGATTGGGGTCCCAAGCACGAGAGGATGTTACTGCCCTTACGAATGTAAGAATTCGTGCATTTCATACTCTCCCCCTTAGCGACAAGCTCACACACAACACAATACCGCACGAGAGTATGTTACTGCCCTTACGAATGTAAAAATTCGTGCATTCCATACTCTCCACACTCACACAGCAGACACCACAAGGACACGCAATCAATGAGGTGCTACCTCTATCTTTACAGTTTACATATTCTAATGAAAACTAATTCTACTTTCTTCTTTTAAGCAGGTACACAGAAGATGTTTTTTGGACCAGCACCCCAATAAACGCTACAGACAACCTAACCGTTATGGAAACAGTCACCCCACGGTTCCAGAACATCCTCCGTTCCATCCCTAAAAGTGGTCAACCACTTTAAGGGAGGCGAGCGTTGGTCCTGCGTCCCGCCTCTGCCCCTTTTTGTAAGCGCATTGCGCATATTTTTGTCCCAACCCAATAGGAATACAATGCAGGCCTGCCCCCGAACCAGGGAAGTTCGGGTTTTCCTCTTGGTGGTCCCCGAAAGGGGTCGTTGTTGTTTTCCTTCAAAGAGTCCAACAGAGACAGCCTGAGGCAGACTATACTTGCCAGTGATGGCCATCACTCACTATCATCCTCGAAGCGGCAGACTATACTTGCCCGAAAATCCAGATCGACAGCACCCTCGGGGAGAGGTAGTACCTTTGTGAGAGGACCCAACCTCCCACACTGGTCCTCACCCGAGGGTCCAACCGACATCAGCCAGCGAGACCGCCTACCAACAACTAAGAGACACCTGCTGAGTACCGGATCCTTTTCCTCCTTCGACACGCCTAGACATGTGACAACCATCATATACAGCTACCGAGGGTCGAAAGGGGCTTGTCCCCCATACCGTCCCTGCGCGCCTTCGGCGCGCGAAATCATTTCCTTTCTCTCATATTTATGGCGATTGACAGTCATACTGATCGGACGTGTCTGTGAAAGCTCCTGACTGAACACATCTCAAAGCTTGGATATTAACAAAGCCTATTGTTCTCTGTACCACTTCTGTGCACTCTAGTGTAATTTTGTAAGTGTTTATCTTTAACTCTATCTATTTTCTGTCTGCTTTTCTCTGTTAAAACTAAAAACGAATATTTAAGTCAATACAATTAAATTAAAATCTTTAATAACTTAAAAAATTAAATTTAGAATTTTAGAATTATTTACAAATAAAAATAATGGATAAACAAAGTCAAGCTAAGTTAAACAGTTCTGCCTTTAATTCTGGTAGTCTGAGCAACAATGGAAATTCCACTAATACTGATATGACATCGATGATGTCGATGTTGTCTGGCTTCCAGAAAGAAATAGCCAGATTAAATGACACCATAGAGGGGTTGCGGTCAGAGCTTCAAGCCCAGAAGCGACAGGCAGATAAAGAAAAGGCTGAATTGAGAAGGGAATTGGAAAAGGCAATTCTGAAAGCCAAACCAGGTAAGGAGGACCATGCTCCTCCAGTTCCTGATTTACCATGTATTGACGCTGCTACAGAAATGAGAAGACCTGCGTCCGCCGGCTCACTGGCGGGGATATCTGAAATAGATTCAGATCTAATTACCCTAATTACCCCCAGCCAGGATAACTGGCTGCGTTCTATAGTAGAAGAAGCTACCAACGCGGTCGCAGTTTCCCCGGCCGTGGCGGTTGAAATTCAATTGGATAAAAATTCAGCTAAAGTCCCCAAATCGCAGCGACCTAAAAAATCACCAAACCAAAATCGATCGAAAAGGAAACTCTCCAATGAGTTCCGTGAAAATGATGAAACCGTGGACGTCGAAGACGAAAATGGTTTCTGTATGACTATTGATCGGCATGTCAAGAAGACAAAAATCATCAAGAAAAATTCACAGAGCACCGCTACTGAAAAGGACTCGGTGGTCACACCAAGAAATGGGGACTCTGTTAATCAACAGAGTCTACATCACCGGAAATAGTGAATGCGACAGCTAGCCCAACCGATAGAGCGACGTACGCCGATAAAGTAAAAGCCAAAACGCCCCCTAAGGTGACCAATAAAACCACCAAGAAACAGGGCCACCCGCAACCAAACCCCTGTGTCGTAATCACACGCGTCCACCCCAAAACGGAAAAAAAACTCGATTGATAAAGCCCTTCCAGGATGCTCATGGAAGAGACTAATCTCCAAAGCCACGGGTAACCATACTTGGAAAATAAAAGTAAAATGCCCTAATAGAGCAACGAAATTAAATCTGATAAGCAAAGGGGTAATTATTAATGGCAAAAAATACGAAACCGAGGAATATCGTGTTCTTCCGCAACCCGTTCAGTGTCACAAGTGTCAGAAATTTGGGCACTTGTCACACAAATGCAACGGGGAGCAACGATGTATGAAATGCGGTGACAAACACATCGCGAAGGCATGTAGTGCTAAAACTCTGAAATGCCCGAATTGCGGTGGTCAACACCCCAGCACCTACCGGGGTTGTAGCCACTTCAAAAAAGTTAAAACAAACATCCAGCTCAAAGCTCTAAATGTAAGTAATGTCGAGAACTCATCTTCCCCTTATTCCACGTGTACTCTAATGGCTGGCTCTATTTTCAGCATAATGAAGAAACACTTGGACACCAGTCTTTCGGACGTTTGCAAAGAGATTAGTAAAACAGCCTCTAAGTTATATAATACTCAAATATCTCACACGCTATTAGAAGCGGCCGTCAACAGAATATAATTATGTAACAATATTACAAATAGTAATTAAACTTAAATAAACTTAGTACAGTTATTCCTAAACCATTCATGGATACACTAAAAATAGTCCAGTGGAACGCTCGAAGCGTTAATCAGAAAAAATTGCAAATGTCACATTATTTAAAAAATACGGACGTAATTGGAATTAGCGAAACCTGGCTTAAACCAAACAAACAATTCTCGTTATGTGGTTTTGATATTATTAGAAGAGATCGCCCCGCCCAAAAAGGCGGCGGTGTCGCTCTGCTAATAAGGCAGGAGATTAAATACAAATCAATACCATGCGACCACCTCAATGCTGAAGTGATTGCAGCTGAAATTGAACTTGACCACAAACGCGTGGCCATCATATCATATTATAACAAGCTGCAGGCAGCAGTAGACAGTAAAGTATTTGAATTTTTTACCAACAAGTACAAGCACTGCATATTCTTGGGTGATTTCAATTCCAAACACCAGGTATTCGGCTGTCATAAGACTGAGCCTAATGGTGACGCCCTTTTTCACATCATTGAAGAACTCGATCTATTCGTGGTAAATAACGATCAAGACGTAACATACATAAGCAACAACCCACTCCATCAATCAGATATCCTAGACTTGATTATCACCAGCAAATCACTAACCAGCCAAATGCAAGACATATTTGTAGGAGATGATGATCTAGGCAGTGATCACCTGCCGGTTCACGCCACTCTGAAATGTAATACTGGTCCCGCAAGGTATCCTCCCGTGAATAGGAGGAACCTATCAAAGATTGACTGGAACCTCTTCAGAAACATTATCGAAGTAAAAATAAAGGCAAATGACCCCTCAAATGTTCATGAACTAGAAAAAGCCTGCACCCACCTTAACGAGGTTATCAACAGTACACTAGATGAAATCTGTCCCAAGCAAACAGTAAAGACGCGGATAAACAGAATAACCCAAACAACTCTTCAAATAATCAAACAAAAAGAAAAGCCTTCCAGGCTTACCAATCAGAGAATGATCAAATGAAAAGAGCAGAACTTAAAACCGCGTATAATCGCCTTCATGGGGAAGTAAAAAAGGCCATAGCTAACGACAATCGCGTGAGATGGGAAAAAGCAACCGAAAACCTAAATGGGCTGAGAGAACCTAAGAGGTTCTGGGATACATTTAAAACTCTCACTGGCCAAAAGAGCAAAATTGCCAATAATAATGCGCTAAAGACTAGCGAAGGATCTATGGCCATAGACGACAAGGCAAAGGCCAGTGCTTTTGCCGAACTTCTAAAGAAGGCGCATCGTCCACAAGAAGGGAACAGATATGACAACGATTTTAAGGTACGAGTAAATAAATTTGTCCAAGATAACAACTCAATCTTCAATGAACCGAACTTCGACCAAAGGCATGAAGACGGGGACGACCATGAATTAACCGAACCAATAAGCGTAGAAGAGGTCATGGGTATAATCAGAAAATGCAGGTCATCTTCGTCCCCAGGAGAAGACGAAGTCTCTTACAAAATAATGAAACAGTGCCCCAACATCTTCTACTGCAGACTTACCAAACTCTTAAACTGCTGTTTCTCCTGTGGGTACTTCCCAAAATGCTGGAAAGTGGCCACAGGAGTCATGATACCTAAACCCGACAAAGACCTTACCAACCCTTCTAACTACCGCCCAATCAGCTTGCTTAGCTGTGTTGGGAAAATATTTGAGCGGATTCTCACTACGAGACTTCGCAGCTATCTCGAATCAAGCAACTTTTTCAACAAATGGCAAAGAGCGTATAGGAGTCAGAAAGAGGGAATCGAACACGTATATAGACTGGTCGATTATATGAAAACAGCATTTAGTCAAAACGAAATCGGAACCGCGCTTTTCTTGGATGTAGAAAAAGCGTTCGACTCGGTATGGCACAATGGCGTGAGATATAAACTAGCGAAAATGGGATTACCCACTAAAATTCTAAGGATCATATCATCATTTCTAACTGACCGAAAAATCAAGGTGAGGGTTAATCGCGAGGTGTTCAGAGGAAGTAATACTCGAAGCGGGAACACCACAAGGGTCGGTTCTAAATCCGCTTCTTTTCATAATATATGTGAATGATACAGAAAAAGTAGGGAAAAACTTTGTTGAACTATCGCAGTTCTCAGACGACAAAGGCATTTGGACAGCCAGCAAGTCCATAAACATAATTAAAAATCGTCTACAGGATACCATTCGCGATCTTGAGAGCTGGTGTGCCCTGTGGCGCATCAAACTCAATGCCGCCAAAACTCAAAAAGTTACGTTCTTCAAAAAGCAGAGGAAAAAAACAGTCCCGAGTATCGATCTCCAGTTATACGATCACAAACTAGAAGCAAGCAAAGAGGCCAAATTTTTGGGATTTATCCTAGATAGCAATCTCAGTCTAAACAGTCACGTAAACTCCATTACGGTTAGAGCTACTAAACGTATCAATTTTCTGAAGATGATCAGACGTAGAAATTGGGGAGCAAACAAAGATGTGCTTCTCAAGCTCTACAAAACATTTATACGTCCGGTACTAGAATACGGTGTCATAATAACAAGCGACCTAAGCAAAACCAACATTCAAAAGCTACAGAGGGTTCAAAATTATGCCCTGCGAGTGGCACTATGCAAACCGAAATGGACACCGATAAAGGAACTTCACGAGCTAGCAAAAATTGAAACTATTGATACGCGATTAAAAGACCTACAAAACAAAACCCACAACAGACTCCAAGATAGTGAATTAATGGTTGAGCTGAACGAACGCCGATCCCTTAACAGAAAAACAAAATAAGTTTCCGGAAAAAAAAAAAATAAAAAAATAAAAAAAAATAATAAAATAAAATAAAATAAAAATTATACAATATAACTAAATCGCGTGGAGTCAGTGAGTATTGCCTCGCTACTCATTGGGAACTTTAGGATAGAGTCTGTGAGGACTGCCTCGCAACTCTGCTGAAGCGCGATTGAAACGCGTTTAATAAGATCTATATAACAAAACCCTCCACATACTCCAGGATAGTGAATCAATGGTGAAGCTGAACGAACACCGAACCTTAAACAGAAAAACAAAATAATCCACAGTAAATTAAAATTACTCAATAGAATTAAACTGCGTGGAGTCAGTGAGGATTACCTCGCTACTCATTGAGATCTTTAGGATTGAGTCTGTGAGGATTGCCTCGCAACTCTGCGTGTGGGGAGTGGGCTCCGAAGAAACATACCCCTTACCCCATCCATAGCAACAATCACACAGCAGGCACAATATACAATAGCGGATACCTATCTTTCTCTCTACCTATAACTTTTCTATCTGAACATTCTAAAATTTTCTTGCAACACTCTTATCAAGAAGATGCATGGAAATGGTAGACAAAGCGTAGGAGGAATTGGTGCAACCTACCTTTCTGCAACATATACAAGAAACCACCAAACGCTAGGCAAAGATTGAAACAAGCTTGTCTGGCTGGGGACGAGTGTACATTTGATATAAATAAACATTTGAATAAACATTTAACAGCCCTTTTAAGGGCTTGAGGGTGTGTATCAGTGAGAGTTTTTTTTTATTTTGTTTTTTTTTTGGGGGGGGGGGGTGGAGGAGGTAATTAGGAATTCCCGAAGGATAACCAGATACCTCAAAATCACATACGGCATCCTATCTCCCAGAAGGCTTGATGGATGACTCCCGGTTTTTCAAAACTAAACTGTTGGAGCTTTCTCCACTTCTTTTTTGTAACCGCTATGGTCATATACCGGGGCCGCTACCAAACCGGCGTTGCTGTTTGGTTTTCTTTTCTCTTCTTCCATTAAACTTGCCATTGCACAACATTACATTCTGGCTCGCCACCATGGTGGGACTCAAACCTCTACCATCGCCGAACTGGAACCGAATAGAGCTCGCTCTCCAATAGTTTTAAAGGCGTTGAGGGATTGAGTATTGACCATCTAACACTCCAACGTAAACTTCCGGGTATTCTAACCGCGTGCATAGCCCCCTCAGACTCCATTTTGGGCAATAGGAAAGCTAGGCCTGTGTGATCCAAGTGAAATAAAATAAGGTTAACCGGGTCGCAAGGGATTTGTAAATCCCACATCGTCCCTGCGCGCCTTCGGCGCGCAAAAACCTTTCATTCATTCAATTTTTCCTCATAAAACTTCACGAGCTAGCAAAAATAGAAACTATTGATACGTGATTAAAAGACCTACAAAACAAAACCCTCAACAGACTCCAAGATAGTGAATTAATGGTTGAGCTGAACGAACACCGATCCCTTAACAGAAAAACAAAGTAAGTTTAAAATAAAAATTATACAATATAACTAAATCGCGTGGAGTCAGTGAGGATTGCCTCGCTACTCATTGGGAACTTTAGGATAAAGTCTGTGAGGACTGCCTCGCAACTCTGCTGAAGCGCGATTGAAACGCGTTTAATAAGATCTATATAACAAAACCCTCCACATACTCCAGGATAGTGAATCAATGGTGAAGCTGAACGAACACCGAACCCTAAACAGAAAAACAAAATAAACCACAGTAAATTAAAATTACTCAATAGAATTAAACTGCGTGGAGTCAGTGAGGATTGCCTCGCTACTCATTGAGATCTATAGGATTGAGTCTGTGAGGATTGCCTCGCAACTCTGCGTGTGGGGAGTGGGCTCCGAAGAAACACACCCCTTACCCCATCCATAGCAACAATCACACAGCAGGCACAGTATACAATAGCGGATACCTATCTTTCTCTCTACCTATAACTTTTCTAACTGAACATTCTCAAATTTTCTTGCAACACTCTTATCAAGAAGACGCATGGAAATGGTAGACAAAGCGTAGGAGGAGTTGGTGCAACCTACCTTTCTGCAACATATACAAGAAACCACCAAACGCTAGGCAAGGATTGAAACAAGCTTGTCTGGCTGGGGACGAGTGTACATTTGATATAAATAAACATTTGAATAAAGATTTAACAGCCCTTGTGTGTCAGTGAGAGGTTTTTTTTTTTTTTTTTTTTTTTTTTTCCTTTTTTTTTTGGGGGGGGGGGGGGGTGGAGGAGGTCATTTGGAATTCCCGAAGGATAACCAAATACCTCAAAATCACATACGGCATCCTATCTCCCAGAAGGCTTGATGGATGACTCCCGGTTTTTCAAAACTAAACTGTTGGAGCTTTCTCCATTTCTTTTTTGTAACCGCTATGGTCATATACCGGGGCCGCTACCAAACCGGCGTTGCTGTTTGGTTTTCTTTTCTCTCCTTCCCTTAAACTTGCCATCGCACAACATTACATTCTGGCTCGCCACCATGGGGGGACTCAAACCTCTACCATCGCCGAACTGGAACCGAATAGAGCTCGCTCTCTAATAGTTTTAAAGGCGTTGAGGGATTGAGTATTGACCATCTAACACTCCAACGTAAACTGCCGGGTATTCTAATCGCGTGCATAACCCCCTCAGACTCCATTTTGGGCAATAGGAAAGTTAGGCCTCTGTGATCCAAGTGAAATAAAATAAGGTTAACCGGGTCGCAAGGGATTTGTAAATCCCACATCGTCCCCACGCGCCTTCGGTGCGCTAAAACCTTTCATTCATTCTTTTCCTCATAAGAATGAATGAAAGGTTTCATTCATTCTTCATTTTCCTCATAAAACAGTGCCCCAACATCTTCTACTGAAGACTTACCATAATAATAATAACATAATAACACTTTGGCCAGCCGCTGATTTGTCGCGGTTCTCGGACGAGAAGGCCATGGTTACCCCTGTACTCCCAACTGCCTCCCTATTCCCACGCTTCTCCTCTCCTCCCAACACTCGGAGACGAACTGCTTGATGATATCCTTTGTCCCATTCTTCCCAATCTCTCCGATTAGCATATTAACCCTCTCCTTTGAGTCTCCCCCTAGCCACATGTCCTTCATTCTCCCATCCCACTTCCCCATTATACTCCCAGTGAATCTCATTCTTTTAGGCTGATACTTTGGGCATTCAAGAAGAAAGTGTTCCAGGGTCTCCACCATGTCCACGTTACACATCTGGCACTCCCTTTCACCGTCTTTCCCAATTTTTCCCCTCAGCTCCAGGGATCGCGACCTCGGCTTGAACAACAGTGACCCTCCAAAGGTGCCATCAAGGTACTCTTCAAAACCTGGCTTCTCTTTATCACGCAGGCCACCCAAAGACCTCTTTGATTTGACCCCCTCTCGCCAATTACGGTTACAATCTTCCATGACCCTTTCTCTGACGATTTTTTTACCCTGATTTGCCCCAACGTCCAGGTCCGAGATCTCCAATGAGTAGTTCTCTACTAGCTCCCTCATTTGGACCATCCACCCCGTTTTGATATTTGAGTTGAAAATTCTCAGGGACATTACTTTACACCATCGGCTGTCGGGGAGATTTACCCTGACCTGACGCCACCTTCCGAATTTTCCTACTAGAACCCCCCTCCTCAGTTACACCCCCCACATCAAGCATTATTCCCCCACGTTTCCTGCTTCCCAGTTTCCTCCTTGAGTCCACAACGACCTTCCACCCACCTTCCACCTCACCATCGTAGGTAACCTTCAATGGGGTAACTCTAGATACACCGGCCCTCCCCAACCTCCCTCTCAGCTCTGCAATCTCCCGCTAGAATCCAACAAACTCCTAAACTGCTGTCTCTCCTATGGGTACTTCCCAAAATGCTGGAAAGTGACAACAGAAGTCATGATACCTAAACCCGACAAAGACCTTACCAACCCTTCTAACTACCGCCCAATCAGCTTGCTAAGCTGTGTTGGAAAAATATTTGAGCGGATTCTCACTACGAGACTTCGCAGCTATCTCGAATCAATCAGCTTTTTCAACAAATGGCAAAGAGCGTATAGGAGTCAGAAAGAGGGAATCGAACACGTATATAGACTGGTCGATTATATGAAAACAGCATTTAGTCAAAACGAAAACGGAACAGCGCTTTTCTCGGATGTAGAAAAAGCGTTCGACTCGGTATGGCACAGTGGCGTGAGATATAAACTAGCGAAAATGGGATTACCCACTAAAAGTCTGAGGATCATATCATCGTTTCTAACTGACCGAAAAATCAAGGTGAGGGTTAATCGCGAGGTGTCAGGGGAAGTAATACTCGAAGCGGGAACACCACAAGGGTCGGTTCTAAATCCGCTTCTGTTCATAATATATGTGAATGACATAGAAAAAGTAGGGAAAAACTGTGTTGAACTATCGCAGTTCTCAGACGACAAAGGCATTTGGACGGCCAGCAAGTCCCGAAACATAGTTAAAAATCGTCTACAGTCTACCATTCGCGATCTTGAGAGCTGGTGCGCCCTGTGGCGCATCAAACTCAATGCCGCCAAAACTCAAAAAGTTACGTTCTTGAAGAAGCAAAGGAAAAAACCAGTCCCCAGTATCGATCTCCAGTTATACGATCACAAATTAGAAGCAAACAAAGAGGCCAAATTTTTGGGATTTATCCTAGATAGCAATCTCAGTCTAAACAGTCACGTAAACTCCATTACGGTTAGAGCTACTAAACATATCAATTTTCTGAAGATGATCAGAGGTAGAAATTTGGGAGCAATCAAAGATGTGCTTCTCAAGGTCTACAAAGCATTTTACGTCCGGTACTAGAATACTAGAATATGGTGCCATAATAACAAGTGACCTGAGCAAAACCAACATTCAGAAGCTACAGAGGGTTCAAAATTACGCCCTGCGTGTGGCACTATAATAATAATAATAATAACACTTCGGCCGGCCGCTGATTTGTCGCGGTTCTCGTATGAGAAGGCCTTGGTTACCCATGTTCTACCAACTGCCTCCCCCTATTCCCGCGCTTCTTCTCTCCTCCCAACACTCGGAGACGAACTGCTTGATGACATCCCTTGCCCCATTCTTCCCAAGTTCTCCGATTAGTATATTAACCCTCTCCTTTGAGTCGCCCCCTAACCACATGTCCTTCATTCTCCCATCCCACTTCTCCATTATACTCCCCGTGAATCTTGTTCTTTTGGACTGGTATTTTGGGCATTCTATAAGAAAGTGTTCCAGGGTCTCCACCACGCCCACGTTACACATGTGGCACTCCTTTTCACTGTTTTTCCCAATTTTTCCCCTCAGCTCCAGGGACCGCGACCTCAGCTTGAACAACAGTGACCCCCCAAAGGTGCCATCAAGGTACTCTTCAAACCAGGCTTCTCTTTATCACGCAGGCCACCCAAAGATCTCTTTGATTTGACCCCCTCTCGCCAATTACGGTTACAATCCTCCATGACCCTTTCTCTGACGATCTTTTTGCCCTGGTTTGCCCCACCGTCAAGGTCCGAGATCTCCATTGAGTAGTTTTCTACTAGCTCCCTCACTTGGACCTCCACCCCGTCTTGATATTTGAGTTGAAAGTTCTCAGGAACATTACTTTACACCATCGGCTATCGGGGAGATTTACCAAATAATTAAGATAACCGAGTTTCAATAGGTCTATCCTGTCCTTGGTCCTCATCCACCCAAGCTCGCCCCTGATTGCTTCTAGTGCTGCGGCATTACTCGAGCCTGTTATCCATCGGTCTGCATCGTTCTGCAGGATTTCCAAGCTCTTAACAGCTGCCTGGTTTAGGGGTACAACTTCCGTACCGTATGTTATACTTGGCAGACCCACCATTTCCCAAATGGTTTTCCCCACGAAAACCTTATTGAAACTGTTTCTCCCTATAAGTTTCATTTGGTTAAGGATTCGCTTCCCCTTCAGAATCAATTTATTTGTGTGGTTTCGGTAGATGCCTCTTCCTGTGATGTTTATATTTACCCCCAGGTATTCATTGTCACTAGTCTCTGCTACACTAAGAAGTCGACTGCTACCTTCCGGAATGCAGAACTCCCCCACTCTCCACCTTCGAGTGGGGTCCACTTTGCGGCCCACGGGTATAACTTTGCTCTTGCTTTCATTAAGTTCGAGTCTCCATTTGCTCCCATATTTCCCAACAATTCCCAGCATCTTCTCTAACCCCTCTTCGCTTTCTGACACTAGCACCATATCGTCTGCAAAAAATAGCCCTGGAATCTTCAAGTCACCAACTGCAACCCCCTCGTCGCTATGCAGGAGTTCATCTCCTAAACCTTTGATGTACAATGCAAAAAGAATTGGCGAAAGGATACACCCCTGTTTTAGGCCTATCTCCATAGGCACACGTTTTGTTGTAATGTTACCCAGGCTAAGTTCACTCTGTACATCTTTATATAATGCTTTCATAATCCCAACAAACTCGCCCCCAAGCCCACAGCCTCCAGCTTGCGCCACATACCCTCCCTCCATACTCTATCGTATGCCTTTTTAACATCCAAAAAGGCCATGAACATCTTTTTCTTTTTTGCTTTCGCGGATTCTATCATTTAGCGTGAAAAGATGGTAATCACTATACAAACCCAAATGGACACCGATAGAGGAACTTCACGAGCTAGCAAAAATAGAAACTATTGATACGCGATTAAAAGACCTACAAAACGAAACCCTCAACATACTCCAAGATAGTGAAGTAATGGTTGAGCTGTATGGTAATCAGTATACAAACCCAAATGGACACCGATAGAGGAACTTCACGAGCTAGCAAAAATAGAAACTATTGATACGCGATTAAAAGACCTACAAAACAAAACCCTCAACAGACTCCAAGATAGTGAAGTAATGGCTGAGCTGAACGAACACCGATCCCTTAACAGAAAAACAAAATAAGTTTCCAGAAAAAAGTGTACAATATAACTAAACTGCGTGGAGTCAGTGAGGATTGCCTCGCTACTCGTTGAGAACTTTAGGATAGAGTCTGTAAGGACTGCCTCGCAATTCTGCTGAAGCGCGATTGAAATGCGTTTAATAAGATCTATATAACAAAACCCTCCACATACTCCAGGATAGTGAATCAGTGGTGAAGCTGAACGAACACCGAACCCTTAACAGAAAAACAAAATAAGCCACAGTAAATTAAAATTACTCAATAGAATTAAACTGCGTGGAGTCAGTGAGGATTGCCCCGCTACTCATTGGGATCTTTAGGATTGAGTCTGTGAGGATTGCCTCGCAACTCTGCGTGTGGGGAGTGGGCTCCGAAGAAACACATCCCTTACCCCATCCAAAGCAGCAATCACACAACAGTCACAATATACAATAGCAGATACCTATCTTTCTCTCTACCTATAACTTTTCGAATTGAACATTCTCAAATTTTCTTGCAACACTTTTATCAAGAAGACGCATGGAAATGGTAGACAAAGCGTAGGAGGAATTGGTGCAACATACACAAGAAACCACCAAACACCAGGCAAGGATTGAAACAAGCTTGTCTGGCTGGGGATGAGCGTACTTTTTATATAAATAAACATTTGAATAAATATTTAACAGCCCTTTTAGGGGCTTGAGGGTGTGTACATATGTGAGAGGGTGTGGGTTTTTTGGGGGTGGTGGGGGGGGGGGGGGGGTAGGGGAGGTCATTTGGAATTCCCGAAGGATAACTAGATACCTCATAAACACATACGGCATCCTATCTCCCAGAAGGCTTGATGGATGACTCCCGGTTTTTCAAAACAAAACTCTTGGAGCTTTCTCCACTCCTTTTTTGTAACCGCTCTGGTCATATACCGGGGCCGCTACCAAACCGGCGTTGCTGTTTGGTTTTCTTTGGTCTTCTTCCCTTAAATTTGCCATCGCACAACATTATATTCTGGCTCGCCACCATGGTGGGATTCAAACCTCTACCATCGCCGAGCTGGAACTGAATAAAACCTACTCTCTAATAGTCTTAATGGCGTTGAGGGATTGAGTACTGACAATCTATCACTCCAACGTAAACTACCGGAAATTCTAACCGCGTGCATACCCCTCAGACCCCATTTGAGGCAATAGGAAAGCTAGGCCTGTGTGATCCAAGTGAAATAAAATAAGGTTAACCGGGTCGCAAGGGATTTGTAAATCCCACATCGTCCCTGCACGCCTTCGGCGCGCTAAAACCTTTCATTCATTCATTTTCCTCATACCAACTTAGTAATAAAATAAAATAAGGTTAACCGGGTCGCAAGGAATTTGTAAATCCCACGTCGTCCCTGCGCGCCTTCGGCGCGCTAAAACCTTTCATTCTTTCTTTTCCTCGTACTATCTCCCAGAAGGCTTGAGGGACGACTCCCGGTTTTTCAAACTAAACTGTTGGTGCTTTCTCCACTCCTTTTTTGTAACCGCTATGGTATATACCGGGGCCGCTACCAAACCGGCGTTGCTGTTTGGTTTTCTTTTTCTTCTTCCCTTAAATTTGCCATCGCACAACATTACATTCTGGCTCGCCACCATGGTGGGACTCAAACCTCTACCATCGCCAAGCTGGAACCGAATAGAGCCCACTCTCTAATAATCTTAATGGCGTTGAGGGATTGATCGTTGTGTGATCCAAGTAAAATAAAATAAGGCTAATCGGGTCGCAAGGGATTTGTAAATCCCACATCGCCCCTGCGCGCCTTCGGCGTGCTAAAACCTTTCATTCATTCGTTTTCCTCATAACTCCAAAATGTTTCCTTGCATTCAGTGTGGAAATGAAGTGAGAGCTATACAGCATGCCATATCATGCGACGAGTGTGGAAACTGATTTGAAACAAAAAAATCATAATTTTGATTCATTTCTTACCAATGTTACGTTATTTCTATACTCTCCCATCAAGAAATTCATTTCCCCGTCTGTTGTGAATTTCCAGTCTCGGACCGAATCTTCCCGGGCGGAATCTTCCCATTCCCTTTAGTAAGACCCGAGGGTGCAAGACACTACCCCCCTAACAATTCCCCCCCCCCCCCCCCACAAATTGGTCATCCCCCGCCAAAAAAAATAGTTATTTCCCTCCCAAAGTTGGTGATCATTCAAAAGTGAAAAAAAATACAATGTCCAGTCTTTTATTCTCTTTAAAACATGCTCAACATATAAAATAAACATCATAAAATGTAGCACACTCACAAAAAAGGGGGGAAGTGTCTGCACATTCAGACCCGAGAACTCATTTATCCATAACCAGATCGATCCGCTGATTAATAAACTGTGATGCCTTTCAAAATCATGTCATTGTTATATATAAATAAAAAATATTGATACAAAAATTTGCAATAAAGAATTTTTCACCCTACTTTACACTAGAAACGATTGATTTAAATTAAGGCCTGTGATAGAGCTATTTCACGGGAGCTCGTGACTTTGCCTCTGCCAGTTATTTATCCAAAGTCAATAAAATTTTATGCCACAGTAGTTTAAACTTCAATATATAATTATGTTTTGCACCTTTACAAATTTGTTATTTTCCCCTTGTTTAGAATTGTTGTCGGTTGCGTTCTGTTATGTTCGGCATCGCTCCCAAACAGCTGTCTGAAAGTGTTCTTGATATTAATCTTTATTATGTTCCGACAAATACTTTGCGAATTCGAATTGCCGAATGGAATGGTTTAACGCGCCGAAGGCGCGCAGGGACGGTATGGGGAACAAGCCCCTTTCGACCCTCGTTGACTGTAAGTGACTAATTTCCACATGTCTACTCGTGTTGAAGGAGGAACAGGTTCAGGTACTCGGCAGGTGTCACCGGTTGCGGCGTCGTGATGGTCTCTTTGACTGATGTCGGTTGAACCCTCGGGTGAGGACCAGTGTGAGAGGTTGGGTCCTCTCACAAAGGTACTACCTCTCCCCGAGGGTGCAGTCGGTCTGGATTTTCAGGCCAGTATAGTCTGCCACTTCGGAGATGATATTGAGTGATGGCCATCACTGGCAAGTATAATCTGCCTCAGGCTGTCTCTGTTAGATAGGATGTATTTTGAAGGAAACAACAACGACCCCTTTCGGGGACCACCAAGAAGAAGACCCGAACTTCCCTGGTTCGGGGGCAGGCCTGCATTGTAATCCTATTGGGTTGGGACAAAAAGATGCGCAATGCGCTTACAAAAACGGGCAGAGGCGGGACGCAGGACCAGCGCTCGCCTCCCTTAAAGTGGTTGACCACTTTTAGGGATGGAGCGGAGGATGTTCAGGAACCGTGGGGGTGACTGTTTCCATGACGGTTAGACTGTCTGTAGCGGTTATTGGGGTGCTGGTCAAAAAAAAAACATCCTCTGTGTACCTGTTTAAAAGAAGAAGGTAGAATTAGTTTTCATTAGAATATGTAAACTGTAAAGATAAAAGTAGCACCTCTTTAGTTGCGTGTCCTTGTGGTATCTGCTGTGTATGTGGGGGAGAATATGAAATGCACGAATCTTTACATTCGTAAGAGCAGTAACATACTCTCGTGCTTGGGACCCAGTCCCCCCCCCCCCCCCCCCCCCCCCCCCCGTGTGGTGTTCTGCTGTGTGTGTGTGTGCTTGTCGCTATGGGGAGAGTATGAAATGCACGAATCTTTACATTCGTAAGAGCAGTAACATACTCTCGTGCTTGGGACCCCAATCGTTCCCTATTTATTATTTAGTTTTTATAACAGTATTTAATCCTGATGAAACTTTTAGCTAAGTCGGTGAGGGCAGCGCTTTCTGGTAGAAGGCCACAGTTAAGCTGTTTTTCTGTCTGTTTATTCACATTCTCATTCCCTATTTATTTAGTTTTTAACAATATTTAATCCTGATGAAATTTTACTTGAGTCGGTGAAGGCAGCCCTTTCTGGTAGAAGGCCACAGTTAAGCTGTTTTTCTGCCTGTTGGTTTGCCTTGTCATTCCCTAGTTTTTATTCGAGCGGTCTTAGTTTGGTTGCAATTTTTGGGTTTTTGTCGTCTTTCGCAAATGGTTCCAAGTTCGGAGATTAGTTCGCTGTCGGCTAACCGGTCATGATTTTTCGAGGCCAGGGTGGCTAGGCGGTCTTTAATAGTGGGGATATCGGCCCTGTCGTGGAGTGTTTTGATGGGTGTGTCCCTTGGGGCGCGGAGGACCACTCTAAGCGCGTGATTTTGGACCTTCTGGAGTGTTCCCATATTAGTTTGATTGAGGTCAGTTAGTATGATTGCACCGTATTCGAGTACTGGGCGCACAAAGGCTTTGTATAGTTTGAGTAGGGTGGACTGGTTGGCTCCCCATGAAGTTCCCTTTAGCATTTTTAATAAGTTAATGCGTTTGGTGTCTTTTTTCGCCATGTCGTCGGTGTGTTTGTTAAAGGACAATTTTTGATCAATGGTGATGCCCAGGAATTTCGCCTCTTTGCATTCTGGGAGGGTGTTATCCATAAGTTTTAGGTCAAAATCACGTTTATTTTTCTTGCAGGTAAAGGTGATTCGTTGGGTTTTATTGGCGTTTAGCTTAATTCTCCATTTGGCACACCATTGTTCTAGGTCGTCGAGAGCGCGTTGCAGGGGTTTTTGGAACAGATTGGCCGTATTGTTAGAGTACCAGAGGCCCTTATCGTCCGCGAATTGGGAGATTTGAACACGATCCTCGGAGAAGTTAATCATTTACATAGAAGATGTAAAGGAGGGGGCTTAGGACGGATCCTTGGGGGTGCCTTCTTCGAGGGGGACACTGTCAGACATTTCATTGTTCACTCTGACTTTAATTTCGCGATCATTAAGGGAAGAGGATAGTAATCTGAGCAATTTCTTGGGGAGTTTCATTTTTGATAATTTGTAGCGCATTCCATTGTGCCAGACGGAGTCAAATGCTTTTTCGATGTCTAACAGGACTGCCGCACCTATTTGCTGATTGTTGATAGCGGTTTTCATTTGGGTGACTAGTCGGTAGACATGTTCGATGCCTTCTTTCCGGTTTCTATAGGCTCATTGCCATTTATTGAAAAAATCGATGTCTTCAAGGTGCCCCCTGAACCGATTGGTAAGGATTCGTTCGAATGTCTTACCAATGCAGCTGAGGAGGCTGATTGGGCGGTAGCTGGTTGGATCGGAGGGGTCCTTGTCAGGCTTTGGTACCATGACACCGATGGCTTTTTTCCAACATTTGGGAAAGTAGCCATGGGTGAGGCATGCGTTGAACAGTTTGTTTAGTTTTTCGAATAGGGAGTTTGGGCTTTGTTTTAGAATTTTGTAGCTTACTTCGTCTTCGCCGGGTGAGGAGGAATTTTTGCATTTTTTTATGACGTTGATGATTTCGTCATTGGTGATGGGGGTGACGAGGTCATCGTCATCCCCGTCTTCTGGCTCGTTATCGAATTTGGGGTCACGGTAGATTGCAGGGTGTTCATTGATGATGTCATCGATCGCGTTAATGGCGGCATCATCATTGCCTGTGCCTTGATATGGGCGATGCGTTTTTCTTAGGAGGTCGGCAAAAGTGTCGGCCTTGTCTTTGTCGGTGCGCGTGAAGGAACCGTCTTCCTTTTTAAGAGGTTTGGCAGCGGCTTTGCCACCCTTGTGTTTTTGCCCAGTTAGGATTTTGAAAGAGTCCCAGAATTTTTTGGCATCTTGGATCCCGTTTAGATTGTCTGTTGCCTTTTCCCAGTTGGCTTGTTTTTCAGCTTTGAGGGCTAATTTGACTTCGCCATGAAGGCGGTTATATGTTTTTTTGAGGTCAGCTTTCTTTCCGGGGTCAGTTTCGGTTTTAAGAGAGCGAAGAGCTTTCCGTTTGGTTTTGATTAGTGACAGTGTGTCGCCCGAGATAGTATTTCTCCAGGGGCGCACTTCTTCTTTTGGGCATATTTCATTCAGGGTTGAGTTAATGATTTTCTCTATGCCCTCGCATTGGGTTTCGAGTTCCGCTGCATTGGATGGGGGAAGGGTGTTTGTGAGTTTGACATCGATGATGTCGCGGTAGAGATTCCAATTAATTTTTCTAAAATTTCTGCTGAGAGTGGGGGGTGGGGGTGGGGGGGGGGGGACCTGAGTGGGCCGTTACCTAGCTGCAGCGAGGCATGGACCGGTAGGTGATCGCTGCCTAAGTAATCATCGCCGACCCAGTGGTCATCGATGTGGTTTATCAGGGAGTCACTGGCGATAATTAGATCGAGGATATCAGATGAAAATAGTGGGTTGTTACTGATATAGGTTGCTGAGTTGTCTTTCATGACCACATGAAGATTGTGTTGTTTTGTAATTTTGAGGAGGGCTTCACCGTTCGGGCTGGTTTTGTTGCAGCCAAAGTACAGGTGTTTGTCATGAAGTCGCCGAGGAAAATGCAGTGTTTGTATTTCCTCGTAAAGAATTCAAAGACAGGGCCAGAAACAATTTTGCTTGGGTCGTTGTAATAACAAATAATCGCGATGTTTTTATTGTCAACAGTTGATTTCAGTAGCGATCACCTCTGCATCGAGGTGATTAGTTTTTATGGTTTTGGTTTTGATGTTCTGCTTTATTAGAAGAGTGACGCCTCCACCTTTAGTGATTTGCCGGTCTCTTCTTATAGTGCTGAACCCGCTAACTGAAAATATTTTGCTGGATTGAAGCCAACTTTCGCAGATACAGACAATGTCTGTATCTTCGAAGTATCGGCTCATTTGAAGTTTTTTATTATTAACGCTTCTAGCGTTCCACACGGCTATTTGTAACTTATTCATGGTGGGGTTGATGTTTAGTTACGGTATTCCGATACGGATAGTCGGTGAATTTAATAAGTGTTGATAGCAGCTTTTACTAAGGATTCGGAGATTTGAGTCTGGACGCGGATCGGCTGACATCTTGGCAGATGTCACCCAAATTGGTGTTGACATGTTTTTGTAAAACTGAGTAGAGTGCGCCCGCGATAAGGGAGCAGACGGCATGAGGGGTTGAGGCATTTTCAGGCTTGGTAAGGTGTAGGTTTTTTAGTTTTATGCTTGTTTTAACCCTTTACCTAACATGAAAAGCAGACGACACTTGGAAAAAAAATTCTTGAATAATTATTTTTTTTCATTTTTTGTCTCAAAAACATAGGTTATGACCCCTCGTTGGAACGAGCTCGACGAGCTCGTTCCAACGAGGGGTCATAACCTATGTTTTTGAGACAAAAAATGAAAATATTTTGAAAATTAATTGGCGATTTTTGAGAATAGCGCTGGCCGGTTTTGGCCGTTACGTTGGGTAAAGGGTTAACCTTCTTATAATGGGGACATCCTCGGTAGCTGCTTGGGTGGTTGCCTTTACAATTGGGGCAGGAGGGGGGATTCCAATCAGCATGATTTGCTGAGGTGATTACCTCCACATTTCATGCAGGTTAGGACCCCTCTGCATTTGTTGGCCATGTGTCCGAACTTCTGACATTTGTGGCACTGAATCGGGGGAGGAGTATATCTGTATTCTTCAACAACGTGCCGTCTATTGTTAATGATTATTCCGTTCGCTAGCATTCCTGATTGGGGCATATGGCTTTTATTTTCCACGTCGCCTTGCCTGTGGCCTTTGAAGTAAATCTTTCCCATTTGCAGTTCTGCAGCCCCTGATTAATGAGTTCCCTGGGCGTGTCGGGGTGAACCCTGGTGACTACAACTACAAGTCTAGGGGAACTGTGATCTTTGTTTTTGCTTTCGGCACTGGTGGAAGCGGGTAGAGTCCGTTTCCTCCCATTGATGTTAGAGTTTTGATTAAGATTGATTGTATTACTGGCTACAACTTTATTCCAGGGTCTCTCCATGAGCGGTGGTATACTAGGAGCGGTTATTAACTTTGAGGCTGAGATTGGATCAGATCCTGAACCGGAGGTGGAGGCATAGGAGTCAGAGGGGGAGGAGGGGCAGTTCCTCACTTTTTTCGGCTGTCTATCAACAGTGTGAATGAACCCCTCCTCATCCGCTACCTCCTGTGTTTCCACCGCAGGCTCTAGACTTATTTTCTTTCTTTTGTTGGGTGTTTTAGTAGTCGTGGTGGTGCTGGCCCAGTGGTCTGACGATTGGGGCAGGCTATCACCCAGACCTGTCGGCGTGGCCAACATTTCCGCTATATCCTTGTCAGGGCAGAAGGCCTTGCTGTTCAGTGGATCAGCGGGATCAAGTAAATCAGAGTCAGCCGAGACTACTGGGGACTCGGCACTCAGTGTGCCCATTGCAGACACCTCATGTGCTGCTTTGACGCCCCCCGCCGCCTCGGCGTAAGTTTTGTGCACAGAGGCACCTTTAACCTGAGTATCTGACTCTTTCTGCTCAGTTTGTTCTGTAGGTGTGATCAGAGTTTCAGGGACTTTATGAACCTCTGCCACTACCTGGATCTCCCTGATGGGAGAGACAGGTGAGACAGGTGGGACAGGTGAAGCTATGGACTGGGTAAGGCTTCCCTTAAACAAGTCCCTAATAAAGGTCTCATTTTCCTCAATTTTGGCCTCCTTCTCTTCTAGTTTTTTTTGTCAGATGGGCAATCTGTTCTTTAAGCCCTCTGAGTTCCTCCAAGAACTGAGCTGGAATATACCCCCCCCCCCCTCCCACAGTCTGGACTTGCCCTATCATCACCCCCAACACTAGAATTGGTAGAAAGACTCTCACTTACCTTGTTTCCCCTTCTAGCTGCGTTCTCTCTGTCCCTTCTCTCTTGTTTCCTTTTTTTGTTCTCCTCCCGTCTCCTCTCTTGTATATTAAAGGTGGATTTTTTCATATAAGCTGCCATGATGAATTCAGTATTAGAAGTGTTAAAATGTGTTAATAAGGTTTATACTCTTTTAATATTAGAAATATGATAAAAATCACTTTTCTTAATTGTCTTGATGTCTGATGAATGAGCAATGAAATGAATGCTGAAGCGCGATTGAAATGCGTTTAATAAGATCTATATAACAAAACCCTCCACATACTCCAGGATAGTAAATCAGTGGTGAAGCTGAACGAACACCGAACCCTTAACAGAAAAACAAAATAAGCCACAGTAAATTAAAATTACTCAATAGAATTAAACTGCGTGGAGTCAGTGAGGATTGCCCCGCTACTCATTGGGATCTTTAGGATTGAGTCTGTGATGATTGCCTCGCAACTCTGCGTGTGGGGAGTGGGCTCCGAAGAAACACATCCCTTACTCCATCCAAAGCAACAATCACACAACAGTCACAATATACAATAGCAGATACCTATCTTTCTCTCTACCTATAACTTTTCGAATTGAACATTCTCAAATTTTCTTGCAACACTTTTATCAAGAAGACGTATGGAAATGGTAGACAAAGCGTAGGAGGAATTGGTGCAACCTACCTTTCTGCAACATACACAAGAAACCACCAAACACCAGGCAAGGATTTAAACAAGCTTGTCTGGCTGGGGACGAGCGTACTTTTTATATAAATAAATATTTGAATAAATATTTAACAGCCCTTTTAAGGGCTTGAGGGTGTGTACATATGTGAGAGGGTGTGGGTTTTTTGGGGGTGGTGGGGGGTAGGGGAGGTCATTTGGAATTCCCGAAGGATAACTAGAACCTCATAATCACATACGGCATCCTATCTCCCAGAAGGCTTGATGGATGACTCCCGGTTTTTCAAAACAAAACTCTTGGAGCTTTCTCCACTCCTTTTTTGTAACCGCTATGGTCATATACCGGGGCCGCTACCAAACCGGCGTTGCTGTTTGTTTTTCTTTGGTCTTCTTCCCTTAAATTTGCCACCGCACAACATTATATTCTGGCTCGCCACCATGGTGGGACTCAAACCTCTACCATCGCCGAGCTGGAACTGAATAAAGCCCACTCTCTAATAGTCTTAATGGCGTTGAGGGATTGAGTATTGACAATCTATCACTCCAGCGTAAACTGCCGGAAATTCTAACCGCGTGCATACCCCCTCAGACCCCATTTGAGGCAATAGGAAAGCTAGGCCTGTGTGATCCAAGTGAAATAAAATAAGGTTAACCGGGTCGCAAGGGATTTGTAAATCCCACATCGTCCCTGCGCGCCTTCGGTGCGCTAAAACCTTTCATTCATTCATTTTCCTCATACCAACTTAGTAATAAAATAAAATAAGGTTAACCGGGTCGCAAGGAATTTGTAAATCCCACGTCGTCCCTGCGCGCCTTTGGCGCCCTAAAACCTTTCATTCTTTCTTTTCCTCATACTATCTCTCAGAAGGCTTAAGGGACGACTCCCGGTTTTTCAAACTAAACTGTTGGTGCTTTCTCCACTCCTTTTTTGTAACCGCTATGGTATATACCGGGGCCGCTACCAAACCGGCGTTGCTGTTTGGTTTTCTTTTTCTTCTTCCCTTAAATTTGCCATCGCACAACATTACATTCTGGCTCGCCACCATGGTGGGACTCAAACCTCTACCATCGCCAAGCTGGAACCGAATAGACCCCACTCTCTAATAATCTTAATGGCGTTGAGGGATTGATCGTTGTGTGATCCAAGTAAAATAAAATAAGGCTAATCGGGTCGCAAGGGATTTGCAAATCCCACATCGCCCCTGCGCGCCTTCGGCGCGCTAAAACCTTTCATTCATTTGTTTTCCTCATAACTCCAAAATGTTTCCTTGCATTCAGTGTGGAAATGAAGTGAGAGCTAGACAGCATGCCATATCATGCGACGAGTGTGGAAACTGATTTGAAACAAAAAAATCATAATATTGATTCATTTCTTACCAATGTTACGTTATTTCTATACTCTCCCATCAAGAAATTCATTTCCCCGTCTGTTGTGAATTTCCAGTCTCGGACCGAATCTTCCCGGGCGGAATCTTCCCATTCCCTTTAGTAAGACCCGAGGGTGCAAGACACTTCCCCCTAACAGTCCCCCCCCCCCCCCAAATTGGTCATTCCCCCCCCCCCAAAAAAAAACAATAGTCATTTCCCTCCCAAAGTTGGTGATCATTCAAAAGTGAAAAAATACAATTTCCAGTTTTATTCTCTTTAAAACATGCTCAGCATATAAAATAAACATCATAAAATGTAGCACACTCACAAAAAAGGGGGGAAGTGTCTGACATTCAGACCCGAGAACTCATTTATCCATTATTATTATTATTTATTGGTGTTTAAGGTCACATACTTATGCACAATGACTAATCGTGACCGTGACAGTTTTACGGGTGGAGGAAGCCGGAGTACCCGGAGAGAACCACCGAGCAACGACGAGCAGCTGTCAGCTCCCCAACATCGTAACTCTGAACTCTGCACCCGCAGCACAGGCAGGGTTAGATTGGTTGAAGACATGCGCACCGTCGACGTGCAGTACGCCTCAGTACACAGCGGCATCGTGCCCCCATGCAGGCAATCGGGGTGAAGTGTCTTGCCCAAGGACACAACGCGGTTGCCGCAGGTGGGATTCGAACCGAATACCTCTCGGCTTGCAGCCTGCACCTCTGCAGGGTTAGATTGGTTGAAGACATGCGCACCGTCGACGTGCAGTACGCCTCAGTACACAGCGTCATCGTGCCCCCATGCAGGCAATCGGGGTGAAGTGTCTTGCCCAAGGACACAACGCGGTTGCCGCAGGTGGGATTCGAACCGAAGACCTCTCGGCTTGCAGCCTGCACCTCTACCAACTGAGCCACCGCCCCCCCCCCCCCCACCCCGCAACTCATTTATCCATATCCAGATCGATCCGCTGATTAATAAACTGTGATGCCTTTCAAAATCATGTCATTGTTATATATAAATAAAAAATATTGATACAAAAATTTGCAATAAAGAATTTTTCACCCTACTTTACACAAGAAACAATTGATTTAAATTAAGGCCTGTGATAGAGCTATTTCCCGGGAGCCCGTGACTTTGCCTCTGCCAGTTATTTATCCAAAGTCAATAAAATTTCACGCCACAGTAGTTTAAACTTCAATATATAATTATGTTTTGCACCTTTACAAATTTGTTATTTTCCCCTTGTTTAGAATTGTTGTCGGTTGCGTTCTGTTATTTTCGGCATCGCTCCCAAACAGCTGTCTGAAAGTGTTCCTGATATTAATCTTTATTATGTTCCGACAAATACTTTGCGAATTCGAATTGCTGAATGGAATGGTTTAACGCGCCGAAGGCGCACAGGGACGGTATGGGGAACAAGCCCCTTTCGACCCTCGTTGACTGTAAGTGACTAATTTCCACATGTCTACTCGTGTTGAAGGAGGAACAGTTTCAGGTACTCGGCAGGTGTCACCGGTTGCGGCGTCGTGATGGTCTCTTTGACTGATGTCGGTTGAACCCTCGGGTGAGGACCAGTGTGAGAGGTTGGGTCCTCTCACAAAGGTACTACCTCTCCCCGAGGGTGCAGTCGGTCTGGATTTTCAGGCAAGTATAGTCTGCCACTTCGGAGATGATATTGAGTGATGGCCATCACTGGCAAGTATAATCTGCCTCAGGCTGTCTCTGTTAGATAGGATGTATTTTGAAGGAAACAACAACGACCCCTTTCGGGGACCACCAAGAAGAAGACCCGAACTTCCCTGGTTCGGGGGCAGGCCTGCATTGTAATCCTATTGGGTTGGGACAAAAAGATGCGCAATGCGCTTACAAAAACTGTCAGAGGCGGGACGCAGGACCAGCGCTCGCCTCCCTTAAAGTGGTTGACCACTTTTAGGGATGGAGCGGAGGATGTTCAGGAACCGTGGGAGTGACTGTTTCCATGACGGTTAGACTGTCTGTAGCGGTTATTGGGGTGCTGGTAAAAAAAAAACCCATCTTCTGTGTACCTGCTTAAAAGAAGAAGGAGGTAGAATTAGTTTTCATTAGAATATGTAAACTGTAAAGATAAAAGTAGCACCTCTTTAGTTGCGTGTCCTTGTGGTATCTGCTGTGTATGTGGGGGAGAGTATGAAATGCACGAATCTTTACATTCGTAAGAGCAGTAACATACTCTCGTGCTTGGGACCCAGCCCCCCCCCCCCCCCCCCCCCCCCCCCCCCCCCCCGTGTGGTGTTCTGCTGTGTGTGTGTGTGCTTGTCGCTATGGGGGAGAGTATGAAATGCACGAATCTTTACATTCGTAAGAGCAGTAACATACTCTCGTGCTTGGGATCCCAATCGTTCCCTATTTATTATTTAGTTTTTATAACAGTATTTAATCCTGATGAAACTTTTAGCTGAGTCGATGAGGGCAGCGCTTTCTGGTAGAAGGCCACAGTTAAGCTGTTTTTCTGTCTGTTTATTCACATTCTCATTCCCTATTTATTTAGTTTTTAACAATATTTAATCCTGATGAAATTTTACTTGAGTCGGTGAAGGCAGCCCTTTCTGGTAGAAGGCCACAGTTAAGCTGTTTTTCTGCCTGTTGGTTTGCCTTGTCATTCCCTAGTGTTTATTCGAGCGGTCTTAGTTTGGTTGCAATTTTTGGGTTTTTGTCGGCTTTCGCAAATGGTTCCAAGTTCGGAGATTAGTTCGCTGTCGGCTAACCGGTCATGATTTTTCGCGGCCAGGGTGGCTAGGCGGTCTTTAATAGTGGGGATATCGGCCCTGTCGTGGAGTGTTTTGATGGGTGTGTCCCATGGGGCGCGGAGGGCCACTCTAAGCGCGTGATTTTGGACCTTCTGGAGTTTTCCCATATTAGTTTGATTGGGGTCAGTTAGTATGATTGCACCGTATTCGAGTACTGGGCGCACAAATGCTTTGTATAGTTTGAGTAGGGTGGACTGGTTGGCTCCCCATGAAGTTCCCTTTAGCATTTTTAATAAGTTAATGCGTTTGGTGGTTTTTTTCGCCATGTCGTCGGTGTGTTTGTTAAAGGACAATTTTTGATCAATGGTGATGCCCAGGAATTTCGCCTCTTTGCATTCTGGGAGGGTGTTATCCATAAGTTTTAGGTCAAAATCACGTTTATTTTTCTTGCAGGTAAAGGTGATTCGTTGGGTTTTATTGGCGTTTAGCTTAATTCTCCATTTGGCACACCATTGTTCTAGGTCGTCGAGAGCGCGTTGCAGGGGTTTTGGGAGCAGATTGGCCGTATTGTTAGAGTCCCAGAGGCCCTTATCGTCCGCGAATTGGGAGATTTGAACACGATCCTCGGAGAATTTAATCATTTACATAGAATATGTAAAGGAGGGGGTTAGGACGGATCCTTGGGGTGCCTGCTTCGAGGGGGACACTGTCAGACATTTCATTGCTCACTCTGACTTTAATTTCGCGATCATTAAGGAAAGAGGATAGTAATCTGAGCAATTTCTTGGGGAGTTTCATTTTTGATAATTTGTAGCGCATTCCATTGTGCCAGACGGAGTCAAATGCTTTTTCGACGTCTAACAGGACTGCCGCGCCTATTTGCTGATTGTTGATAGCGGTTTTCATTTGGGTGACTAGTCGGTAGACATGTTCGATGCCTTCTTTCCGGTTTCTATAGGCTCTTTGCCATTTATTGAAACAATCGATGTCTTCAAGGTGCCCCCTGAACCGATTGGTAAGGATTCGGTCGAATGTCTTACCAATGCAGCTGAGGAGGCTGATTGGGCGGTAGCTGGTTGGATCGGAGGGGTCCTTGTCAGGCTTTGGTATCATGACACCGATGGCTTTTTTCCAACATTTGGGAAAGTAGCCATGGGTGAGGCATGCGTTGAACAGTTTGTTTAGTTTTTCGATTAGGGAGTTTGGGCTTTGTTTTAGCTTACTTCGTCTTCGCCGGGTGAGGAGGAATTTTTGCATTTTTTTATGACGTTGATGATTTCGTCATTGGTGATGGGGATGACGAGGTCATCGTCATCCCCGTCTTCTGGCTCGTTATCGAATTTGGGGTCACGGTAGATTTCAGGGTGTTCATTGATGATGTCATCGATCGCGTTAATGGCGGCATCATCATTGCCTGTGCCTTGATATGGGCGATGCGTTTTTCTTAGGAGGTCGGCAAAAGTGTCGGCCTTGTCTTTGTCGGTGCGCGTGAAGGAGCCGTCTTCCTTTTTAAGAGGTTTGGCAGCGGCTTTGCCGCCCTTGTTTTTTTTGCCCAGTTAGGATTTTGAAAGAGTCCCAGAATTTTATGGCATCTTGGATCCCGTTTAGATTGTCTGTTGCCTTTTCCCAGTTGGCTTGTTTTTCAGCTTTGAGGGCTAACTTGACTTCGCCATGAAGGCGGTTATATGTTTTTTTTTAGGTCAGCTTTCTTTCCGGGGTCAGTTTCGGTTTTAAGAGCGCGAAGAGCTTTCCGTTTGGTTTTGATTAGTGACAGTGTGTCGCCCGAGTTAGTATTTCTCCAGGGGCGCACTTCTTCTTTTGGGCATATTTCATTCAGGGTTGAGGTAATGATTTTCTCTATGCCCTCACATTGGGTTTCGAGTTCCGCTGCATTGGATGGGGGAAGGGTGTTTGTGAGTTTGACATCGATGATGTCGCGGTAGAGATTCCAATTAATTTTTCTAAAATTTCTGCGGAGAGTGGGGGGGGGGGGGGGGGGGGTACCTGAGTGGGCCGTTACCTAGCTGCAGCGAGGCATGGACCGGTAGGTGATCGCTGCCTAAGTCATCATCGCCGACCCAGTGGTCATTGATGTGGTTTATCAGGGAGTCACTGGTGATAATTAGATCGAGGATATCAGATGAAAATAGTGGGTTGTTACTGATATAGGTTGCTGAGTTATCTTTCATGACCACATGAAGGTTGTGTTGTTTTGTAATTTCGAGGAGGGCTTCACCGTTCGGGCTGGTTTTGTTGCAGCCAAAGTACAGGTGTTTGTCATTGAAGTCGCCGAGGAAAATGCAGTGTTTGTATTTCCTCGTAAAGAATTCAAAGACAGGGTCAGAAACAATTTTGCTTGGGCCGTTGTAATAACAAATAATCGCGATGTTTTTATTGTCAACAGTGATTTCAGTAGCAATCACCTCTGCATCGAGGTGATTAGTTTTTATGGTTTTGGTTTTGATGTTCTGCTTTATTAGAAGAGTGACGCCTCCACCTTTAGTGATTTGCCGGTCTCTTTTTATAGTGCTGAACCCGCTAACTGAAAATTTTTTGCTGGGTTGAAGCCAACTTTCGCAGATACAGACAATGTCTCTATCTTCGTAGTATCGGCTCATTTGAAGTTTTTTTTTATTATTAACGCTTCTAGCGTTCCACACGGCTATTTGTAACTTATTCATGGTGGGGTTGATGTTTAGTTACGGTGTTCCGATACTGATAGTCGGTGATTTTAATTAGTGTTGATAGCAGCTTTTACTAAGGATTCGGAGATTTGGGTCTTGAAGAGTCTGGACGCGGATCGGGTGACATCTTGGCAGATGTCACCCAAATTGGTGTTGACATGTTTTTGTAAAACTGAGTAGAGTGCGCCCGCGATAAGGGAGCAGACGGCATGAGGAGATGAGGCGTTTTCAGGCTTGGTAAGGTGTAGGTTTTTTTAGTTCTATGCTTGTTTTAACCTTCTTATAATGGGGACATCCTCGGTAGCTGCTTGGGTGGTTGCCTTTACAATTGGGGCAGGAGAGGGATTCCAATCTGCATGATTTGCTGAGGTGATTACCTCCACATTTCATGCAGGTTAGGATCCCTCTACATTTGTTGGCCATGTGTCCGAACTTCTGACATTTGTGGCACTGAATCGGGGGAGGAGTATATCTGTATTCTTCAACAACGTGCCGTCTATTGTTAATGATTATTCCGTTGGCTAGCATTCCTGATTTGGTTTTCTGATTGGGGCATACGGCTTTTATTTTCCACGTCGCCTTGCCTGTGGCCTTTGAAGTAAATCTTTCCCATTTGCAGTTCTGCAGCCCCTGATTAATGAGTTCCCTGGGCGTGTCGGGGTGAACCCTGGTGACTACAACTACAAGTCTAGGGGAACTGTGATCTTTGTTTTTGCTTACGGCACTGGTGGAAGCGGGTAGAGTCCGTTTCCCCCTATTGATGTTAGAGTTTTGATTAAGATTGTATTACTGGCTACAACTTTATTCCAGGGTCTCTCCATGAGCGGTGGTATACTAGGAGCGGTTATTAACTTTTGAGGCTATCACCCAGACCTGTCGGCGTGGCCAACATTTCCGCTATATCCTTGTCATGGCAGAAGGCCTTGCTGTTCAGTGAATCAGCGGGATCAAGTAAACCAGAGTCAGCCGAGACTACTGGGGACTCGGCACTCAGTGTGCCCATTGCAGACACCTCATGTGCTGCTTTGACGCCCCCCGCCGCCTCAGCGTAAGTTTTGTGCACAGAGGCACCTTTAACCTGAGTATCTGACTCTTTCTGCTCAGTTTGTTCTGTAGGTGTGATCAGAGTTTCAGGGACTTTATGAACCTCTGCCACTACCTGGATCTCCCTGATGGGAGAGACAGGTGAGACAGGTGAGACAGGTGAAGCTATGGACTGGGTAAGGCTTCCCTTAAACAAGTCCCTAATAAAGGCCTCATTTTCCTCAATTTTGGCCCCCTTCTCTTCTAGTTTTTTTTGTCAGATGGGCAATCTGTTCTTTAAGCCCTCTGAGTTCCTCCAAGAACTGAGCTGGAATATACCCCCCACAGTCTGGACTTGCCCTATCATCACCCCCAACACTAGAATTGGTAGAAAGACTCTCACTTACCTTGTTTCCCCTTCTAGCTGCGTTCTCTCTGTCCCTTCTCTCTTATTTCCTTTTTTTGTTCTCCTCCCGTCTCCTCTCTTGTATATTAAAGGTGGATTTTTTCATATAAGCTGCCATGATGAATTCAGTATTAGAAGTGTTAAAATGTGTTAATAAGGTTTATACTCTTTTAATATTAGGAATATGATAAAAATCACTTTTCTTAATTGTCTTGATGTCTGATGAATGAACAATGAAATGAATGCTGAAGCGCGATTGAAATGCGTTTAATAAGATCTATATAACAAAACCCTCCACATACTCCAGGATAGTGAATCTGTGGTGAAGCTGAACGAACACCGAACCCTTAACAGAAAAACAAAATAAGCCACAGTAAATTAAAATTACTCAATAGAATTAAACTGCGTGGAGTCAGTGAGGATTGCCCCGCTACTCATTGGGATCTTTAGGATTGAGTCTGTGAGGACTGCCTCGCAACTCTGCGTGTGGGGAGTGGGCTCCGAAGAAACACATCCCTTACCCCATCCAAAGCAACAATCACACAACAGTCACAATATACAATAGCAGATACCTATCTTTCTCTCTACCTATAACTTTTCGAAGTGAACATTCTCAAATTTTCTTGCAACACTTTTATCAAGAAGACGCATGGAAATGGTAGACAAAGCATAGGAGGAATTGGTGCAACCTACCTTTCTGCAACATACACAAGAAACCACCAAACACCAGGCAAGGATTGAAACACGCTTGTCTGGCTGGGGACGAGCGTACTTTTTATATAAATAAACATTTGAATAAATATTTAACAGCCCTTTTAAGGGCTTAAGGGTGTGTACATATGTGAGAGGCGGGGGGGGGGGGGGTAGGGGAGGTCATTTGGAATTCCCGAAGGATAACTAGATACCTCATAATCACATACGGCATCCTATCTCCCAGAAGGCTTGATGGATGACTCCCGGTTTTTCAAAACAAAACTCTTGGAGCTTTCTCCGCTCCATTTTTGTAACCGCTATGGTCATATACCGGGGCCGCTACCAAACCGGCGTTGCTGTTTGGTTTTCTTTGGTCTTCTTCCCTTAAATTTGCCATCGCACAACATTATATTCTGGCTCGCCACCATGGTGGGACTCAAACCTCTACCATCGCCGAGCTGGAACTGAATAAAGCCCACTCTCTAATAGTCTTAATGGCGTTGAGGGATTGAGTATTGACAATCTATCACTCCAACGTAAACTGCCGGAAATTCTAACCGCGTGCATACCCCTCAGACCCCATTTGAGGCAATAGGAAAGCTAGGCCTGTGCGATCCAAGTAAAATAAAATAAGGCTAATCGGGTCGCAAGGGATTTGTAAATCCCACATCGCCCCTGCGCGCCTTCGGCGCGCTAAAACCTTTCATTCATTCATTTTCCTCATAACTCCAAAATGTTTCCTTGCATTCAGCGTGGAAATGAAGCTAGACAGCATGCCATATCATGCGACGAGTGTGGAAACTGATTTGAAACAAAAAAATCATAATTTTGATTCATTTCTTACCAATGTTAGGCTATTTCTATACTCTCCCATCAGGAAATTCATTTCCCCGTCTGTTGTGAATTTCCAGTCTCGGACCGAATCTTCCCGGGCGGAATCTTCCCATTCCCTTTAGTAAGACCCGAGGGTGCAAGACACTTCCCCCCCCCTAACAATCCCCCCCCCCCCCCAAATTCGTCATTCCCCTCCAAAAAAAATAGTCATTTCCCTCCCAAAGTTGGTGATCATTCAAAAGTGAAAAAAATACAATTTCCAATCTTTTATTCTCTTTAAAACATGCTCAACATATAAAATAAACATCATAAAATGTAGCACACTCACGAATAAGGGGGGAAGTGTCTGACATTCAGACCCGAGAACTCATTTATCCATAACCAGATCGAACCGGTGATTAATAAACTGTGATGCCTTTCAAAATCATGTCATTGTTATATATAGATAAAAAAATATTGATACAAAAATTAGCAATAAAGAATTTTTCACCCTACTTAACACTAGAAACAATTGATTTAAATTAAGGCCTGTGATAGAGCTATTTCACGGGAGCCCGTGACTTTGCCTCTGCCAGTTATTTATCCACAGTCAATAAAATTTCATGCCACAGTAGTTTAAACTTCAATATATAATTATGTTTTGCACCTTTACAAATTTGTTATTTCCCCCCCTTGTTTAGAATTGTTGTCGGTTGCGTTCTGTTATGTTCGGCATCGCTCCCAAACAGCTGTCTGAAAGTGTTCCTGATATTAATCTTTATTATGTTCCGACAAATACTTTGCGAATTCAAAAGTCCGGTGTAACTATTTATAGACTGTAGCACCCGGACCAGCCATGACTGAGCACGTAGCAGCAGTGTAAATAAAAGTGTCACCAAGAAAAGTGGCAGGGTGGCTACCGAATTGAAGCTAAGAGAACAGTGATCAGAATGACAGGTCGGGCAGGCAAGAAACGACAGAAGACATCATTGTCGAAATCAGCTCGGGCAGGAGTGCTGTTTCCTGTTGGCCGAATGCTACGCTATTTGAAGCGAGACACCTTCAAGTATCGCATATCGGCAGGTGCCCCAGTTTATGTAGCAGCGGTCATTGAATATCTAACCGGTAACTATGACAGTATGGTACATTTTTTTTATGCGAAAACTGCCCCGGTTTCAGAGCAATCTTGCCCCCCCCCCCCCCCCAACACCACACACACACACACACACCACAGAACACAGTGAGTGGACTGCAAAAAACAATCAAGTATAGTTTCCAACCACATCTCAACTTTCGTGCGGTCCTCCAAAACACCAGAATTACCCGGAATTACCTGTTTTATGTAGTATTTTTCACCCTTTTCTTATTATTTTAAATATTTTATCACAGAGTTGTGAAAACTGTTCTCCTGAAGTATCCAGAGATGTTTTATGTTGCCATTCCCCTTATTCACCCAACAGTTCCGGGACGTTTTGTTCCAAAACCAGAAACCAGTTTGTCCCGGGACGATTCGTCTAAAATTCATTTTGCACTAGGACGATTCAACAGTGGAGGTGGGGAGGGGCGATGAATGTCACGAGAGTGTGGTAATTTCTTATTTTTTATTTATTTCTTTATTAATTTTTTTTTTTGTGGGAGGGGGATTTCCACGTCACTGCTTAATTGTGGCGACTAACTCTTTTAACATTTCTGGATAAAATCTTTGGAGCCACCAACCACCATTGAAAGATGATGAGCCCTTTTGCTAATCTATTAAACTTATTAAAGGAATTGTTGTCCTCCACCCCCCCCACCCCCCACCCCCCCACCCCCACCCCCACAGTGATTTAATGGTAATCAAACTAAAATGCACGTGATGAGCAGTGACTTGGATACGTAAGGTCTATGTCGATCTTGCAGACAGTGTTTTGACTTTAAATTAAGTTAAAACAATTGCTGTATTCAACAATATTATGGCTAATTAATAATTAAATTGCTGGTGGTCTTTCTTTTTGGGGGTTTGGTGGGGGTGGCGTGGGGGTTATCGTTGGAAAATGTAATTATTCGATTCCAGTTAATGAAAGCGAACAGGATGTCAGTATATCACAAGCACAGATCCATACAAATTATAATTAGTGGTCCAAAACCTGGGTGATTAGATTCAAGCCCTAATTCGTTGATTCTTCGGCAAGTGATAGCTCGCTTTGGGGAAATAGGTAGGGTTTACGATGGTATTAAAGGTTGGTGGTAGAGACTTAATTTTTCAGTGGTGGGGGGGGGGGGGGGGGTTGGATGTTGCCAACAGACGGTAAATAATAGAGATATACCCAATCTGTTTATTCTTGGACCTTCCCCGGTTTATGTAGGCCATAATGTGTACCAGTAACAGGCCTCATCTTTTGTTTTTAAAACTCATTTTTATTAAATTTTAGCTTGCCGTTATACACTTAGATTACCAGTATTCCCGTATTTATTTGCGTGAATGTGTCATTTACAGCATTCACCTGGTGGGCTTAAATTGTAACAAGTGCTGCTGACCCCTCGATAAAGTTTACCGTTTGCACGTACATATTTTTCCACAGGTATAATAAAAGCAGAAGTGTGAATGAATTTAAAGGAATGGCATTGAACACAAAACAACCAATTAATGTTTTTAAAGATACACATTTGTGCTGCGAATGCAAACCACCGTGGATCCGCGCTGAGATGTTCTACGAATTGTTTTTCTTACAGTATGCAGTGAGCATTGGTGGGATGTCACACATATTTGTGCCGGCGTCTCGTTGGTTGGTAATAATTAATGGGCAGGATTACGGTCTTGTCAGTGTGTCGAAAACAGAGTAGCACTCCACGGATTAAAATGTCATGTTATTGACACTTTTTCAACACATAGGCCTGTCAGATTAATAATTTTCTTACGGTTGTGCATTTTCAAAGTTCAAACAAAATAGTTTTCTTTTGATTGATTTAAATCTTGACTGTTCGACATTTAGTTCACAAGGTATTATTTTTTTGTCAGGCCGTACTGATCGCATGGTTAATTGGTTCCCAGTGCTGTAGATAGTAATGTAAACCGGGTTCATCACCCCTAGTTTAGCACTAGAAATCAGGGGTGATGGTAACCAACCAGGTCTTTAATGGACTGTACACGTAATGGAGAGGAGTGTGATAAACACAATGGTCATTGATATTTTTTTCTGTATTTGGTTATTATTTATTGCCTTTCACACACCTCTTGCATTGCAGTCAATATGCACATCACTCTATTAGATTAGGTTTGCCATCATTCCTAAGTATGGGAAAGCGTTCCAGTTCCATGTCCTGTACCTGGGAATTTTTTTTATTGATGCTCTAGTGTACACATAATTAAACCCATCATTCCAGTCTCATAATCAAAATGGCCTTATTTGGAGTAATTCCGGTGTTTAGGAGGACCCCTTCCAAGTCAAAGTCTAGATGTAGCAGTTTCTAGCATTAGAATAATGGCAGCATGACTGAGTTAGGCTCACAGGACACAGATCACAAATTCTACAATTAAATATTCAGCCATTAATTATAGTGTGTGAGGGAGTGGGGTGGAGGCTTTAACTCTTCACATTTTGGTCAACAATTCTCAGTAGGGGCAGGTGGGCCCAATGAATTTTCTTTCCTTAACTGTTAAGAGTGCTGGAAGACCATATTTGGGCTTTACTCTAAAGTGCAGATACCTCAACTTAAAGGCTTCATATTCAGTGGGTATGCTTCATATTATTTTTGAAGTGAAATTATTTAGTCTGTTTGGATCTGCGTTGTTATTGTTGATGTGAGAGTCTTGGGACTCTTCCCAAAATTATAACTAGGCAAAGACTGGGGCCAGATGTTGTTATTAAGAACTTGCGTGGGCTGCAGCATACGTCCACACCTGCCATTTGGGCCGCTCCGTCTAGATTGCAGCCGGCCTCGGCTACTGTCACGACTTCTTCCGCTTCGATTATAAAGCACACACGACCGCATCCTAGCTACCCGACTTCGGATATCCAGCCTGCTGCATGAAGAACGGACCACTCTTCGCCCATGAAGTCGGACCATCCAGTAGCTAAGGAGACGAAGCCTCAATCATCGGGACGTTGGTAGAAGAGATCCATCTCCGGCACGCCGTCCCAGGAGCAGCAAGCGGCTAAGAAACAGAAAACCACTGCTCCTCAGGCCTCGATGACGGACTTGCTGTCGCAGATTGCGCAGCTGATCGCAGAATCCCAGCAAGTGCAGGAGCAGCCTCCCGCAGACTCAGAACCTGAGCTGTCAGACGGTGCTGGGTCGGTCCAGTCGTCTGTTCACGCAGATGTAATGGACCGAGATTCGCAGCTGATTCTCTCGGATGGTGAAAGGGATAAGGAAGAGGATTACCCTTCCCTTTCGGAACAGCACATGGTTGCGATTGATTTCATCCACCAATACTACCCTGAATTTGTTCGCCGAATCAGGATGCTGCAACAAGAGAGAAACCGCTGGCGTTGCTAGGCGCAAACTTTATACAGAGAAAGGAAGAAGTTCTTTCTTTTCTGGTTCAGTCTAGGCAGGTGTCGCAGGCCTTCGGCCATGTTTTTTTTTTTTTTTTTTTTTTTTTTTATTGGTGTTTAAGATCATATATTTCTGCACAATGGCTAATCATGACCATGACAGTTTTACGGGTGGAGGAAGCCGGAGAACCCAGAGAGAACCACCAAGCAACGGCGAGCAACTGTCAGCTCCCCAACATACTAACTCCACACAAGCAGGGTTAGCATTGGTTGAAGACAGGCGCACTATCGACGTGCAGTACGCTTTTAGTTCACAGCACCACCGTGCCCCCACATGGGCAATGGGGGTGAAGTGTCTTGCCCAAGGAACGCGATTGCCTCCAGTGGGATTCAAACTGAGGACCTCTCGGCTTGCAGCCTACATTTCTACCTACTGAGCCACCGCGCCCCTCTATCGGCCATGTAGTCAACGCCATATTCAACCTCTAGAGAGCGAGGAAAAAAGGCGGTTTCTTATCTACATCTTCCATAAATATACCGTTTCTTGGACCACGTTCATTTAAAACGGTTGGAGAAGATGTTCAGAGAGCTCCTCTGCGTTTGGATGAGCAGGCCGGGGATATAGATGTATCCTTACCTGCATCATTCACTATTCGCCCAGATGTAATGGAAACGGCTGCCCTTGCATCGTCATCACTTACAGATGACAAGGTGAAAAGCTCTCTCCGGGTCTCTCCGGACATACTATTTTTGACGACAAGCTTTCGTTAGTCTATGAACAGGCTACTAAGAAAGTGTCAAATGCTCTGCTATTGAAGTCGGCGTCTCAGCAACCCGCTTCAGCAGACAGGAGTAAAGGAGGACGTTCTAAATCTAAAACGTCAAATTGGAACTCCTCACGAGGGTACAAGAAGCCCTCTTACAATTACTCTGGAGATCGTCAATATAGCGACTCGGGAAAGGGGCGTAGTTCTGATCGGGACTATTGGTCAGATGCCCCTAGGCCAGCGGTGCGAGGTTCTTCACGGGGAGGACGTAGTTTCTCCTCCCGTAAGCCTCGCAGGTCATACAGGTGATGTTCAAGACCTCTATTGCTGGCCAGTTGGCGGAAAGTTATCAAACTTCGCGAGAAACTGGATAGCAGCCACGGAAGATCAGTGGGTGAGAAGTGTAGTCTCAGACGGCTTACAGCTATCATTCCGAGCAAAATCCCCACTAGCAAGATGTCCGCGTTGGACACATCTTTCGTCGAATGCTTTCAAAAGAGAGTCTCTCCTAGCGGAGGTACAGGCTCTCTTATTAAAGGAAGCAACAGAGGTCATCGAGAATCAGGATTCTCAGGGTCTTTACAGAAACCTGTCCCTTGTACCGAAGCCAGACGGCTCGTTCCGACCGGTAATAGACTTGAGCTGGATAAACAAGCTTATCGTGGCTCCAAAATTCTATATGGAGACCATTCAGTCGGTAAGAGCGAGTAATCGAATGAACGACTATGTGGCAAGCATAGATCTAAAGGATGCGTATTTTCATGTCCTGGTATAGTTGGGCGATATTGGGGAAAGAATAAATCGCAATATTTTTGGAAAATATCGCAATATTCGATATTATCGCGACATTATTTTCAGTACATTTCATATAGGGTAATCTACATGAACGAACAACAGTGAGGGTAAGAAACATTAGTTCAGCTATCAGAACGTTGTGGCTGCCAACTACGGGGCCGCCACAAAGTTCGGATAGCTGAACTAATGGTTGTAATGGTGCATGTACCTGTGTCTGCATGAGCGCAAATCTAACAACACAGTTTACTGCTGTCTGCTGAGTGCCGAGTCAGCTGATGAAGTGATGATGCCCAATAGCAAGAGCTGGTTAAGTTCAGCTCTCTGAATGTTGTGGCTATACTACTTGACTAGTGGGGAAGCCGCAATGTTCAGAGAGCTTAGTAGAGCTGGTTCAACTCGGAACACATCATCATGGACCTTGGTCCACATGCGTATCTACTGCAACACTTCCGAATATGTAACATCCAAAAAACGTTTTTCACGCTATATATTTGCGTTAGCAGTGTTGTTGATTTGGAAACACGACGAGAGCTGAAAACAACACTTCTAAAAATCGCAAAAGGAGAAATTGGCTGATTGCACTTGCTCTTAATTTTTTTAAGAAGAATGAAAATATTTTTCATAATCTTTTTGATTAGGAATAGAATTTACCTTGCACTAGTATTATTCACCCCTCGCTCGCATACTGATTACTCTGTTTCAAGATGTGTGAGAATCTTTTAAGCCTCTGGGGGACATAGACGAAGCCTGGAACCCCAAACCAGTCCAATACAGCCAGAGCATGGCTGCATACCTTCACTTTAGAAGTTAATCAACCTTTTTACAGTTGTCAGACTCTCACAGCATCCACGGAACAGCGTGCAAGCGCCCATGCCCCGCTCAACAGAACTTCCGATTAAATATCTACAGACAAGTACAACTGCACTCGATGAAATTGCACACTACAGTGGTATGTTCAAAGCTGTTAATTGTCACTAAGGAAAAGTATTTATCGAATAGAAGTTAAGCAAAATCCAACTTTCCCCGAAAATTATCTTGACCATAACCTGTATATTGTGGTCTAAAAAAAATATCTGCCCTTAACACAAGGAAATTAGAAGTCTGAAGGATGACAGTTTTTATCAGCACCTGTTATTATAGTGTTAAAATAAAAGTCCCACATCCACATGTGCGTTTCGCTGGCGTCAAGCGACGCGAGAATAGATTTTAGCAGAATTTATTTGGTTTTCTTATAAATCATTGAATTGAATCTTCGACGAACCTTCGCATGGGCCCTATAATGTCCTACATACGTCAGTGCTAATTATTTCCTATTCTGTAGTCTATACGAGGAGTTGGGTAAATGCATACAGCAAGCTCATGAAATTTGTTTTGAGACAGTTTATTGGAGAATGTCTGCAGGCATTTGGCAAAAAATTGTCACAAAACAAATTTGATGAACACTGACCTGGCATAATTATACAACTCAGTGGCGTAAAAACCTGGGTCCTGGGGGGGGGGGGGTGGGGTGGGGGAGATTGAGGTTGGTTACTCCAAGCTCATGAAATTTGTTTTGTGACAATTTATTGGAGAATGTCTGCGGGCATTCGTCAACAAATTGTCACAAAACAAATTCGATGAACATGCATACAACTCCGTAGCGTAAAAAACTGGGGGGAGGGGGTGCGAGCCTGCGAGGTTGGTTACTGCAAGCTCATGAAATTTGTTTTGGGACAATTTATTGGAGAGTGCCCGTGGGCATTCGCCAACAAATTGTTACAAAGCAAATTTAAATTTGATGAACTGTTTCAACGTGCATACAACTCAGTGGCGTAAAAACCATGGGGGCGGGGGGGGGGGGGTGGGGGGGGGGTGTTAGATACGCATGTCGCATGATGTTTGTGGGAAATTGGTTCCTAAACAAATGGCCCCTAGCTAGCAGTAGCCAGGGGAGTTAAAAATGCCTGTACTCCCATGTAGGGCAAAGGCTGCAGTTGTCAGACAAATTTTCACAGTAAGACAGTTCAATTTTCAATTTTTATGTGTACCCATACCATGTATGGTACACATAATGCCGGCATCCGGGGTGGACCTCTGTTGTTCGTCCATCCTTCATCTGTCCATCTGTCCATCCGTCCATCTGGTGTCCGTATCATTTCTTTGGCATTCGATAACTTGAAAACTATTGCTTAGATTGTCATGATACTTTATATTTGTGTTCAGGTTACTAATGCGCGAAGCTGTATAGTTTTTGGTGTAAATCTGATTATTCAATACTGAGATTTTAACCCTTTAGTAGGCCTTTACCCATCCAATTAAGCATTATTCCAATCCATTTTTTATGTGTACCCATACTATGTATGGTACACATAATGCCGGCATCCGGGGTGGCCATCCGTCGTTCGTCCATCCTTTGTCCGTCCGTCCGGCGTCCGTAATACTCCGTATCCATTTCTTTGTCATTCGATAACTTGAAAAATATTGCTTGGATTGTCAAGTTACTTTATATTTGTGTTCAGGTTACTGATGTGCCAAGCTGTATAGTTTTTGGTGTAAATCTGATAATTTGATCCTGAGATATTAACCCTTTATCCTTCAAATTGAAAATTCCTCCAATCCCTTTGGCATTCGATAACTTGAAAAATATTGCTTCGATTGTCTAGTTACTTTATATTTGTGTTCAGGTTACTGATGTGCCGAGCTGTATAGTTTTTGGTGTAAATCTGATAATTTAATCCTGAGATATTAACCCTTTATCCTTCAAATTGAAAATTTCTCCAATCCTTTTGGCATTCGATAACTTGAAAAATATTGCTTGGATTGTCAAGTTACTTTATAATTGTGTGCAGGTTACTGATGTGCCGAGCTGTATAGTTTTAGGTGTAAATCTGATAATTTGATCCTGAGATATTAACCCTTTATCCTTCAAATTGAAAATGTCTCCAATCCCTTTGGCATTCGATAACTTGAAAAATATTGCTTGGATTGTCTAGTTACTTTATATTTGTGTTCAGGTTACTGATGTGCCGAGCTGTGTAGTTTTTGGTGTAAATGTGATGATTTGTTACCAAGATATTAACCCTTTATCCTTCAAATTGAAAATTCCTTCAATCCCTTTGGCATTCGATAACTTGAAAAATATTGCTTGGATTGTCAAGTTACTTTATATTTGTGTTCAGGTTGCTGATGTACCGAGCTGTATAGTTTTTGGTGTAAATCTGTTATTTTGATCCTGAGATATTAACCCTTTATCCTTCAAATTGAAAATTCCTCCAATCCCTTTGGCATTCGATAACTTGAAAAATATTGCTTGGATTGTCAAGTTACTTTATATTTGTGTTCAGGTTACTGATGTTCCAAGCTGTATAGTTTTTGGTGTAAATCTGATAATTTGATCCTGAGATATTAACCCTTTATCCCTCAAATTGTTTATGATTAGTTCAGTTTAGTTGATTACTTAAACACTTAAAAAATAGTGCCATCTGGCAACATTGTAACACATAACAAAACCCTTTTTAAAAAAATCAAGTTTTGAAATTTAGTTGTCCCGAGATTGATCATTGGTGTAATTTGGTGAGTCATCGAGTCTGAATAAAATAACACTGTCTGTATTGACTGTAAGTCTGTAAGTTACTCGTCGAGGTTTTTTGCCAAAAATACTAGCATATTGACCTTGTCAGGGTTTAAGCATGTTCTTTTATGTGTAACAATGTTGCCAGAAGTACTAAAGACTCGCTCTTTATGCAAAGCTGGTGGCAGGGATGCATAGATATTTTTTAGCAAGAACTGAAATTAATTGAAAAATAGTTTCGTTCTGCCCCCACCAGACGAGGGGGATCTGATACCTGGTCTATGAGTGGCAGCTGTAAATAGCTTTCTACTTCAGCTTTTATCCTGCTTTCCAGATTTTTGTTTTACGCAGAGGCTGCAGAGAATGTATTTTTTTTCAGTTTTGAAAAAGCTTACCAAAGTTTTCTTTTTTTTAGTGGGTGGTGGTGCGTAAGAAGTTTCAGTAACAGTTTTAGGGTTTCCATCACTGACAATAGTTACACTTTTTGCAGTGGCTTGGGTGCCATCAATCGTTTGGCTGTTTTTTTTTTTTTTAATTTCTTGACATTCTCGTGGAAGAGAAGTGCTTCTGATGTGAGTTTGCTTTTTGTAAGGGGTGGGTCATATATATACTGATTTTTGAATCTGGGGTCTAAAAAACTGGCTTTATTCAGGGCATCTAACATGGAATCGTGCATAGAATATTTTGTTTTCAAATAACTAAGTACTTTTTTCTTGATATCAGAGGTAAGTGTGGTGTCAGATGAACAGGGCTTTAATATATGGTTTTCAAACAAACTAATAACTGGCTTGACATATGATATGGTGATGTGTTTCTCTCCTGATAATATATCAGAGAAATCCGCAAGTGGGCTTAATGCTTTGCTCATGGATTCCAAAACCTCGATATCTTGCCATTTTGGGATAAGATGGGTAGCCTTTCTGTTGGTGCTTAAAACTTTGCTTATGGCTTTTTCCTGCTTCAAAAAGCGACTAATCATTTGTTGCTTACTCTCCCACCGTGTATCACAATCAGTTATTAAGCTATGGTTGGGTAACTGTCTAACTGAAGTTCATTTTGTATTTGACAGAGGTCACTCTTTTTTTTCCTGCTGTGAGAAAAATGACTGATAATAGATTTAGCAACTGCTGTTGCTCTTCTTATTCTGTTGTCGTCGTTTATAGAGTTTGTAACAGCCAAATGAAGGTGATGCCCAAAGCAAGACATCCGTTGCCAATTATTCACTTCAAGAGCTTTCACGTTTCTCACATTGTCTGTTGTCATTGCAATCATTAAATTTTTGTCAAGCGCCCACAAGTTCAAAACAGATTTTAAAGCGTCTGCTAAATTCTCCCCAGTGTGATCTTCGGGCATGAAAATTGTCTCTAAACATTTTGATTGTAAATTCCAGTCTTGGTCAATAAAATGTATGGTAAAACTTAGATATGGTTCACTAGTAGAACTGGACCACATATCCAATGTGGCTGAAAAATATACAGCATCGTGATGAATAGATCTTGCTACATGATCCCTCACGTCATTGTAAAGTTTGGGTATTGCCACTTTAGAAAAATACTTTCGACTTGGAATAGTTTATCTTGGGTCCAATGTTGACAACATATGCTTAAAACCCTCTTTTTCAACAGAATATATTGGCATCATATCTTTAGCAATGCAATATGTGATCAACTCTGTGATACCTTTTACTTGACTTTTCGTAAATCTGGCCTCTTGTAAAACACTTGTTAATCGCACTTTGTTGAAATGTTTTTTTCAGAATATTTCTCTCCCGTGCTGTGTTAGCTTGCTTTTCATTTTCATTTAGGTCTTTAACCTTTGTTACCTTAGAGAATTCTATTCGATGGTGAAGTTTTAGGTGGTTGTGTAAGTTTGATGTATTTCCACCTTTAGACTTCACAGACTTTTTACACAGTTTGCATAAGGGGTCATCATGATCTTTTAAGTTTGCATTATTGTCCATAAAATACTGCCAAACTGGTGATTTTCATTTCTTTGGCCCAGCCCCAGTACTAGAAATACCCGGCGATTCTGTACTGCTGCTTGTACTTGGAGTTGGATTATCAGTGGGCCTATCAGTCATTGTTCTGTTGTTCGTTGTGAAATGTTTTAACGAGCCATGCAGGACTGTGCGACAAATTAAAATTTAAATGATTGTTTGGCAAACTCGTGGTTTGTTGTACTGTGACTTGTGTAGTGCATGCATTCTCTTCAGTTACTGACTTAATGCAGTAGCACTCAACTTCAGCTTCTGCGCATTTTTCCAAAGTCAATGTGATAAAAATAGATCGGAATGTCACCAGATTAAAAACGAGAACCAGGTCATTGGGATGACATAATTGCAGGTTAGGGCAAGTGCAGTTGTGCACACATAGTCATATATTAATACTGACAGTGACAGGCTGACAGCCTGACAGCTGTATGTTAATTGTTTACTATGCGGACACTGTGGAGTAAGTAAATGTTACGTCGCAACGGGTGATATAGAAGAAATCTAACTGCTGGCTTTTGCGGGAAACTGCTATTATATCTAGTATATCATGGGAACTGTGGCCTCCATTCATCATACCGAAAATATACTGGTATTTCGATATTTTGTAGAGGTCTCGATATTGAAACCGGTTTTGATTTTAATATCGCCATTATCAAAAAACCGGTATATCGCCCAGCTCTATGTCCTGGTACATCCGTCATTCAGAAAGTACCTGCAGTTCGCCGTACAAGGGAAGGTTTATCAGTTCAGAGCAGTGTGCTTCGGTCTGAACCTGGCTTCCTGGGCATTCACTCGAATAATGAACTCAGTAATGTCATACTTCCGAGCTCATTCGTCTGCGGTAACGTCGGCTTACTTGGACGACATTCTGCATAGATACGGCAACAGAATTATTCTTCAGAACGATGTTCAGAGTTTGCTTCTATTACTCCGACATCTCGGTTTTATCGTAAACGAGAAAAAGTTGGATCTAGCTCTGTCCAAGTCGTTCACTCACTTGGGAATGAGCTTTGAGAATCTGGTTCGTCTGCCGTTACCCAGAGGGAAATTAGTCAGTTGTTATGCTCGCTTTTGTCTACACTCAGACGCATTAACAGCAAGGGAATTCATGCGACTGATGAGGCTGTGCAGAGCAGCTGTGGATCTTATTCTGATGGGCTGCCTACGCACGCGTCCCCTCCAGATATTCTTTACTCAGAACTGGAATGTGAAGACGCATTCGCTCGAAACCAGTATTGTTTTAACGGACCTAGTAAAACAAAAGGTTCAGATTTGGGCAGATCCCTAGTGGTTAACTCAGGGAGTTCTGCTGCAACTGCTGGATCCGGCTTTCACGATTATGATCGATGCGAGTCAGACGGGTTGGGGCGCGACCCTAAGTCCCGCAGACTTGAAGTGTCAGGGTCTTTGGGACTCTCGGTTCCTAGAGAAACACATAAACATCAAAGAGATGATGTCAATATGGCTAGCTCTTCACCATTGGATTCGCATAATAGCGAACGTCCATGTTCAAATCTTGTCGGACAATTCGACAGTAGTAGCTTACATCAGTAACCAAGGCGGCACTCATTCAATTCGATTATGCGAATTAACGGAGAGGATTCTCCTATATGTCATGAATCATCATGTTCATCTTTCTGTCCATCATATACCGGGTCGTCTGAATGTAATAGCAGACTTGCTCTTTTGGAAAGGTCGCCTGTTACCATCCGAATGGACTCTCAACAAGCAAATTTTCAGACAGATTTGCTACCATTGGGATCGTCCCATAATAGATCTGTTTGCGACACACCTGAACAATCAGTTCGCCATGCCCAGATCATCGAGCGTACACAGTAGACCCTCTGTCGATCTCATGGGACGGAATGAATATCCTCCAACTATGTTGTTTCAGCAGATTCTGTTAAAGATCAAACAGTCTCGTTGCAAAATTCTGCGAGTAGCACCTCTGTCTTCACAGAAACCTTGGATCAATCTTCTCAGGTGTCTGTTATGGGACGTCCCCGGAAGCTTCCTCCACGAGAGGACCTTCTTTATCAGGGGAAGTCACGCGCACTGCATCACAACCCGGAAGGTCTCAACCTTCACGTATTTCCGTTGTGCGGTCCTTCTTGCACGAAAAACAGTTTACAGGATTCGCAGTGGATGCAATTTCTAACTGCCGGAGGTCCTCCTCTACGTTGAACTAGGCAGCGAAGTGGAGGGTTTTTTTCCGTTGGTGTCAGGATCAGTCGATAGACGTATATGATCCATCCTTACTAAATATTGCCAATTTCTTGGTCTACTTGTTTGATGTTCTCAAACTGCAACCCATCCCTATTAAGGGCTATAGGTCTATGTTATCAGATACTTACGCTCATCATGATAACTTGACTATTGGATCAAATAGTTCATTGTCCAAGCTGGTTAGAAATTTTTCTATTAATAGACCTAGAACCCTCAGATTAATTCCTAAGTCAAATTTGGCTTGGGTTCTGTTGAAGCTCAAAGAAGCTCTGTTTGAGCTGTTGGGCGTTGTAGAGTTCAAATTCTTGACCTATAAACGACGTTTCTCATATCCTTTGCATCTGCTTGAAGAGTCAGTGAACTTCATGCTTTATCTGTTGATGAATCTCACTACCGTAGTGTGGGTAATACCATTATCCTTACTACGGAAGTGGGATTTTTGGCTAAGAATCAGATTCCAGACAAGCGGCCGGAGCCTATTCTTAAGGCTCTGCCATCCTTGGATAACCGTAGACCTTTGCTGTGTCCAGTCTGGGCTATGTGCATTTATAAACGTCGATCTGATTTTATTAGAAAATGAAGAAAACGTTTCTTTCTTTCATTGATTCCTAACAGAAAGGATATTTCTGTTCATTCAGTCGCTAGATGGATTCAGTTGGCAATACGCATTGCCTATGAAAATCTATCTTTGGATCAATGTTCGGTTGATAAGATATCAGCGCATGAGGTTAGAGCACTGTCCACTTCTTGGGCTTATTCTAACAGTATAGTCATTACTGATCTCATGAAGACTGCGCACTGGACACAGCCCTCTTCATTTACCAAGTTTTACCTTAGAAATTTAGAGTCCATCTCTGGTGACCTTAGATCTTTGGGTCCTCCTTCTGTTGCTCAAAATATTGTCCATTAATAGTTACATCTATAGGTATTTAGGCTGTCCGTTCCGCTGCTCTCTTCATTCTGAGGTTATTTACCTCAGAACAGGGGGGGGGGTGGTTTTTACCCTTATGATCATCTGGCTTTATAGTGAAAAGCAAGGGAAGACCTCCTCCGGTGTCAGTAGTCCTGAGTCGGTGCTGGGATGGTTTTAGTGTGTAGCTCGGTGTGAAGCAATAACTATATCTCATTTATGTACAGTTTTTAAAGTGTGGCTCACTGTGAAACATTTGTATATGTCACATGTCAAACGGGTGTTAATATACAATCCTCGGATACTTTTAACTTTTAAATAAGCATAAAGAGTCTCATTCTCTGGACTATCTTCATTTTCTACTCAAAGTTTGCTAAGCACCATATATTTGACACATCATTGTGAAATTTTCTTGTGACACATTTGCGATATTTTTGGTGGATATGATTGAGGAATGTATTGAGATGGTATCCAGTGTTTACATTAGCCCTCTTGACTTTTCGTGGCAATCATGGAAAGCATGTACCCCATGATTTTCATGATGTTTTCGTGTTCTGTCTACATGTACATGACATGTGTAGGGTATTCAATCTTCATTTCAACACTGACCCTTGTGATTTAATGATTGAATATGGCGAATGCAAATGTAAGAAGACATTTGTCTGAAGCAGAAATGTGGCGGGCTGTAGGGATGGTGGAGCAAGGGGCTACCCATCATCAGGTTGGTGAAGCCCTTGGTGTGCACCATACGGTGATCACCAGAGTCTGGGCAAGATTTCAGCAGTATGGCACACCAGTCAGACGATATGGTGGTGGCAGAGACAGGGCAACATCTGCAGCTGAAGACTGGTTTTTGATTATTCAGGCCTGTAGGAACCGCTTTGACACAGCAACCCAACTTCGCAGTGACCTTCAGAATGCATCGGGGTAAATGTTTTGACACAGACTATCCGGGCAAGGTTGCATGAAGGTGGTCTCCGATCGAGAAGACCATGTATTTGCATTCAGCAGTCCCAGAACCACTGCCAGGCACGATATGAATGGGCCATGGATCACGTTGAATGGACCAGAGAAGATTGGCGACCTGTCCTTTTTACAGATGAGTCAAGGTACTGCCTAGACAACACAGATAGGCGTTCTAGGGTATGGAGAAGACCAGGAGAGCGATTCCATTCAGCCAACATTGCTGAGCAAGACTGCTATGGTGGAGGGTCAATAATGGTCTGGGGTGGCATCAGCTGGGATGGACGTACAGAGCTCTGTGTCTTTGACCGTGGTACATTGACTGAACAGCGGTATATTGATGAGGCAGGTGCAGTGGGTGATAGATTCATTCTGATAGACGATAATGCCCATCCTCATGTTGCCCATGCTGTCCAGGAGTACCGACAGATGGAGGGGATTGAGCATATGGACTGGCCAGCAAGATCCCCTGACCTCAATCCAATCGAACATGTCTGGAATGAGTTGCAGCTTGCAATCTCAGTCCATCCAGTCCAACCAAGAAGTGTCCACGAGCTTGGTGCCATGCTGGTCCAAGAATGGAACAACATCCAAAGGACCACCTGGAACCTGATTGGGAGCATGAGAAGGCGTTGTCATAACTTATCAAGCTGTAATTAACAATAATGGGTCTCATACTCGATATTGAACCCATATCAGTTCGCTCCGTCAACCTTTTGGCAAATTTGAAAAATTTCCAAATTTGAAAAATTTCCTCTTTTATCAATAATATCCATTTTCCATGGTTATCGTATTCAAAAGCTAAAAAATAATGTCAAACACAAACAAAATCTTAATTTCTGAACTTAAATCATTAAAGATATAATTAAATAAAAAATATATACACTTTTCATAACAATATTTCAATTAAACGTAAAACAGGTAGTTGGATATACTTGGTGCTTAGCAAACTTTGAGTAGTATATATTGGTTTTCCTTCACCGAATTAGCATAATGGGTTATGCTGGCATTAAATGGAGAATTATATAATATGTAATACTCAATTACATTGTTGGTGTTATGCCTTTCTCTTTTCTCGTAAAGGAGAAAGACATATATAATTCCTATCTTCTCCTATTCTCCTGTAGGAGCTATCCTAGCTATTGAGATATTGGATTTTCCTTTATATCCTAGGCCCTCCAGCCTTTTTATGATTCAGCTAGTCTGGGCCATTGGTTGTTGTATAAAAATATTATAAATTTTACGTGATTTGTATATCTTTTGTACTTACCAATGGCCCAGACGGGTGTGGCCCTCCCATGAGTGGGCACTCATACCTTCCCGCTGTTTATAACATTTAACAGGCAGTCTGTAGAAAGAATGATGGTTGCCGCCAATTTCGGCTCCTTCCTGGATACTGTGCAGATCTGAAAAGTATGGTGGACCAGAAAGGACATCAATTTTTCGGTTTTGCATGCAAATTTTGGGGATTGGGGGCTAAATTTGTGTTTGGCCCTGGATTAATTTTTGAGTTAGCACCAGATCGTCTGGGCCATTGGTAAGTATAAAAAATATACAAATTACTTAAAATTTATATTTTTTCATGTACATATTAATTAAATCTCCTCAAATTTGAAGAACACCAAATGTTTTGAAAAAAGTAATATTATGAGTGAAGAAACACACCGTAAACAATTGCACTAAAATGCTGGAATTACTACATTAATTAGAGAACTGTGCATTCCATCTACAGTGTGTACATAGTGAATTGAGGATGATATAACTGTTTTTCACAAAAGTGACAGGAAAGGTCTTTTTTCGTTAAATTATTTACATATCTAATATAATACAAGATTAATGCACTGTCAGTATCTGAGGCTGTATCACAAGAGAACCACATACAAATCTGGTTGAATTAAGTATTTAAAGTTGCCCACTTGAGAGGGCTTAAAACTGTGTTTTGGTCATGTTTGGTATGCTATTTTATCCATGCAGCAGTATCTCTTAGGCCTGGCATTTTGAGGCAGGCGACTGCATTGCCAGGCTATCATTGATACAAATGTGATCTCAGGAGGGCGAAAATTTCCAAAACGAAAGATCGTCAAATGACTCAAGAGCTTGCAGTTCATTGTTATTGTTGATGTCCAACATGGGCTAAATAAATCACAGAACAAAAGTCAGTGTCACGTGAAATTTACAATATATCAAATTGACCATGTAGTAACAGACTGAAAATTGACCACTGACTTACCATGTAGTGATGCGAATTGGACCACCCTGGACCGGTCTGCACCAGACCTGTTAACCTCTGAAGGTGACTGTCAGTGAGATTTTGATGAGCTCTCAGTGAGATTTGGATGCTTGTGAGTGAGATTTTTGCGTGCAGCCAATTCATCAATATTTTCCTTGTTATGTCTCCCACAGTCCCACCCGGGCACCCGCCCCCCCCCCCCCCCCCCCAACCAAAATGCATTATATATTTCATTTTAATAATTTATTTTAACACTTTTAATGGTATTTGTCAGTAAAAGCATACAAGTATGGATATCACTGGTCCAAGTCCCCACCCCCTAGGGACAATGACCCTCCCCCCCCAACACACAAATTTTATGTGAGTGGATGCCTATCTAGCCTTTTCCTGTACCAACCCTCCTCCCCCCTTGCCCCCCCCTCCCCCCCCCCCCCCCCCCCCCCCCCCCAGTCTGGCCATTTTTCCTTGCTCAGGCAAGCCCATCCCGGTGCTTCAAAACATGGAGGCTGAAACATCTTGGGCCAAAACGCCCCATGACCAAAACGTTCAAGAACCAACACAAGCATTCCTTCTTCGTTCATGCCATTTCAGTCTGTACATTTTTAGTGAGAAAATATTCATTCTTATTATCTTTTGACAGGTTTTATTGTACAATAAAAATTACTCAATACTAACAATAAATATCGTTTTGTTTAAAAAAAAAAAAACACCTGTTGTTGCCGGTACAATGAAGTTGTGTGTGATTGTGGTAATTTCGTTTTCGTTTTTTATTAAAAAAAATATTTGAACTGTGTTTTGTATTACTCACATTAGAGAAGGTGCCCTCAGTAATCATAACTCCCATTGTGACAAAAAAAAAAACAAACAAAATAATCCTGTTGGTTCAAAATGAAGACAAAATACTCTGCTGGAGCCTGCACATGATTGTGCTGAATCTGTTTGTATATAAGTAAGGGGAGGTAACTTAATTCTTGTGATATCTCACAACAGATTTTTTTTCGGTTTTCAACAAACTTTCAATTATATTTTTTTTTACACAAAATGGATAAATTTGGTATGAACCATAACAATAGTATATATAAAAGGTCCGCTGAAGTTAATTATACTTGAGAGATTATGTTTTTGTTTAATTTATATTTTGAGTTTATATAATTTTGATTTCACCTAACCGCGACAGTATGAGAATATATTTGGCATACAATGCAACTTGTTTATTTTTCAAAATAGAACAGGACAACTTTTTTTTTTGAAAAGTGTCAAATTGGGAGAAAATAGGATGTGACCGTGAGAGCGTGAGTTGGTGCCTCAAACCGGGAGACTCTCGGTGAAACTGGGAGAGTTAACAGGTCTGGTCTGCACTAGTTTACACTCCCAGCCTGGTATTTTCTGGTCCGGTCCACTATTTTACGCCGATCCAACTATCGTGAATTTATCACGTATATATCCCAACATTCAATTAGCAATGATGTATTAATGGCTTCAAGTGCATAATGGTCAAATATTTGATGCCATGAAAACATTGCAATCGCATATATAGATGTCACAATCCCCATGCTGCATGTGTCAGCGATTCAGTTGAACGTGGCTTTGTGGGCGGCCGAATGCTTTTGATGTCGCCGACTTGTGGCTCTGTGCTTTTGATGTTGCCTACTTCTGACTTCTCGTCACGCGCGACAATGTTGCAATGCCAGACGTCTGCCAAAACAGATACCAGGGTGATGGCATGTGTCAGACGAGCCTTTTCAAAGATCAAAGAGTAGAAATGCTGAATGAAAGACTTTTTTATCTGCCAATCAAATCATAAGCACCTGATTAGTATACGGTTCCATAGAACAGTTGTATATTTATCACATTCATAATTATTCTGCCGATATTCCAACATCGCCATCATAATCATTACAGCGAATTTGGTTGAAACTATTCAGTAATAAATACCAGAACAGTGTCATTTGTATGCAAAACACACTAAGGAGTATCCCCATATTTTCAGTATGCCATCAAGATGGTCACAAATCAGTTCACATTCTTTAATGACCAAAGCGGCACCACATGGGGCCACATCAAAAATCCAAAACGTTTATGCACATATACCTGTCCTGAACATATGAACACACTTTCAATGTTTCGAATTAAAACCCCTAGGAGCCTTTCGCAGGAAACCAACAACGACAAAAGTGGAACTACGTGCACCACATTGGGCCAAATCAAAAATCCAAAACCTTTATGCAAATCTAGAGACCCTACCTGAACATATGAACACACTTTTAACGTTTAGAATTAAAACCTCTAGGAGACTTTTGCCGGAAACCATTTCTCTAATGACAGAGTGGTGCTATGGGCACCACCTGAGGTGAATAAAAAATCCCAAACCTTTATCCAAAACCTTTATCAAAATGTTGAAAGATATGAACATAATTTCAACATTTTGAATTAAAACCCCCTAGGAACATTTTGCCGGAAACCGATTCTCTAATGACAAAAGGGGTGGTACGGGTGCCACATGGGATCAAATAAAAAATCCAAAACCTTTATGCACATCTTGAGACCCTACCAGAAAATATGAACACACTTTCAGCATTTCGAATTAAAACCCCTAGGAGTATTTCTCCGGAAACCGATTCTGTAATGACAAAAATGGTGCTACGGACACCACATGGGACCAAATCAAAAATTTGAAACCTTTATGCACATCTAGAGACCCTACTGGAACATATGAACACACTTTAAACGTTTCGAATTAAAACCCCTAGGAGCCTTTTGCTGTAAACCGATTGTCTAATGGCAAAAGTGGCACTATGGGCACCACCTGGGGCAAAAAAAAAAATCCGAAGCCTTTATGGACATCCAGAGACCATACCTGAACCTTTGAACACACTTTCAACGTTTCGAATTAGAACCCCTAGGAGCCTTTCACCGGAAACCGATTCTCTAAGGGTAAGAGTGGTGCTATGGGCACCACCTGGGGCCAAAACAAAAATCTGAAACATTTATGCGCATCTGGAGACCCTACCGGAACATATGAACACACTTTGAGCATTTTGAATTTCAATTAAAACCCCTAGGAGCCCTTCACTGGAAACCGATTCTCTAATGACAAAAGTGCCGCTACGGGTGCCACATGGGGTGGGGGGGGGGGGGGGGGGCAGAATTAAAAATCCGAAACCTTTATGCACATCTAGATACCCTACCAGAACATATGAACACACTTTCAGCATTTCGAAATAAACCCCCTAGGAGCCTTTCGCCAGAAACCGATTCTCTAACAACAAAAGTGGCGCTTTGGGCACCACCTGGGGCCAAATCAAAAATCTGAAACCTTTATGCACATCTAGACACCCTACTGGAACATAAGAACACACTTTCAACATTTTGAATTAAAACCCCAAGGAGCCTTTCGCCGGAAACCGATTGTCTAACGGCAAAAGTGGAGCTACAGGGCACCACCTGGTGCCAATGAAAAATCTGAAGCCTTTATGCAAATCTAAAGACCCTACCATAACATATGAACACACATTCAGGGTTTCGAATTAAAACCCCAAGGAGCATTTTGCCGGAAACTGATTCTCTAATGGCAAAAGTGGTGCCGAATCAAAAATCCAAAATCTTTATGCACATCTAGACACCCTACCGGCACATATAAACACACTTTAAAGAACCAAAATTACATGTCCTAGGAGCCTTTCATCGGAAAGCACTATTTTAACTTAGTCTTTAAGTGGCAATACCTGGTAACAAAAATTCAAACTAAACCTATTTTGTGATCTCTATCTCTATAAATTATAGCTCAAAAAAAGAGACGTATGGACAGAGATATTCAATATGGCCGAGGTTCCCCAGGAAGGACTCGAAGAATGTGAATCAAACATAACTATGGAAGAGTTCATGCCCTTGCCACCACTGCCACCAGAGACAGACAATGTTGCACACAATCATCAAACATTGTATATGCACTCTTGGCAAAGCAGTCAATTTTGTTTTTAGCTTAACTTGACAGTCAAGATAAGCTATTGCCATCACGCATGTGGAAGTCTGGGAGTCTGTTCACATTTTCCTTGGCACAGACTAAACCCCCCCAGTTCTTGTCCGGTCATCACAAAATTTCATATGAAGATTCTAGGTCATGTCTAGATGAGAATGTCCCCTTTTGGTTGCGATCGGTCAACCGTGATGGTTGCGAGAGGCCGAAACTTGAAAAATTTAGCACAATCTACAGGTCGTATTTATGAAGGGATTTCATTGTAACTTGGTAGGATGACTCTGTATAATGTCTAGATGAGAACGTCCCCTTTTGGTCATGATAGGTCAACCATGATGGCTACGAGAGCCCAAAACCTGAATACCTTTAGCACAGTCTACAGGTCGTCGTATTTATGAAGGGATTTCATTGTAACTTGGTAGGATGACTTCATATAATGCCTAGATGAGATCATCCCCTTTTGGTCTCGACCGGTCAACCGTGACTGCTGTGAGAGCCCAAAACCAGAAAACCTTCAGCACAGTCTACAGTGCATGCAAGTCAGAAGTGCAGCTGTACATGGAATCGGTTTTCTTGCATGGTGCTTCATTTGGGGAATGAAGTAAAATTGAATCTTTTTATAACATTGAACACTTGAAGATATATCAGTCATAAAACTGTTCATCAAAATGGGATTGATAATGTTGACAAAATATGGTGTATGATTGTTTTATTTTCCTTTAGCCCTTAAGGGCCTAATTCTGACTTTGATCACAACTTTTGCAACAGAACAGGAGCCCCTACAGGCAGTCTTTGTGCATTCAAAGCACCTTGGAAGTTGTTTTTAGGCAAGTCTTGGGTGCCTATATAGGCAGCCAAGACTTGCTAAAAAACATCAGCAAAGTCACAGGATGTAGACTCCGAAAGTGTAGCAAAAATATGTAAAAATCTCTTGGCACTTGAGGGTTAAACATCTCATAATCAAAGATTATAACAAATCACAAGTGTATTAACATAATACATTGTGTGCTTCAACTTTTATATGTATTATGTTATGATTTGTTATCATCTTGTCTTTATATTGTTTACAGCTGATTCATAATCATAATTATCTCAGGACAGCTATTAGCTCTCATTACTGTATCTCAGGAGGGCAATTTTTGGCTCCCGTTAGTGCTGAAACGGTTGGCCCATTTTTGTAACCGGCTAACCGTCAGACATAACCAGATTTCAACTTGATATCTGTTCATCTTTTCCTCTGGTATTATTGCATTGTCTGTGACATAAAATCAGTAAAGAATGGCGAGAAAACAGTTCAAAACACTGAGTCTTGACTTCTGCAAAATGTAAACAAACGAACACCATCGAGTGTCAACGGGAGTCACCAATGTGCAAAGGATCGTTAACAATTTATTTAACTGCAATGGTCCCACATAATAGTGATGATACATCGTAACTGTGGTCACTCTGCATTGCCCGGTTACAAAAACAGGTCTTGCCATTTGAAAATCACAGGTGCACGGCATGTGAAAATCACAGCGCAGCATGCAGCACACCTGAAACAAAAATCGCATGTGCAATTTGTTCCGATGGGTACACATTTGAAGTGAGGGACAAATGTCATGGATATTAGTTAAGAATTTTCCAACCAGTTTGTAAATTGTAGTTAGGCATAGTTATTAGTTAACTGTATAAGCAAAGAGCCTCTTGCCTTGAGTGGCTTGAATTTCATATGATCATAGGGTAAATATGTAATCCTAAATTTTTGAATATCTTTTCCTGTTCACTGCTAAGACAAAAGTTACAAACAATTCCATGTTTTCATTTACCTATTCCTCGCAATGCATTTTCTGGCGGGAATATGTTGCGAGTCATGAAAGGGGTGTGGTAAGAAATTATTATATGCTCCACTGACCAAGATCCTCTCATCTGACATTGACAATTGAAAAACAAATTTTACAAAGCTAGACTTTAAAATAGTTTTTTTTATGACATACATTCATACTTTTGAACAGTTCATTAAAATCAACACATGGTTTTTCTGAAATGTGTTTTTAAAGTACCAAACAGTCAATTTCTTCTGAAAGCACCATTACTCACACTGAGGGATTTTCTCAGCATTATAATCTGTAATTAACAAAAACCTCATTAAAGAGAAGAATGTTAAATTTGTCTCCAGAAGACAATGTTACACTGACAGGCACATGCTCACTGCTTCCCATCTAGAAAAGAACCTACAGTGCACTTGACTGTTGGGAGTTTGGTACAAAGTAACAGACATTTATCTTGACTTGACATCCCAAGAGACTGAAATAACTGTTCATTCAACATTCCAACACTTTAACCCTTTCATGTTACATTGACAACACATCAATGTAAATTGACAGATTTTTGGTAGCTTTGGCAATGCTTGTGTCAGCAAAAGAATACTATTTATTTTCCCGATGCTCTCCCATAAACTAAAGGTATAGCGGTTATCCAGTTGCCAGATTTTCCAACCGGTTATGCCGATAACTGGTTGCAAACCGGTTATCCAGCTAACCATTCCAGCACTAGCTCCCATAGATTTTTTATATCGCCAGCACTGATCTTTTCTACCTTAGTAGATCACTGTTGTGTATGGCTTATATTTCATCTAAATTTGGGAGAATCCATTTGGATTCTCGCGAAAATGGTTGTGAGAATCCATAGTAATACCTGCTATGATTGTCCCGGGATAACAAGAGGCCACTGTGGTTGAATCCCTGTTGTATACTGATAACACATGTTAACCCTTTATCCAACACAGCTTTTTAATTTTTATTGCATAAACTGAATTTGATAATTTTTAAAAAAGTAGACAATATTTATCTATAAAACCTTACAAATATGGATATGCTTGCAAACGACTCTTTGATCTGGTTTCAGTGACAGCCATATTTGTACAATTTTATTGACAAAGTGTCAGCATATTTCAGGTCATGTTAGCCTTGTATGGCTTAATTTGCTGCTATTATGTTAGGTTTAGGATTAAAATGACTTAATTCTTTTCACACGAATCCTAGCCGAGGTGTGGCAAGAATCTTCATGGATTCTTTGCTGGTTTTGTTGCACGAATCTTTGTTTGAATCAATTCTATCATCACAAAATTCTATCATTTCTTAAAGTAACCAACCTTTTTAATAATATTTTAAAATTGTTTTTTATTCTATTAAACTCTACTCTTCAAGTCTCAATCATCAAGTTGATTTATAAAGTATTCACTAAACTAGTATCATTACTCATTACTGTTCAAACTGTGCCTGTCTTTGACATTCTGTTGTAATTATTTCCTATTTTGAATCAATCATTTTCCTTCGTAAATGAAAATTACATGTTTCACTTGGAGATACCATTTTCTCACTACCATATAGCCTTAGCTGCTGACATGGCATTAAGAACAATAAATAAACAGTAACAGGAAAATTACCCCTGTAGGTTTGAAGTGTTCTACCATGACCTGACACAGAAGGATAGCTGCCCCAATGCACACAACTCATGCACACACGTATGCATGCACACGCACACACACAGTCTATCTCATCAGAATTTCAACATCAACTTAAACACAAAGGAATGTTATGTGGTATCAGGTTCGTTATTGGATTGTTAAGTTCTGTGAAAAAGGGGGAAGTGGAAGAACTCCTTGATTAATCAGATTTCACAGTAATGAGCTACAATTAGTTGGATGATCTAACTTAAAACTTATTGTGCAGCATACACATTATTTTCAGTGCTAATGATGTATGTGTGCAGAGAATAAAATCTCAAATTTTTAGATAACTTATTTACCGTTCATCTGGATATAATAAAGAGGACCAATTATAGTACAGCCATTGTGGATGGGTCAGAATCTATGGGTGGGCATTTTTCCACTCACATAATTCAGAGATGATCCGCTATGACACCTTGTGAAATTTCCACAATGAAGCACCAGGGTAATCCTGGTGCTTCATTGGTGGAAATTTTGCAAGGTGTCATAGCGAATCATCACTGAATTATATGCATGGAATAAATAACAACCTGTGGATTTTGCCCCGTCCACAATGGCTCTACTGTATGACAGTTCACAGATTTCAAAAGCTTCTGCGGTAAGCACATGGGCGTCAGCTGTCTTAGGAAGTTTGAGCATTGAAGAGAGGGGTTTTCCCACAGGAACATTTTAAAACAGTGCTGGCAAATAAGGTGATAAGAAAACTTCTTAACGAACTGCTTGTAGTTCCAGACGAACAACTTTTTGGTTATCTATTTTTACCTGCGTCGCCAGCGGCAGAGCAGGTCTAGTAACCGCTCGACTCCGTCCGTCAGTCTGTCAGTCTGTCAGTCCGTCCATCCGTCCATCCATCCGAAACACTTTTTCCGTCAAAGTTTTCTTGGCTTCTATGAAAGGGAATGATTTTATATTTGGTCTGCTGCTTCATAATGATGAGTTGTATCGTGTAAGCAATTTTCAGATCTGCCGTGCAGCCACTTCCTGTTTGCCGATACTTGGAAATTTTACTGTACCCACTGAACATTGAAATTTTCTGACAAGGTTTTCTCGGCTTCTATGCAAGGGATTGATTTTATATTTGGTCTGCTGTTTCATAATGATGAGTTGTATCGTGTTTGCAATTTTCAGGTCTGCCGTGCAGCCACTTCCTGTTTGCCGATACTTTGAAATTTTACAGTACCCACTGAACATTGAAATTGTCCGTCAAGGTTTTCTCGGCTTCTATGCAAGGGATTGATTTTATATGTGGTCTGCTGCTTCATAATGATGAGTTGTATCGTTTATGCAATTTTCAGGTCTGCCGTGCAGCCACTTCCTGTTTGCCGATACTTTGAAATTTTACTGTACCCACTGAACAATGAAATTTTTCGTCAAACTTTTCTCGGCTTCTATGCAAGGGATTGATTTTATATTTCATCTGGAGCCTGATAATGATCAGTTGTATCGGTTATGCAATTTTCAGATGTGCTGTGCAGCCACTTCCTGTTTGCCGATTCAATTGCATGCAGTGACGCAGGTCCAGACCCGGTATTGGTCTTGTTTCATTTAGATAACCACCAGAAGAACGATAAAATCGTTTCTCTCAAATTTTATGGCCTGGTGTGTGTGGAAAAGTTTTTGTATTTATTTAGGTTAATTTCCAAACATGTCAAGCCAAAAAATCTATAGAAGTAAGCTTGTTTATATATAAAATGATCAACATGTCGGTTTTTGGTGAATATTTCCTTCTTTTCTCTTTCAGTCTTGACATAAGTGTAATTTACCAAATGCTAATAATTTGCTGATTATCCTTAACTAAAGAAGAATTCACCCATCCACCACACATCCCTCATGACAAATCTGTCTGGTTGTTCTTGATTTTCACCATTAAATATTACATGAGCGAATGGAGATTCATATTTGCAGTACTGCAAAATAGTAGGATTCATTTACATTTAGTCTTTTAGCTTATGTAACACTCAAAAATGACCATCACTATTCACAAAAATTGCCGTTCAGATGCTATCACAGTGGAGTACATTTAACTGAAGATCCTTCAATTGAATAATCCCATTAATTGCATGTAAGTTCCAAACACCAAACCATTTACCATACTTGCAGTGCAAATTTGACCTTTTAATTACGTATGAGTTGTTGAGTAAATGCCTCTTAATTGAATAAAGAATCTTGTTTTCTATCAACAGCTCCTCTTAATTGATTAAATAAACTTGTTTTTTCTCTTACAACCCCATGTTTATAGGCCTACATGTATTGGGCTTCAGTACATTCAATAGGAGAATTTAATATATCATATCTTGTTTAATAGACACAGTAAGGGTCGCAGTGGCTCAGTTTAAGATTGTTTGTTGGACTTCTATGCTAGAGGTCCTGAGTTCGATCCCCGTCCGGGACGACCCGTGTTGTGTCCTTGGGCAAGGCACTTTATCCCGGTTGCCTACATGGGGGCATGATGACACCGTGTACTAAGGCGTACTGCACGTCGAGGGTGCTCATGTCTTCAACCGCTGTAACCCTGCTTGAGCGGAGCTTGAACAGAGTTAGAATGTTGAGGAGCTGACAGTTGCTCGTCGATGCTTGGTAGTTCTCTACGGGTACTGCGGCTTTCTCCACCCGTAAAGCTGCCACGGTCACCATTAGCCATTATGCATAAGTATGTGACCTTAAACACCAATAATTAAATTATAGACACAATAAGCTCTGTGATCAAGATATAATAGAACAAGCAGGCCCATGTGTCCCAGGATGGAAAGCCCCCCATCTGCACAATGGAAAATGTCTAGCGGAACAGAGTGATGGAAAGATGATTTAACTGGATCACAGACTTCCCATTTATATAATAGATAAATGCTGAGTTTATTACTAGAATACAGAAAATTACTCAATTCCTGTTAACTGGTAAGAGTGATAAATTATTTTTGGCCATTAAAATTTGTTTCCATATCCTTGTCCTGTTGCAATTTATGGGAGAGTGCCTGTAGGCACAAGACAAATCCTTACAGACTAAAGACTAAATAATATCACTTCAAATATGTCACTTCAAATATGATACGAAGCACATCCATTGAGTATGAAGCCTTCAATTTGTGGTCCCTTCCCCTCAGAGTGAAGCCCAAAAATGGGCTTCCAGCATGCTACCAGTTAATTGAAAATATTTTTCACTAGCAAAGTGACTATTCAGTTAACAAGCTTCCACTGTTTCCTATTTTTTCCCACAAAACATAGCTAATGACCCCTGATTGAACAAATTTGTTAAGCTTGTTCCAAGTGAGAGTTAATTAGTAAGCTATGGTTTTGAAGCAATTCATGTTCAATGAAGGTTGAAATTCTCTGTATATATCCAAAAGAATTTTGAATAATTCATATTTTGGTAACTTATTATTAAAAATTTATACACTCATATTTGGCAGGAGAAACATTTTTTCAAATTTATATTGATGTTTAACCCTTTTAACTTTAGTGGTATCTTCCATACCAGTTCAGTGGCAGCAATTAGAAGAGTCCATATTCATTACTTGGGGTAGATCAATCAATATTTTCAATGTGCAGCTTCGGGGCTGCATGTTGAAAATATTGATTGGTCTACCCCACACATTTACAGAACAGCCATCCCATTTAATGACATTATGACACATCATGTTCTTGGCCAGAAAAACGGCCACTCAGTTTGAAAGGGTTAAGATGAAATAACTGATTTTTGTAAATTTTGTTTTGTTCCCCTTTCAGGTCTTAAGAACAACAAGCAGTAGATGGCATCATCATCATCTTCATCATCATCATCATAATCATCATCATAGAGTAATACTGTATGTTGAAGAATGTCTGAGAAATCCTTTATTTCAGTTGTTTCTTGCAAGTAGACATCAAGTATTCAGCACTGCTTCAGAATTCTGACAGTCTGATAGCCATCACACTCTGGTTTCTTGGTTGATTTGGCTCTGTAGTAGCAAGTCACCCCAATTCGAATTCCCATCACAATCTAACTTGATTCTGAGGCCATATGGAGATATTTCATTTTTCTGGCCCTAATCTGTCTTATGAAATGACAAAGTAAAGTTCTCATATTGCATCTTGTTAACTCTTGAAATATTACCAAATGGCCTCAGCTAAGAATAATTGATCAAGATTTTTCTGGAAAAGCATGCCCAGAATGCTCCAAGAATATCTTTGGCACTCAAATGCTTCATCCCTACCACTTTCCAAATACTTTTGCCATGGCTAATTGGCATAAAAAATAAAGGTTTTGAATACCAAGTTTTTCGCACTGAAGCTTTACAGAACCACTTTCAGGGCTTTTTCACTAGTCTGTTAGTCTGGTTCATGAAGGTTTCATGATATGTATATCAGAAAAGTTAAAATTTATTTGGTAAAGTTTTCTGTCCGAAAAGTTTTCTGTGAGCATTGTTTCTGTGGTTGCATCCCAATACTAGAAGAAATCATCTGGAGTGGACAACAGAGTTGTAAATAATTTAATGACTTCTTTAAACAACTTTGTCAGGTGAGTGCCTCAGGCCTCTTGGGGCCTCTTGTTAGATATAGGGTTAATGGTGGCATATATTTTTAGCTCATCTTGACAAAGTCAAGCTGAGCTAATCTAATCGCTTCCCATCCGTCGTCCGTCGTCCGTCAACACCATGTTTTGGTCTTCTCCTCCAAAGCCACTGGGCCAATTCAAGTGAAAGTTTGTGTGAGTGATGGTCCCAAAGGGGCATTTCATTTTTGTTCAACTCAGCATGCCCAGCCCCATAGGGAGGGAGTGGGGGAAAATGCTCCAAAATATTTTAAAAATCTTCTTCTCAAGAACCAGTGTGTACAATGACTTGATATTTGCTATGGAGCTTCCATATGAGGTGTAGAATCAAGTTTGTTCAAACGAAGTTCGTAAAGTAATATTTGGCTTTGTAATAGGAGGGGTAAGATTTTTGGCCCCGCCCAAAATTTCTATTTTCTGAACCGATGGTCCGGTATGAACCAAATTTGGTTTGTGGTAGTATTGGGTCATAAGTACTTGACCCATGCAAAAAAAAAAAAATTCCTGCATCCCCATGGGAACCCTGGGAGCTAAAAATAGAAATATTTTCAAACGCCCATATTTCCCAAACCCCACGGAACAGAGAGCTTTCATTTGGTATGAAGTATCCTTACGACCAGTAGAACTGAGTGGTAAAAAAAAATTGCCATCGGTTATGTTAGGGTGTTCTGTAATGGGCATCGAAAAAATGCTGAGTCAGCATATTTGCAAAAATTTTTAAAAATCTTTTCTCCAGAACCAATCATCAGAATCTTTTGATATTTGGTATACAGCATTCATAGGGGGGTCAGATAAAAGTTTGTAGAAATAAAGCTCATTGGTTCATATTTGGGCTCTCTACAGGAGCCCGAAGTTTTAACATAGGGTAATATGGGGAATATTCTTTAAAAATCTTCTTCTTCAGAACCACCAGTCAGAATCTTTTAATACTTGGTATACATCATTGTTATGAGGGTCAGATTCTAGATTGTTCAAACCAAGTCCCTAGGTTAATATTTGGGCTTCCTACGGAAGCCCAAATTTTATCTTTGTTCAATATGGAGGGTAATTTAAAAAAATCTTCTTCTTCAGATCCATCAGTCAGAATGCTTTGATATTTGGTATGCAACATCTCTATGGGGGTCAGATTCAAGTTTGTTCAAATCAAATTCCTAGGTATATATTTGGGCTCACTATGGTAGCCCAAATTTTTACTTAGTGCAATATGAGAAAATTTCTTTAAAAATCTTCTTCTTCAGATCCACCAGTCGGAATGCTTTTATATTTGGTATACAACATCTCTAGGGGGGTCAGATTCCAGGTTGTTCAATTCGAGTGCCTAGGTTAATATTTGGGCTCCATATGGGAACATGAAATTTAACTTAGTACAATATGAGGGAATTTCTTCAAAAATCTTCTTCTTCAGATTCACTTGTCAGAATGCTTTCACATTTGGTATACAACATCTCTAGGGGGGTCAGATTCAAGTTTGTTCAAATCGGATCCATAGGTCAATATTTGGGCTCGCTATGGTAGCCCAAATTTGAACTTAGTGCAATTCGAAGAAATTTCTTCACAATTTCTCTTCTTCAGATCCAACAGTCAGAATGCTTTCATATTCGGTACACAACATCTCTAGGGAAGTCAGATTTAACTATGTTCAAATCAAGAGCCTGGGTTAATATTTGGGCTCTCTATGGGAGCCGGAATTGGCCATTTTGCTGAAGAATTAAAAATTTTGTATTCAGTACCCTCTAGAGGTACTAAGATTAATCCACATAGGTTGTATCAAGGGGCTTTATAGGGGAGCTCTACATTTTACTTATGATCAACTGAAGAAAAGGCATGATGGCCAGATTATTTTTGTCACTCCTGAGGGACTCAAGGTTTGACAGTGTAGCCTATGGAGATGGCTTGCTTAATGTAGACTCATTCTTGGACTCTTCTTAAATTGTGTTCTGTACAAGATGAGGGCTTCAGGCCCCGTGGGGCCTCTTGTTTTATTGCAGATTGCAGGCACAATCATTTTTATGTGTACCCATACTATGTATGGTACACATAATGCCGGCATCCGGGGTGACCATCCGTCGTTCATCCATCCTTTGTCCGTCCATCTGTATATCTGTCTGACTGTCCGTCCGTCCATCCGTCCGTCTGTCCGGCGTGCATATCCATTTCTTTGGCATTTGATAACTTGAAAAATATTGCTTGGATTGTCAAGTTACTTTATATTTGTGTTCAGGTTACTGATGTGTCGAGCTGTATAGTTTTTGTTAATCCACAGCTACGTCACTTTTTCTTTGTTCTGTTGATGTTTTATCATACAAATATATCGGCATAATGTACTGTAAAAGGTGATAAGCCCAGATATTTGTATCATTTCAGATATTTGGACGGTACAAATATCTGGACAAAAGACCATTGTTTGTTGAGTTAAGTGAGATTGAATTAACACAGAAAGACATTGTCGCGAGTGTTGCAAACATTGAAGAGAGGAAACTCTTCCAGTCCTGTTTATAACGCTTTATCGTTAATTTTCACACATTCAGAAAATATTTGATTCGCTCTGTTATGGGAGTGTGCGTGTGGTGTGGGGGGGGGGGGAGGGGGTGGGGAGTGATTGTTTACAACAGGTGTGTAAGAAGCATTGTGCACTCGGAGAAACGGCCATAGAAGGGAACTAGCACACTGATATTTGTTATTGGTGGCCTACGAACCTCCGCGTCTGACATGGTGCCCAAAGCTATTTTTGGAACTAAAACATTCTACTCTGAGAAAGAAAACGCATTGTTTGCTACTTTTCTGACCAATTCACCAAACAGGTGAAGATTGTTTCGTCCCGGTGAAGAAACATGTTAACTCTTTACCCAACTTAATGCCAAACACCACACAGCGCTATATCCATTACATCTTCATTAAACTGTTATTATGTTTTGAATTGTTGTCTTAGAAATATAGATTATGGTCCATCATTCGAACGACCTTATTGAGCTTGTTCCAATGAGGGGCAATAAGTTACTTTTTTAAGACAAAATTTGAGAATTAGTTTAACCATCTTCTAACCGCGTTGGGTAAAGGGTTAATTATTTTGTGAATTGTTTGCACTTTTTAGATAAATCATAAGAGGTATCTTTGATCATACTTTAGGAGTAAACAGCATGTGTACCCCATTTCTTCCACTACCCAAGAGCATTGTAAGCCCGCCCCCTCCCACCCCTTCCACTCACAACCCTTAAATATTATTTTGGCATGGTATCTCTCTCTCTCTCTCTATCTCTCGTTCCCTCTGTCTCTATGTGTGTGTCTCTCTCTCTTTCGTTGATCGTTTTGTCGTTTGGCAATTGTTGAACTTGTATTTGCGAAAGTGTTAAATCGTCTATTTCATCGTTATGCCAAATTGTTTTGTTTTCAGCATCTTCTACTGCCTGACTCAATAAAAAATCTTCCCCGTCATCACCATTCCACATGATTCCACTCTTCAGATATCGAATATTTGTTAAAAATATGGGTTTAGAAATAGATACTTTAAAATTTGTGTGTACACAGTCGTTAACTCGCGAATATTATTAAATTTGCAATTGGGATATCACATTGCTCACACAATCACTCGCACGGATGACGATGTAATGCATGTTCAGTTTATATCAATCGTACTGTCACACTTACACTTAACATATCTATTGTATATTCAGTGGACGTTTCAGATAAGTAACAATGAGATATATCCGTTTAATTTTGGGGGGCGATAAGTAATTGTAAAATGCATTTTGACCATATTTTCACTTAAAATAAATTAAGCCAATTTTTTTTTGTTGACATTCCTTAATAGGAAAGGGCTGTGGATTAAAATAGATATACCACACTTTTTGTGATGTATGGCAAGATAATTGTACAGCTTGCAGGAGTCCTGTGCTATTGGACTCGGCCTACGGCCTCGTCCAGTACCACAGGACACCTGCAAACTGTACAATTATCTCGCCATACATCACAAAAAGTGTGGTATATCTATTACGTGTAAATCGGATAATTTGATCCTGAGATATTAACCCTTTATCCTTCAAATTGAAAATTCCTCCAATCCCTTTGGCGTTCGATGACTTGAAAAATATTGCTTGGATTGTCTAGTTACTTTATATTTGTGTTCAGGTTACTGATTTGCTGAGCTGTATAGTTTTTGGTGTAAATCTGATGTTTTGATCCCGAGATATTAACCCTTTATCCTTCAAATTGAAAATTCCTCCAATTCCTTTGGCATTCGATAACTTGAAAAATATTGCTTGGATTGTCAAGTTACTTTATATTTGTGTTCAGGTTACTGATGTGCCGAGCTGTATAGTTTTTGGTGTGAATCTGTTATTTTGATCCTGAGATATTAACCCTTTATCCTTCAAATTGAAAATTTCTCCAATCCCTTTGGCATTCGATAACTGGAAAAATATTGCTTGGATTGTCAAGTTACTTTATATTTGTGCTCAAGTTACTGATGTGCCGAGCTGTATAGTTTTTGGTGTAAATCTGATAATTTAATCCTGAGATATTAACCCTTTATCCTTCAAATTGAAAATTCCTCCAATCCCTTTGGCATTTGATAACTTGAAAAATATTGCTTGGATTGTCAAGTTACTTTATAATTGTGTTCAGGTTACTGATGTGCTGAGCTGTATAGTTTTTGGTGTAAATCTGATAATTTGATCCGGAGATATTAACCCCCTTTATCCTTCAAATTGAAAATTCCTCCAATACCTTTGGCATGAGATAACTCAAAAAATATCAATCCAATTGTCATGTTACTTTGTATATTTATTCAGGTTACTGATGTGCTGTGCTGTATAGTTTTTTATGTAAATCTGATAATTTGATCCGGAGATATTAACCCTTTATCCATCAAATTAGACACTCCTCCAATCCATTTCTATATGTACCCATACCTTGTATGGTGCACATAATGTCGGCATCCGTGGTGGCCCTCCGTCATACAACTTTCTACTAGTTGCGCGTATGGGTACACATCTGACGATTTCATCGGCCTATTTTTTTACTTGCTCCAAATGACAACAAAATGATCATCCAGCTCTAAGAAAAATATACTTTAATAGCATTTGTTATATTTCTGTCAGTAGCTATGCATTGTCCATTCAGTTGAATTAACTTCAAATGTGATTCCAGTAATGTACTGAAAGCCCACTGATCTCTGTATAAGTATGGGACGTCGGCAAAAAATGATACAACCCAATCCCCCCCCCAAGATTGAGTCAGGTCAGTTGTAACGGTAACTCCTCCAATCCATGACGTTTTTAACTGGGAGCTAAGTTCATATATTTGAGTTCTTTATCAGGATCTAAATTTTTAACTTCATGTAATAAGAGGAATATTGTTTGAAAATCTTCTTCCGATTCACCCACTAAAATCTTTAATATTTGGAATACAGCATCTTTATTGGAGTCATATCCAAGTTTGCTCAAATCGAGTTCCTAGGTTCATATTTAGTCTCCTCATCAGAGCCCATAACTTAGTGTAATATGAGGATTATTCTTTGAAAATATTCTGATTCACCAGTGAGAATCTTTTGATATTTAGTATTCAGCATCAGCATCCTTGTGGGGATAGACCATTTAATTTTTATTTTTTTAAGTTTGCATTGGTTATAAAAAGAGAGCATGCGGCAGCCAAAAGGACCATGCGGGAGGGTCTGAGAAACAGAGTTTTAACATTTTAAGGCCTAAGTGACAAATTTTTGTTAAAAAAATCCTTAAATCACTTTGTGAAGAATTAATGGACCTTTGTTAGGTGCGTGCTTCAGGCCCTTTGGGGCCTCTTGTTTCTTAAATGAATACAAATTGAGAAGCCTCAATCTTTGTCTTTCAGCTGAGATACTGGAATTGGCAGGAAATGCAGCAAGAGACAACAAGAAAGGTAGAGTGACTCCGAGACATATCTTGCTAGCAGTAGCCAATGATGAAGAGCTACATATGGTGGGTGTTGATTTTATCCTTTTCAGTAGAGTATTGAAGACCAGATAAGCTATTACAAATCATTATGATGTCATTATACCTCATATTTGTAGGAATGAAAGTTTGTTTTTCTTTGAGACTTTCAACAGGGTTTGCACAAGAACTAACCACAAATTTTGGCAGTTTGTGCATCCCTGGGAAAAGTATAGTGGAATATGATGAGAGCCAGGTGGTATGTTTCACACTTGGGTTGGAGCATACACTTTTATATGGGTGTTTATACAAATATGATTGTATGTATAATCAGTGAAACTGAGCGGTGTCAAGAATATATTTCTGAACATTTGTAAAAAGCGTGTTTTACTCACCTAACTGAAAATTAGGATGAGCAAATGCCATCACTTGGCATTCGGCATCCCGTTAACTCTGCATATCAGTCTTCTTTTCGGAACTACTAGACCAAACTCTGCCAAAATTGGCATAATTTATCTCTTCCAAGTTTGTTCAGCAATAACTCAATAATGCTTTCACTGAATCTCATGAAATTTTGTAGAAATGTTTCAATCAGTAAAGGCAACACCCTTTTCAATTTTTACAATTTTCATGTTTGTCATTCTGGAGTTATGGGTCTTTAACTCTTTACCCAATGAATTGGCCACATCTGCCTGCTTAATATGCAAATTCAGCAGCTGAAAAAATACTATTTTTAAAAAAAAATTTGACAAACCCATATCATATGACCCCTCTTTGGAACAAGCTCGTTGAACTCATTCCAATGAGGGGTCACATGATATGGTTTTGTTGAAATTTTTGGAAAATTTTAAAAAAATGATATTTAATATAATAAATTTTGATATCATCTGTGTTGGGTAAAGGGTTAATCGTAAAAAAATACTTGTGTCCTTCAGCATATTCCTATGTTGTATGATAACTCAAGTTTCCTTTGACCAATTCTCATAATATTTATACACAATAGTGAAATTGATCAAATGAAGCTCCTTTTCGTTTTTGATGGTTTTCTGTTTTTTCTTTCCAGAGTTATGGAATATGAATCTTCAAAAAATTGGCAATTTTGTACATGTCATATGATAACTCAATAATGCTCTCATCGAATCTCTTGAAATTTTGTAGTAATGTTACAATCAGTAAAGGCAATACCCCTCTTTGGGGGGGTATTGCCTTTACTGATTATGATAACTCAATAATGCTCTCATCGAATCTCTTGAAATTTTGTAGTAATGTTACAATCAGTAAAGGCAATACCCCTTTCAATTTTACGATTTTCAGGATTGCCCTTCTGGAGTTATGGGACTTTAATCATAAAATAATAACAATTTTTCACATGTCATATCATTACTAAAGTTTGTTTTTACTGATTCTCATAATTTATAAACACACTATTGAGATTGATCAAACAAAGCTCCCTTTCATATTTTGATAATTTTCAGATTTGTCGTTCCACAATTATGGGACTTGAATCGTCAAAAATAACAATTTTTAGGCCATCAATGTTGAAGGAGTAGTGTGGACTAGAAAATTTTCTGACCTGTTTTGCTATGCATGATTGCAGGCAACCACTGGTATCCTTGGGCTTTCAAATTTCATATGTTTGTTAATTGCTTCAGTATAAGTTATCATTAACTCTTGACTAGACAGTTTTTAGATTGTGGAGATTTTTAATACACTGTTCAACTTTTTTCTTGGTTTAGACTTAAGAAAAATTCTGACCTGTTCTTCTAGACATGAATGCAGGCAACCACTGGTAAATAAAGTTTTGGTGAGTGTGAACTCAATGTGTTCCATTTATAATAAGCCTGAAGATATTGTATGGGATACTGTTGGTGAGCTGATGGGATGGGGATGGACCCCCCCCCCCCTCCCCTCCTCGTTTTTTTGTATGTAGCTTTTTGATGGGTGCCTCCACATCAAGTTTTAATTTCGTTCTGATCCTTTCTTTATCGAAGAGTGATTGCCCTAGAACTTGAAAATTTCACATATTGGCTGCGGGAAAGGTCCTCATCTATCATACAGACTGCTGTTGTATGAAATTGGACTGGAAACAAGACATTTCATTGTAAATATCTCTGTTATATAATAATGTAATAATGATATAACTACTCTGGAACCCAAAACAGCTATTCGGAACATCGTTTCACTGGCCTCTCAAAAGATAGGTGGTCTCTCAAGGAAGGTTTTACTGTACTGTACACTGTTCAAATTGCAAAGCGTTTCAAATGCTGGGCCCACAGTGATGGCCCCCATCACATTGCATCTAGTTCTCTCTGCCTAATGTTTCTTTCCCTTTCCTGTTTCCCCAGGATGTTTCTAACAATCTGTCAGTAATTTTTTTTAAAAAAAAATCATTTGAAATGGCTACCCAAGGACAACAGATCTTAGGTGCTCTTTAAATTAGGCCCTATCCCATATTGTCGGCTTTTTGGGCTATGTTGGTTTATTAGCTCAGGTTCAGCCCAGTTCTATCAGGACAGTAGCTATTACTAAAATTAAGTTTTCAATTTGAAAATGTATGAACTTTAATAAAAAAAATTCAGTTTGATATATTTATTCATGCTTAAATATGTATTCAGCTGTACGGAGAAAAGGTATTCAATGTTTTACCATGGCAGAAAGCTTGCTTATATCGTTTGGATGTTTTTGATTTACAGTTACTGAAACATGTTACCATTGCATCTGGCGGTGTTCTACCAAAGATTCATCCTGAGATGATAATGAAGAAAAAAACGAGCAAGAAATCTGCTACCTCACCATCACCGGCAGCATCACCAAAAGCCAAAAAGGTTAAGGCATCAAAAGACACATCTGCTAAAGCTGGCAGTAAGAAGAAAGAAAAGGCTGCAAAGCAAAAAAAAGCAGTTAAAACCATTAGAGCAGAAAAGGTATAGATAATTAACATTATTATTGACCTCATATTTTTCACATATTTTCAGGTTAAATTAAGAGAGTTTCAGATTATTATCCCCTGCCATGTAGTGGGAGGGGAGTATAGGAAAAGAATGAGTTCCATCTGTCCATCCTTCCATCTGTCCATCCTTCCTGCTTTTTTTGTCATCATATTTACCAGAAAACCATTGAAAGTATTTTCCCCAAATTTGCTTTATAGCTTTTTGGTGATAATATTATGAATTGGATTGTGAACCAGCTCTCTCCAAACATTTCTCCAAACTGCCCTTCTAGGACTTGGACTTACTCACACTGTATAAGTAATTCAGTGTTGTTTTTGGTGATTCCAAGAAATTTTGCACCATCGTTCCTGCAATTTTTACTTTTTGAGGGTCAAGAACAGCACCTGTGAGTTCAACCAAGGGAGCGATGAAAATTTACGTCTTGAAAGGATTAAATATTAAATGTTACAATATGTGGCACAGAACGGCCCATTCTCACATGTATTATTTGCTGAAAATACAATTTAAAGATATTTTCATCAATAAAACATGAAGAATAAATTGCAAAGTACCACTTGCTGTTTGCACACAATTCAGCATAAGGTCACTGATGAGATTTTCTGTTGATATTTACTGTTTGTGGAGTTTAGATGTTTCAGAGTATCCTCCCTTGATGTGCAGACACACATGTATTGGTTACAATACAGTGTTTTTTTTTCCATTGACGACAGTACTAATCTTTCCTCCTCTCCCCATCTTATCAAGCTGATTTGGGCAAAAACAACCATCTATCCATTAAGTTTATCATCTCATGAAAACAATATACTGAAAAAAAATATAGGTCGCCATGTGAATTTTGCCTTTAAATTTGGAGCTTACTGTACTCCCGTCCAGTTTTGCACTGAATGAAATAGACATATTTTTACCTACCGCCACCCAATTTTAATCTTCTCTCACACATTTCAGAAGACAATAGTCACCAATATTTTATATCTTTTCCTAAACATGCACTTTAAAACTTTATTCACACTTACAAGCTCTGTTCATTTTCCACCAATCGGATAATTCCATGAACGTTTATCCTCCATTAAAGGTTGAGTGCAGACCACTAGAGGCGCTGTTTACCACGAAAACACTGTATTGTAACCTATAATGTGATGAATGTGTGCTTGAAATCCCCAAGTAATCCCCCACTTGTGACACACTAAAAACACTTAATTTTTATACTCTACCAATGGCCCAGACTTAGCTGGTGTTAACTCTTTAAATTTTAGGGCCTGTTACGACCCGTAATGTAATAAATGCCCATAATGTAATACCTACCCATAATGTAATACAAAAACGACCCATAATGTAATACGAACCCATAATTTATATAAAAAACGACCCATAATGTAATAAATGTAATAAGGTGTAATAAATGTTAGGTACCCATAATGTAATAAAATTTTTAAAAAATTAGATACAAATTACACTTTTCCAGGCCCGTAATGTAATAAAATTCTAAGTTTGATTTTTGTTTTTTCTCTTTACTCCAGCAGTGCGTTCGGCTACTTATGACACATCCTACGCCTTCATCAATGCTGCCAATGGCCCCTATGCCGTACACAGCCAACATGTTTGGGTGTGTTGGGATTATGATGGAGAGTATTCCGGGACCTGGGGCGGGTATACTCTGCTCTGAGTGGCAGGCATTATCCCTCTTCTATTTGTACCACCCGCGCAAACGTCTTCCTCAATAGCCTCTACTGCCCTGCCACAACCATATAGGTCTACCTTACCAGACATTCAGTAATTTTGATTCCAGGATGGTCATTTATAACTGCAATCATCATAGGATATCCCCCATTCCAATACCAGTACACTCACCATATCGCCTCCCGATATTCCTCTGCGCTGCTTGACTCAACGTCTTGCTTCTGTTCTATCTTTTCCTTGTATCCCACACTATACGCCCCCCCCCTCCCACTATCCGGTTATTGTGCACCCAAACCCCACTGCACCCCACTACACCTTCTGCCTCAGCAACTTTGGCCAGAATTGCTTGCACTTATTAACAGTATAGGAACCTGCTACCCGCATTGCTTTTATGCAAGTGAACAGCCGGTCGAATATGATGGTTGCAGTTATAAATGACCATCCTGGAATCAAAATTATTGAATGTCTTGTAAGGTAGACCTATATGATTGTGGCAGGGCAGTAGAGGCTATCGAGGAAGTCGTTTGTGTGGGTGGTACAAATGGAAGAAAGATAATGCCTGTCACTCATAGCAGAGTATACCCGCCCCAGGTCCCGGAATACTCTCTATCGTAATCCCAACACACCCACACATGTTAGCTGTGTACGGCATAGGGGCCATTGGCAGCATTGATGAAGGCGCAGGATGTGTCATAAGTAGCCGAACGCACTGCTGGAGTAAAGAGATAAAACAAAAATCAAGCTTAGAATTTTATTACATTACGGGCCTGGAAAAGTGTAATTTGTATCTAACTTTTTAAAATTTTTATTACATTATGGGTACCTAACATTTATTACACGTTATTACATTTATTACATTATGGGTCGTTTTTTATTACATTATGGGTTCGTATTACATTATGGGTCGTTTTTGTATTACATTATGGGTAGGTATTACATTATGGGCATTTATTACATTACGGGTCGTAACAGGGCCAAACACAAATTTTGCCCCCCCCCCCCCCCCATCCCCAAAATTTGCATCAAAATCCAAAATATACATATCCTATGTGGTCCACCATACTTTTGTCCACTGCGCATGCGCAGTGTCAAGGAAGTACCGAAATTGGCGCCAAATCTTCATTCTTTGTTTGGCCCTTCGATCAGTAACATCTCACTGATATCTGTGCTTATAATCTCAGTTAAAATGATGCCAGACACAAAATCATGAAAGAAATGGTGGATCTAAGGATGAAATAAGAGAATGAGAGAAAGAAACAGTGGGAGGATGTGTTCAGGACTGTAACTTATAATTTTTATGCAAAATTTTTTCATGTTCCCTAATTTTGGGGCATGGGCCTGATGTTTTCATTCTTGCTATGAAATTTCCACGGTTTGTTCAGTGTTTCCTCTCTCCCTTTCCTTGATACTCCCCTTGCTATTCTCCCATGCTTTTGGCATAATTTTTGTAATTTTTTACTAAAATTTCTTGAGAGTTTTTGGCATAGTAACCAAATGTTTATTCTGTTTTTCCCCATGGTTACGTCCTCACCCTAGGGGTGGTTAGGCATTTTGGTCATGCATCTACCATCCGATGTACTGCTGTTTCTTCTGTGGAAGTTTCTGTTTTACATCGGATAGTGTTTAAAATTGGTTACTGATTTCGGGCCATATTTTCAGTGCCTGGAGTCTTGTTTCCGGTTTTTATTCACTTTTGTTTACGTTGACAACGGTCACTTCTGACAGTGATTCCTTGTCTTTTATTTGGTTCTGTTCATAGCCAGATACATTAATGTTGTCCGTAAGTGTAGCATTAATTTTTAGATATGTTTTAAAATTTTTGTCCACACTTAGGCTTTTTTGGGATCCATTTGGGCTCATCGGTCCCTTTGGGAACTTGGGCTCATCTTGAAATTGTTTTTTAAAAAATTTTTCTTTTCAATTATTTTTTGAAATTTTTGTAATGGATTATATTATTATTATGTATTTTTGTTTTTCAAGGGTTAGTGCGAGTACGATGACTGTTTAATATTTTTTCAAAATGAAAGAATATTGTTCAAATTGTAAATCAAGGAAGTCTTCCTCTGATTCTCATGTTCATTGTATTTGCTGTAGTCAGTGTACTCGCACTAATTCTTGCTCAGTGTGTGCCAACTGGGATGACAAACGTTGGAGACGTGTGTCACGGTATTTTGTTAGTGGTGAGAGGTCCATGCCGGTCCTCTTTTTCAGAGGAACAAGAACAGGGTGATGTTTCCGTGATGTCTTCAAGAAGTGTGCTTCCGTCGTCGCAATTGAATGAAGAGCTAGTGGCAAAAGTGCTCAACGAAATTCGGCAAGTGCCTAAGGCCCCTAGTAGGATCGACGGCCTTGTCACCCGCTAGCTCGCCCAGTGAAGCAATCATTCGAGAAATGATTGTGACACCGGGTTCGTCCGTTGTGGTCCAGAGAGGAGATCAGGTGTTGCGAGCACTATAAATTCTAACCGTGCACATCCGGCGACAACGGATTGGAGGATGGAATGGAGGAAGCCAGTCAGTCCGGTAGCTAGCTCGTCCATGTCTACCCGGACCGCGAGCGAGAGAGGTACCTCTCTCTTACAGCAACATCTGGGCCCAGATGCTGTTGTACGTAACGTTCGTCAGTCGGGGCATACGTCCACTCCTCCTGCTCAGGACGCTCCGTCGCATAGACAGTCCGGCGCGGCTAGTCTAATGGCTTCCTCATCCACATGTCAGCACACACGACCACACCTTGGCTACATGACCACAGATATCCAGCCTGCTTTGCCAACCAGGGATTCCACGTTGACCAGGACACACCATCCGGTAGCCAAGGACACGTGGCCTTACCAGGCGGGACGTTCACATAAGAGAAGTATGCAGGAATTACCGTCCCAGGAGCTTCCAGCGGCTAAACTACGTAAGACCGCGGCTCCACAGGCCTACGTGACGGACTTGCTATCACAGATAGCTCAACTCATCACAGCATCCCAGCAACCTTCAGAAACTTTTTCAGAACAGGAACTGTCTGAGGAAGCTGGGTCGGTACGCTCCCCTGCAGAGTCAGAAAGGGACGACCGAGGTTCACATGTAGTCCAGTCGGATGGTGAAAGGGAATCAGCGGAGCTGGAATTTTCCCTTTCCGAACAACATAAGGTGGCCATAGATTTCATCCGGCAACACCTTCTGGAAGTTGTTCCTCTGGACCAGAGTGCTGCGATACCTGATAAGAGACTGATAGCGTCACTGGACGCAGACTTTTTGGGCCGGAATAAGGATATTGCGCCTGAGTTTCCGACCCAGTCCAGAAATGTCACACGGACATTTGAACTTCTAAATGACGCTACATTCAAGCTAGCCTCTAAGACTGGCAAATCCAGTTTCTTATTGCCTCATGCTGTACATCTGCCATTCATCAACAGTAGAAATAGATTTGAAACGGCAGGACAGGGCGTGTCGAGAGTTCCTCTGCATTTAGACGACCAGGCAGAAGACTTGGAGTTGTCTTTGCCGGCGTCTACGTCGATTCTCTCCAGTATGTTGGAGACGACAATCTCGTCTAACAGAGCCAGTTTAGACACCTTATCTTACGCAGATCACCTTACCGGAGCATTATCACTACGTCTCGATGGAAAAGAATTCCAAGAGGTTCAAACTTCCTTGAGAGTTCTTTCGAGGGCCATAGCATTCTCCATGTATAACTCCGCCCTTTCAGTGGCAAATTTGGAGTTAGTCAGATGTGATGCTGCCCTGGCTTCATCCACAAGAGTGGATACTAAGGTGAAAAACTCTTTTCGAGTCGCTCCGGTTTCAGGAGAGCTTCTCTTCGACGGCAAGCTTTCGCTAATCTATGATCAGATTATTAAGAAAGTTTCGGACTCTCTGCTTTTTAAGTCCGCTTCGAAAAAACCAGACTCAGCAGAGAGGAGTAAGGCAGGGACTTCTGGGGTGAGTGCGTCCAAGGGAAGTTCCTATAGAGGATCTAAGAAAGCCTCTACGTCTTACTATAGAGACCGTCAGAGTAGCGACTCAGGTAGGGGTCGTAATGCTGGCCGAGACAACCGGTCAGACGGCCCTAGGTCGACTGGTCGAGGTGCGGGTCAGGGAGGACGTAGTTTCTCCTCCTGCAAGCCTTGCAGGTCCAGGAGGTGATGGTCTAAACCTCTATTGCGCTCCAGTGGGCGGAAGGCTGTCGAGATTCTTAACCAACTGGTTGTCAATTACGGACGACCCATGGGTGCAGGGGGTTATTTCAGAAGGTCTAAAGCTGTCCTTCAAGGAAAAACCTCCGTTAACACGAAGTCCACGTTGGACTCAGCTTCCGGCAAACCTTCAGAAGAGAGATTCGCTTCTATCAGAAGTCCAATCTCTTCTGGAGAAGAATGCAATAGAGGTCGTAGAAAACCAGGAATCTCCAGGTTTCTACAGTCACCTGTTCCTGGTTCCAAAACCAGATGGCTCGTTCCATCCAGTTATAGATCTAAGCTGGATAAACAAGCTGATTGTGGCTCCGAAATTTTATATGGAGACCACCCAATCGGTCAGAGCGAGCATTCAAGTGAACGATTATGCTGCGAGCATAGATCTCAAGGATGCGTACTTTCACGTCATGGTACATCCGGCGTTCAGAAGTACCTTCGCTTCGCTGTCTTAGGGGTCATTTATCAGTTCCGACCAATGTGCTTCAGTCTGAATCTAGCGCCCTGGGCCTTCACTCGAATAATGAACTCGGTAATGACTCATTTCTGAGCTCATTTGTCTGCGGTAACGTCGGCTTACTTGGACAACATTCTTCAGAGGTACGGCAACAGGTTAATGCTTCAGAACGATGTTCAGAATCTGCTTCAACTGCTCTGACGTCTCGGTTTCTTGTCAACCTACTCACAATTGTTTGCAATTGACTGTAACGTAAGTGCAAGCCCTACTTCGTAGCTAACTCAAGCTTTTAGAGAACTTTTCCAAACAAGTTGGAAAAAGTAATAGAGTGCAAAAGCACGAAAAAGATCGAAAAAAGGGTCGAGCGAGACCAGCGCTCGAAATTACAGGTACTCTCTCTGCACACCTCTTGCGTTTACTGAGCGCATGCGCAACAATTGTGATGTCAATTCCTTTTATTTCCGCCATTTGTACATGGTCAGAAATTTTTGTGACTCATGCTACTTTGCTGTTATTCTTCATGAACAACTTATTATATGTGCTCTGCATTTCATTGTGTGCAAGTGGATTGTATCCTTTTATCAAGCTATCCAAAATTGTTTTTGATTAATGTTATTTTTGATCATTATTGCTTGTTTCTTCACACTTAATCTTGTTTTTCCCCCACGTGTGAACACGGCCTTTGTGCTGTTTTCCATCGGCGGGAAGCTTGATTCCATTTTCATTCATATAATGCCAAAGACTATTCCTTGTACCTCTTGCTTGCAAGTGAAGCATGTGGACGACTCTCATTCCACATGTGTCACTTGCAACATTTGCACCCAGGCCCAATCATGTGGTATTTGTGGGGTTTGGTCCTCTAAATTCTGGGCTTCTGTTAACAAGGTGGTTCTGTCCAGAGCTAGAACCCCTCGTTCTCGGGGTAAGGGTAGCCGTGCCGTAGCAGACATTTCTGCTGGTGCACGTGGTGACTGTCACACAGGATTCTGATCTGTCTTCTGTGGCGAGTTCCTCTGCAACTGTTGATGGTGCTAGTTCAGTGATACCTGACGTGGAGACCGTGGTCTCTCTGTCTTCTGATGTCACTCTTGAGGCGTCTGTTTTCGTAGAGAGCTTCTCTGAGGTCAGCTCGGTCACCATCTCCGATCTGCCTCCTACGCCGTCGACAGTTGCTGAGGAAGTTGTTACTACAGATCCTATTCTGTCTGATGGTGGCTCTTCCATCTCCTCTGGGGATGGTCTACAGTCTAGGGGGACTGAGGCTGTATCTGCTGGTGTGTCTGTGTGCTTTCAGCCTCCCCTAGCCTCACGGCGGGGTTGTGCAGGTTTGCTGTCTGCTCCGTCTCATCTGGCTAGGTTTGCTCCTAGTCGGTTGAGCCAGTCGGTCACTTCGGCAGCGATTCCTCGTCCCTCGAGTGAATCGTTTATTGTTCCTCCTTCCCCTGCTAGTGTGCCTCCTAGCAGGATGGTGTTGGGACGTTGGCATCCAGGGCCTGCTGTTCGGCAGTGGTCAGTGACAGCCCCTGTTAGCTGTCACTCTCGGAACCTTCCTCCGGTGATTTCTCACTGTGTTCTGAGTCTGGGTGTCGATCGATGCTTGCCGTCGGTCTCAGAGGATGGGCAGTTGGGGCCGTCTGCCATGCAGAGGCCAATGACAGGTTCCTGTCATTCTTGGGACAATGTCTGATGCAGGAGATCGACAATCTCCTCTCCAAAGGGGCGATCGAGGTGGTCAGGAACACCCTTTCACCAGGGTTTTACTCGAGACTTTTCTTGGTGCCGAAGAAAAACGACCCATTTCGTCCTGTCATCGATCTGAGTATCCTGAACGAGTGCATTATAGCTCCTCGTTTCAGTATGGAGACTTTCCGGTCAGTTCGGCGTTCAGTTCATTAGGGCGACTTTGCTGCCAGTATCGACCTGTAGGATGCCTACTTCCATGCACCCATTCATCTGGCGTCACGGAAATATCTTCGGTTCTCGTTTCGGGATCGAGTTTATCGATTCAGAGCTCTCCCGTTCGGTTTTAACCTGGCTCCTTGGGCCTTCGCCCGACTGATGTCACATGTGCTTGCTTTCCACCGTACTCAGTCGGCTGTGACTTCGTCAGCCTACCTGGACGACATCCTCCAACGGCACCACGATGCTGCTGTTCTGGAGTTAGATGTCCGGCAGTTTCTTTGCCTGCTAGAGTCGCTGGGTTTCAGAGTCAATTGCGAGAAGTCGGATCTCCTTCCTTCTCAGCGATTCCGTCATTTGGGGATGGATTTCGACACTCTTCACAATGTAGTGTCGGTCCCCCATGCTCGGGCGATGATTCTTTCCGCCTTGACTCGGAACCTGCTTCAATCTTCCTCGGTCTCGGCCAGGACTTTCCTTCGGATGCTGGGCCTTTGCGGTTCGGTGACAGATCTCATTCTGCTCTGTCGCTTGTTTGTCCGACCTCTCCAACACTTCCTGTTGGATCATTGCGTCCGAATGTAGATCCGCTGGACCTGGAACTCACTATTCCTTGGTCTCTGCTTTGTCACCTCCACCCTTGGGCCGATATTCCCTGGATGACCCTGGATGACACAGGCTGTTCCATTGGATCTTCCTTTGGCCGATCGCATCTTTACTGCGGATGCCAGTGATCGGGGCTGGGGTGCGACGTTGGATCCTCTCGGTCTGTCTACTCACGGCGAGTGGGACAGCGAGCAGGTGGGCCTTCATATCAACCAGAAGGGGCTCCTTGCTCTTCTGTTGAGTTTTCGACTTTGGATCCCTCATCTGTCAGGCCATTTTGTCCTACTTCTTTCGACAATTCGACAGTAGTGGCCTACATACGGAATCAAGGAGGCACACATTCGATTCCCATGTATCGGCTGTCTCAGGATCTTCTTCTGTTGGAGAGGGATGTGAACGCTCGGGTGTCCATTTGACACATTCCCGGGCGTCTCAGCGTCCTAGCAGACTCCCTGTCCCGACACGACAGTGTCCTTCCAACTGAATGGATGCTACATCGGTCGGTGTTTCAGGCGATTTGCGAGCAGTGGAGTCGCCCTCAGGTCGACCTTTTCGCTACTCCCTGGAATCATCAGGTACAGACCTTTGTCTCCCCTTGTCCAGATCCTCTGGCATTTGCAGTCGACGCTCGGTCTCTGGACTGGACAGGTTGGATCGGCTATGCCTTTCCTCCTGCACCGATTCTTCCTCAAGTATTAATGAAGATTTGTGCTTGCAGTTGCAGGATTATTCTGATCACACCTCTGTCTCCACAGAGGGTGTGGATCAATCTGCTGCAGCCTCTGTTGGCAGATCGGCCAATTCGTCTACCTCTACGTCGCGATCTTCTTTCCCAGGGTCATCCCAGGAAGTATCACAACAACCTGGCGAGCCTGTCCCTTCATGCCTGTCTTTTATCAGGTCCAGTCTCCGACATAGAGGTTTTTCGAGACGAACAGTGGAGTGCATTTCTGCATCGCGGCGACATTCCACTGGCATGACTTATGCTACGAAGTGGAAGGTTTTCTGCCGCTGGTGTGCAGATCACAATGTGGATTACCGTGATCCGTCAATCGCTCAAATTGCATATTTTCTGGTATATCTTTTTGACTCCAAGGGCCTCCAGCCTATTACGATTAAGGGCTATCGGTCTATGCTGTCTGATACTTTCTCTTATGTGGGAAAGCGGTGCATCGGTCCTAATCTTTTTCTCTCCAAACTCATTCGGCACTTTTCTTTGAAGAGGCCTCGAGTTTTGCTTCTTACACCCAAGTGGAACTTGGCATGGGTGTTGCATTGTTTGGAGGGGGCGCCATTCGAGCCTTTATCTGAGACCAATATGCGTTTTCTCACCTATAAGACGGCTTTTCTTCTAGCGTTTGCTCGACGAGTCAGTGAGCTTCATGCGCTGTCTGTTGATTCTGCCTTCTTCAGAAATGAGGTTAACAGTGTCACCTTCACTACTGATTGCTCTTTTCTGGCTAAGAATCAACTTCCTGATTCAGTACCTCCTCCCATCTGCATTCGGGCTCTCCCTGCTGTCAATGGCCGGAGACCTATTCTTTGTCCTGTTCGTGCGATCAAGACTTACATTACTCGCACTCAGTTCATTCGGAGGGGTCGGAAGAGATTCTTTCTGTCTCTCATTCCTAAGAGGCAGTCTATCTCTTCCCATTCTATTTCCAGGTGGATCTGTCTTGCAATCAAGCTGGCTTATTCCCGTTTGCGTCGGATCTTGTTTCGAACCGGTTTAATGCTCATGAGGTTCGTGCCATTTCTACATCCTGGGCTCTACCTTCTCCTCCTTTTATCTCCACCACCTTCAGCAGCAATCTGAGGACCTTTATTCTTTACGCCCTCTCGTTGCTGCTCAGGATGTTGTGCACCCTCGATAAATTGTTTTTATCGAGGTTGTGCTTCTCTCAGCCTTGTTCTTTTCAGGTGCTTTCTCTCTATCTTCATTACAGGTTTCGCTATTGTTCTCTGCCATCCTTGCTTTTCTTTCTGCTACTCTTATTGGTATTGGTTATGTGATTCACCTCCTCCTATTGTTTATTCAGCCAATTGTAAACAATTGTGAGTAGGTTGAAAAGAAATTAAAAATATCTTTGATATCGATGTCTCCCGCTAAATCACAAACTTCTCATTGGCGGAAATACAGAATTGATGTCACGGTTGTTCCGCATGCGCTCGGTAAACGCAAGAGGTGTGCAGAGAGAGAGTACCTGTAATTTTGAGCGCTGGTCTCGCTCGACCCATTTTTCAATCTTTTTCGTGCTTTTGCTCTCTATTACTTTTTCCAACTTGTTTGGAAAAGTTCTCTAAAAGCTTGAGTTAGTTCCGAAGTGGGGCTTGCACTTACATTACAGCCAGTTGTAAACCATTGTGGTAGGTATGTTAAGAAACAAAATTTACTAAAAAATTTTAATTTCATTGTAAACGAAAAGAAGTTGGATCTAGTTCCGTCCAAGTCATTCACCCACTTGGGAATGAGCTTCGAGACGCACAACAATCTGGTTCATCTGCGTTACCCAGAGCGAAATTAGTCAGTTGTTACGCTCGCTTTTGTCTTCACTCAGATGTAGTAACAGCGAGAGAATTCAAGCAACTGATAGGTTTGTGCGGAGCGGATGGGGCAACTACACACATGTCCACTCCAGATATTTTTTACTCAGAATTGGAGTGTGAAGATTCATTCGCTCAAAACGAACATCGTCTTGTCAAAACAAGTAAAACAAGAGATTCAGACTTGGGCAGATATTCAGTGGTTAACTCAGGGAGTGCCACTGCAACTGCCGGATCCGATTTTTATGATTATGACGGATGCGAGTCAAACAGGTTGGGGCGCAACTTTGAGACCAACAGATTCGAGGTGCCAGGGTCTTTGGGATCCGCAGTTCCTAAACAAGCACATAAACATCAAAGAGATGATGTCAATTTGGCTTGCGCTACATCATTGGATAAACATTATTCAGAATTCACATGTTCAAATTCTGTCCGACAATTCAACAGTAGTAGCGTATATTCGGAACCAGGGAGGCACTCATTCCATACCGTTGTTCAACTTAACGGAAAGAATCCTTCTGTTTGTCCTAGAGCATCAGGTTCTTCTGTCAGTCTGTCATATTCCGGGTCGTCTGAACGTTCTAGCGGACTCCCTTCTTGGAAAGGTCATATGTTGCTGTCAGAATGGACTCTCAACAAACGAGTATTCAATCAGATTTTTTACCAATGGGATCGTCCTATGATAGACTTGTTTGCTTTGCATCTCAACAATCAGTTGCAGACGTATATGTGTCGCCATGCCCAGATCCCCGAGCGTTCGCAATAGACGCTCTCTCGATCTCATGGGATGGAATGACAGGATATGCCTATCCTCCAGCTCTGTTGATTCAACAGATATTGCTAAAAATCAAGCAATCTCACTGCAAGATTCTGTTGGTAGCATCTCTGTCAGCCCAGAGACCATGGATAAATCTACTCAGGTGTCTGTTGTGGGACATTCCTCGGAAGCTTCCTCCATGGGAGGACCTTCTTTCCCAGGGGAAATCGCACACACTGCATCACAACCCGCAAGGTCTCAACCTTCACTTCTTTCCGTTGTGCGGTCCTTCTTGCACGACAAGCAGTGGATGCAATTTCTAACTGTAGGAGGACCTCCTCTTCGCTAAATTATGCTGCTAAGTGGGATGGTTTTCTCTCGTTGGTGTGGGGATCATTCTATTGATATTTATGATCCCTCCATTCCAGACATTGCTAATTTTTAGCTTAACTTGACATAGTCAAGATAAGCTATTGCCATCATGCGTGCGGAAGTCTGTGAGTCTGTGAATCTGTGAGTCTGTTAGTCTGTGAGTCTGTGAGTCTGTTCACATTTTCCTTTAGCACGGGCTACACCCTGCAGTTCTTGTCTGATTGTCACAAAATTTCATATGCAGGTTTGGGGTCATGTCTAGATGAGAACGTCCCCTTTTGGTCGCGATCGGGCAACCGGTATGGCTGCCTGAGCCCAGAACCCGAAAACCATTAGCACAGTCTACAGGTCGTATTTATGAAGGAATTTCATTGTAACTTGGTAGGATGCCTCTGTATAATGCCTAGATGAGAACATCCCCTTTTGGGCATGATCTATCAACCGTGATGGCTGCCCAAGCCCGAAACCCAAAAACTTTTAGCACAGTCTACAGGTCATCTTTAATGTAGAGGGATTTCATTGTAACTTGGTAGGATGACTCCTTATGATGTCTAGATGAGAATTTCCCCATTTGGGCATGATCTGCCAACCGTGACGACTGCCCGAGCCCAAAACCCGAAAACCTTTAGCACAGTCTACAGGTCATATTTATTGAGGAATTTCATTGTAACTTGGTGGGTTGACTTCATACAATGTGTAGATGAGAAAGTCCCCTTTTGGACGTGATTGGGCAACTGTGACGGCTACTGGGGCCCAAAGCCCGAAAATCTTTAGCACAGTCTACAGGTGATACTTATGAAGGGATTTCATTGTACCTTGGTAGGATGACTCTAAATAATGTCTAGATGAGAACGTCCCCTTTTGGTCGCCATCATTCAGCTGTGATGGCGAGCCCAAAAACCTTTAGCATAGGCAAAAGGTCATATTTATGGAAGGATTTCATTGTAACCTCCATATAATGCCTAGATGATGACGTCCCCTTTTGGTCGTGATTGGTCAGTTGTGATGGCTACAAGTGCATGAAGCCCAATAACCTTGAGCACAGTCTACAGGTCATATTTATGAAGGGATTTCCTTGTAACTTCTTAGGATCACTCCAGATGATGCCCAGATGAAATGTCCCCTATGGTAGCGATCATTCAGCCATGATGGCTGCCCGAGCCCGAAGCCCGAAAAACCTTTAGCACAGTCTACAGGCCATATTTATGAAGGGATTTCATTGTAACTTGGTAGGTTAACTTCATATAATGTCTAGATGAGAGCGTCCCCTTTTGGACATGATTAGGCAACTGTGACGGCTAAAGGTGCCCGAAGCCCGAAAACCATTAGCACAGTCTACAGGTCATATTTATGAGGGGATTTCATTGTAACTTGGTAGGATGACTCCAAATAATGTCTAGATGAGAACGTCCCATTTTGATCGCGATCATTCAACCTTAATGGGTGCCCGAGCCCAAAAACCTTTAGCATAGGTAAAAGGTCATATTTATGGAAGGATTTCATTGTAACCTATTAGGTTGACTCCATATAATGCCTAGATGATGACATCCCCTTTTGGTCGTGATTGGTCAGCTGTGATGGCTACAAGTGCCCGAAGCCCGAAAACCGTGAGCACAGTCTACAGGTCATATTTATGAAGGGATTTCATTGTAACTTCGTAGGATCACTCCAGATGATGCCCAGATGAGATTGTCCCCTTTGGTTGCGATCATTCAACCATGATGGCTGCCCGAGCCCGAAGCCCGAAAACCTTAAGCACAGTCTACAGGTCATACTTATGAAGGGATTTCATTGTAACTTGGTAGGTTGACTTCATATAATGTCTAGATGAGAACGTCCCCTTTTGGACATGATTGGGCAACTTTGACGGCTAAAGGTGCCCGGAGCCCGCAAAACCTTTAGCACAGTCTACAGGTCATATTTATGAAGGGATTTCATTGTAACTTGGTAGGATGACTCCAAATAATGTCTAGATGAGAACGTCCCATTTTGGTTGTGATCATGCAGCCTTGATGGGTGCCCGAGCCCAAAAACCTTTAGCATAGGCAAAAGGTTATATTTATAGAAGGATTTCATTGTAACCTGTTAGGTTGACTCCATATAATGCCTTCTTTGGTTGTGCTTGGTCAACTGTGATGGCTACAGGTGTCCGAAGCCCGAAAACCTTGAGCACAGTCTACAGGTCATATTTATGAAGGGATTTCATTGTAACTTTGCAGGATCACTCCAGATGATGCCCAGATGAGATTGTCCCCTTTGGTTGCGATCATTCAACCATGATGGCTGCCCGAGCCCGAAAACCTTTAGCACAGTCTACAGGTCATATTTATGAAGGGATTTCATTGTAACTTGGTAGGTTGACTTCATATAATGTCTAGATAAGAACGTCCCCTTTTGGACACGATTGGGCAACTGTGACGGCATCAGGGGCCCAAAGCCCGAAAACCTTTAGAACAGTCTACAGGTCATAATTATGAAGGGATTTCATTGTAGCTTGGTAGGATGACTCCAAATAGTGTCCAGATGAGAGCGTCCCCTTTTGGTCACGATCATTCAGCCTTGATGGCTGCCCGAGTCCAAAAACCTTTAGCATGTCTGTAGGTCGTATTTATGGAAGGATTTCATTGTAACTTGTTAGGTTGACTCCATATAATGCCTAGATGATGACATCCCCTTTTGGTCGTGGTTGGTCAACTGTGATGGCTACAGGTGCCTGAAGCCCAAAAATCTTGAGCACAGTCTACAGGTCATATTTATGAAGGGATTTCATTGTAACTTCATAGGATCACTCCAGATGATGTCCAGATGAGAATGTCCCCTTTTGGTTGCGATAATTCAACCATGATGGCTGCCCAAGCCTAAAGCCCAAAAACCTTTAGCACAGTCTTCAAATCATATTTATGAAGGGATTTCATTGTAACTTGGTAGGTTGACTTCATGTAATGTCTAGATGAGAACAGCCCCTTTTGGACACCATTAGGCCACTGTGTTGGCTACTGGGGCCCAAAGCCCGAAAATCTTTAGCACAGTCTACAGGTGACATTTATGAAGGGATTTCATTGTACCTTGGTAGGATGACTCTAAATAATGTCTAGATGAGAACGTCCCCTTTTGGTCGCCATCATTCAGCTGTGATGGCTACAAGTGCCCGAAGCCCGAAAACCGTGAGCTCAGTCTACAGGTCATATTTATGATGGGATTTCATTGTAACTTCGTAAGATCACTCCAGATGATGCCCAGATGAGATTGTCCCCTTTGGTTGCGATCATTCAACCATGATGGCTGCCCGAGCCCGAAGCCCAAAAACCTTAAACACAGTCTACAGGTCATATTTATGAAGGGATTTCATTGTAACTTGGTAGGTTGACTTCATATAATGTCTAGATGAGAATGTCCCCTTTTGGACATGATTGGGCAACTTTGATGGCTAAAGGTGCCCGGAGCCCGCAAAACCTTTAGCACAGTCTACAGGTCATATTTATGAAGGGATTTCATTGTAACTTGGTAGGATGACTCCAAATAATGTCTAGATGAGAACGTCCCATTTTGGTCGTGATCATGCAGCCTTGATGGGTGCCCGAGCCCAAAAACCTTTAGCATATGCAAAAGGTTATATTTATAGAAGGATTTCATTGTAACCTGTTAGGTTGACTCCATATAATGCCTCTTTTGGTCGTGCTTGGTCAGCTGTGATGGCTACAGGTGTCCGAAGCCCGAAAACCTTGAGCACAGTCTACAGGTCATATTTATGAAGGGATTTCATTGTAACTTCGCAGGATCACTCCAGATGATGCGCAGATGAGATTGTCCCCTTTGGTTGCGATCATTCAACCATGATGGCTGCCCGAGCCCGAAAACTTTTAGCACAGTCTACAGGTCATATTTATGAAGGGATTTCATTGTAACTTGGTAGGTTGACTTCATATAATGTCTAGATGAGAACATCCCCTTTTGTACATGATTGGGCAACTGTGACGGCTTCAGGGGCCCAAAGCCCAAAAACCTTTAGAACAGTCTACAGGTCATAATTATGAAGGGATTTCATTGTAGCTTGGTAGGATGACTCCAAATAGTGTCCAGATGAGAGCGTCCCCTTTTGGTCACGATCATTCAGCCTTGATGGCTGCCCGAGTCCAAAAACCTTTAGCATGTCTGTAGGTCGTATTTATGGAAGGATTTCATTGTAACTTGTTAGGTTGACTCCATATAATGCCTAGATGATGACATCCCCTTTTGGTCGTGGTTGGTCAACTGTGATGGCTACAGGTGCCTGAAGCCCAAAAATCTTGAGCACAGTCTACAGGTCATATTTATGAAGGGATTTCATTGTAACTTCATAGGATCACTCCAGATGATGTCCAGATGAGAATGTCCCCGTTTGGTTGCGATCATTCAACCATGATGGCTGCCCAAGCCTAAAGCCCGAAAACCTTTAGCACAGTCTTCAGATCATATTTATGAAGGGATTTCATTGTAACTTGGTAGGTTGACTTCATGTAATGTCTAGATGAGAACAGCCCCTTTTGGACACCATTAGACCACTGTGTTGGCTACAGGGGCCCAAAGCCCGAAAATCTTTAGCACAGTCTACAGGTGATATTTATGAAGGGATTTCACTGTACCTTGGTAGGATGACTCTAAATAATGTCTGATGAGAACGTCCCCTTTTGGTCGCCATCATTCAGCCTTGATGGCTGCCCGAACCCAAAACCCCAAAACCTTTAGCATAGTCTATTGGTCATATTTATGGAAGGACTTCATTGTAACCCGTAAGTTTGATTTCATATAATGCCTAGATGATGACATCTCCTTTTGGTCGTGATTGGTCAGCTGTGACGGATTCAGGGGCCCGAAGCCCAAAAACCTTGAGCACAGTCTACAGGTCATATTTATGAAGGGATTTCATTGTAACTTTGTAGGATCACTCCAGATGATGCCCAGATGAGAATGTCCCCTTTTGGTTGCGATCATTCAACCATGATGGCTGCCAGAGCCCAAAGCCCAAAAACCTTTAGCACAGTCTACAGGTCATATTTATTAAGGGATTTCAATGTAACTTGGTAGGTTGACTTCATATAATGTCTAGATGAGAATGTCCCCTTTGGACGCAATTGGGAAACTGACGGCTAAAAGCTAAAGCCCGAAAACCTTTAGCACAGTCTACAGGCCATATTTATGAAGGGATTTTAATGTAACTTGATAGGATGACTCATTTTGGAATAATTTCACTGTAACTTGGTAACTTTTGTTGATGTACGTTAACTGTCACATACATAAACTGTGAGGTCATATTAACCCACGCCCTCAGTTCTTTAATACAGTGTGCACCTCATATTATTTTTATCATAAACATAGCATACAGGGAACAGAAATGAACGTATTCCCAATTGTCACAATTCTTGTCTTATTTCATAATCCTTTCATAAACATTGAACATTATCCTTTTCATCAAACACAACACACAAGTTAAGCTACAGTGTCATTGACACTTTCCTTTGGTCTACTTGTTTGACGAGATCAAACTGCAGCCAATAACTATTAAGGGATATAGGTCTATGCTATCGGATACTTATGCTCATCATGATAGCTTACAAATTGGATCTAATGTCTCTTTATCTAAGTTAGTTAAAAACTTTTCGATAAATAGACCTAGAACCCTTAGGTTAATTCCTAAGTGGAATTTAGCTTGGGTTCTTCTGAAGCTAAAAGAAGCACCATTTGAACCGCTTGACACAGTAGACTTCAAATACTTATCTTATAAGACAGCCTTTCTCTTAGCCTTCTCTTCTGCTAGAAGAGTCAGTGAGCTTCATGCACTATCTGTTGATGATTCTCACTAGTGTTGGTAATACTATTACTTTGACTACTAAAAGAAAACGTGAATCACAATTCAGTTGATGGGAGCCACCATTTTTAACTTTGAATTCTGGGAGATACTGGGAAAGTTCCTAGTGATAAATATCTTTGGAAATCACCTCTTTCTTCCATGTAGATCTTTGAATCAAAGAAGCCAGTGTTTGGGAAGTTGAACTGATGACAACTCTGGTTTAATTTCCATTTGAAGGTCTCTTTTAGAAGTGTTTTCATTTTATTATTTTCTTTATTATTATTAGCTCAACTTTGACGTAAGTCAAATTTGAGCTTATGCTATGGCCAGTCGTCCGTCGTCCATCTGTCCATCTGTCCATCAACAATTCAATACAGCTCGGGCTAGAGGCTGTATTTATGAACCGATCTTTACGAAACTTCTTGGGTACCTTTGTTATCACTGTGGGACGAGAACGAGTGTTTTTGGGTCCGGTCCAAAATTCAAGACAGCCGCTGGCAGCCATTTTGTACAAAATTAGGTGCAATCAGATTTTTCCACAGAACTTGCATATGAAAGCTCTGATTTGAATAATTTTTGTATGAATGTTTAGTACCATGGGATATATCACATATAATACAGGTTTTTTTCCCGTGCATAAATTATGCAAATTAGACTAACTTTGATTTATTTAGTGTTGCTTTCAGCACTGTAAGTGCAAATGCCAATACGGCTCGGGCTAGAGGCCATATTTATGAACCGATCTTGACGAAACTTCTTGGGTACCTTTGTTATCACCGTGGGACGAGAACGAGTGTTTTTGGGTCCGGTCTGAAATTCAAGATGGCCGCTGGCAGCCATTTTGTACAAAATTAGGTGCAATCAGATTTTTGCTCAGAACTTCCATATGAAAGTGCTGATTTGAATAATTTTTTGTGTGAATGTTTAGTACCATGGGATACATCACATATAATACAGGTTTTTTTCTCGTGCATAAATTATGCCAATTAGACTACCTTTGATCTATATAGTGTTACTTTCAGCACTGTAACTGCAAATGCCAACACAGCTCGGGCTAGAGGCCGTATTTATGAACCAATCTTTACTAGTTTTGAAACGACTAGGGTATTTCGTAGTCGACTAGTCGATCGCTATTAGTTGACTAGTCGGCACCTAATATAAGGTTAGAACACAGGGGTTTTTTTTGGACCGACGAGAGAGGCCGAATATCGGCCCCATTCCCAATCGAAAATAGTCACTTTTTTCCCCAATTTGCTCCCCAAAATTACCAATTTGCTGTAGTTGGGAATTCATTCCTGTGTGACCAGTCGATTATTTTCAAGTGACAAGGACCGAATATTTGGCAGTGGGATTCACAGTGTGAATTGTTTCAGTGCGAAGGGTATTCACGTGTGTTGTTTTGAAACCATTTTAACAATGTCATGAAGTGTCCTTGACCGTGTTCTCCCAGATGTCGCTCTAAATTAGCACCTTGATGTGCAACAATGATAACTGATTGACTTGCAGTGACGTAAGTCAAAGTGACAAAATGCATCGCTACCAAGCATAACTGCTCACGAATGGTGCCTAAATTACGTTACCGACGGATTCCGTGCTTCTTAAAGCATGTTACCGATTTTTAGGTAATTGTTTCAATTCATGGCGTCAGCAAAGTGCATTTTTTTCAAGTTTAATTCTCATCCGTAGTCGTCGTTTGCTGCCAGTGGCCGACCACTGAGATTACCGTATTTGTCCGTGTATAAGTCACACTTTTTTACCTGAAATGTTATGTCAAAATCAGGGGTGCGTCTTATAAATGGGTACAACTTGTTTCAGAGAATTTTCAGGGGACTGACTTCTTTGAACAAACGTTGTTCCTATCGTTTGTCAATTGTATAACAGACAGTACAATTGTGTGGTTTTGACTGAGTGCAGATTCACCAAAATTATTTTCATTTTTTTTCAGTTTAAATTCTTCAGAAAATAAATTGCCAGTAAAATATTATGTGTGTTTTCTGTTACTTTTATCCATAAATAATAATAAAGAAGTATTCTATTTAGTCATTGTTGTTCAATCGGCCCATGTGTTTCAGTGCGTATACCGGAAATCAACAGGTTTGTGGGGCCAATATGGATGAAACCATAAAAAATACAAAATTATCAAAATAACAATGAAAAAATAAATAATAACACATTAAATGTATGCAAGCAATACCTGGAGAGAAGTATTTATTTATTCCATGAACCCCAATTCACTGATGTGTAATGTCCGGTTATAAATTACTCACACGTGCACCAGGTAAAGTTAGTTTCAATAGCACCAACAATGCTTAAGTGGGACAACAATTTGAAAACAATTTGCACTGTAACCTGCGCATTTGTTGTATTTTTATTGGTTTTTCCGGAACGTTCCGGAAAAACCAACTTAATCACAACAACTGTGCAGGTTACGGCGCAAATGGTGCTCTGATTCTGAAACTATGAAGTTTCATTCACAAACGAGTGTTGGATTTTCTTCACAGGGATGAAGACATTGGGGTGATAAACAAACAACGAAAAACAAATAAATGCGAGTATTTTTTAAATCTTTAATAATAATTTTCCTTTATTCTTTTATCTTATTCACCACGTGGTAACTGGTGAAAACTTACCTATTTCCGTTGCATCCCAAACTGCCCCAAATTGACAAAACGTAACTTGCAACTAATTCTTTTTCACTGCATATATTTAAAAATGGGGGTGCGACTTATACTGGGCTTTTGGCAAAAGGGAGGAATTCCAAGTGTGAGTTTGGGGTGCGACTTATACACGGGGGCGAATTATACACGGACATATACGGTAATCTACAAAATACATGTATCTGTGGAAAATGGCGACTAGTCGACTAGGAAATTGCTAATTGATTATCGGCAGAACCCTAGTCGACGTCGACTAGTCGACTAATTGTTTCAACACTAATCTTTACGAAACTTCTTGGGTACCTTTGTTATCACTGTGGGACGAGAACGAGTGGTTTTGGGTGCGGTCCAAAATTCAAGATGGCCACCAGCAGTCATTTTGTACATTAGTCAGTGCAATCAGTTTTTTGTACAGAACTTCTGTATGAAAGTTGTGATTTGAATAAATTTTTGTATGAATGTTTATTAACATGGAATACATCACATATAATATAGGTCTTTTTCTTCTCGTGCAGAAATTATGCAAATTTGATGAACTTTGATTTATTCATTGCTACTTATACACAGTAAGTGCACGTGTCAATATAGCTTGGGCTAGAGGCTGTATTTATGAACGGATCTTCACAAAACTTCTTGGGTACCTTTGTTATCACCCTGGGACGAGAACGAGTGTTTCTGTGTGGGGTCCAAAATTCAAGATGGCTGCCAGTGACCATTTTGTACTGAAATTAGGTCCAATCAGTTTTTTGTACACAACTTCTATACGGCTCAGGCTAGAGGCTGTATTTATGAACCGATCTTTACGAAACTTCTTGGGTACCTTTGGTATCACCGTGGGACGAGAACGAGTGTTTTTGGGTCCGGTCCGAAATTCAAGATGGCCGATGACAGCCATTTTATACAAAATTAGGTGCAATCAGATTTTTGCACTGAACTTCCATATGAAAGCGCTGATTTGAATAATTTTTTGTGTGAATGTTTAGTACCATGGGATACATCACATATAATACGGGTTTTTTTCTCGTGCAGAAATTTTACAAATTAGATGAACTTTGATTTTTTCAGTGCTACTTACACACAGTAAGTACACATGTCAATACGGCTCGGGATAGAGTCTGTATTTATGAACTGATCTTCACGAAATGTCTTGGGTACCTTTGTTATCACCTTGGGACGAGAACGAGTGTTTCTGGGTGCGGTCTAAAATTCAAAATGGCTGCCAGTGGCCATATTGTACCGAAATTAGGTCTAATCAGTTTTTTGTACACAACTTCTATAAGGCTCCGACTAGAGGCCATATTTATGAACCAATCTTTACGAAACTTCTTGGGTATGTTTGCTATCACTGTGGGATGAGAGCGAGTGTTTTTGGGTGTGGTCCGAAATTCAAGATGGCCACCAGCAGCCATTTTGTACCAAAATTAGTGAAATCAGTCTTTTGTACAGAACTTCTGTATGAAAGTTCTGATTTGAATAAATTTTTGTATGAATGTTTAGTAACATGGAATACATCACATGTTGTAAGGGGTTTTTTTTCGTGCAGAAATTATGCAAATTAGATGAACTTTGATTTATTCAGTGCTACTTACACAATGTAAGCACACATGTCAATACGGCTCAGGGTAGTGGCTGTATTTATGAACCAATCATCACAAAACTTCTTGGGTATCTTTGTTATCACCTTGGGACGAGAATGAGTGTTTCTGGGTGCGGTCCAAAATTCAAGATGGCTGCCAGTGGCCATTTTGTACTGAAATTAGGTCCAATCAGTTTTTTGTCACAACTTCTACACAGCTCATATTTATGAACTGATCTTCACGAAACTTCTTGGGTACCTTTGTTTTCACCTTGGGACAGGAATGAGTGTGTTTTGGGGTGCCTTTGTTATCACTGTGCTATGAGAACAAATATTTTGGGGTTCAGTCAGACCCACTCTGGGACTCAAAGATTTTTTTCTAGTTTAGCATCTGACTGTCACCACCTTTACAATACTTTACCTATACATTTGTTACAGGCAACGGTCAGTATTTATGTACAGGCCGTTACAAACCTTTATATGTACCTTTGTTATCAGGTCATTACCTAGATGTTTGTAATTGCTGTGTCACATACTATACATGTACATGTCGTTGTCTTGACAAGTTGAGCTACAGTGTCATTGACACTTTCATTTTTTGAGGGGGTGGGGGGGAGGGGGGGTCATATTGGAAAACACTTGATTACTGTTGTGATTCCAATGGTTTGAATAGAATACAGTTTGAACAAGTCATTCGACAGGATTCAGAAGCAGCTGAGATGAGCAGCAGAATAAGTCCAAAATGAAAAGTTGTACTTATATATTTTGACCATATTTTTATTTGGTAATACAACAAATGGGGGCATGGTGGCTCAGTAGGTAGAGGGGCAGGCTGCAAACTGAGAGGTCCTCGATTCGAATCTAGGTAACCGATCAACAGGTTAACCATTGTCAAATTAGGCAACCTGCTTGATGTTTTATCAAAATCTTGTTATTTCGAGGCCTGGAAATATGTGACCTTAAACACCAGTAAATAAATAATAATACAACAAATGTGAGCTGCATTAATAGTTTTGTAGTATCTCCTGTGGAGAGAAGTCCTCTCATTGAGGATGATTTAGAGGTAGTCGGCTTGTTACATACAGCATTTTTTGTCACACAAACTTTTCCCTGAAATCCATGCCATTTCCCTGAAAATGTCTTTGGGAGGTTAACATGTCTGCATGGGATTGACTGTCACATGGCATTGCACTTGCTTCAGATAATTCAGATACCTTCCATTCCCAACCCTGATTACTGTGCTACAAAATACCATATTCTGTTGGATATTCACTCAGTGAAACTAACTTTTGACTGTTGTCTGATATATCCTTTTTTAAATTTCCGGAAATCCAACATTGATTAGCAAATTGTGGTTCTATGATAAACTGGATATGCCTTGTGTATAAAGTCAGGATGCATGAAAATTTTGTTAAAATATGACTTTCTAGCTTTCATGATCATCTAAGATTCTGAAAGGGATATTAACCCTTTACCTAACAAATTAGCCACATCTGTCCACGTAATACACAAATTGAGCAGCTGAAAAAATATTTTTCAAAACATTTCAACAAAACCATATCATGTGATCTCCCCTCCCCCCCCCTCCCCACACCCCACCCATTACAATGCACTGTTGTTCTCGTTCCATTGAGTTCACACATTATGGTTTTGTTGAAATGTTTTGAAAAATTTGATAATAATATTTGAAACAAGACTTTATGATTCTGGAGAATCATGGCTTTTCCCGATGAGATTTCATGATTTTTCATGACCCCACACTGTCTGAAGAATTGTTTTTAACTGTCTCACTGGAGTTCCTTCATTGATGTTATGAGAAAGGCGAGTATAGTAGTAGTCTTAAATGACTCAGTTTGATAAAAAAAATTGTTTAGGTAAAAACCATCATTAACGGTGGAGAGGGTACTCCGGCTTCCTCCACCCGTAAAACTGTCACGGTCACGATTAGCCATTGTGCATAAGTATGTGACCTAAAACAATAATAAATAAATAAATAAATAACGGTGGAGAGGGTTAATATTAATTTCGTGGTCCAATGAGTCAATAACCGACAAAAGGAGATATGTTTGTTTGACACATACACACTGAGTACTGTGTCTATTTAAAAATGGTCCATTTTATCTCAAATGTATCCAAAATATTGATGTCTGGCAGTTTGTAGAGAGTTAACAAGTGCTAACAGGAATATTTATTCATGCAACTTGTAATGTCACACCAAGAACTGTGAATGGCCATTTTTTCTTTAAAATCTACAAGATGTTTTCAGAGAAATCCAGGGAGGACATGAATTTTAAGCTTTTCATGGGTATCGTTGTTTATCCAGCCCAAAACGGGTTAAGTGTTGTTTTTTGAATACCCTTATTACTTCCAAAAATAATTCTCAGTGAATTCTACTTCCTCTTATTTTGATCTCTCCTCTCAACTTCGGGTACTGTGGGTACGCAAACACAGCCCATTTTATCAACATTTTGATGTTTGAGAACCTGCATAGGGTTAACAAATGCTTACAGAAATAATTTGTACATGCAGCTTGTAATGTCCCACTAAGATCTGAGAATGGCCATTTTTGGTTGAAAATCTACAAGATGTTTTCAGAGAAATCCTCGGATAATATGAATTTTTAATCTTTTGAGAGGTATCGCTCTGTAACCAGTCCTAAACGGGTTAATGCTTGATTTTGTGAATACCTTCATTACTTACAAAAATGATCGTCGGTGAATTCCACTTCCAATGAAGGAGGTTATGTTTATCTTGCAGGTACACATCTGGTGTTATGGTTGCCCAAGAACAGCCCATTTTCTCCAAATGTCTATGCTTGGCAGCCTCTGAAGGGTTAACAAATGCTTATCAAAATATTTTGTCCATGCAACTTGTAATGTCACTCCAAGACCTGCATATGGTCAATTTTTCTTGAAAATTTTTTTTTGAGAAATCAACAGAAAACTGGAATTTTAAGCTTTTAAGGGGTATATCTCCTTAACTAGTCAAAAATGGGTTAAGACCTCGATTTTTGAATACACTTACTACTTACAAAAATGTTTCCCTGTCAGTTTTCCGTCCGGTAAAAGAAGTTATGTTTCTCTTTTGCATTTCCATTTGATGTTGTTGGTGTTTCAAAAACAGACTATTTTTTCAAAATTTTGACATTTATCAGTCCATGGAGGGTTAACAAATGCTTACCGGAATAATTTTTCCAATCAACTGGTAATGTGACACCAAGACCTATCAATGGCCATTTTCTCTTGAAAACCCTGTCAGATGTTTGTAAAGAAATCCAGGGAAAACATAAATTTTTACACTTTTGATGGGTATCACTATTAACAACCACAAAAGGGGTTAACGCTTGGTTTTTTGAATACCCTTATTACTTACAAAAATGGTCCTCGATGAATTCCACTTCCAACAAAGGAGATTATGTTTATTTCTCAAGTACACGTTGGGTGCTGTGCGTGTCCGAAAAAAAGCCCATTTCAACAAAATTACGATGCTTGGCAGCCTGCAGAGGGTTAATAAACGCTCATCAGAATATTTTGTCCATGCAGCTTGTAATGTCACACAAAGACCCGCGAGTAGTCAATTTTTCTTGAAGACCTATAGGATGTTTTTAGAGAAATCCACAGAAAATGGGAATTTCAAGATTTTAAGGGGTCTCTCTCTTTAGCCTGTCCAAAATGGGTTAAGACTTTGACTTTTGAATACCCTTACTACTTACAAAAATGTTTTCGTATAGATTGTGCGCTCGATAAAAGAAGACACTTTTCTTTGTGGCGTACCCGTTGGGTGCTGTTGGCGTCCAAAAACAGCCCATTTTATCACAATTTTTACTTTTAGCAATTTGTGGAGGGTTAACAAATGCTCACCGCAGTATTTTGTCCATGCAACTTCTATTGTCACACCAAGGCCTGGGAGTGACAAATTTTTCTTGAAAATGTACAAGACTCGTTTAGAGAAATCCACGGAAAACATGAATTTTTGAGTTTTATGGGGGTATTGCTGTTTAACCAGCCCAAAACAGGTTAATGCTTGGTTTTTTGAACACCCTTATTACTTACAAAAATGATTCTCGGTGAATTCCACTTCCAATAAAGGAAGTTATGTTTATCTCGCGTGTATCCTTTGGGTGCAGTGCAGACCTGAAACCGGCCTATTTCATCAAAATTCTATGTTTGGCAGCCTGTGGAGGGTTACCATATGCGTCGCCTGATATGTCGTGTGTATCAAAGGTCGTGTCACAGGCAGGTCTAGCAATGATGAATGTTTAAAAAAAATTTACAAGACGTGTTTCGAGAAAGTCCTAATAAACCCCAATTTTGGCATTTTTTTGCCAATTCTGACGAAATAAGGGTTAAATCGAAAAATTCGCTTTGGTACATTTTTAGAATTTGTGCCCCTCTATGAGTGTGCAAAATTTTGTGAAAATCGGTTCGAAAATGGCTTCTGAATCGTACGGACAAAATGTGTGGAAAAAAAACAAAAAAACAAAAAAATACTAGACTTTATGATTCTGGAGAATCATGGCTTTTCCCGATGAGATTCCATGATTTTTCATGACCTCCACAGTGTCTGGTGAATTGATTTTAACTGTCTCACTGAAGTTCCTTCACTGATGTTATGAGAAAGGTGAGTATAGTAATCTCAGATGACTCAATTTGATAAACAAATTGTTTAGGTAAAAACCATCATTAACGTTGGAGTGGGTTAATGTTAATATCGTCGTCCAACAAGTCAATGACGATAGAAGGAGTTATGTTTGTTTGACACATACCCACTGAGTGCTGTGTCTATTTGAAAATGGTCCGTTTTATCTCCCATTCATCCAAAATATTGATGACTGGCAGCTTGTGGAGGGTTAGCAAGTGCTAACAGGAATATTAATTCATGCAACTTGTAATGTCACACCAAGAACTGCGAATGGCCATTTTTAGCTCAACTTTGACGAAGTCAAATTTGAGCTATTGTCATGGCCCGTCGTCCGTCTGTCCATCCGTCCGTCTGTCCGTCTATCAACAATTGGCTATGGCTCGGGCTAGAGGTCGTATTTATGAACCGATCTTTACGAAACTTCTTGTGTACCTTTGTTATGACCCTGGGACGGGAACGAGTGTTTTTAGGTGTGGTCCGTAATTCAAGATGGCTGCCAGCGGCCATTTTGTACCGATGATGCAAAAATCAGTTTTTTGTACAGAACTTCTGTATGAAAGTTCTGATTTGAATAAAGTTTTGTATAAATGTTTAGTACCATGGGATACATCACATATAATACGGGTTTTTTTCTCGTGCGTAAATTATGCAAATTAGACTGACTTTGATTTATTTAGTGTTACTTTCAGAGCTGTAAGTGCCAAGCTGCTATGGCTCGGGCTAGAGGCCGTATTTATGAACCAATCTTTACGAAACTTCTTGGGTACCTTTGTTATGACCCTGGGACGGGAACGAGTGTTTTTGGGTGTGGTCCGAAATTCAAGATGGCTGCCAGTGGCCATTTTGTACCGATGATGCAAAAATCAGTTTTTTGTACAGAACTTCTGTATGAAAGTTCTGATTTGAATAAAGTTTTGTATAAATGTATAGTACAATGGGATAGATCACATATAATACGGGTTTTTTTCTCGTGTGTAAATTATGCAAATTAGACTAACTTTGATTTATTTCGTGTTACTTTCAGAGCTGTAAGTGCCAAGCTGCTATGGCTCGGGCTAGAGGCCGTATTTATGAACCAATCTTTACGAAACTTCTTGGGTACCTTTGTTATGACCCTGGGACGGGAACGAGTGTTTTTGGGTGTGGTCCGAAATTCAAGATGGCTGCCAGTGGCCATTTTGTACCGATGATGCAAAAATCAGTTTTTTGTACAGAACTTCTGTATGAAAGTTCTGATTTGAATAAAGTTTTGTATAAATGTATAGTACAATGGGATACATCACATATAATACGGGTTTTTTTCTCGTGTGTAAATTATGCAAATTAGACTAACTTTGATTTATTTCGTGTTACTTTCAGAGCTGTAAGTGCCAAGCTGCTATGGCTCGGGCTAGAGGCCGTATTTATGAACCAATCTTTACGAAACTTCTTGGGTACCTTTGTTATGACCGTGGGACGAGAACGAGTGTTTTGGGGTGCAGTCCCAAATTCCAGATGGCTGCCAGCAGCCATTTTGTACCGACGATGCCGAAATCTGTTTTTTGTACAGAACTTCCATATGAAAGCTCTGATTTGAATAATTTTTTGTATGAATGTTTAGTACCATGGGATACATTACATATATTACAGGTTTTTTTCTTGTGCGTAAATTATGCAAATTAGGCTAACTTTGATTTATTTAGTGTTACTTTCAGCACTGTGAGTGCAAATCCCAATACGGCTCGGGCTAGAGGCCGTATTTATGAACCGATCTTCACGAAACTTCTTGGGTACCTTTGTTATCACTGTGGGACGAGAAGGAGTGTTTTGGGGTCCAGTCTGAAATTCAAGATGGCCGCTAGCAGCCATTTTGTTCAAAATTAAGTGCAATCAGATTTTTGCGCAGAACTTCCAAATGAAAGATCTGATTTGAATAAATTTTTGTATGAATGTTTAGTACCATGGGATACATTACATATAATACAGAGTTTTTCTCGTGAATAAATTATGCAAATTAGGGGTCCGGGTGGGACTTAGAAAATTTTGGACCAAAATCCGGAAATTAGTTTTTTGGTTTTTTATGCGTTTTAGTCAATTTTAAGACAAAAAAAAAAAAATTTTTTTTACACTGAAAATTTGGGGTCCGGATGGGACTTAGAAAATTTTGGACCAAAATCCGGAAATTAGTTTTTTGTGTTTTCATGCATTTTGGTCAATTTTAAGAAGAAAAAATTTTAGTCTGAAAATATTTTGTTTGGGACTGAAAATTTCCACACAAAAATAATAATCTACAATGATTGGTCTTAATCTGTAGTCCATTACATTCACCTTGTAATTCTTTTATTATTGTTGACTGGGCCAAAACAAATACTAATTCCTGTCATATTCATTATTCAGTTGTCTTGGTCACAGCAAGTACTAATTCCTGTCATATCCAAGTTGAGCTACAGAGTCATTGACTCTTTCATTTCTTTAAAATATACAAGATGTTTTCAGAGAAATTTAGGGAGAACATGAATTTTAAGCTTTTCATGGGTATCATTGTTCATCCAGCCCAAAACGGGTTAAGTGTTGTTTTTGGAATACTCTTATTACTTCCAAAAATAATTCTCAGTGAATTCTACTTCCACTTATTTTGATCTCTCCTCTCAACTTCGGGTGCTGTGGGTACGCAAACACAGCTCATTTTATCAACATTTTGATGTTTGAGAACCTGGATAGGGTTAACAAATGCTTACTGGAATATTTTGTGCCTGCAACTTGTAATGTCACACTAAGATCTGAGAAATTGAGAATGGGCATTTTTTTCTTGAAAATCTACGATATGTTTTTAGAGAAATCCTCAGATAAAATGAATTTTTAACCTTTTGAGGGGTATCGCTCTGTAACCAGCCCTAAAAGGTTAATGCTTGGGTTTGTGAATACTTTCATTACTTACAAAAATGATCGTCGGTGAATTCCACTTCTAATGAAGGAGGTTATGTTTATCTCGCAGGTACACATTAGGTGTTATGGTTACCCAAGAACAGCCCATTTTCTCCAAATGTCTATGCTTGGCAGTCTCTGGAGGGTTAACAAATGCTTACCGAAATATTTTGTCCATGCAACTTGTAATGTCATTCCAAGACCTGCGAATGGTCAATTTTTCTTGAAATTTTTTTTTGAGAAATCAACAGAAAACTGGAATTTTAAGCTTTTTAGGGGTATATCTCCTTAACTAGTCAAAAATGGGTTAAGACCTCGATTTTTGAATACACTTACTACTTACAAAAATATTTCCCTGTCAGTTTTGCGTCCATTAAAATAAGTTATGTTTCTCTTTTGCATTTCCATTTGATGTTGTTGGTGTTCAAAAACAGACTATTTTTTCAAAATTTTGACATTTAGCAGCCCATGGAGGGTTAACAAATGCTTACCGGAATAATTTATCCAATCAACTGGTAATGTGACATCAAGGCCTATCGATGGCCATTTTCTCTTGAAAACCCTACTAGATGTTTGTAAAGAAATCCAGGGAAAACATAATTTTTTATGCTTTTGATGGGTATCACTATTAACAACCACGAAAGGGGTTAACGCTTGGTTTTTTTAATACCCTTATTACTTACAAAAATGGTCCTCGGTGAATTACACTTCCAACAAACCAGATTATGTTTATTTCTCAGCTACAGGTTGGGTGTTGTGTGTGTCTGAAAACAGCCCATTTCAACAAAATTATGATGCTTGGCACCCTGTAGAGGGTTAATAAACGCTCACTGGAATATTTTGTCCATGCGACTTGTATTGTTTCACAAAGACCTGCGAGTAGTCAATTTTTCTTGAAAACCTACATGATGTTTTTATAGAAATCCACAGAAAATGGGAATTTTTTTATTTTAAGGGGTCTCTCTCTTTAGCCTGCCCAAAATGGGTTAAGACTTCGACTTTTGAATACCCTTACTACTTACAAAAATGTTTTCATATTGATTGTACGCTCGATAAAAGAAGACATGTTTCTTTGTGTCGTACCCATTGGGTGCTGTTGCCATCCAAAAAGAGCCCAATTTTTCACAATTTTGACTTTTAGTAGCCTGTGGAGGGTTAACAAATGCTCACCGCAGTATTTTGTCCATGCAACTTCTATTGTCACACCAAGTCCTGGAGTGACAAGTTTTTCTTGAAAATCTACAAGACTCATTTAGAGAAATCTGCTGAAAACATGAATTTTTGAGCTTTATGGGGGTATTGCTGTTTAACCAGTCCAAAACGGGTTAACGCTTGGTTTTTTGAACACCCTTATTACTTAAAAAAATGATCCTCCGTGAATTCCACTTCCAATAAAGGAAGTTATGTTTATCTCTCATGTATCATTTGGGTGCTGTGGGTGCCTGAAACTGGCCCATTTCATCAAAATTTTGATGTTTGGCAACCTGTGGAGGGTTACCATATGCATCGCCTGATATGTCGTGTGTATCAAAGGTCGTGTCACAGACAGGTCTAATAATGATGAATGTTTAAAAAAAATCTACAAGACGTGTTTCGAGAAAGTGCCTATAAAACCCAATTTTGGCAGTTTTGTGCCAATTCTGACGAAATAGGGGTTAAATCGAAAATTCCGCTTCGGTACATTTTTAGATTTTGTGCTCCTCTATGAGTGTGCAAAATTTTGTGAAAATCGGTCCGAAAATGGCTTCTGAATTGTACGGACAAAATGTGTGGAAAAAAAAAATACCCCCCTCCCCCCCCCCCCCCCCCCCCCCCCCCCCAAAAAAAAAAAAAATAGTGATCCGTAGAAAAACAGTAGTCTTTTGCAGAGGGAAAAAGCCTAAAAAAAACTAGACTTTATGATTCTGGGGAATCATGGCTTTTCCCGATGAGATCCCATGATTTGTCATGACCCCACAGTGTATGATGAATTGCTTTTGACTGTCTCACTGAAGTTCCTTCATTGATGTCATGAAAAAAGTGAGTATAGAAGTCTCAAATGACTCAGTTTGATAAAAAAAAGTTGTTTAGGTAAAAACCATCATAATCGGTGGAGAGGGTTAATATCAATATCGTCGTCCAACAAGTTAATGACCGACAAAAGGAGTTATGTTTGTTTGACACATAACAGCTGAGTGTTGTATCTATTTGAAAATGGTCCATTTTATCTCAAATGTATCCAAAATATTGATGTCTGGCAGCTTGTTAAGGGTTAACAAGTGCGAACAGGAATATTTATTCATGCAACTTGTAATTTCACACCAAAAACTGTGAATGGCCATTTTTACTTAAAAATCTACGAGATGTTTTCAGAGAAATCCAGGGAAAACATGAATTTTAAGCCTTTGATGGGTATAATTGTTTATCCAGCCCAAAACGGGTTAAGGGTTGTTTTTTTAATACGCTTATTAGTTATAAAAATAATTCTCAGTGAATTCTACTTCCACTTATGTTGATTTCTCCTCTTAACTTTGGGTGCTGCGGGTATGCAAACACAGCCCACTTTTTCAGCATTTTGATGTTTGAGAACCAGCATAGGGTTAACAAATGCTTACTGGAATATTTTGTATATGCAACTTGTAATTCACACTAAGATCTGAGAATGGCCAATTTTTCTTGAAAATCTATGTGATGTTTTTAGATAAATCCTCGGATAACGTGAATTTTTAACCTTTTGAGGGGTATCACCCTGTAACCAGCTCCAAACGGGTTAATGCTTGGTTTTATGAATACCTTCATTACTTACAAAAATGATCCTCGGTGAATCCCACTTGCAATGAAGGTGGTTATGTTCATCTCACAGGTACACATTGGGTGTAATGGGTGGCCAAGTACAGCCCATTTTCTCAAACTTTGCTCTCTCTGGAGGGTTAACAAACACTTACCGGAATCTTTTGTTCATGCAACTTGTAATGTCACTCCAAGACCTGCAAATGGTCAATTTCTCTTGATTACTTACTAGATTCTTTGGAGAAATCCACAGAAAATTGGAATTTTAAGCTTTTAAGGGGTACATCTCCTTAACTGGGCAAAAATGGGTTAAGACCTCAATTTTTGAATACCCTTACTACTTACTAAAAATTTTCCCTATCAGTTTTGCGTCCGGTAAAAGAAGTTATGTTTCTCTGCAGCATTCCCATTTGATGTTGTTGGTGTCCAAAAACAGACTATTTTTTTTTTGAAATTTTGACATTTAGCAGCCTATGGAGGGTTAACAAATGCTTATCTGAATATTTTATCCATGCAACTGGTAATGTGACTCTAAGACCTATCAATGGCCATTTTCTCTTGAAACCCTACGAGACGTTTGTAAAGAAATTCAGGGAAAACATGATTTTTTAAGCTTTTGATGGGTATTGCTATTAACCATCCCAAAAGGGGTTAATGCTTGGTTTTTTGAATACCCTTATTACTAACAAATTTGGTCCTCGATGAATTCCACTTCCAACAAAGTAGATTATGTTTATCTCTCGGGTATGCATTGGGTGCTGTGCGCATCTGAAAACAGCCTATTTCAACAAAATTATGATGCTTAGCAGCCTGTAGAGGGTTAATAAATGCTCACCGGAATATTTTGTCCATGCAACTTGTAATGTCACACAAAGACCTGCAAGTAGTCAATTTGTCCTGAAAACCTACAAGTTGCTTTTAGAGATATCCACAGAAAATGGGAATTTTGAGCTTTTAAGGGGTATCTCTCTTTAACCAGTCCAAAATAGGTTAAGACTTCGACTTTTGAATACCCTTACCACTATCAAAAATGTTTCCCCATCAATTTTGCGTCCGATAAAAGAAGGAACCTTTCTCGGTGGTACACCAAGTGGGTGCTGTTGGCATCCAAAAACAGCCCATTTTATCACAATTTTGACTTTTAGCAATCAGTGGAGGGTTAACAAATGCTCACCGCAGTATTTTGTCCATGCAACTGAAAATCTACAAGACTTGTTTAGAGAATTCCACGGAAAATACGAATTTTTGAGCTTTATGGGGGTATTGCTGTTTAACCAGCCCAAAACGGGTTAACGTTTGTATTTTTTGAACACCCTTATTACTGACAAAAATGATCCTCGGTGAATTCCACTCCCAATAAAGGAAGTTATGTTTATCTCTCGTGTATTGTTTGGGTGCAGTGGGGACCTGAAACCGGCCTATTTCATCAAAATTTCGATGTTTGTCAGCCTGTGGAGGGTTACCATATGCTCGCCTGATATGTCGTGTATATCAAAGGGCGTGTCACAGACAGGTCTAGCAATGACGAATGTATAAAAAAAAAAATCTGCAAGACCCAATTTTGGCAGTTTTTTGCCAATTCTGACGAAATAAGGGTTAAATCGAAAATTCCGCTTCGGTACATTTTTAGATTTTCTGCCTCTCTATGTGTGTGCAAAATTTCGTGAAAATCTGTTAGAAAATGGCTTCTGAATCGTACAGACAAAATGTGTGGAAACCCCCCCCCCCCCCCCCCCCCCCCAAAAAAAAAATAAATAAATAATAATCCGTAGAAAAACAATAGTCTTTTCCAGAGGGAAAAGACTAAATAATCTGTAGAAAAACAATAGTCTTTTCCAGAGGGAAACGCCTAATGATAAATTTTGATATCAACTGCATTGGGCAAAGGGTAAACTCATTACCTAACACGTGTCGCAAACAACACAAAATCACTTACGAATTGTTTGCATGAATAACTAAAACTTTTGCTTCAAAAACATAGCATGTTATCCCTCATTGGGAGCAAAACAAACAAGTATTGCCTGGGCTACAGAAGCTGTAACTTGAGGGTTGGGGTGCAGAAGCGTAAAAAATAATAAAATTTGAATAGCAAATCTTTTAAATAGTGCTGTCCCTATATGACAGAATTATAAGTAATGAGTTAACCTGTTGAACACTGGTGGTATCTTCCATGTCAGTTCAATAGCTGCAATTGGAAGATTCCATATTCATTATTTGGGGGTAGACCAGTTAATATTTTAAACATCCTGACTTGGGTTCAATGGGTTAACTATAGCTGTTAACTCCTTACCTAACAATTTAAGGATGACAGTGTCAGTATTTTCTCAGATAACTCTACATTTCTATCTTTCTTCCAAACAATAACTCATGATTGCTGTGGAACAAGCTGGAGGAGAACATCCTAATGGAATGTCATAAGCTTGAGTTTTCAAGAAAAATTTTGCTAAATAAAAAAACATTGATAGCAAATCTTAAGTATATCCTATTTCTAGTTTGTTAGATAAAGGAGTAATCTTTTAACCTATCAATTTATAACCAACCACTCTAGCGCATAGAACAAGAATAAAATTCAAAATTTGCTTTTTTCTGTTAAATGTCTTGAAATGCTTAAAAACTACATTCAGTGAGCATAAGCAATTTTTTGGTTGATGGATAAGAACTGAATGAAAACTGTGTGCCTCTGTTATTAATACTATTCAGCAGACAGCTTTCACCACTCAGGCAGTGGAGCAGTGCTTGTTCACTACAGAAAACAAGTTTGACTTAACTGGTAAAACAGCATCAGGTAACCAATGCCTGGGGTAGAAATCCTCTGTAATGGGCATCATATCATCATAACAATTATACCTATCCGTCCATCCGTCCATCCGATATGCTTTAGGGGGGTACACATCTGCTATCTGCAACTCCTCCTAAACCAGTGAACGGATTTCATTGAAACTCTCAGACATTCTTTTACATACATTGAAGATGTACACCTCCTATTTTCTTTTCAGATATTTTCATTTTTGCAGTTTCCCATATTGAAAAATGAACTTTGTCAAATTCAATTGACTTGCTGTGCAGATCTGCTATCCGCAACTCCTCTTAAACCATTGAACAGATTTCATTGAAACTTTCAGACATTCTTTTACATACATTGCAGATGTGCATCTCCTATTTTCTTTTCAGATATTTTCATATTTACAGTTCCCCATATTCAAAAATGGTCTTTGTCAATTCAGGTTTTAGTAGGGAGAGGAATAGATCTGCTATCCGCTACTCTTAAACCATTGAACAAACTACATTGGAACTCTCAGACCTTCTTTTACATACATTGAAGATGTGCACCTCCTATTTTTCTTTCAGATATTTTCATATTCTGATGTCCGTCCGTCCATCCATTGCGCTTTAGGGATGTACACATCTGCTATCCGCAACTCCTCTTAAACCAGTGAACGGATTCCATTGAAACTCTCGGACATTCTTTTACATACATTGAAGATGTGCACCTCCTATTTTGTTTTTAGATATTTTCATTTCTAGAGTTTCCCCATATTGAAAAATGAACTTTGTCAAATTCAATTGACATTCTGTACAGATCTGCTATCCACAACTCCTCTTAAACCAGATAACGGATTTCATTGAAACTTTCAGACATTCTTTTACATATATTAAGATGTGCACCTCTTGTTTTGTTTTCAGATATTTTCATTTTTAGGGTTTCCCATATTTAAAAATGGGTTTTGTCAATTCAAACTTACTTGGGAGGGTTGTTGACATTTGCTATCCGCGACCTCTTTTAAACTAGTGAATGGATTTCAATGAAACCTTCAAACATTCTTTTACATACAGTGAAGATGTGTACCTTCTATTTTCTTTCAGATATTTTCATTTTTACAGTTTCACATATTGAAAAATGGGCTTTGTCAATTCAAGCTTCGGGGTGGAGGTGTGTGTGTGTGGGTGGGGGGGGGGGGGGGATGTCAGTGTTTGTGCTCTCTACATTAAACACACTTTTACTGTTGTAAAATGTTTCTTGGTGGGAGTGGGTGGTATCATTTAGTGAGCAGTGCTCACAGTTTTTCTTGTTATTTTTGTAATTATTTCTTTGCCATCAAAATTGATGTTCTTGGTTTTTAGCTCACCTTAATTTCAGTAAGGAGAGTTATAGTGATCACTCACCGTCCGTCGTCCATGAACATGGTGTTTGCATCTTCTCCTCCCAAACCACTGAACCAATTTAATTGATATTTGAGATAATAGTTAGTTATAACATCGCAATTTGATTTGTTCAAATCAAGTTGCCACTCCCCTCGGGAGGGCCACGCCCAAAAAGTGTGCTTAAATCTTAAAAAACTTTCTTCTCATGAATTAGCAGTAGCAGAGACTTGATATTTGGTGTGCAGCTTCCTTTTGAGGTGTAGACTCAGATTTGTTCAAGAGAAGTTTGAGGAGCTATATTTGCCTTTGTTATGGGAGGGGCAAGAATTTTTGCCCCGCCCAAAATTTCTATTTTCCAAACCGAGAGGCAGATTTGAACCAAATTTGATATGAGGGCTTATTGGGTCATAAGTACTTAATTTATGCCCAAATGTTTTTTTTTCTGTTGCCCCATGGGAACCGCAGGAGCTAAAAATAGAAAAAAATTAAAATGCCCATATCTCCAAAACTATACGGCACTGAGAATTTTTATTTGGTGTGAAGCTTCCTTAGGAGCGACAGAATGGAATGGTAAAAAAAAAATTCCTATCGGCTTTATCATGGGATACTTTTTGGGGACTTTGAAAAAGTGCTGAGTCAGCATTTTTTAATACTGTGGGTAATGGGAAAAACATTTAAGACTATTTTTCTCCCAAACCAATGCTCCAAAAGCTTTCAAATTTCACATATAATATCTTTGGAAGATTGTTTCACATGTTTATTGAAATCAAATCCCTGGGTCCATATTGGGGCTCTCTATGCTAGCCCAAATGTTTAAATTAGTGCAGTATGAGGAATATTCTTTAAAAATCTTCTTCTTCAGATCTACCAATCAGAATCTTTTGATATTTGGTATGCAGCATGCTTAGGGGGTGGGGGGGGGGGGGGGGGGTGAGATTCAAGTTTGTTCAAGCCAAGTCCCTGGGTTCATATTTGGGCTCACTGTGGGAGCCCGAATTATAACTTAGGAAATTTTTATACTGTACCAATGACCCAGACTGAGCTGGTGCTAACTCTTTAAATTCTAGGGCCAAACACAAATTTTGCCCCCCAATCCCCAAAATTTGCATCAAAATCCGAAATTTCAATGTCCTATGTGGTCCTCCATACCTTTTATCCACTGCGCATGCGCAGTGTCAAGGAGGTCTCGAAATTGGCGCCAATTGTCATTCTTTGTTTGGCTCTAAATTCAGAAACACCTCACTGATATTTGTGCTTGTAAATCTCAGTTTAAATGATGCCAGACACATAATTATGAAAGAAATGGTGGATGTAAGGAGGAAATAGAAGGATGGGAGGATGAAACAGTGGCTGGAGGTGTTCAGGGCTGTAACTTATAATTTTTTTACGAAATTATTTCATGTTCCCTAATTTCGGGGCATGGTCCTGATGTTGTCATTCTTGCTATGAATTTACCATTGTTTGTTCAGTGTTTCTTCTCTCCCTTTCCTTTATTCCCCCCTTGCTATTCTCCCATGCTTTTGGCATAATTTTTGTAATTTTTTTACTAAAATTGGGAGTTTTGGCTTGGTAACAGAATAATTATTCTGTTTTTTTCCCCATGCTTACGTCCTCACCCTTGGGTGGTTAGGCGTTGTGGTCTGCATCTACCATCCGATGTACTGCAGTTTCTTCTCTGGAAGTCTCTGTTTTACATCGGATAGTGTTTAAATATTGGTAACAGATTTTGGGCCATTTTTACAGTGCCTGGAGTCATGTTTCCGGTTTTTGTACAATTTTGTTTACGTTGACAATGGTTACTTCTGATAGTGATTACTTGTCTTCTGTTTAGTTCTGCTCATAGCCAGATACATTAATATTGTCCGTAAGTGTTACATTAATTTTTAAATATATTTTAAAATTGTTGTCCACACTTAGGCTTTTTTGGGATCCATTTGGGCTCATTGTTCCCATTGGGAACTGGGGCACTTCTGAAAATTTTCGAAAAAATTTTTTTTGGGGAATTATTTTTTCGAAATGTTATAATGGATTATATTATATTATGTATCCCTGTTTCAAAGGTTAGTGCGAGTACTATGACTGTTTATATTTTTCCATGATGAAAGAATATTGTTCAAATTGTAATGCGAGGAAGTCTTCCTCTGATTCTCATGTTCATTGTGTTTCTTGTGGTCAGTGTACTCGCACTAATTCTTGCTCAGTGTGTGTCAGTTGAAATGACAAACATTGGAGACGTGTGTCACGGTATATTGCTAGTGGTGAGGGGTCCATGCCGGTCCTCTCTCCGCAAGGTCACTCTAGTTTATCAGTCTCTTTTTCAGAGGAACAAAAACAGGGTGATGTTTCCGTGATGTCTTCAACAAGTGTGCCTCCGTCGTTGCAGGCTAACGAAGAGCTAGCAGCTAAAGTGCTCATGGAAATACAACAATGGCCTAAGAGGTCCCTAGTAGGATCGATGGCGTTGTTGTCCGCTAGCTCGCCCGGTGTAGCGACCATTCATCGAATGGCTTGGCAGCCGGGTTCGTCCGTTGCAGTCCAGGGAAGCAGTTTGGGTGGTGCGAGCACTATAAACATTGAACGTGCACACCCAGCGACGACGGATCCAAGGATAGTATAGAGGAAGCCTGTCAGTCCGGTATCTAGCTCGTCCAGGTCTACCCGGACCGCGAGCGAGAGAGGCCCCTCTCTCTTACAGCAACATCTGGGACCAGATGTTGTTGTACGTGACGTTAGTCAGTCGGAGCATACGTCCACTCCACCTACTCAGGACGCTCCGTTGCATAGACAGTCCGGAGAGACTAGTCTATACGGCTTCCTCATCCTCACGGCAGCACACACGACCGCACCTTGGCTACATGACTGCTGATATCCAGCCAGCTTCGCTGACCAGGGATTCCACGTCGACCAGGTCACGCCATCCGGGAGCCAGGGATACGAGGCCTTTACAATCGGGACATTCGCATAAAAGAAGTATGCGGGATTCAACGTCCAAGGAGCTTCCAGCGGCTAAATCATGTAAGACCGCGGCTCCACAGGCCTCCGTAATGGACTTGCTATCGCAGATAGCTCATATTATCGCAGCATCCCAGTATCCGTCAGAAACCTTTTCCGATCAGGATTTGTCTGAGGAAGCTGGGTCGGTTCGTTCCGCTGAAGAGTCAGCAAGGGACGACTGAGATTATCAAGTGGTCCAGCCGGATGGTGAAAGGGATTCAGAGGAATTGGAATTTTCCCTTTCGGAGCAACATAAGGTAGCCGTAGATTTCATCTGCCAATACCTTCCTGATGTTGTTCTTCTGGACCAAAATGCTATGTTGCCGGATAAGAGACTGATAGCGTCACTGGACACAGACTTTTTCGGCCGGATTCGGGACACCGTCTTTGAGTTTCCGACCCAGTCCTGAAATGTCTCACGGACATTTGAACTTTCATCAATTCAAGGAATAAATTTGAAACGGCATTCCGAGAGTTCCTCTACGTCTGGACGACCAGGCTGAAGACCTAGAATTGTCTTTGCTGTCGTCTATGTCTATTCCAGCCACTACGTTGGAAACGACAATCTCGTCTAACAGGACCAGCTTAGACGCATTATCGTACGCAGATCACCTTACCAGAGCGTTATCATTACGTCTCGAAGGAAAAGAATTCCAGGATGTTCAGACTTCCTTAAGAGTTCTTTCGAGGGCCATAGCATACTCTGCGTATCACTGCCCTTTCAGTGGCAAATCTGGAGTTAGTTAAACGTGATGGTGCCCTGGCTGCATCCACTCACGTGGATCATAAGGTGAAAAACTCTCTTCGAGTCGCTCCGGTCTCTGGAGAGCTTCTCTTCGATGGCAAGTTTTTCTTAATCTATGACCAGATTACTAAGAAAGCTCTCTGCTGTTCAAGTCTACTTCTAAAAAGTCGGATTCAGTGGAGAAGAGAAAGACAGGCACTTCTGGGGCGAGTACATCCAAGGGTAGTTCCTATAGAGGTTCTTATAAGTCCTCTAGGTCTTACTCCAGAGACTGTCAAGGTAGCGACTCAGGTAGGGGCCATAATACTGGCCGAGACAACTGGTCAGACGCCCCTAGGTCGACGGGGCGAGGTGTGAGTCGTGGAGGACGTGGTTTCTCCTCCTGCAAGCCTCGCAGGTCCAGGCGGTGATGGTGCAAACCTCTATCGTGTTCCAGTGGCCGGAAGGTTATCGAGTTGCTTAACCAATTGGTTGTCGATTATGGATGACCCTTGGGTTCGAGGGGTGATTTCAGAAGGGCTAAAACTGTCCTTCAAAAGAAAACCTCCGTTAACTCGAAGTCCAAGATGGACTCGGCTTCTGTCAAATCCTCAGAAGAGAAGTTCGCTTCTATTAGAAGTCCAATCTCTTCTCGAGAAGAACGGATAGAGGTCGTAGAAAACCAGGAATCTCCAGGTTTCTACAGCCATCTGTTTCTGGTTCCGAAACCAGACGGCTCGTTTCGTCCAGTCATAGATCTGAGCTGGATAAACAAGCTGATAGTGGCTCCAAAATTTTATATGGAGACCATTCGATCGGTCAGAGCGACAATTCAAGTGAACGACTATGCTGCGAGCATAGATCTCAAGGATGCGTACTTTCACGTCATGGTACATCCGGCGTTCAGAAAGTATCTTCGCTTTGCTGTCCAAGGAGTTGTTTATCAGTTCCGAGCAATGTGCTTCAGTCTGAATCTAGCGCCCTAGGCTTTCACTCGAATAATGAACTTGGTAATGACTCATTTCCGAGCTCATTCATCTGCGGTAACGTCGGCCTACCTGGACGACATTCTTCAGAGGTATGGCAACATGTTAACGCTTCAGAACGATGTTCAGAATCTGCTTCAACTGCGCCGACGTCTCGGTTTTATAGTTAACGAGAAGAAGTCGGATCTGGTGCCATCCAAGTCATTCACACACCTGGGAATGAGCTTCGAGACGCACAACAATCTCGTTCGACTGCTGTTAACCAGAGCGAAATTAATCAGTTGTTACGCTCGCTTTTGTCTTCACTCCGACATAGTTACAGCGAGAGAATTCATGTGACTGATAGGTTTGTGCGGAGCTGCCGCGAATCTTATTCCGATGGGGCGGCTACGTACTTGGCCACTCCAAATCTTTCTAACTCAGAATTGGAGTGTCAAGATTCATTCGCTCGATACGAACATCGTCTTGTCGAATCAAGTCAAACAAGAGATTCAGACTTGGGCAGATATTCAGTGGTTAACTCAGGGAGTTCCACTGCAATCGCCGGATCTGAGTTTTATGATTATGACGGATGCCAGTCAGACAGGTTGGGGCGCAACTTTGAGCCCAACATATTCGAAGTGCCAGGGTCTTTGGGATCTGCAGTTCCTAAACAAGCACATAAACATTAAAGAAAAGATGTCAATTTGGCTTGCGCTACGTCATTGGATGAACATAATTCAGAATTCACATGTGCAAATTCTGTCCGACAATTCGATGGTTGTAGCGTATATTCGGAACCAGGGGGGCACTCATTCCATTCCGTTATTCAACTTAACGGAAAGAATCCTTCTATTTGTCCTAGAGCATCAAGTTCTCCTATCGGTCTGTCATATTCCAGGTCGTCTGAACATTTTGGCAGACTCCCTTTCTCGGAGGGGTCGCATATTGCCGTCAGAATGGACTCTCAACAAACGAGTATTCAATCAGATTTGCTACCAATGTGAGCGTCCGATGGTAGACTTATTTGCGACGCATCTCAACAATCAGTTGCAGATGTATGTGTCGCCGTGTCCAGATCCTCGAGCGTTTGCAGTAGACGCTCTCTCGATCTCTTGGGATGGAATGATAGGATACGCATATCCTCCAGCGCCATTGATTCAGCAGATATTGCTCAAGATAAAGCAATCTCACTGCAAAATTCTGTTGGTAGCATCGCTGTCACCCCAGAGACCATGGATAAATCTACTCGGGTGTCTGTTGTGGGACATGCCGCGGAAGGTTCCTCCATGGGAGTATCTTCTTTTGCAGGGGAAATCGCACACACTGCATCACAACCCGCAAGGTCTCAACCTTCATGTATTTCCGTTGTGCAGTCCTTCTTGCACGGCAAGCAATTTACAGGACGAGCAGTGGATGCAATTTCTAACTGTAGGAGGACCTCCTCTTCGCTAAATTATGCTGCTAAGTGGGATGGTTTTTTATTGGTGGTGTAGGGATCATTCTATTGATATTTATGATCCCTCCATTCCAGACATTGCTAATTTTCGAGTCTACCTGTTTGACGAGATCAAACTGCAGCCTGTTACCATTAAGGGTTATAGGTCTATACTATCTGATACCTATGCACATCATGATAGTTTACAGATTGGATCTAATGTCTCTTTATCTAAGTTAGTGAAAAACTTTTCGATAAATAGAGCTAGAACCCCTAGATTAATTCCTAAGTTGAATTTAGCTTGGGTTCTTCTTAAGCTAAAAGAAGCTCCATTTGAGCCTCTTGCCACGGTGGACTTCAAATTCTTATCTTATAAGACAGCTTTTCTCTTAGCCTTCTCTTCGGCTAGAAGAGTTAGTGAGCTTCATGCACTATCTGTTGATGATTCTCACTATCGTAGTGTTGGTAATACTATTACCTTGACTACAAATGTTGGATTTTTGGCTAAGAATCAGGCTCCTAATAAGTATCAGGAACCTATTGTTATTAAGGTTCTTCCGCCTTCAGACAGGCATAGGCCTTTACTCTGTCCTGTTAGAGCTATATGTATTTACAAACGTAGATCTGAGTTTATCAGAAAGGGACATAAACGTTTCTTTCTGTCTCTGCTGCCTAATAGAAGGGACATTACGGTCCATTCTATTGCTAGGTGAATTCAATTAACTATCCGTACTGCTTATGAAAAATTATCTTCAACTCAGCAGTCTTTGCTTAAGATTTCAGCGCATGACGTAAGAGCGCTGTCTATATCTTGGGCTTATGCTAATAGTGTTGCTATTACCGATTTGATGAAGGCTGCATATTGGTCTCAGCCTTCTACATTCACGAGTTTTTATCTTAGAAATATTGAGTCCATTTCTGGCGACCTGCGTTGTTTAGGTCCGTTTTCTGTTGCTCAGAATGTCGTCCACTAAACAGTTGCAACTATAGTTATGCAGGCTTTCTGTTCCGGCAGCGACTTTGTCCTGCTGCCCTCTTCGCTCTGGGGTATTTGACCCAGGGAAAGGGGAAAGGGGGGGGGGGGGGATGGTGTTCCCTTAGGTCACCTGCTTTATAGTGAAAAGCAAGGGAATACCTCCTCTGGAGTCAGTAATTCCGAGTCGGTACCGGGATGGTTTTAAAGTGTAAACCTAATGTTTAACTCATTCATGTAATATTTTAAAAGTGTAGCTTGGTGTGAAGCATTTGTATATGTCACGTGTCATACGAGCATTAATATACAATCCTCGGACATTTTTAATGAGTATAAAGAGTCTCATTCTCTGGACTTCCTTTATTTATTGGCTTTCCTTTTGAAAAATTAGTTTAACGGGTTATACAGGATGTTAATAGAGATCATTGATGTTATTGTGCTCAATTACAGAATGGTATTGTGTCTTTCTTTTTTGATACAAACAAGAAAGATACATGTAAAACATGTTCTCCTCTTCTCCTTGAGGGCATAACTCTGTTTACATGTAATTGAGCCTATTGGATTTTCCTTTATGTCCTAGGCCCTCCAGCCTTTTTTCTATTCAGCTAAGTCTGGGTCATTGGTACAGTATAAAAATGTTAAAACATTTATAGTAATTTATATATTTTTTATACTTACCAATGACCCAGATGGGGATGGCCCTCCCATGAGTTGGAAACTCATACCTCCCCACTGATTACATAACGCTTACCAGGCACTGGTTGTAAGAATGACAATTGGAGCCAATTTCGAGACCTCCTTGACACTGCGCATGCGCAGTGGATAAAAGGTATGGAGGACCACATAGAACATTGAAATTTCGGATTTTGATGCAAATTTTGGGGATTGGGGGGCAAAAGGCTCTAGAATTTAATGAGTTAGCACCAGCTAAGTCTGGGTCATTGGTAAGTATAAAAAATATATAAATTACTATAAATTTTGTAACTTTTCTTTAAAAATCTTCTTCTTCAGATCCAGCAGTTGGAATGTTTTGATATTTGGTATGTAGCATCCTTAGGGGGGTGAGATTCAAGTTTGTTCAAGCCATGTCCCTAGGTCTATATTTGGGCTCACTGTGGGAGCTCGTATTGTAACTTAGTTCAAAATGAGGAGTTTTATTAAAAAATCTTCTTCTTCAGATCCAGCAGTCAGAATGTTTTGATATTTGGTATGCAGCATCCTTAGGGGGGTGGGATTCAAGTTTGTTAAAGTCCCTGGGTTCATATTTGGGCTCACAGTGGGAGCCCGAATGATAACTTAGTTCAAAACGAGGAATTTTCTTAAAAAATCTTCTTCTTCACGTCCACCAGTCAGAATCTTTTGATATTTGGAAAACAGCATCCCACTGGAGGTGAGATTCATGTTTGTTCAAGCCAAGTCCCTGGGTTTTTATTTGGGCTTCCTGTGGGCTTTATTACTTAGTTCAATATGAGGGATATTCTTTAATCATTTTTTTAGATCCACAGGTCAGAATCTTTTGATATTTGGTATAAGATTTTCTTAGGAGGGGCAGATGCAACTTGTTGAAATCAATTCCCTGAGTTGATATTTAGGCTACCATGTCAGGTGAGCGCCCTCAGGCCCCTTGGGGCTTCTTGTTTTTTATGTTTTAGGCCACATAATCTACAGAATAGCTTTGAACATGGCGTAGTTGATCCCGTGAGTGCAAGAATGCTTTGCAATGCTAAAATATTGCAAAGCCTTGTTGCACTCAAGGGACAAATTTATCAATTTTATTAACTCTGCACACTGATGTCAAATTGGTCAAGTTTTCAGCAGCAAATATTTCCCATAATGCAGTTTGATATTTAACCAAATATACCTTGTTTGACAGAGCTCTGTGAGCTCTGTCAAACAAGATATAATTGATTAAATTCATAGTTACACAAGAGAAAAACAGAGTGATTGGGGAAAATTCTGTTGTACTACCAGAGTGCTAGGGGTTAACTTGGGTAAAATATGAAGACATAAACCATCAAATTTTTATGTGTACCCATACTATGTATGGTACCCATAATGCCGGCATCCGGGGTGGCCCTCCGTCGTTCGTCCATCCTTTGTCTGTCCATCTGTCTGTCCATCCATCCATCCATCTGTCTGTCTGTCTGTCCATCCATCTGTCCGTCCGCACTAACAAATGACTACTTATATGGCTACGAGTTAAGTGTGGGGGGGGGGGGGGGGGGGGGGGGCTCAGATACAATTTTGTTAAAATAAAGTCCATTGGCTCATATTTGGGCTCAATACAGGAGCCCAGATATTTAACTTAGGGCAATATGGGGAATATTCTTTAAAAATCTTCTTCAGAACCACCAGTCAGAATCTTTTAATGTTTGGTATGCATCTTTGATATGAGGGTCAGATTCAAGATTGTTCAAACCAAGTCCCTAGGTTAATATTTGGGCTTCCTATGGAAGCCCAAATTTTAACTTAGTTCAATATGGAGTATAATTTATTAAAATCTTCTTCTTCAGATCCACCAATCAGAATGTTTTCATATTTGGTATACAACATTTCTAGGGGGGGTCAGATTCAAGTTTGTTCAAATTGAGACCCTAAGTATATATTGGCTCGCTATGGTAGCCCAAATTTTAACTTAGTGAAATATGAGGAAATTTCTTTAAAAATCTTCTTCTTCAGATCCACCAATTGCAATGCTTTCATGTTCGGTATACAACATCTCTAAGGGGGTGGGGGGGGGGGGGGGCAGATTCAAGTTTGTTCAATTCGATTGCCTGGGTTAATATTTGGACTCCATATGGGAACCTGAAATTTAACTACAACATGAAGGAATTTCTTCAAAAATGTTCTTCATATTCATCTGTCAGAATCCTTTTATATTTGGTTTATAACATTTCTAGTGATTTACACCATCTCTAGGGGAGTCAGATTCAAGTTTGTTTAAATTGGTTCCCTGGGTTAATATTTGGGCTCCCTATGGTAGCCCGAATTTTAACTTAGTGCAATATGCAATATGAGGAAATTTCTATAAAAATCTTCTTTAGATCCACTAGTCAGAATGCTTTTATATTTGGTATACAACATCTCTGGGGGAGGGGTGGGGGGGTTCAGATTCAAGTTTGTTCAAATTGGGTCCATAGGTTAATATTTGGGCTCGCTATGGTAGCCCAAATTTTAACTTAGTGCAATATGAAGAAATTTCTTAAAAAATTTTCTTCTTCAGATCCAACAGTCAGAATGCTTTCATATTTGGTATACAACATCGCTAGGGAGGTGAGATTCAATTTTGTTCAAATCGAGAGCCTGGGTTAATATTTGGGCTCCCTGTGGGAACTGGAATTGGCCATGTAGCTGAAGAATTGGAACTTTTGTATTCAGTACCCTCTAGAGGTGTGTGACTAAGATTAATCCACATAGGTTGTATCAAGGGGCTTCAGAGGACATCTCCACATTTTACATTATGATCAACTGAAGAAAAGGCATGATGCTCAGAATATTTTTGTCACTCCTTAGGGGCTCAAGGATTGACAATGTATCCTATGGAGATGGATTGCTTAATGTAGACTCATTCTTGGACTCTGTTTATATCGTGTTCTGTTCAAGGTGAGCGCTTCAGGCCCTGTGGGGCCTCTTCTTTAAGTTTGCATTGGTTATAAAAAGAGCATGCAACAGCCAAAAGGACCATGCTGGAGGGCCTGAGAAACAGATTTTTAACTTTTAAGCCTAAACTTGATTTTGTACTTGTGTTGTGGTCATGATATCGCATGAAACACTAATAAATAAATTCTCTTAAGTAAGTGATTGGTAGAGACCTTTTATAGTCCCCTACGGGAACCGTAAGGGGACTATAGGATTGCACTCCGTCCGTCTGTCCATCCGTCCATCCATCCGTCCATCCATCCATCCGTCTAACTGTCCATCTGTCTGTCTGTCCGTCTGTCTGTTTTTTATATTACCACCTCTCCCTCCAACATGCTTTAAGCTACACCTTTCATATTTGGTACATGGATAAATAGTTCTGAGGGGATGATGCACGCTCAAAATGTTTTTTTCAAAGTCCAATATGGCGGAATGGCAGCCATTTTTGTTGTGTTTTTTAAGCTTTTTTTCTCTATTTTCATGTTAACACTCCTCCCACCAACATGGTTCAAGCTACACTTTGCATATTTGGCACATGGATAGAGGGTTGGGAGGGGATGATGCACGTTCAATATTTTTTCTTCAAAATCCAAGATGGCGGCATGGCGACCATTTTTGTTGTGTTTTTTTAAGCTTTTTTCTCTATTTTATGTTACCACCCCTCACTCCAACATGGTTCAAGCTACACTTTTTATATCTGGCACATGGATAGAGGGTTGTAATGGGATGTTGCACGTTCAATATTTTTTTTCAAAATTCAAGATGGCGCCATGGCAACCATTTCTGTTGTGTTTTTTAAGCTTTTTTCTCTATTTTATGTTACCACTGCTCCCTCCAACATGGTTCAAGCTACACTTTTCATATATGGTACATGGATAAAGGGGTTGTGAGGGGATTATGCACACTCAATATTTTTTTTTCAAAATCTAACATCTGTCTGTCCCTCTGTCTGTCTGTTTTTATGTTACCACCTCTCCCTCCAACATGCTTCATGCTACACCTTTCATATTTGGTACATGGATAAATGGTTCTGAGGGGATGATGCACAGTCAATATTTATTTTTCAAAATCCAAGATGGCAGAATGGCGGCCATTTTTGTTGTGTTTTTTAAGCTTTTTTCTCTATTTCATGTTACCACCCTTCCCTCCAACATGGTTCAAGCTACGCCTTTCATGTATGGTACATGGATAAAGGGTTGTGAGGGGATTATGCACGCTCAATATTTTTTTTCAAAATCCAGGATGCTTATATACTCTAGTGTCTTCTGTGACAAAAACACCTTATGTCACAAAAGCGCCGTAGGGGACTAATACCACCTCGGTGGTCAAACACTTGTTTTTCAAGATTTTATGCAAGTGAGATTTGATTTTTCATTTAAATAAATCATGTCACATTTCTATTCTAGGGTGGAGGAAAAGGAGCTGGTGGTCACACCATTGCAGCTGGCGGCTTCACAATTCTCTCAGAAAAAAAACTGTTTCTTGGTCAAAAGGTAAGGTTGGATATAACTAGAAATTCAAGCCAAATAGCAAAGAATCTTGAAATATTTTTATGAATTTTATATTGTTGAAATTAACTCCTTACATGCTGCTGATGGATATTCCTGCCCAAGACAGAAAATCCTATGCCATTAAAATAAATCTAATTTGAGAAAGTGTAACCAAATTTTCCCCTGTAAATTGTATAGACTTTTAACCAATGATTTCTTGTGTCAAATTTTCATGAATTTTTATGTGTACCCATACCATGTATGGTACACATATTACATGTACCCATACCATGTATGGTACACATAATGTCGGCATCCTGGGTTGCCCTCCGTCGTTTGTCCATCCTTTGTCTGTCCATCCATCTGTCTGTCCGGCCGGCATCCGTATCCATTTCTTTGGCATTCGATAACTTGAAAAATATTACTTGAATTGTCATGTTACTTCATATTTGTGTTCAGGTTACTGATGTGCCGAGCTGTATAGTTTTTGGTGTAAATCTGATAATTTGATCCTGTGATATTAACCCTTTATCCTTCAAATTGAGAACTACTCCAATCCTTTTCTTCGGCATTCTATAATTCAAAAAATATTAATTCGATTATCAGGTTACGAAATCCAGAGAGACACAAGACAGAAAATATGTTCTGCTTACAATTTGTCTTGGGGGATTCATACCGACACTACAGACTATATAACAACAATTGACCATCTTTACACCAACATCTCACAAGAGAACCTTCAAACTGGTATCTATGAAACATACTGACCACAAAGCAATATGGATAACATTTCCCATCAGAAGTAACCTGCCATGAATTGGACAAATTCCCTGCTGAAAATTTCTCTGGTGAGTTCATTTCCAGAAATTTGGTTTAAATCTGAAATATATCACCACCCGAGTGCAACAAAGTGCCATCTGCAATGAGCTAGCATTTCAGATGGCCTCTTACTGCACTCAAGAGGTGATATCATTTAACCCTTTACCCAACATATCAGTAAAAAATGGCCAGAAAATAACCCCATATAGGTATCCCAAAGCACAAAGTAACTTTTTACTGCCTCAATAAAACCATACAAACATGGATATCATTTTTAGCTCACCTGACTGAAAGTCAGGGTGAGCTTTTCTTATCACTCTTCGTCCGTCGTCCGCCGTCCGTCGGCTGTGGTCCGTCGTGAAGGTGGTGTTTGAGCCTCTTTCTCCTAAACCACTGGCCACATTTTAATTAAATTTCATGTAAGTAGTGGTTATATAGGAGCATTTTGATTTTTATCCAAAATAGGTTTCGGCTCATATTGAGCAGAGGTGTGGGGAAAAAATGGCCAAATTTTTTGAAAATCTTCTTCTAATGAACCACCAGTAGCAGAGACTTGATATGTGGTATACAGAGTCCTTTTGAGGTTTAGAATCAAGTTTGTTCAAGAGAAGTTTGTCGGGCATTATTTGCCTTCATTATGGGAGGGACAAAAATTTTGGCCACGCCTAAAATTTCTATTTTCAGAACCGTCAGGTCGATTTGAACCAAATTTGATATGAAATGATAATGGGTCATAAGTAATTGATTGATGCAAAAAAAAATTTCTCATTGCCCCGTGGAAACCTCGGGAGCTAAAAATAGGAAAAACCTTAAAACTGCCATATCTCCAAAACTACACGGCACAGAGAATTCTTATTTTGTATAAAGCTTACTTTTATCCAGTAGAATAGAATGGTTAAAAAAAATCCCTATCAGTTTGATCACAAGGTACTTTTTTCAGGACTTTTGAAAAAGTGCTGAGTCAGCACTTTTTAACACTGTAGGCAATGGGAAAAAGATTAAAAAATCTTCTTCTCCAGATCCAGCAGGCAGAATCTTTGGATATTTGGTACGCAACATTGTAGGGTGGATCTGATTCAAGTTTGTTCAAATCGGCCCCCTGGGTTCATATTTGGGCTCAGTATAGGAGCCCGATTTTGAACTTAGTGCATTTCAGGCAAATTTCTTTAAAAATCTTCTTCTCCAGATCCAGCAGGCAGAATCTTTTGATATTTGGTATGCAACATTGTGGGGTGGATCTGATTGAAGTTTGTTCAAATCGGCTCCCTGGATTCATATTTGGGCTCACTATAGAAGCCCGAATTCTAACTTAGTGCATTTCAGGCAAATTTCTTAAAAAATCTTCACCAGATCCAGCAGGTAGAATCTTTTGCTATTTGGCATGCAACATTGTGGGGTGGATCTGATTCAAGTTTGTTCAAATCGGCCCCCTGGGTTTATATTTGCGCTCAGTATAGAAGCTCGAATTCGAACTTAGTGCATTTCAGGCAAATTTCTTAAAAAATCTTCTTCTCCAGATCCAGCAGGCAGAATCTTTTGATATTTGGTATGCAACATTGAGGGGTGGATCTGATTCAAGTTTGTTCAAATCGGCCTCCTGGATTCATATTTGGGCTCACTATAGAAGCTCGAATTCGAACTTAGTGCATTTCAGGCAAATTTCTTAAAAAATCTTCTTCTCCAGATCCAGCAGGCAGAATCTTTTGATATTTGGTATGCAACATTGAGGGGTGGATCTGATTCAAGTTTGTTCAAATCGGCCTCCTGGATTCATATTTGGGCTCACTATAGAAGCTCGAATTCGAACTTAGTGCATTTCAGTCAAATTTCTTAAAAAATCTTCTTCTCCAGATCCAGCAGGCAGAATCTTTTGATATTTGGTATGCAACATTGTGGGGTGGATCTGATTCAAGTTTGTTCAAATCGGCTCCCTAGATTCATATTTGGGCTCACTATAGAAGCTCGAATTCGAACTTAGTGCATTTCAGGCAAATTTCTTTGAAAATCTTCTTCTCAAGATCCAGCAGGCAGAATCTTTTGATATTGGGTATGCACCATGCTTAGGGGGGTGAGATTCAAGTTTGTTCAAGCCAAGTCCCTGGGTTCATATTTGGGCTCACTGTGGTAGCCCGAATTATAACTTAGTTCAAAATGAGGAATTTTCTTTAAAAATCTTCTTCAGATCCAACAGTTGGAATGTTTTGATATTTGATATGCAGCATCCTTGGGGTGGGGGTGGGGGGGGGGGGGGTGGGTGGGTTGGGCTGAGATTCAAGTTTGTTCAAGCCATGTCCCTAGGTCCATATTTGGACTCACTGTGGGAGCTTGAATTGTAACTTAGTTCAAAATGAGGAATTTTCTTGAAAAATCTTCTTCTTCAGATCCAGCAGTCAGAATGTTTTGATATTTGGTGTGCAGCATCCTTAGGGGGGTGAGATTCAAGTTTGTTAAAGCCAAGTCCCTGGGTTCATATATGGGCTCCCTGTGGGAGCCCGAATTATAACGTAGTTCAATATGAGGAATATTCTTTAAAAATCTTCTTTTTTTTTTTAGATCCACTGGTCAGAATCTTTGGATATTTGGTATAATCTTTTCTTAGGAGGAGCAGATGCAACTTGTTGAAATCAATTCTCTGGGTTGATATTTAGGCTACCATGCCAGGTGAGCGCCCTCAGGGCCCTTGGGGCCTCTTGTTAGCTCACCTGACTGAAAGTCAGGGTGAGCTTTTCTGCTCACTTTTTGTCCGTCCTCCATCGTCCGTCGTGAAGGTGGTGTTCGGGTCATTTTCTCCCAAGCCACTGGCTGCAGTTCAATGAAAATTCACATGAGTAGCGGTTATATAGGGGAATTTGTGTTTTTCTTCAAATTGGGTTTCTGCTTATATTAAGGAGGGGGCTGGGGCCAAAATGCACAAAATTTTTTAAAATCTTCTCATGAACCAGCCGTAGCAGAGACTTGATATTTGGTATGCAGCTTCCATTTGAGGTGTAGACTCAAGTTTGTTCAAGAGAAGTTTGACGGGCAATATTTGCCTTTGTTCTGGGAGGGGCAAGAATTTTTGCCCCGCCCAGAATTTCCATTTTCTGAACCGAGAGGCCAATTTGAACCAAATTTAATATGGGGTATTATTGGGTTATAAGTACTTGATTTATGCCAAAAATGTTTTTCCTGCACCTCCGCAGGAACCTCAGGAGCCAAAAATAGAAAAAAACGAAAACGTCCATATCTCCAAAACTGCACGGCACTGAGAATTTTTATTTGGTGTGAGGCTTCCTTGGGACCAACAGAAAGGAATGGTAAAAAAAAATTGCCATTGGTTTTGTCATAAGGTACTTTTTCGGGACTTTGAAAAATGCAGCATTTTTTAACACTGTTGGCAAAGGGAAAAAATTAAAGAATCGTTTGCTTCCAAACCACTGCTACAAAAGCTTTCATATTTTACAAATAACATCTTTGGAAGATTGTTTCACATGTTTATTGAAATCAATTCCCTGGGTCCATATTTGGGCTCTCTATGGGAGCCCAGATGTTTAAATTAGTGCAGTATGAGGAATATTCTTTAAAAATCTTCTTCAGATCCAGCAGTCAGAATCTTTTGATATTTGGTATGCAGCATGCTTAGGGAGGTGAGATTCAAGTTTGTTCAAGCCAAATCCCTGGGTTCATATTTAGGCTGAAAATTTGGGGTCACGGTCCGGACTTGGAAATTTTGGACCAAAATCCAGAAATGAGTTTTTTGGTTTTTTTATGCATTTCGGTCAATTTCAAGAGAAAATTTTTTTTTTTACACTGAAAATTTGCGGTTCGGGTGGACCAAAATTGGGAAATGAGTTTTTTCTTTTTATGCATTTTGGTCAATTAAATTTAAGACAAAAAAAAATTATTTTTTTTACACTGAAAATTTTGGGTCCGGGTGGGACCAAAATCCGAAAATGAGTTTTTTTGTTTTTATGCATTTTGGTCAATTTTAAGAAGAAAAAAAAATTTTAGTCTGAAAATATCTTGTTTGGGACTTCGAAAATTTCCGAACAAAAATAAAAAAAATCTGTTTTTTATGCGTTTATCTCAATTTTGGGACGTAAAAGTGTAGGAACTGAAAATAGAAGGAAAATCCTGTGTATTGTGTGGGCACAATCGCTTCATCTCGTTGGTATATGGTTTTCTTAGGAGGGGTGTATGCTGCTTATGCAAGTCAAGTCCCTGGTTTGATATTTAGACTACCATGTCAGGTGAGTGTCCTCAGGTCCCCTGGGGCCTCTTGTTTGATTCCTGATATACTTACACTTCTTCCCAATTAAAAATTTCTCCTGTGGCATATAATGATGGAAAAATAATCATCCGGTTTGGAACACATAATGTCAGCATCTAGAGGTTATTTTCCATTGATGGGCCCTTGTTTGACCATCCATTCATCTATCTGTCTATCCATCTGTTTGGAAATTGTACCCTTTTTATGTGTACCCATACCATGTATGGTACACATAATGCTGGCATCTGAGGTGGCCCTCTGTCGTTCGTCCATCCTTTGTCTGTCTGTCCATCCATCAGTCTGCACACACAAATGACTACTTATGTGGCTACGAGTTAGTAAAACAGGATACTTATGTGGTTTAAGTCTGTTACGTGGCTAGCCACATAACAGAATCTCTTATTGTGAACAGGGGGGGGGGGGGGGGGGGAGGGGGGAGATAAATGTAGAGTAGGGTTAGGGCATTCCAGAGTGGGGTTTAGGGGTGGGGGCGGGGTGGGGTGGGGGTCAGTGAAGGGATGTTAGAGTTATGTGGCTAGGGTTTGTTCAGGGTTAGGGTTAGCTTAGGGTTAGGGGTGGGTAGGGTTAGGGTCAGTAAAGGGTAGGGCTAGGGTTAGCTGACCCCTCCCCCCCCCCCCCCAAAAAAAAAAAAAAATTTCCCCAAAAAACTTGTTTTATTATAAATAATAATAATAATAATTTATTTTCTAGAGCGTAAAACCACAAATAGTTCTCTAAAACGCTTGACAGAAATAAATACACTTTTCTGAAATAAAGAGTCACATCTGTTTTGGTTGCCTCTTACAGTGGTTCAGGAGAATGCTTCAGTGAATAGGAAAGTTTTAAGATTTCTTTTGAAGACATCGAGAGTTTCTGAAATTCTGACACTAATTGGCAGGGAATTCCACAATCTGGGACCCATGATGGAGAACACACGATCATGAGCCTGATTAGATCTGCGAAAAGGTACAACTTGTTGAATTTGGTTTTTAGATCTGAGACTGTGTGATGGTTTATATACAGTGAGGAGCTCTTGCAGGTAAACTGGAGCCAGTTTGTGGATACATTTGAATACTAAGATCAATATTTTGAAATCAATTCTCTGTTTAACTGGAAGCCAATGTAGTTGTCTTAAAACAGGTGTTATGTGTTCAGAGCATTTGGTACCAGTAATTATCCTAGCAGCAGTATTCTAAACTTTTTGTACCTTCGAATCTGGCACTGGGGCAGCCCCACTAACACTGAATTACAATAGTCTAGTTGTGAGGTGATGAAGGAGTGCACAGGTTTTTCAAGTGCTGACTGGTTAAGATAAGGTTGCAGTCTTCCAACATTACGAAGCTGCCAGTAGCATTTTTGACATATTTTATTGATATGGATGTCTAGTTTTAAATTTGAGTCCATAATCAGTCCAATATTCCTGGCCGATTCACTTTTCATAGTGATGTTGTTTTCAACCAAAATTGATGTAACAGGGGGTGTAGGCATGCGAACCCCAGATATCACTAAGAATTCAGTTTTAGAGTCATTCATTTTCAGTTTAAAGTCTATCATCCATTCCCGCACAAGATTTATGCAAGTTTCCATGTTATTGACTGCGGTGAATGAGTCACTTGGAACAGATGGGTTGAATGTGATGTACAGTTGGGTGTCTTCTGCATACAAATGATATGATATGCCATGCTTTTTAAGAAGGCGACCCAGAGAAGAAGTGTACAGAGTAAACAAGAGTGGTCCAAGAACTGAGCCCTGATGAACACCACACTTTAACGTCCTGCTTTCTGAACCGATTTTGTTGATATATATTTGTTGACTGCGACCTTCTAGATATGATGCAAACCATGATAAGACAGTTCCTCATATGCCATGCCATATTATGTTGGACATGTGTTTTAGGTTAGCCACCTAACATGTCCATAAAATAGCCACATAAGTAGCCATTTGTAAGAACTTCCATCCATCCATCCATCTGTCCATCTGTCCGGCATCCGTATCCAATATATTTCGATAACTTGAAAAATATTGCTTGGATTGTCAAGTTACTTTATATTTGTGTTCAGGTTACTGATGTGCCAAGCTGTATAGTTTTTGGTGTAAATCTGATAAGTTGATCCTACAGAGATATTACAGTGTTGGCCATATGAAAAATCGAGGGTGGTGACAAAACGCTCTCCTGAAACCATTCCAGGCGCTCGAATCACTCGCCTAAATGTATTTTTAGCAAACTGAATGTAGAAGCATTAAAATAATGCAGTGTCGTGCATTACCGGTACGGTACGGTACGGTACGGTGCTACGTGCACACCAACACTGACCAAACTTGGATGACAGGTCTTTAAGTTTAATGGTGACATGATTAGCATGATTAGGTCTACAATTTAATTTCGGGAATTTCTACGGACTGGTCCATAAACAAACCAATCAAGAAAATACTATTTGAATTTTGTGGCCTCCACGTTGTTTGAGCTACAGTCTACTGCCATTCAGATTCAAACTTTGCAAACTTGCCGAGCACTTATTAACAGGCAAGTCTAGTCTAAAATCTAATCACGTGAATCGGTGACACAAACGGAGAATGGTGAAAAGTAAAGTAAAAGATAAGATCGCCATTTACATTACCATAACCGCTGACTTAAGACTTCGCCACTTCGCTCAGAAATTTCAAGACAGTGACTTATGTCACGCATGCTGGTAACAGACAGAAATTCCAATCCAATAAGAAAATCCGTGAAAATTTTGTGTGAAACAACAAAGATGAATTCTATTTTCATCAACGAATTGTCTTCAAAGCACGTGTGATATTTTATTGAATGGATGTTTATTTAAAATTTTGCATCATGGGATACATGTAATTTTAATGAGGGTCTTGATGGGAGGTTCACCTGAATAATGAATTAATGGAGGATTAGAGCAGGGGGCTGGGGCTGTTTAAAAACAAAGAAATTCTTCATGTTTTTTAAGCAGTCCCCTCATAATTTTTGTACGGGAAGAGGACCTTCCATTAATTTACAGTTCAGTGTGCAAGCCAAAGCTGTTTCATTTTTGTCGATGATGAAAATCGAACAGCCTGCATTTTGTTTTGTTTATTGAAAACAGTCCAACAAATAGAATTCATTTAAAAACGTGGCCGTAATGAGGCAGTGGTAGATACAGGAATTCTGAAAGGGGGGGGGGGGGGGACGAATCGTGCAGATGGCGATGTGATCCTCCGCGAGTGCCGAAGGCACGAGCTTCTGTAGGGGGGTCATGTTGTGAAGACGAATAAATTTCAAAGTTCAAACTCTGTCATAAAATATGTGTGTGTGTGTGTGTGTGTGTGTGTGTGGGTTTGTCTTACCAACTTGATGAGGTAACTAGACAAAAGAGTTTGCGTGTTTCGCCTTACCGAGGTACAAAAGACAAAAGAAACCCTTTACCTCGGTTGTTTTCCCAGAACTGTACCGGCAAAACGAGGTAGAAACCGTTAGTTCACACAAAGGACAAACAATGGCGTACCTCGGTATGTAGGGTAGACAAGACTGGGGGTGTGTGTGTGTGTGTGTGTGTGTGTGTGTGTGTGTGTGTGTGTGTGTGTGTGTGTGTGTGTGTGTGGGTTTGTCTTACCAACTTGACGAGGTAAGTAAACAAAAGAGTTTGCGTGTTTCGCCTTACCGAGGTACAAAAGACAAAAGAAACCCTTTACCTCGGTTGTTTTCCCAGAACTGTACCGGCAAAACGAGGTAGAAACCGTTAGTCCACACAAAGGACAAACAATGGGGTACCTCGGTATGTAGGGTAGACAAGACTGTGTGTGTGTGTGTGTGTGTGTGTGTGTGTGTGCAACGAGGGGGGGGAAGCCAGTCGGGAATTGCACTACTGACTAGTATCCTGGAAATAGTCGCTTTGTTGAGATTCGTGCCATAAACTGAGTGAAAATTTACAGCACAATTTGTGGCTTGAATTTCAACAAACACTGCAGTGCATAGTAAGAAAGACACTGTAAAAGTTTTAGGCAGAACCCATTTATTATAAAATTAACGGGAATATCAAGTTGAATTCTGCAATGGTTTTGAAAAGAAAAAGTTCAACAGAAAAACCCACTCGGGCAGTGTCTAAATTGTCGTCTTATTTCGCTATTTTGTGTGAATATCCCTATGGTCAGGTCAGCACTAGTCTACAAGAGTCAGTTATGATTTATCACTGTCTGTGTCAAACTCGACATCACTTGCATCATCCAAAACGTCAGACTCAGAACTTTCACTCAATTCGACGTAGCGGGGAGTCTCAGCCTCCGAATCACTTGAGTCAGATTCCATATATTTTCTTTTTCTTGGCAAATAGTGCAGGGGGTTGACACTGCTTGTGACCTCAAGTTTGATTTTTCGTCTTGCCGCGCCAGAAACATATATTTCAACTGCAGATTTGATTATTTCCGTACGTTCTTGTTCAGTCCACACCGCATTGTTTCATTTTATTAAAAGGAAGGCTTCCATTGTGTCATGGTTCATAAGTAATCTTCGATCAGTCAGAATACTAAAACCCCACTCGACCTGACAATTTGACACACCAATGCACAAGAGAATTTCTACAACCAGACATACATTTGGTAGCTCAGATCGTTTGTATTGATAAATTTTTTCCCACATTTTACATGGTTTAACTCCTTGATAGTTTATGTTCACTAGTGTTCTCAAGTCTTTCCATTCCCGTTCTATGCGCGAAAAGTCAAATTCAACGGTAGCTGCAGAAAGAGTGTCTTTGAACTTATCGCATATATGTTCCAGTGCACGCAACTCCTTTTTTGTCGACACCCAGTTCGCAGGGTTTGTTACAAGTCCCATGTGTTCATGTATTTCCCCCTCCTCCAGTTCAACAGCGAATCAATTTTTCAGACAATCTGTAACTGTACCAATGACTCTCCGTTTTAATGTAGCCAAGTTACCCTCATTCCCTGAAACATGTTTTAGAGCAGCTGCTTCATAGTCCAGTATCTGATATTCGCGAGCCTTTAATTTGCGTCTTGTATGACCTTTTTTGGGAATACGTACACTTAATTTTCCAGCAGAATGTCTGGGCCCTTCCTTTTGTAAGCAGAGCTCCATATCAGCCTTACGTAATAATGTGACTGTGTCGCAAAGTGACCTCTCCACATCATCCAGATCTGCGAAACAAGTGTCTACCATTGGTTTAACGTCACAAACGAGCACAAGTTGTCTTTCAAATTTTTTGGAGAGACGAGCCAGACACTGGATAATTTCGCGATAAATAATACAAGTTGACAAAAAATTGATGTCGGCAAGTTTGGTGCGAAAACCCTGTAATTTTGCATTGACAGTTGAGGCTTTTTCGTTTGCAATTGAGTTCTCTATTGTTAGCAGGAGGGGGACCCAATTTTTTAACAGATGGTCAACCGCTCGCATGTGATGTCCAACAAAACGTGTTCCACTTGTTTTTGGAAAATTATACACCTGTACATCAAGTGTCTCTGCTGTCGACTTGAAATGAAATTTAAATTTTCCACTGTGTTTGAAAAAATTATACAGGCTTTGCAACATCTCCCTAACAGAATCAAACGATTTTTCAGCAGTGACACTGTTTTTAATACCAAGTTCGGCTCTGTGAGAGACACAATGTATTTTTAGTAGCCAGGGCCGAGAGTCTTTTACCAGCTGTGTTAATACTCCATTATAAACCCCCAAATTGACATTCGCACCATCACTTGTCGGCGCCACCATGAGAGAGATGTACTTTTCTTTTGGAAAAGAAAGGTTTTTGATGAAAGCGTCATCTATTGCCATTTTGATATTGTCGGCATTTGCATTGCCATAACAGTCAATGTCCTGTAATGCAACCATTTTTCAACACGCGAGCGAGAATCAATTCCTTTTCACTGCCAGTTTTTCTGGCCTGGGACCCATCACTGAGTACACTGAATGCATTTGCTGTCATCATTACCTTTTTAATTTTCTGTCTTATTGCCCTGGCAATGGCAAGGATAAATTGACAAGCAGACTTGTGGCTCTCTATTCCTTTTATGAGTCGTGTCCCAGTTGCCTTTTGTGACCTGACTATGGTTCTAAAGAAACTTAGAGGAGCTCCATCGACAGCCAGAATGTAAGCGTCAGTCACCAGTTTTGTGTATGCATCTTTTGATGATGCTGTTAATGTGGTTTTAATATTTGTGTAAGTATTTTTTTACCCACTACACCACTTGGGCCGCTCTGGGAAGTAGCACCATCATTTCCAGGCTTCTCGCTCGCGTATCTCTCGTCGAGTTCAGTATCAACATTCTTTTCTGCATCTACATGTATTACCTGATCTTTATCCAACTGAAGTGCGAACAGATGGGTTTTGGATCTGAGATGTCTGTCTGCACTGTCTTTCTTCACAAAAGATGTTCCTTCTACATAAAATTCAAGGTCCGTAACAGCTTTTCCACGGAGACCTGCGGCAAGTCTGTCTCTATGTCTAGAGCAAATTTTGCACCAGATTTTAGTAACGTATTCACAGCCATCGATCACTTCTGTTTTTCCTTCTATCATTCCACCCGTATTCCATTTTCTAAAAGTTGAAGACTTAACACGCGAACCCTTTATATTAGATGCCATACTGATAACAAATTTAACCTTACTGATTTGGGCTCTCAAACTTGACTCTCAAAGTACGTTTGATAGCAAACCACGTGACAGCGGCAACAGTCAGTCAAACAATAGAGTTGTCGATTTCAATGTAATACTGCGGACGTGCGACTGTGTAGTGTGAAATCGGCGTGTGACGGTGTTTGTGAACTAAAGTTAAACTCTGCAGGTGCAGGTTGTTTCCCCAGAGTATCATTTTTATGGAATTCGAAAATAATAATTTAACCCTTTTAAAAGGGCGACAACGATTAAACTGCCAGCTTTTACCTTTACAAGAGATTGCTTGAGCGAGAAGATGGCATATAGACTGTGTGTGAGACAGAAGCAAGGCGCGCGAAAAACAGCGTACGCGGAATGAGAATCAGGCACGCGGTAGGCGCGCGATAAAATCGCTCGCGTAATATTTCCAAGACTGATATTAACTCTTTATCCTTCAAATTGAGAATTCTTCCAATCCCTTTGGCATGAGATAACTCAAAAAATATCAATCCAATTGTCATGTTACTTTATATATATCTTCAGGTTACTGATGTTCCGAGTTGTTTAGTTTTTGGTGTAAATCTGTTATTTTGATCCTGAGATATCAACCCTTTATCCTTCAAATTGAAAATTCCTCCAATCCCTTTGGTATTTGATAACTTGAAAAATATTGCTTGGATTGTTAGGTTACTTTATATTTGTGTTCAGGCTACTGATGTGCCGAGCTGTATAGTTTTTGGTGTAAATATGATAATTTGATCCTGAGATATTAACCCTTTATCCTTGAGCGTGGTGGCTCAGTAGGTAGAGGTGCAGACTGCAAGCCGAGAGGTCCTCGGTTCGAATCCCACCTGCGGCAACCGCGTTGTGTCCTTGGGCAAGACACTTCATCTCCATTGCCCGCATGGGGGCACGATGACGCCTGTACTAAGGCGTACTGCACATCGATGGTACGCATGTCTTCAACCAATCTAACCCTGCCTGTGCTGCAGTGCGGAGTTACGATGTTGGGGAGCTGGCAGCTGCTCATCGTTGCTCAGTGGTTCTCTCCGGGTACTCCGGCTTCCTCCATCCGTAAAACTGTCATGGTCATGATTAGCCATTGTGCATAAATATGTGACCTTAAACATCAATAAATAAATAACCCTTTATCCTTCAGATTGAAAATTCCTCCAATCCCTTTGGCATTCAACAACTTGAAAAGTATTGCTTGGATTGTCAAGTTACTTTACATTTGTTTTCAGGTTACTGATGTACCGAGCTGTATAGTTTTTGGTGTAAATCTGTTATTTTGATCCTGAGATATTAACCCTTTATCCTTCAAATTGAAAATTCCTCCAATCCCTTTGGCATTCAACAACTTGAAAAATATTGCTTGGATTGTCAAGTTACTTTACATTTGTTTTCAGGTTACTGATGTACCGAGCTGTATAGTTTTTGGTGTAAATCTGTTATTTTGATCCTGAGATATTAACCCTTTATCCTTCAAATTGAAAATTCCTCCAATCCCTTTGGCATTCGATAACTTGAAAAATATTGCTTGGATTGTCAAGTTACTTTATATTTGTTTTCAGGTTACTGATGTGCCAAGCTGTATAGTTTTTGGTGTAAATCTGATAATTTGATCCTGAGATATTAACCCTTTATCCTTCAAATTGAAAATTCCTCCAATCCCTTTGGCATGAGATAACTCAAAAAATATCAATCCAATTGTCATGTTACTTCATATATGTGTTCAGGTTACTGATGTGCCGAGCTGTATAGTTTTGGGTGTAAATCTGATAATTTGGTCCTGTGATATTAACCCTTTATTCTTCAAATTGAGAACTCCTCCAAAACATTTCTTTGGCATGCGATATATCAAAAAATATTAATCCTATTATCAGGTTACTTTATATATGTATTCAGGTTACTGATGTGCTGTGCTGTATAGTTTTTTTGTGTATCCATACCATATATGGTACACATAATGCTGGCATCCGGGGTGGCCCTCCATCGTTCGTCCATCCTTTGTCTGTCCATCCATCTGTCCATCCATCCGTCTGGCATCCGTATCCATTTCTTAGGCATTTGATAACTTGAAAAATATTGCTTGGATTGTCAAGTTACTTTATATTTGTGTTCAGGTTACTGATGTGCCAAGCTGTATAGTTTTTGGTGTAAATATGATAATTTGATCCTGTGATATTAGCTTGTTCACTTCAAATTGAGAATTCTTCTAATCCCTTTGGCATGAGATAACTCAAAAAAATCAATCCAATTGTCATGTTACTTTATATATATCTTCAGGTTACTGATGTTCCGAGTTGTATAGGTTTTGGTGTAAATCTGTTATTTTGATCCTGAGATATTAACCCTTTATCCTTCAAATTGAAAATTCCTCCAATCCCTTTGGCATTCAATAACTTGAAAAATATTGCTTGGATTGTCAAGTTACTTTATATTTGTTTTCAGGCTACTGATGTGTTGTGCTGTATAGTTTTTGGTGTAAATATGATAATTTGATCCTGAGATATTAACCCTTTATCCTTCAAATTGAAAATTCCTCCAATCCCTTGGGCATGAGATAACTCAAAAAATATCAATCCGATTGTCATGTTACTTCATATATGTGTTCAGGTTACCGATGTGCCGAGCTGTATAGTTTTTGGTGTAAATCGGATAATTTGATCCTCTGATATTAACCCTTTATCTTTCAAATTGAGAACTCCTCCAATCCATTTCTTTGGCATGTGATAACTCAAATAATATTAATCCGATTATCAGGTTACTTTATATATGTATTCAGGTTACTGATGTGCTGTATAGTTTTTTATGTAAATCTAATAATTTGATCTGGAGATATTAACCCTTTATCCATCAAAATTAGACACTCCACCAATCCATTTCTATATGTACCCATACCATATATGGTGTACATAATGTCGGCTTCTGGGGTGGCTCTCCGTCATACAGCTTTCTACTAGTTGCGCGTATGGGTACACATCTGGTGATTTAATCGGCCTATTTTTTTATAATTGTTAATTAAAAAAAATGTTTTTTTGGTTATAATATTTTCATAAATACTTTCAGATAACAAAGAGGGTGTGCTGACAAAATGCCCTCACATAGATTTTACCTGTCAACAAAATTGGTCCTGAGATAATAATAGCTTTCTAGTAGTTGCACGTATGGGTACGCATCTGATGATTTAATCGGCCTATTTTTTACCAAATCTAGTCATGGCTGCTTCACAGCAGCCATGACACGATTTGAAGAAAAAATATTTTAAAATTACTCAGCGGGCTAAGAGTTAGATGCAATTGAGCTCACCTACTTTGAAAAAATGCTCAGATAATTTCATGACCCTGGTGTCTCCATCACCGCACATCTTCCAAAGATGAAAGTTTTCTTGACTTTACCAGAAATCTGGTATATAGGTTCGCAATTTCGTAATTTTTTATCATAGAGTTATGGACAATACTTCAAATTTTAACAAAATCGGAACAGTGAGAACCCCCTACCTCCCCCAAACACCACCCCCCCCCCCCCACCCCCGCTCTTTCCATTTACATTTTCAGTTGTGATCGCTTTGCAATATGTACAAGGTTGTTACTCTACAACTTTGTTCAATCTTTTCCATTATGTATACTAAAATCAAATGACTGACACACTGGTCTTTGTAATGCCCCTACGCTGTTCTCAGGTTATCTCTAGGACAGACATAGCTGTCTTACAGATAAGACTACACATAGACCTGTTTTATACAAGTATTTTTTCCTTTTCTTCTTAGCTCACCTGACTAAAAATCAGTGTGAGCTATTGCCATCACTTGAGGTCCGCCGTCCGTCGTCCATCACAGGTTAGCTTTTACAAAACAATCTTCTCCTCACAAACCAATGGCCCAAATTGAAACATATATGGCCACATCATCTTGGGGGTATTCTGTTTTAGTTTTGTTCAAATGGGGTCTCCGCCCTTTTTGGGCGTGGTCTTATGCCCAAATATGATGAAATTCTTTAAAAATCTTCTTCTCATGAACCACAAGTGGGAATGCTTTGATATTTGGTATGAAACTTCCTCTGGTGTTCAAGATTAAAAGTTGTTCAAAGAAAGTTGATAGGTCCATATTTGGGCTCTCCAGGAGATGGGCTCACTTTTGAGCTCCCCTGAAAATTTATTTTTCAAGAACCAGTGGAGCGATTTGAACCAAATTTTGTGTGTAGCATTAGATGACCCTAAGTACTTGATTCATGCCCAATTTTTTTTCAGCAGTTTCCCATGGGAACCTCTGGAGCTAAAAATAATAACAAAATACAAATGCGCATATCCTCCAAACTACACTAACTGGAGATTTGCAGTTAGTGTAGTTTGGAGGATATGCGCATTTGTTGAAATTGGTATGAAATTTACTTGTGATGAGTTGAAACAGATGGATGAAAAAAATTTGTGTCGATTCTGTTTTGTGATCTTTTTGTCGTGCTTTGAAAAAATGATGACTCGGCACTTTTTAACACTGAAGTCAATGGGAAACATTGAAGTGTTCATTTTTCAGAAACCACTGCTCCTAAAACTCTCATGCTTGACATGGAACATCTGATGAAGGCCATTTCTGAGGTGTGTTCTTACTAAGCTACTAGGTCCCCATTTAGGCTCACATATGGAGCCCAGATTTGTAACTTAATGCACTATCGTGAAAATCCATTAAAATTTTCTCTTTCAGATCCATTATTAAGAATCTTTTCACGTACGTTCGCTTTTGGAAAAACGTAGTGTCCTTGGGCAAGACACTTCATCCCACTTGCTCATGTGCGGCCATGGTGACGCTGTGTGCTAAGGTGTACTGCATGTTGATACTACACATGTTTTCAACCTCTGTAACCCTGTCTCTACAGAATTCTCTGCAGAGAGAGCTCTACAGAGACATGGGTTGTCACATTGAGGGCTAACAGATGCCCGCCGTTGCTTGGTGGTTCGCTCCGAATTTTACAGACTTTTCTTCCACCCGTAAATCCGTCGCTAAAACGATATGACCCTGCCTGTTAATGTGTCGTTAAACACCAATAAATAAATGCTACCCTCAAATTTGCAGGCAGAGATGTATGCCAGACTTGGTGTTGCACTTGTTGCAGAATGTGTAAATTTTGCAATGATTCTTGAAAGTTCTTGAAATGTAAAATTTTTACTAAATTGCAGACATCATTCTTTTCAATTTCAGGCGCCTGTTGTTATCCACAATTTCAGTAACAATTCATTTAAAAAACATTAATCATTGTTTATTTACGATAAAAAGTGTCATTGAGATAGACCCTCTGTCCTTGAATGACAATCGGCTACAACTCATTTTCATTCAGATTTCATTTTCTCCATACCCATAACCCTTACAGTTTAGGACAACTTGGTCCAGGTGAGCATTTTAGGCTCTCTTGAGCCTCTAGTTTTATGTAGTGTTTACTATTACTACACAGCATTAGATACATCTTAAGTTACTGAAAGAAATAAAGTGTATTTCTTGAGGTGGCATTAAAAAAAATTCTGCATCTAGAAATAATGGAAGCTGCTGTATTGAAACAAGTGTGAAGTGTGCATTACAAATGGCAACCTCACTTCTCAGATTACCATTTATTAGGTATGACAAAAAAGTGATCTTTCTAGTTTTGTACTCAGTATAATTCTAAAGGTGAAGACAGCTTACATAAGCATCAGCTTACTACTGGATTCATTTTCCATTTCTAACCTTTTTTTAATATTTTGTTATTTCTGTTTTTAGCTCACCGAAGGGAGCTTAACTTCTCACTTGCCATCCGTCATCATCCGTCGTGAACTTTACATTATCAACTTCTCCTCACAAACTACAGGACCAAATTGAACCAAATTTGGTGTGCATGTTCCTTATCATATGTCAATTCATGTTTGTACAAATAAACGTGCCACGCCCACAGGGGGCACCAGAAGGGGCATAACTCTGATAACAACCATAAATTTTTTCAAAAATTCAAAAAAATCTTCTTCAGATCCACCAGTCAGAATCTTTTCATATTTGGTATACAACATCTGTATGGGGTCAGATTCAAGTTTGTTCAAATCGGGTCCCTGAGTTAGTATTTGGGCTCTCTATTGGAGCCCAAAGTTTAACTTGGTGCAATTTGAGGAAATTTCTTTAAAAATCTGCTTCTTCAGATTAAGCAGTTAGAATCCTTTCATGGGTGGTATACAACATCTGTATGGGGGCAGATTCAAGTTTGTTCAAATCAAGTCGCTGGGTTAATATTTGGGCTCCCTATTTTCAAAAAAAACCTCAAGTTTAACCCTTAGCTGGAGCTCAGTGGCTCCTTGATTAGCTCCCTATTTTCAAAAAAAACCTCAAGTTTAACCCTTAGCTGGAGCTCAGTGGCTCCTTGATTAGAGCATTGGACTTGACTGGTTGAATGCTAGATAAAGGATATCTAGTGTTTTTGAGTGGATACCAAAAATTATCTCATGAATGACTGAGACAAATGTTTATTTTTCGCGAGCACTTGCGCAAGCAAAAATAACCATTTGTCTCGGTCACAAGTAAGATAATTTTCGGTATCCACTCAAAAACATTAGATTTTCTTTTTTATTATAAGCTTTTTATAAGAATCTGATCATTCCTATCGTTAATTCACCCGTTTCAACTTTGAATTGATGCATGAAAGGAAACAGCTGATGCACATTGATACGCGGAAGTGATTTGATTGATACTCAGAACAGGTAGCATCTTGCAATCTGATTCAGCTGGCGGGTTTAATGCATCAGTTCAAGGTGAATACGTGTTGGATTATTGCTGGAAATGATCAGTATCCACTCAAAAACACTAGATTTCCTTTTCAATATACATTTTTAGAACAAATTGATTATTTCCAGTGATAATTTGACTCGTATTCACCTTCAAGTGATGCTTTTATAGCTGCCATTTTGATGGATACTGTGAAAGTGAAAATTTCTATATCTTCACAGTGGGGGATATGATTTCTATCTTTCTGCAATTTCTTCGATAATCTATCATTTAACATATAATAAAAGGTACTATCATTGCTTTATTGTCAAGTGCTGAAAGCCATGATAGTGGCTTTACACTGTACACATTAGCTTGTTTGTTCAGCAGTAAAAAAAAAAAAATGTTCACAAAGTTATTTTGTTACCATTTATTGCAGAGTGCCTACCGGCACTCACCAAATTAAGGCTCCCCTTTCTGGTAGCATGGTATCTTACGCTACAACTCACCTTTGAAAAATAATGTTACACTCTACCAGTTAATCCCAGTTGCCCAAGTGAGAGCATTGTGAACAGGGTGCTTGGGCATACTGCATGTCAATGGTACACATGCTTTGAACAAATACTAATCCTGTTTGTGCCAGGTTAGTATGTTAGGGAATCTAGCAGTTACGTATTGCTGCTCATTGGCTCACTCCAGGTATTCCAACTTCCACTACCCATAAAACTGTCTGACAAGACATGACTCTGCCTGTTGAAAGTTTGTTGAACCACAATAAATAATTAAACTTTTACCTGATGTAATAGCCAAAACATTCATAGCTATTCACAAAAATCGCCATTCAAATTTAATTTTTTTTATTTTTTGTCTCAAAATTTCATGAATAACTCAGGGTTCATATGGGTCATGGAATCCTGGAAAAGTCATGGAATTTTTAAAAATAAGGGCCTTGAAAGTTTTGGAAAATGGGCTGGAAGGGTTAAAGTTTTGGAAAAGTCATGGAATTCGTAACCAGGTTTAACCCTTTACCAACATGAAAAGCAGACAACACTTGCAAACAAAATTCTTGAATAACTAATTTTTTTCATTTTTTGTCTCAAAAACATAGGTTATAACGCCTCATTGGAATGAGCTCGACGGAAAAAAATAATGAAAATTAATTGGCGATTTTTGTGAATGCTGGTTTTGGCCGTGGGTAAAGGGTTAAAAGGGATTGATTTTGTGTAAAAATTATATGCAACTTGTGCAAAAATTATGCAAAAAACGAAGCTTTTCTGTTTGGGTGCAAACTAACCCGGTCATGTAATTTTTTAAAAAGTTTTGGAAAAGTCATGGAAATGGATTCTCTGAAAAGTGTATGAACCCTGATAACTGGTACAAGTGCCATCTGCTGTTTGGTTAGGGCTAAGTAACCTTTCAAAAATAATTTAGCACTCTTCTAGTTAAAGGATTAATTAATTGCTTTAGGGCCAGTGCTGATCTAAAAATTTCAGATCCTTGAATTTAGCTCATCAAGCTAAAATGTTATCTGACAGATTTTTGGAAATGGTGAGGTGTGGTCCCCTACATTTTGGCACTGTTGGCACATTGTTGTTACAACGGATTAGTCGATTACAATTTTCACATGATTGTTTTATAGTAAACTGCATTTAGTTTCCAGGGATATATGACTTCCATGCCAAAAAACATGTAAGTATTTTGCATTTGTCTAATGAAACAATTGAATAAAGTCTTCTTCGTACAAAATTGCTTGTTATTGTCAATGCAGTCTTATGATATAATCATAAATAATTTAGGTTGAGTATTTATTTTAAGGGACATTTTGAAATGAGTTTAGTTTTCGTTCCTTGAGTTGCTCATCTTATAAGGTCAAAGGTCCTCCATTCTAATTTATCCCAGGTTGTTTTGCCTGCACAGATGTGAAACAACCCAAATCATAATTTTATACCTTGAGTTTGAAAAAAGACATTTTAACATTTAATAATGTAATAGTCAATTTAAAAATGATATCACTTTTCATATTAGTAAGTAGCCTAAGGCCTAAAGAAGTTAAACATCTGTTTCTCATACCCTCCTCATGGTCCTTTTGGCTGCCACATGCTCATTTTTATAACAAATTCAAGCTTGAAAAATTAAAAATTAAGTGGTTCATGTCTGATATTTCACCCAAGTTAATAAAATTGATAAATTTGTCCCTTGAGGGCCACAAGACTTTGCAATGCTTTAGCATTGCAAAGCCTTCTTGCACTCAAATTTATCAAATACACTACTACCCATGCTATTCTGTAGATTATGAGGCCAAAAACATAAAACAAACCAAGAACACGAACTTGCACTCAAGTGACCAAATACACTACCATCCATGCTATTCTGTAAATTATGAGGCTTAAAACATAAAACAAACCAAGAACATGAACTTTGGATGGAAAAGAAATAATTATACATATAAAAAGTAAAATAAAAAAATGCCCGCCCACATGCAGTGTTACAAAAAAATGGCATGAGAAACAGAAGTTCTATTTTGTGGGGGTCTAATATAATTAGTCTTACCTTTGTAAAAGAATGAATGTAAAATCCCAACATGATAAAAAATATTCCATATATTCCATAATGAATGTACACAGTCCATGAAATGAAACAAAAGCTTCAGTATGAAAAAAGTACATGTTTCCTAGATTTCCACTATTAAAAATACAACAATGACAAAACCCTATTGATAACATAAGCTGTTTTTAGCAATATTATTTTAATTTAAATACCTCCCGTATATTTTATTTAAGTTTGGTATCATAGCAGAATTATAGGTGTACCTAACCAGAGATGCTCCCTTCCCTGATGCATCAGGATGGAAATTTTAGACCTTGATCCATGTATGCAGCATAAAATCGAAGCTCCTCGAAGAGATACTTGTTCAGTCCTATACAGTCCGACTCTGGCTCATAGGATGTTATCCGTCAAAAATGAAGTGTCCTGCCCAGTGTTTACAAATTACTCTTATCACCAGGTATAGGCCTATATGTCTGTGATCAAGATTTCAAATAGATCACAGGGCTTATATTTCATCTAAATTTGGGAGAATCCAATTGGATTCTCGCAAAAATGGTTGTGAGAATCCATACCTGCTATGAGTGTCACAGGATTCCATTAGGCCACCATGGTTGAACCCCTGTTGTATACTGATAGCATGTGTTAACCATTTACCCAACACGATTTTTAGCTCAACTTGACAAAGTCAACAATTTCCTTTGGCACACCTCACAGGTCGCATTTATGATCAGATCACTTTGAAACTTGGTATGTTTGTTTGGGGTGACTTCTAGATGGGAGCTATCGATTTTCTTCAATTTTCGTCAAACAATGTTGCCGCGGCCAATGTTCTTAGAACTTAGTTTAGTCAAACCACAATATTTCCCTTTGGCACACCCTACAGGGCACATTTATGATTGTATTGCTTTGAAACCTGGTATGCTTGTTTAGGGTGACCTCTAAATGGGAGCTATCGATTTTCTTCAATTTCCGTCAAGAAATGTTGCCACGGCCAACGTTCTTAGAACTTAGTTTAGTCAGACCTCAATATTTCCCTTTGGCACACCCTACAGGGCACATTTATGATCGGATTGCTTTGAAACATGGTATGCTTGTTTGGGGAGACCTCTAGATGGGAGCTATCGATTTTCTTCAATTTTCGTCAAAAAATGTTGCCGCGGTCAACGTTCTTAGAACTTAGTTTAGTCAGAAGATCTCAATATTTCTCTTTGGCACACCCTACAGGGCACATTTATGATCGGAATGCTTTGAAACCTGGCATGCTTGTTCGGGGTGACCTCTAGATGGGAGCGATTGATTTACTTCAATTTCTGTAAGAAAATGTTGCCGCGGCCAACGTTCTTAGAACTTAGTTTAGTCAAACCACAATATTTCCCTTTGGCACACCCTACAGGGCACATTTATGATTGGATTGCTTTGAAACCTGGTGTGCTTGTTTAGGGTGACCTCTAGATGGGAGCAATCGATTTTCTTCAATTTCTGTAAAAAAATGTTGCCACGGCCAACGTTCTTAGAACTTAGTTTAGTCAGACCTCAGTATTTCCCTTTGGCACAACCTACAGGGCACATTTATGATTGGATTCCTTTGAAACCTGGTATGCTTGTTTGGGGTGACCTCTAGATGGGAGCTATCAATTTTTTTCCATTTCTGTCAAAAAATGTTGCCGCGGGCAACATTCTTAGAACTTAGTTCAGTCAGAAGAGCTCGATATTTCTCTTTGGCACACCCTACAGGGCACATTTATGATCGGATTGCTTTGAAACCCCGCATGCTTGTTTGGGGTGAGCTCTAGATGGGAGCTATCGATTTTCTTCCATTTCCGTCAAACAATGTTGCCAAGGCCAACGTTCTTAGAACTTAGTTTAGTCAGACCTCAATATTTCCCTTTGGCATACCCGTCAGGGCACACTTATGATTGGATTGCTTTGAAACCTGGCATGCTTGTTTGGGGTGACCTCTAGATGGAAGCTATCGATTTTCTTCAATTTCCATAACAAAATGTTGCCGCAGCCAATGTTCTTTGAACTTAGTTTAGTCAGACCTCAATATTTCTCTTTGGCACACCCTACAGGGCACATTTATATGATTAGATTGCTTTGAAACCTGGTATGCTTGTTTAACTTGGTGTGCTCGTTAGACAAGACCTTTCGATAAGAACTATTGATTAGCATTCATTTCTGTGAAAAAAGTTGCCATTTACAGTAACCTCTGAACATACTGCATTTGTGTATCAACATTCTTCCTTTATCCAGTCTTATAGTTTACATTTAAAAATTGATGTTCTTCAATTTTGCCATTTCATTTATAACTTACCAAGTTCAAGTTTGTCAAGTTGAGCTACAGTGTCATTGACACTTTCATTTAATTTTTAAAATCTAAACTTATTTTGATATTTTTTTTTTTTTTTAAACGATATTTATCAATAAAACATTACAAATATGGATGCCATTGGACTCGGCTCATTCATTGAGCCGGTACCAATGACAACCATATTTGTACAATTTTATTGACGAAGTGTTAGGATATTTCAGGTCATGTAAGACTGGTATTGGTTACTTTGCTGCTGTTATGTTTGTTAAAGGGTTAAATTGACACAATTCTTTTCACGCGAATCCTAGCAGAGGTGCGGCAAGAATCTACATAAATTCTCGCTGGCCTTGTTGCGTGAATGGATTCTGGGATTCTCATTGAAAAATAAACTCTGGATCATCAAAAGAAAAAAAACATTAACTTGTGTCAGGTTTGATATAAAGAGACCAAGGGATTTCCAAAAAGATAAATGTGGTGACCTGCGTTGCGGTTTGTGCCCATAATTAAATACCATTGAACATATTGTTTTGAAAAACAGAGCAAAGATTTATTTGAATACAAGTATGAACTGGACATCCCATAATAATAATATATTGCATAACATGTGCAGGTTACTTGAATTTTTAGCTCACCGAAGGGAGCTTAACTTATCACTTGCCCTCCATCGTCGTTGTCGTCCGTCCATCGGGAACTTTACACGATCGACTGCTCCTCACAAACTACTGGACCAAATTGAACCAAATCTGGTGTGCATGTCCTCTATCATATGTCAATTCAAGTTTGTTCAAATCTAGTTGCCCTGCCCCTCGGTAGGGGCACGCCCAATAAGTGTGCCTAAATCTTAAAAAATCTTGTGAACCAGCAGTAGTAGAGACTTGATATTTGGTGTACAGCTTCCTTTTGAGGTGTAGACTCAGATTTGTTAAAGAGAAGTTTGAGGGGCTGTATTTGCCGTTGTTATGGGAGGGGCAAGAATTTTTGCCCTGTCCAAAATTTCCATTTTCTAAACTCAGAGGGTGATTTAAACCAAATTTGATATGAGGGCTTATTGCCCCATGGGAACCGCAGGAGCTAAAAATAGAAAAGATTTAAAACGCCCATATCTCCAAAACTACAATGCACTGAGAATTTTTGTTTGTGTGAAGCTTCCTTAGGACCAACTGAATGGAATGGTCCAAAAAATTCCTATCGGTTTTATCATAGGGTACTTTTTCAAGACTTTTGAAAAAGTGCTGAGTCAGCATTTTTTAACACTGTGGGTAATGGGGAAAACCATAAAGAATCTTCTCCCAAACCACTGCTCCAAAAGCTTTCATATATCACATATAACATCTTTGGAAGATTGATTCACATTTTTGTTGAAATCAATTCCCTGTGTCCATATTTGGGCTCTCTTTGGGAGCCCAAATGTTCAAATTAGTGCAATATGAGGAATATTATTTAAAAATCTTCTTCTTCATATCCACCAATTACACTCTTTTGGTATTTGGTATGCAGCATCCTTAGGAGGCTGAGATTCACGTTTGTTCAAGCTAAGTCTCTGGGTTCATATTTGGGCTCCGTGGGTTCATACTTGGGCTCACTGTGGTAGCCCAAATTATAACTTAGTTCAAAATGAGAAATTTTCTTAAAAAATTTTCTTCTTCAGATCCAGCAGTTGGAATGTTTTGATATTTGGTATGCAGCATCCTTAGGGGGGTGAGATTCAAGTTTGTTCAAGCCATATCCCTGGGTTCATTTTTGGGCTCCCTGTGGTAGCCCGAATTATAACTTAGTTCAATACAAGGAATATTCTTCAAAAATTTTATTCTTCACATCCACCAGTCAGAATCTTTTGATATTTGGTATACAGTATCCTTGGGGAGGTGAGATTGTTACAGCCAAGTCCCTGGGTTCATATTCGGGCTTCCTGTGGGAGCCCAAATTGTACCAAAATTTCTATATTCCGAACTGAGAGGCCAGTTTGAACCAAATTTGATATGAGGGCTTATTGGGTCATAAGTACCGAATTTATGCCCCCCAAAATTTTCCTGTCGCTCCATGGGAACCACGGGAGCTAAAGATAGAAAAAATTTAAAACGCCAATATCTCCAAAACTACACAGCACTGAGAACTTTCATTAGCTCACCTGACTGAAAGTCATGGTGAGCTTTTCTTTTCACTTTTCGTCCGTCGACTGTCATCCATCATCTGTGGTCTGTCGTCCATCGACCAGCATGAAGGTGGTGTTTGAGCCTCTTTCTCCAAAACCACTGGCCACATTTTAATTAAATTTCATGTAAGTAGTGGTTATATAGGGGCATTTTGATTTTTATCCAAAATAGGTTTTGGCTCATATTGAGCAGAGGTGTGGGGAAAAAATGGCCAAATTTTTTGAAAATCTTCTTCTAATGAACCACCAGTAGCAGAGACTTGATATGTGGTATACAGAGTCCTTTTGAGGTTTAGAATCAAGTTTGTTCAAGAGAAGTTTGTCGGGCATTATTTGCCTTCGTTATGGGAGGAGCAAAGATTTTGGGCACGCCTAAAATTTCTATTTTCAGAACCGTCAGTTCGATTTGAACCAAATTTGATATGTTTGATAATGGGTCATAAGTAGTTGATTGATGCAGAAAAAATTTTTCTCATTGCCCCGTGGGAACCTCGGGAGCTAAAAATAGGAAAAACCTTAAAACTGCCATATCTCCAAAACTACACGGCACAGAGAATTCTTATTTTGTATAAAGCTTACTTTTATACAGTAGAATAGAATGGTTAAAAAAAATCAGTTTGATCACAAGGTACTTTTTTCAGGACTTTTGAAAAAGTGCTGAGTCAGCACTTTTTAACACTGTAGGCAATGGGAAAAAGATTAAAAAATCTTCTTCTCCAAATCCAGCAGGCAGAATCTTTTGATATTTGGTATGCAACATTGTAGGGTGGATCTGATTCAAGTTTGTTCAAATTGGCCCCTTGGGTTCATATTTGGGCTCAGTATAGTAGCCCGATTTCGAACTTAGTGCATTTCAGGCAAATTTCTTCAAAAATCTTCTTCTCCAGATCCAGCAGGCAGAATCTTTTCATATTTGGTATGCAACATTGTGGGGTGGATCTGATTGAAGTTTGTTCAAATTGGCTCCCTGGATTCATATTTGGGCTTACTATAGAAGCCCAAATTCGAACTTAGTGCATTTCAGGCAAATTTCTTAAAAAATCTTCTTCTCCAGATCGAGCATGCAGAATCTTCTGATATTTGGTATGCAACATTGTGGGGTAGATCTGATTCAAGTTTGTTCAAATTGGCCCCCTGGGTTTATATTTGGACTCAGTATAGAAGCTTGAATTCGAACTTAGTGCATTTCAGGCAAATTTCTTCAAAAATCTTCTTCTCCAGATCCAGCAGGCAGAATCTTTTGATATTTGGTATGCAACATTGTGGGGTGGATCTGATTCAAGTTTGTTCAAATCGGCCCCCTGGATTCATATTTGGGCTGACTATAGAAGCCCGAATTCGAACTTAATGCATTTCAGGCAAATTTCTTAAAAAAATCTTCTTCTCCAGATCCAGCAGGCAGAATCTTTTGATATTTGGTATGCAACATTGTGGGGGGGTGGATCTGATTCAAGTTTGTTTAAATCGGCCCCCTGGGTTTATATTTGGGCTCAGTATAGCAGCTCGAATTCGAACTTAGTGCATTTCAGGCAAATTTCTTAAAAAATCTTCTTCTCCAAATCCAGCAGGCAGAATCTTTTGACATTTGGTATGCAACATTGTGGGGTGGATCTGATTCAAGTTTGTTCAAATCGGCCCCCTGGGTTTATATTTGGGCTCAGTATAGAAGCTCGAATTCGAACTTAGTGCATTTCAGGCAAATTTCTTCAAAAATCTTCTTCTCCAGATCCAGCAGGCAGAATCTTTTGACATTTGGTATGCAACATAGTGGGGTGGATCTGATTCAAGTTTGTTCAAATTGGCCCCCTGGATTCATATTTGGGCTCACTATAGAAGCCCGAATTCGAACTTAGTGCATTTCAGGCAAATTTCTTAAAAAATCTTCTTCTCCAGATCCAGCAGGCAGAATCTTTTGATATTTGGTATGCAACATAGTGGGGTGGATCTGATTCAAGTTTGTTCAAATTGGCCCCCTGGATTTATATTTGGGCTCACTATAGAAGCCCGAATTCGAACTTAGTGCATTTCAGGCAAATTTCTTAAAAAATCTTCTTCTCCAGATTCAGCTGGCAGAATCTTTTGATATTTGGTATGCAACATTGTGGGGTGGATCTGATTCAAGTTTGTTCAAATCGGCCCTCCTGGATTCATATTTGGGCTCACTATAGAAGCCTGAATTCAAACTTAGTGCATTTCAGGCAAATTTCTTCAAAAATCTTCTTCTCCAGATTCAGCTGGCAGAATCTTTTGATATTTGGTATGCAACATTATGGGATGGATCTGATTCAAGTTTGTTCAAATCGGCTCCCTAGATTCATATTTGGGCTCACTATAGAAGCTCGAATTCGAACTTAGTGCATTTCAGGCAAATTTCTTTGAAAATCTTCTTCTTAAGATCCAGCAGGCAGAATCTTTTGATATTGGGTATGCACCATGCTTGGGGGGGGGGGGGGGAGATTCAAGTTTGTTCAAGCCAAGTTCCTGGGTTCATATTTGGGCTCACTGTGGTAGCCTGAATTATAACTTAGTTCAAAATGAGGAATTTTCTTTAAAAATCTTCTTCAGATCCAGCAGATGGAATGTTTTGATATTTGATATGCAGCATCCTTAGGGGGTGAGATTCAAGTTTGTTCAAGCCATGTCCCTAGGTCCATATTTGGACTCACTGTGGGAGCTTGAATTGTAACTTAGTTGAAAATGAGGAATTTTCTTGAAAAATCTTCTTCTTCAGATCCAGCAGTCGGAATGTTTTGATATTTGGTGTGCAGCATCCTTGGGGGGGGGGGGGGGGGGGGGGGGGGGGGGGAGATTCAAGTTTATTAAAGCCAATCCCAGGGTTCATATATGGGAGCCCAAATTATAACTTAGTTCAATATGAGGAATATTCTTTAAAATCTTCTCTTTTTTTTAGATCCACTGGTCAGAATCTTTGGATATTTGGTAGGAGGAGCAGATGCAACTTGTTGAAATCAATTCTCTGGGTTGATATTTAGGCTACCATATCAGGTGAGCGCCCTCAGCCCCCTTAGGGCCTCTTGTTTTGAGTGAAGCTTCCTTAGGAACAGCAGAAACAGAAAGGAGTGGTCTAAAAATAAATTGTCATTGGTTTTATCAAAGGGTAATTTTCCAGGACTTTGATAAATTGGGGGGGGGGGGGGGGGGAGATTCAAGTTTATTCAATTTCAGTCCCTGACTTAATATTTGGGCTTTCTATGGATGGGGTGAGGGGGTGGCAGGGGGTGCATGTTAGATTCAGGTTTGTTCAAATCCATTCCTTAGTGTTTTTCCATAAAATTTACCTTTCATGACTTCATTCCTTTGTAGTGTTGATGAACCATGTCTAACTGAATGTGACCCCCAATACTTCTTTGAACCACTTTGGCAGGTGAGCGATTAAGGCCACTTGGGGCGTCTTGTTTATTGGACAGATCGGGAACAGAATGTGCAAGCATGTTAGAATCCACAGCCAACAAAAATTCGACAAAGGGGAACAACACATCCTATGTGAACATTTAGACATAAGTTGTTCCCAATGTTAGCAACTTCGGCACCAAATACAGTACTGTAAAATCACCCATATTATGTTTTGAAATCTATGAAAGAACGTAGAGTGAAAGAAGAACAGGTAAAATTTCAGTCAATGTACCTCTGGGTGCCAAGTTCGAAATGAATAGATAAAGAGACCAGTGGCTGAAACTTTACCAATGCTTTTTAAGTTTCTTTGCAGAATATGTGGGGATATTGCCTTGATTTCAGTGAGAGTGTTTCCTGCCTCCTGCATTGTACACTGTAGATCAGGTCCAACAAATCCTCAGAATATCATGCCTTACATTGATGCAGTCACATTGTCGATAAATATTCCTTAATGCCTTGGTTTTCAGGTTTCAGAAGATCAGGAGAGAAGTTCACAGAACCAATTTATTTAATAAGCATGTTGGTTTTAGTCAGAATTATTTTGAAGTAGGCTTTCGTGGAATTGTATTTATTAGAGCACTCTGTCCACTGCAAGCAATTTCCAATCAAAATCTGCTTTGACTTTTTAAAAGATCTAATAGATTTAATGGAATTTTGTCAGGAGGAATTCATGCTAATAAAAACCTAACCTCGCTCCGGATTCCACGAACTAGGAATACATGCTGACCATGAATTAAATTAAAAGGTTACAGTCATTTACAGATGATATTTTAGTTTCCAAGGGAGACATTTAACCTGTTATCTATACTACTCAAAGTTTGCTAAGCACCAAGTATATCCAACTACCTGTTTTACATTTTAGTTGAAATATTGTTATGAAAAGTGTATATATTTTATATTTAATTATATCTTTAATGATTTAAGCACAGAAATTAAGATTTTGTTTGTGTTTGACATTATTTTTTAGCTTTTGAATACGATAACCATGGGAAATCGATATTATTGGTAAAAGAGGAAATTTTTCAAATTTGCCAAAAAGTTGACGGAGCGAACTGATATGGTTTCAGTATCGAGTATGAGACCCATTATTGTTAATTACAGCTTGACAATGCCTTCTCATGCTCCCAATCAGGTTCCAGATGGTCCTTTGTGGGATGTTGTTCCATTCTTGGACCAGCATGGCACCAAGCTCCTGGACACTTCTTGGTTGGAATGGACGGACTGAAATTGCAAGCTGCAATTCATTCCAGACATGTTCGTTTGGATTGAGGTCAGGGGATCTTGCTGGCCAGTCCATACTCTCAGTCCCCTCCCTCTGTCGGTACTCCAGGACAGCATGGGCAACATGAGGACGGGCATTATCGTCCATCAGAATGAATCTATCACCCACTGCACCTGCATACAATCTGACGTGGGCATCCAGGATCACATCAATATACCGCTGTGCAGTCAATGTACCACGGTCAAGGACACAGGGCTCTGTACGTCCATCCCAGCTGATGCTGCCACAGACCATTATTGACTCTCCACCATAGCGGCCATGCTCAGCAATGTTGGCTGCATGGAATTGCTCTCCTGGTCTTCTCCATACCCTAGAATGCCTATCTGTGTTGTCTAGGCAGTACCTTGATTCATCTGTAAAAAGGACAGGTCATCAATCTTCTCTGGTCCATCCAACATGATCAATGGCCCATTCATATCATGCCTGGTGGAATGCGAATACATGGTCTTCTCGATCAGAGACCACCTTCGTGCAACCTTGCCCGAATAGTCTGCCTCGAAACATTTACCCCGGATGGATTCTGAAGTTCACTGCGAAGCTGGGTTGCTGTGTCAAAATGGTTCCTGAATGATCAGAAACCGGTCTTTAGCTGAAGATGTTGTCCTGTCTCTGCCACCACCATGTCGTCTGGTGTGCCATACTGCTGAAATCTTGCCCGGGCTCTGGTGATCACCATATGGTGCGCACCAAGGGCTTCACCTGACAATGGGTAGCCCCTTGTTCCACCATCCCTCCAGCCCACCACATTTCTGCTTCAGATAAATGTCTTCTTACATTTGCATTCGTCATATTCAATCATTAAATCACAATGGTTTGTGTTGAAATGAAGACTGAATACCCTACACATCTCATGTACATGTAGACAGTACACGAAAACATCATGGAAATCAAGGGGTACATGCTTTCTATGACTTGACACGAAACGTCTGCCTGTCAAGAGAGCTAATGTAAACACTGGGGACCATCTCAATACATTCCTCAATCATATCCACCAAAAATATCGCAAATGTGTCACAAGAAAATTTCACAATGATGTGTCGAATATGTGGTGCTTAGCAAACTTTGAGTAGTATATATACACCTCAATTCATTTCAAGGAAGTAGCAATTTTTTTTGGCTATCCAATATTCAGATTGGCACATCTTGGGGAAATTTTCCAAATTTGGATGCAAATGTTGTGCATGTCTGTAACTGAACCAGTTATTCTTTGCCCACCCTCACTTCTCTACTATCCCTCTTCAATAGTTTGAGAATATGTTCAACACAATGCTTAACACAATGTTTAACACGCACCTAAGTAAAACTTCATGTCATAGTTCAGTGGCATATCAAAACTGCTTGGTGCGGGGAACTAAGGGTGTATTCTGTATGCAGTATCCTTGCAGTGAAACTGATAAACCATATATGCTGCAATCAAGCAGTACCAGGATGGTTTCTCTTCATGTGTGATTGAAACGAATCATTCCATAACACATGTGTCATAACAAATTGAAAGTCATACAAGTCTCTGTGCACCAGATTGTCTTTGAGGCCTAACGAATGTGACAGAAATATATATTCATGCCATTGTCGGAATACCATGCGGAACACTGTGTGGTGTTCAATGCCTATAGTCAGTGTGCAGAAAGGTCTGCAACCGCAAATCGAAGATCATAGTTACTATAAATAGAAATCTGTAAAAAAAATGGTTTCTGGGAAACACTATGTCCAACAGATTTAATTATTCCACCCACTTGAAAAGTGGGAGGTATATAGTGATCACTTGGTATGTCAGTCTGTCCATCCATCCATCCATCCATCCATTCATCCATCCATCCATCCATCCATCCATCCATCCATCCATTCCATCCATCCATCCATCCATCCATCCATCCATCCATCTGTCCGTCCATCCATCTGTCTGTCTGCACACACAAATGACTACTTATGTGGCTACGAGTTAGTAAAACAGGATACTTATGTGGTTAAAGTCTGTTACGTGGCTAGCCACGTAACAGAATCTCTTATTTTGGGGGGTGGGGGTTTGGATAAATGTAGAGTAGGGTTAGGGCATTCCAAGGTGGGGTTTAGGGGTGGGGTGGGGGTCAGTGAAGGGGTGTTATGTGGCTAGGGTTAGTTTAGGGTTAGGGTTAGTTTCGATTGGGTAGGGTTTGGGTCAGTAAAGGGTAGGGTTAGCTGACCCCCTAAAATTTTTCCCCCCAAAACCTGTTTTATTATGTTGGACATGCGTTTTAGGTTAGCCACTTAACATGTCCATAAAATAGCCACATAAGTAACCATTTGTAAGAACGTCCGTCCGTCCGTTACGCTTTTGGGGGGGGGGGGGGTACACATCTGCTATCCGCAACTCCTCCTAAACCAGTGAACGGATTTCATTGAAACTCTGACATTCTTTTACATACATTGAAGATATGCACCTTCTATTTTCTTTTCACATATTTTCATTTTTACAGTTTCCCATATTGAAAAATGAAATTTGTCAAATTAAATTGACATTCTGTACAGATCTGCTATCCGCAACTCCTCTTAAACCATTGAACAGATTTCATTGAAACTTTCAGACATTCTTTTACATACATTGCAGATGTGCACCTCTTATTTTCTTTTCAGATATTTTCATATTTACAGTTCTCCATATTCAAAAATGGTCTTTACCAATTCAGGTTGTAGTAGGGAGGGGTATAGATCTTCTATCCGCTACTCCTCTTAAACCATTGAACAAACTCCATTGGAACTCGCAAAACCTTCTTTTACATACATTGAAGATGTGTACCTCCTATTTTTCTTTCAGATATTTTCATATTCCAACATGCGTCCATCCGTCTGTTATGCTATAGGGGTGTTACGCTTTTTTTTGGGGGGGTGGGGTGGGGGGAGGTACACATCTGCTATCCGCAACTCCTCTTAAACCAGTGAACGGATTTCATTGAAACCTTCAGACATTCTTTTACATACATTGAAGATGTGCACCTCCTATTTTGTTTTTAGATATTTTGTTTTTTACGTTTACAGTTTCCCATATTGAAAAATGAACTTTGTCAAATTCAGCTGACATTCTGTACAGATCTGCTATCCGCAAATCCTCTTAAACCATTGAACAGATTTCATTGAAACTTTCAGACATTCTTTTACATATATTGAAGATGTGCACCTCCTCTTTTGTTTTCAGATATTTTCATTTTTTGGGTTTCCCATATTTAAAAATGGGCTTTGTCAATTCAAGCTTGCGTGGGGGGTAGGGGGGGGGGGGGGGGGTGTTGACATTTGCTATCCATGACTCCTTTAAACTAGTGAATGGATTTCAATCAAACCTTCAAACATTGGTGTCAGTGTTTGTGCTCTCTACATTAAATACACTTTTACTGTTGTAAAATGTTTCTTGGTGGGAGTTGGTGGTATCATTTAGTGAGCAGTGCTCACAGTTTTTCTAGTTATTTATTGTAAATTAGACCTGACTGGAGGAAGGTTCCATTCTATAATCAGCATTGTGGTATATCCAACAAGGCCACCATGGTAGCCATCTTGGATTTTTATACGCCCGTTTGAAAAACGGGACATTATAGTATGGCATTGTCCGTCCGTCCGTCCGTCCGTCCGTTTGGTTTCCGAACAATAACTTTAGTATTTGTTTTCCGATCGGCTCCAAATGTGGTATGTGGTTTAATCACAACAAAATACAGGTCAAGTTCGAATATGGGGTCGGTCCGAACATTTTTCGCCTGAATTATGGCCCCAGTTGGACTTAGAATTTGTCAAATATTTGGTTTCCGGATGATAACTTTAGTATTTGTTTTCCGATCGGCTCCAAATGTGGTATGTGGTTTAATCACAACAAAATACAGGTCAAGTTCGAATATGGGGTCGGTCCGAACATTTTTCGTCTGAATTATGGCCCCAGTTGACTTAGAATTCGTCAAATATTTGGTTTCCGGATGATAACTTTAGTATTTGTTTTCCGATCGGCTCCAAATTTGGTATGTGGTTTAATCACAACAAAATACAGGTCAAGTTCGAATATGGGGTCGGTCCGAACATTTTTCGCCTGAATTATGGCCCCTGTTGGACTTAGAATTCGTCAAATATTTGGTTTCCGGATGATAACTTTAGTATTTGTTTTCCGATTGGCTCCAAATTTGGTATGTGGTTTAATCACAACAAAATACAGGTCAAGTTCGAATATGGGGTCGGTCTGAACAATTTTTGCCTGAATTATGTCCCCTGTTGGACTTAGAATTTGTCAAATATTTGGTTTCCGGATGATAACTTTAGTATTTGTTTTCCGATCGGCTCCAAACTTGGTATGTGGTTTAATCACAACAAAATACAGGTCAAGTTCGAATATGGGGTCGGTCTGAACAATTTTTGCCTGAATTATGGCCCCTGTTGGACTTGGAATTCTTCGTCAAATATTTGGTTTCCGGATGATAACTTTAGTATTTGTTTTTCGATTGGCTTCAGACTTGTTAGTCTTTTTCTCAAATGACTGAAAAATTTAGTCATTTCACAAAATCACTGATTTCAAAGTCTGACCGTAACATATATATATATGCCAGTATAAATTTCTCGCACTCTAAAAAAATTGCAAATGTGTTAAAATGGTACAATTTGAACAGTTCATGGGCGTATGATGCAATGCCCAGCGGTGCTCTTGTTTATGATTTGATGTCCGTTTAACAACTTGGAAAAAATGAATAACCAGTAGATTTAATTTTTAGCTTAACTTAACAAAGTCAAGATAAGCTATTGCCATGCACGCGTGTGGAAGTCTGTTAGTCTGTTCACATTTTCCTTTAGCACAGGCTACACCCTGTAGTTCTTATCCGATTTTCATGAAATTTCATGCAGGTTTGGGGTCATGTCTAGATGAGAACGTCCCCTTTTGGTCTTGCTCGGTCAACCATGATGGCTGCCCAAGCCCATAACCCAAAAACCTTTAGCACAGACTACAGGTCGTATTAAGGGATTTCATTGTAACTTGGTAGGATGCCTCTGTATAATATCGAGATGAGAATGTCCCCTTTTGGTCATGATCTGTCAACCATGATGGATGCCCAAGCCCGAAACCCCATAAACTTTTAGCACAGTCTGCAGGTCATATTTAGTATGGAGGGATTTCATTGTAACTTGGTAGGATGACTCTGTATGATGTCCAGATGAGAACTTCCCCATTTGGTCGCGATCTGTTAACTGTGACGACTGCCCAAGCCCAAAACCCCAAAACCTTTAGCACAGTCTACAGCTCATATTTATAGAGGGATGTTATTGTAACTTGGTAGGTTGACTCCATATAATGTCTAGATGAGAACGTGCCCTTTTGGACGCGATTGGTCAACTGTGACGGCTACAGGGGCGCGAAGCCTGAAAACCTTTAGCACAGGCTGTATGTAGGTCATATTTATGAAGGGATTTCATTGTAACTTGGTAGGATGACCCCAGATAATGTCTAGATGAGAACGTCCCCTTATGGTCGCGATCATTCAGCCGTGACAGCTGCCCAAGCCCAAAACCTGAAAACCTTTAGCACAGTCTACATGTCGTATTTATGGAGAGATTTCATTGTAACTTTGTAGGTTGATTCCATATAATATCTAGATGATAACTTCCCCATTTGGTCGCGATTGGTCAACTGGGATGGCTACAGGGGCCTGAAGCCAGAAAACCTTTAGCACAGACTACAGGTCATATTTATGAAGGGATTTCATTGTAACTTGGTAGGATGACTCAGTATAATGTCTAGATGAGGACGTCCCCTTTTGGTTGCGATCGGTCAACCGTGATGGCTACACAGGCTCGAAGCCCAAAAACCTTTAGCACAGTCTACAAACTGTATTTATGAAGGGATTTCATTGTAACTTGATAGATGACTCGTTTTGGAATAATTTCACTATAAATTGGTAACTTTCTTTGATATGCATTAACTGTGAGGGCCACATTAACCCACCCCTCAATTCTTCAGTACAGTCTACACCTCATATTATTTTTATTGAAAACATAGCATACAGGGAACAGAAATTAACATATTCCCAATTATCACAGTTCTTGTCTTATTTCATAATCCTTTCATAAACATTGAACATTATCCTTTTCATCAAACATAACACACAGACAAGTTAAGCTACAGTGTCATTGACACTTTCATTTCGGCAGCATTACTGTTTACGAAGATAGCTTTTTATAACTAGTATTCTAGTATATCCCACATATCCAGCATGGCAGCTATCTTGGATTTTTTTTATAATTTTTTCTTGTCCAAGCAATAACATGAAAAAGAAGTGACAAATGCATCAAATTTTTTCTGGTGCATTACTGTTGACTGTTGGAAGGTCCCTTTCAGTAACTAGTATTCTGGCATATCCAACATGGCCATCGTGACAGCCATCTTGTACTTTTTGCCTGTCAGAGCAATTACTTGAAAAATAAATGATTAATGGGTTCAATTGTTTCTTGGTACATAATTGTTGACAATTGGCAGGTCCCTTCAATAACCAATATTATGGCATATCCAGCATGGCAATCATCTTGCATTCTTGCTTGTCTGGGCAAGACCTTGTTATTTATTTATTTATTGGTGTTTTAAGGTCATATACTTCTGCACAATGGCTAATCATGACTGTGACAGTTTTACGGGTGGTGGAAGCCGGAGTACTCAGAGAGAACCACCGAGCAAAGACGAGCAGCTGCCAACTCCCCAACATCGTAACTCCGCACTGCAGCACAGGCAGGGTTAACCCTTTACCCAACACAGATGATATCAAAATTTATTATTTTAAATATAATTTTTTAAAATTTTTCAAAACATTTCAACAAAACCATATCATGTGACCCCTCATTGGAACGAGCTCATTGAGCTCGTTCCAATGAGGGGTCACATGATATGGTTTTGTTGAAATATTTTGAAAACTTTAATTTTTTCAACTGCTCAATTTGCATATTATGCGGGCGGATGTGGGCGATTCGTTAGGTAAAGGGTTAAATTGGTTGAAGACATGCATACCATTGACGTGAAGTACGACTTAGTACTCACTTTCATTGTGCCCCCATGTGGCCAGTCAGGGTTAAATGCCTTGCCCAAGGACACAACGCGGGAGTCCAAATTCATCGCTCAGACGGTCACCCATCCAGTGATTAATCGGGCTCAACGTTGCTTAACTTCGGTGAAATGACGAGAACCAGTTACCTCAATGCCACCGCACCCCCAGGGTAAGACCTTGAAAACAGAATGACTAATCGATCCCTTCTTTTTAGCTGAATTTGATAATGTCAAGTATGAGCTATTGGGATGAGTTGTGATCCATCATCCGTACATCCGTAATTCCTTTAACACACGCAACAGGCTGTATCTCTGATCAGTTTCCAGTTTCAAATTTCATATGTGGCTTTGAGGTAATATCTAAATGGGAGCTATCAAATTTTTCAAAATTTTGCTGAAAAAGCATGTCCGTCGATGGTCATCTTGGATTTGGCATATAAACTGTCAACAATTCCATTAGCACATCTTACAGGCCACATCTCTCATCCAATCTTTTTCAAATTTCTAATGCAACTTTGGTGTGATATCTAAAAGGGAGCTATCAAACTTTTCTGAATTTTGTTGAAAAACATGGCCAGCAGTGGCTATTTTTGATTTTGCATATAAATTGTCAATAATTCAATTAGCACACCCAACAGGCTGCACCTCTCTTCCGATCTTTTTCAAATTTTATATATAACTTTGGTGTGATGTCCAGATGGGAGCTATCAAATTTTTCTGAATTTTGTTGAAAAATATGACCACCAGTGGCCATCTTGGATTTGGCAAATAAATTGTCAATTCCATTAGCACACACTACAGGCCGCATCCCTCACCCGATCTTTTTCAGATTTCGTATGTAGCTTTGGTGCGATATCTTTTCTGCAGAAACTTGAGTGAATGACTTGGCATTACTGGAAATTTCTATTTAGTTCAGTCCCTTCTTGGTCAAGTTGAGCTGCAATGTTTACACTTTCAACTAGTAAATTAAGATGTATTTGAAATATGTGAGGAATATTTTATTATGCAAAATTACTTATTAACATTAAGCAGCTGCATGACGATGCTTCAACCCAGTGGAGCTCATGTTTTATAAATGTCAAATCAAGCTCCTTACGTCATATTCAGGAGTTTCATGGGTCTAACATTTAACACTGTGGCTAATGGAAAAACTTTAAAAAGAGTTTCTCTCCAAATTCTGTTGCCCTAAACAATTTCATGTTTGACATATAACATATTTGTAATTATATCCCCCCCCCTCTTTATAAAAAGGGGAGGTGGGTATATAGTAATCATTATACCCCCTTTTATAAAAGTGGGGGTATATAGTAATCAGTTTGTCCGTTCATCCTTCCTTTCATCCTTCCATCTATCTGTCCATCCGTCCATCCATCTGTCTGTCTGTCACACTCATTTCCGGACAATAACTTTTGTTCTGTTGGTCACACAGTACCTATACTTCACAGGTAGGCTGCTTGTAATGGGATGATGAGTGGGATTGCTTTTGGGATCTGTAGGTGAAAGTTGAAGGTCACTTACTATAAATAGATTTTTGGTTTCCTTGCAATAACTTTAGTTTTTTTTTGTGTACGAAGCTATAACTTCATATTGTGATTGCACTTGAGGTGTCGATCGTTGGGATTGCATTTGGGGTCAATAGGTCAAAGGTCAAGATTGGTGTTACTTTATAAATAGATTTTTGGTTTCCGTTCAATAACTTTAGTTTTCTTTTGTGTTTGAAGCTGTAACTTCACATTTTGAATGCATTTGAGGTGTTGACCGTTGGGATTGCATTTGGGGTCAATAGGTCAAAGGTCACATTTACTGTTACTATAAACAGATTTTTGATTTCCATGCAATAACTTCAGTTTTCTTGTTTGTATGAAGCTGTGACTTCATATTGTGATTGCATTTGAGGTGTCGATCATTGGGATTGCATTTGGAGTCAGTAGGTTAGAGGTCAAGGTCACTGTTATTATAAATAGATTTTCATAGATTTTTGGTTTCCATGCAATAACCTTCGTTTTCTTTTGTGTACAAAGCTATAGCTTGATATTGTGATTGCATTTGAGGTGTTGATCATTGGGATTGCAGTAGGGGTCAGTAAGTCAAAGGTCAAGGTCACTGTTACTATAACTAGATTTTTGGTTTCTATGCAGTAAATTTAGTTTTCTTTTATAGTAATGAGCAGTGTCCATCTGTCCGTACATGGATCCGTCCATCCATGCATTGAGACACCCATTCATGCATCGAGACATCTGTCCGTCCAAAACACTTTGGCATCTCAAATTTCAACTTGAGTTTGGGTGAATTCATCGTAACCAAATTTAATATACAGCTTACTTGGGTAGTAATGCAGGTTAAGTTTGAAAATGGACTTGGGAGGTAATGCAGGTTAAGTTTGAAAATGGACATGGTCCATTGATTTTTCACCAGAGTGATGGTCCTTTTTCGAATTTTAACTTGAGTTTGGATGAATTGATCATAACCAAATTTGGTATATGGCTAACTTGTTGAATATTATTTCCAAACACAAAACCATTTGCCATACCTTCAGTAAAGCTGCGATATATCAAGAAATTACCCTGACAATCACCAAAGTCCCCTTGTTTATAAATCAATTTTGCCTCAGTAAATCAAATACTGGTATTTAATCTAATATGTCTGGTTTGACAGAGCTTCTTGAGCTCTGTCAAACCAGATATAATAGAATAAAACTTCAGTTTGTCTCTTAAATATAGAAATACGACTAATCTCTGTTAATTGAATATTCCTGTTAATGGAATAATTTTTACTGGCAAAGTGGTTATTCAATTAACAGGGCTCCACTGTACTGACAACAATCTGATATCCCTTTACCCAATGCGGATAGCAGATGACACTTTGAAAATAAATCCTTGAGTAACTATAAAAAAAAAATTTGTCAGTAAAACATAGCTTATTACCCCTCTTTGAAATGAGCTCGTTCTAATGAGGATTCTTAAGTTTGTTTTTCAGACAAAAATTGAAAACATAATAAAACTTGAAATTGAATCAAGATTTTTGTATAATAATGCTGGCTAGCTTTGTCCATTTCGTTGGATAAACGGTTAATTGATTCACCTTCATTATCATTTACAAGTTAATTGAAATGAAACCATTGGGGATAGAGCATGTATGTTTGTAGCTGTAACTAACATCTCTATATGTAGCAATGTTGATAAGTTTGTTGGTTGGTCAGTCTGTGACCAGCAAGTTTTTAAACTAAATAACTTTTAATATACTTGGCGGAATGACATCATATTTGGTATGTAAGTGTATCTTATTACATCTAACCCCATGTTAAATACAGGTGTTATTCAGAGTATTTTTGTCAGAGTTATTGCCCTTGAGGAGCTTGGAATTTGTTTCATTACCATCTGTCACAGCCTGGGGGCGAACTCGCTATTTTTTTTCTCATTCTCTGTTGATAATTTAGATTTGTCAAGTTTGTCAAATTTGTCAAGAACATCTGTTTAACCCTTTATCTAACATGAAAAGCAGAACAACACTTTCAGACAAAATTATTGAATAGCTAATTTTGTTCATTTTTGCTCCAAAAACACAGCTTATGATTGCATCATTAGAACAAGCTCAATGAGCTCGTTCCAGAGGGGGGTTATAAGCTATGTTTTTGAGTCCCAAAAAATGAAAAAGAAGTAATGAAAATTAAATGGCAGTTTTTGTGAATAGCGCTGACTGGTTTTCCCCTTTACAAGGAAGAGGGTTAATAATGTGGATTTCTTCTTGATTATTATGTTAAATAAGTTCTGTATTGTCAAAATAAATTTGTATTTTGAGGCAGTTGTAACTGTGATCAGCATTCTCTCCTGTATTAAGTTCGACACGGAAGGTTGGTGTCAGAGGTTAGTCAAACAAGATATAATTAATATAATCTGGGTTATTGAGGCTAAACATCTGCAACTAGACCTTTGCCTTACACACCTATTTGACCTCATTACTTCCAATGCATGCATTTATTCTATTATATCTTGTTTGAAGAAAGAGCTCAGAGAGCTTGATGAAACAATATATAATGGACTAAATACTAAATTCAAAATCAAAATATAGGAAATTGACCAAATTCTATTTAATCCTAAGCTTTGAAGAAAATCTGTGCTTTTAGCTTTGACAAGCAACTCTATATGTAGTAGTGTCAGTTGATCTGTCGGTCAAACAAATTTTTAATTTGTGACCAATGCGTTTTTACACTCCAAAACTTTTAAAGTACAAAGTGGAATGACATCATATTTGGTATGCAAGTGTATTGTATTGATGTCTTAATGCCGTGTTCAGTGCAGGTGTTTTTCAGAGTAATTGTGTCCATGTTATTGCCATTTATAGACTTGGGATTTATTAACTCACCTGACTGAAAGTCAGGGTGAGCTTTTCTTATCACTCTTCGTCCGCCGTCCGTCTGTCTGTCTGTCGTCTGTCGTCCTGCATGAAGGTGGTGTTTGAGCCTCTTTCTCCTAAACCACTGGCCACATTTTAATTGAATTTCATGTAAGTAGTGGTTATATAGGGGCATTTGGGTTTTTCTTCAAATTGGATTTCTGCTCATATTGTGGAGTGGGGTGGGGCCAAAATGCACAAAATTTTAAAAAATCTTCTTCTCATGAACCAGCCATAGCAGAGACTTGATATTCGGTATGCAGCTTCCATTTGAGTTGTAGACTCAAGTTTGTTCAAGAGAAGTTTGACGGGCATTATTTACCTTTGTTCTGAGAGGAGCAAGAATTTTTTCCCCGCCCAAAATTTCTATTTTCTGAACCCAGAGGCCGATTTGAACCAAATTTAATATGAGATATTATTGGGTTATAAGTACTCGATTTATGCCAAAAAAATTTTTCCTGCAGCTCCGTGGGAACTGCAGGAGCTAAAAATAGAAAATAATTAAAACGCCCACATCTCCAAAACTGCACGGCACTGAGAATTTTTATTTTGTGTGAAGCTTCCTTAGGACCAACAGAAAGGATTGGTAAAAAAAAATTGCCATCGGTTTTATCATAGGGTACAGTTTCGGGACTTTGAAAAAGTGCTGAGTCAGCACTTTTTAACACAGTGGGCAGTGGGAAAAACATTAAAAAATCTTCTTCTCCAGATCCAGCAGGCAGAATCTTTTGGTATTTGGTATGCAACATTGTGGGGGTGGATCTGATTCAAGTTTGTTCAAATCGGCCCCCTGGATTCATATTTGGGCTCACTATAGAAGCCCAGATTCGAACTTGGTGCATTTCAGGGAAATTTCTTAAAAAATCTTCTTCTCCAGATCCAGCAGGCAGAATCTTTTGATATTTGGTATGCAACATTGTGGGCTGGATCTGATTCAAGTTTGTTCAAATCGCCCCCCATGGGTTTATATTTGGGCTCAGTATATGTCATGCAGGAGGCCTACACCACCACCTCTCCTAAATGTCTTTGAAAATCTTCTTCTCAAGATCCAGCAGGCAGAATCTTTTGATATTTGGTATGCACCATGCTTAGGGGGGTGAGATTCAGTTTTGTTCAAGCCAAGTCCCTGGGTTCATATTTGAGCTCACTGTGGGAGCCTGAATTATAACTTAGTTCAAAATGAGGAATTTTCTTTAAAAATCTTCTTCTTCAGATCCAGCAGTCGTAATGTTTTGATATTTGGTATGCAGCATTCTTTGGGGGGGGGAGGGGGGGGGGGAGGATTCAAGTTTGTTCAAGCCATGTCCCTAGGTCCATATTTGGGCTCACTGTGGGAGCCCGAATGATAACTTAGTTAAAAATGAGGAATTTTCTTTAAAAATCTTCTTCAGATCCAGCAGTCTGAATGTTTTGATATTTGGTATGCAGCAACCTTAGGGGGCTGAGATTCAAGTTTGTTCAAGCCATATCCCTAGGTCAATATTTGGGCTCACTGTGGGGAGCTTGAATTGTAACTAAGTTTGAAGTGAGGAATTTTCTTAAAAAATCTTCTTCTTCAGATCCAGCTGTCGGAATGTTTTGATATGTGGTGTGTAGCATCCTTGGGGGGGGGGGGGGAGGGGGGGGAGATTCAAGTTTGTTAAAGCCAAGTCCCTGGGTTCATATTTGGGCTCCCTGCGGGAGCCCGAGTTATAACTTAGTTCAATATGAGGAATTTTTCTTTAAAAATCTTCTTCAGATTCAGCAGTCGGAATGTTTTGATATTTGGCATGCAGCAATCTTAGGGGGGTGAGATTCAAGTTTGTTTAAGCCAATTTCCTGGGTTCATATTTAGGCTCACTGTGAGAGCCTGAATTATAACTTAGTTCAAAATGAGGAATTTTCTTTAAAAATCTTCTTCTTCCGATCCAGCAGTCGGAATGTTTTGATATTTGGTATGTAGCATCCTCAGGGGGCTGAGATTCAAGTTTGTTCAAGCCATTATTTACCTTTGTTCTGAGAGGAGCAAGAATTTTTGCCCCGCCCAAAATTTATATTTTCTGAACCCAGAGGCCAATTTGAACAAATTTAATATGAGATATTATTGGGTTATAAGTACTCGATTTATGCCCCAAAAAATTTTCCTGCAGCTCCGTGGGAACTGCAGGAGCTAAAAATAGAAAATAATTAAAACGCCCATATCTCCAAAACTGCACGGCACAGAGAATTTTTATTTTGTGTGAAGCTTCCTTAGGACCAACAGAAAGGATTGGTAAAAAAAAAAATTGCCATCGGTTTTATCATAGGGTACAGTTTCAGGACTTTGAAAAAGTGCTGAGTCAGCACTTTTTAACACAGTGGGCAGTGGGAAAAACATTAAAAAATCTTCTTCTCCAGATCCAGCAGGCAGAATCTTTTGATATTTGGTATGCAACATTGTAGGGTGGATCTGATTCAAGTTTGTTCAAATTGGCCTCCTGGGTTCATATTTGGGCTCAGTATAGGAGCCCGATTTCGAACTTAGTGCATTTCAGGCAAATTTCTTAAAAAAATCTTCTCCAGAATTTCCTGGGTTCATATTTAGGCTCACTGTGGGAGCCTGAATTATAACTTAGTTCAAAATGAGGAATTTTCTTTAAAAATCTTCTTCAGATCCAGCAGATGAATGCTTTTGATATTTTTGTCCCCCGACCCTTCGGGGGACTATTGTAATCAGCAGTGCCTGTCAGTCTGTCTGTGCGTGCGTGCGTCCGTCTGTCCATCACACCCTTGTCCGGATGATAACTTTAGTTTGGATGATTTTACTGAAACTAAATTTGGTATGTGTCTTACTTGGGTGGAAATGCAGGTCAAGTTCGAAAATGGGCACGCTCCACTGATTTCTACTGGATTTATTCCCCTTTTTCGACTTAAAAAATACAGTTTTTGTGTTGTCCGGATGATAACTTTAGTTAGGATCATTTGATTGAAACGAAATTTAGTATGCCGCTTATTTGGGTGGAAATGCAGGTCAAGTTCGAAAATGGGCACGCTCCACTGATTTTTACTGGATTTATTCCCCTTTTTCGACTTAGAAAATTTTGTGTTGTCCGGATGATAACTTTACTTTGGATCATTTGATTGAAACGAAACTAAGTATGTGGTTTAATTGGTTGGAAATACAGGTCAAGTTAAAAAATGGCCATGCTCTGTCTATTTTTACAGGAGTTATTCCCCTTTTTTGACTTATAAAATACACTTTTTGTGTTGTCCGGATGATAACTTTACTTTTGATCATTTGATTGAAAGGAAATTAAGTATTTTTGAACTGAATCATTGAGACATTTTCAAACCATATCAAATTTCAAAGCTCACTGAAGTGTAGTAACTCTGAGATTAATAAGAATGATACAAATCTGAAACAAACATGTCCTCTTGATACCTTTGAAAATTGTACTCCTCTAACACCCTTAACCTCTCATAAAGACCATGCTCTTGGAACAAATTGCATCCTAACAGCTCCCTTGAATTTGCCATCTTGGTCGGGGGACCAGGGGCGTTGCCCTTGTTTATGCAGCATTCTTGGGGGGTGGGGGGTGGGGGGTAAGATTCAAGTTTGTTCAAGCCATGTCCCTAGGTCCATATTTGGGCTCATTGTGGGAGCTCGAATTGTAACTTAGTTCAAAATGAGGAATTTTCTTCTTCTTCAGATCCAGCAGTCGGAATGTTTTGATATTTGGTGTGCAGCATCCTTAGGGGGGTGAGATTCAAGTTTGTAAAAGCCAAGTCCCTGGGTTCATATATGGGCTCCCTGTGGGAGCCCGAATTATAACTTAGTTCAATATGAGGAATATTCTTTAAAAATCTTTTTTTTTAGATCCACTGGTCAGAATCTTTGGATATTTGGTATAAGCTTTTCTTAAGAGGAGCAGATGCAACTTGTTGAAATCAATTCTCTGGGTTGATATTTAGGCTACCATGTCAGGTGAGTGCCCTCAGGTCCCCTGGGGCATCTTGTTTCAGTTCTACCATCCATTGTGACTTAGGTGTGAACATGCAATTTTTGGGGGTATGTACATTGAAATAATCCAGGTCAGACATTCATTGAAGTAGGAATAAAGCACCATCTACAAAAATGGAAAATAATATAAGTTGAGATGTTTTGATACTGTAATTGATTACATTTATAAAGTATTTGTAATCATAAAAATTACTTTTTAAATCTGAAATAATAGTAATCATGATTATAATCAAAATTGAAAGTAACTAATTGTAATCATTACATTTTGAGCTTACCTGACTGAAAGACAGGATGAGCTATAGTGATCACTCACCATCTGTTGTCCATGAACATTGTGTTTGCACCTGCTGCCGCTAAACTGCTGAACCAATTTTAGTTAAATTTGAGGTGGTTGCTTGTTCTGACATCACATTTTGTTTTTGTTCAAGTCAGCTTTCCCTGCCCCATAGGGATGGGGTAGGGGAAATTTTTTTTTAAAAATCTTCTCATGAACCTATGGGTACAGGGAGTTGATATGTGGTTAGGGGGTTTCTTTTGAGGTGTAGAATCAAGTTTGTTCAAAGTTCGTGGATCAGTATTTGCCTTTGTAATGGGAGGGACAAGATTTTGGGCCCCATCCAAAATATTTTTTGAACCGATGGTCTGATTTGAACCAAATTTGGTATGTGATATTATTGAGTCATAAGTACTTGATTTATGCAAAAAAAAAAAAAAAATTCCTGTGTCCCCATGGGAACCCCAGGAGCTGAAAATGGAAATATCTTCAAACTCCCATATTTCCCAAACCACACAGAGCAGAGAACTGTTATTTGGTACGAAGCATTCTTAGGACCAGTTAAATGGAATGGTGAAAAAAATAAATTGCCATTGGTTGTGTCAAAATATTCTGTAGGGGGGTGGGATCTGAGACCACATATTTGCAAAAATTAAAAAAACAAATTTCTCCAGAACTACTGATCAGAATTTTTTGATATTTGGTGTACAGCATCCATAGGGAGGGGGGGGGGGGGGGGGGGGGGGGGGGGGGGGGGGGGGGGGATACAAGTTTGTTAAAATTAAGCCCTGTAATTCATATTTGGGCTCAATACAGGACCCAAAATTTTAACTTAGGGCAATATTGTGAATAATCTTAAAAAAATCTTCTTCTTCAGAACCACCAGTCAGAATCTTTTAATGTTTGGTGTGTATCATTGTTATGAGGGTCAGATTCAAGATTGTTCAAATCAAGTCCCTCGGTTAATATTTGGGGTTCCTATTAGGGCCCAAATTTTAACCTAGTGCTTAACTTAGTGCAAGATGGCAGATAATCTTTAAAAATCTTCTTCAGATCCACTAGTTAGAATCTTTTGATATTTGGTATACAGCATCCTTAGGGATGTTAGATCTCATTTTGTTCAAACTAAGTCCCTGGGTTAATACTTAGGCTCCAATTTTAACTTAATCCAATATGAGGAATAATCTTTAAAATTCTTCTTCTCCAGAAGCACTAATCAGAATCATTTAATGTATGGCATACAGAATCTTTACAGGGGTTGGATTCAATTTGTTCAACTCTCTTAGGGGGCACAATTTTTAACTTAGTGCAATATGAGGAATAATGGAAAATCTCCTTCAGATCCACCAGTCAGAATCTTTTGATATTTGCTATACAGCATCCTTAGGGAAGTCAGATCTAAGTTTGTTCAGATCAAGTCTTTGGGTTAATATAGGGCTCCCTATTGCAGCCTGAATTTTAATTTAGTCCAGTATGAGAAATAATCTTTGAAACTCTTCTTTTATAGAAACACCAGTCAAAATCATTTAATATATGGCATACAGAATCCTTACAGGGGTTGGATTCTATTTGTTAAACTCAAGTCCATCGGTTAATTCTTGGGCTCTTTAAGGGAGCCTGAATCTTAATTTAGTGCAATATGAGGAATAATCTTTGAAAATCTTCTTCTTCAGATCCACCGGTGAGAAACTTCTGATATTTGGTATACAGCATCCTTAGGGAAGTCAGATCTAAGTTTGTTCAAATCAAGTCTTTGGGTCAATATTTGGGCTCCCTGTTGGAGCCCAAATTTAACTTAGTCCAATATGAGGAATAATCTTTAAAAATCTGCTTCTTGAGATACAATCGGAATCTTTGGATATTTGGTATACAGCATCCTTAGAGGGTTCAGATTCAAATTATTCAAATAATATGATATTTGTGTTCTCTATGGGGGTGGGGGACACATTTTAACACAGTAACAACTTGTTAATATTCTCAAAATCTTCTTCAGAACCTTCAGTCAGAATCTTTTTATATTTGGTATATAACATCTTTCAAATTTGTTCAAGTTAATTCCCTAAGCTATTTGGACTCCCTGGTTTTGCATTACTGAAATCTTGGCATTATTTCTATGGTAGCATCCCAATACTAGAAAATATTCATTTGGCATGGACAACAGAGTTATAAATAATTAAATAACTTTATTCCTCTGTAGTGTTAACTAGCCATAAATGCTAATTAAATCCTCCTTTAAACAACTATGGTCAGGTAGGTGAGCACCCGACTGCTCAAATAAAAGAGTTCCATTGTATTTATCTTTCAGATGACAGTAATTCAAGGAGATATTGTGAAAATGAATGCAGATTGCATTGTTCATCCAACTAATTCATCATTTTATATGGGGGGAGAAGTAGGTAAGTACTGTCTTGAGTTCAAACAGACAAACCGAAAATTTAAAGTACCTTTTCCAAACATGTCATTCTTTTGAACAATAAGTTAATATCTTATATTTTTTTTTATTTACTTGAATGGAAGGGATATGGTAAAAAAACTCCATTCTTTTTTAGCTCACCTGACTGAAAGTCAGGGTGAGCTTTTCTTATCACTCTTCATCCGTCGTCCGTCGTCCGTTGTCCGTCGTCTGTCGTCCTGCGTGAAGGTGGTGTTTGAGCCTCTTTCTCCTAAACCAGTGGCCACATTTTAATTAAATTTCATGTAAGTGGTGGTTATATAGGGGCATTTTGATTTTTATCCAAATTAGGTTTCGGCTCATATTGAGCAGAGGTGTGGGGAAAAAATGGCCAAATTTTTTGAAAATCTTCTTCTAATGAACCACCAGTAGCAGAGACTTGATATGTGGTATACAGAGTCCTTTTGAGGTTTAGAATCAAGTTTGTTCAAGAGAAGTTTGTCGGGCATTATCCGCCTTCGTTATGGGAGGGGCAAAAATTTTGGGCACGCCTAAAATTTCTTATCAACCTACTCACAATTGTTTACTACAGGCTTGCACTACAGTGGAAGTCCCTAACTCGGATAAAATACTCTCTATTTTTGTCTTTCCCAAGCAAGTTGGGAAAGAAAAGTGGTGCAAAAGCACCAATAAAAATAAGCCAAAACTAGGTCGAGTGCAACCGGCGCAGACCCAGTACGGGACGCTCTCTCCCAAGTACAACTCCATGACTTCCGTTGCCAGTGCGCATATACCGTCTCTAAAGACTCATTCTTTTTAAAATCCGCTTCGTGTCGAGATGTTTTTGCACGCTTATCAGTGTTCCACCAGCTCGATGTTTGATGATTCCTGATTCATTATACCACAGTGTATCCTTTGTATTCTCAGGAACAGTGTTTTATATTCTCTTTTCTATTATATGTCCATAATGTATATTTTTTGCTCTCTCTCGAGTCGCGCGCGAATTTCGCGTGCCACGCGGTTCGGACTTAGGTTTTTCACAATTATTGTTAATGCTTTTTTTGCAAAATTTTCTAATTGTGTTAGAGTTAGGTGTCAGTGTTTCTTCTTTCTTTTGAGAGTAGTCTTCCTGTTGGGTGGTTCCCGGTCGACCGTCTGGGGTCTTTGTTTCTGTCACCTTTCTCTCTTCTTTGGGGGTGTTCTGTTTTCTGATCTCACCTTCTCTGCTCCTCTCACCTCTATCATGCCCAGGACAATTCCTTGTGGGCAATGTCTGCTGCCAAAGCATGTGGACGATGTCCATTCGTCTTGTTCCTCCTGTAATGGGTGTTCGGCCGAGCGGCCGTGTGGTGTCTGTGGAACATGGTCTTCCACCTTCTGGGCGTCAGTAAACCGTGTCGTTCATTCTCGTGGCCGTGCCTCCCGCTCCCGCGGGAAAGGAGAACGTGGTCGTTCGGGGCATCCCGAGCCGACTTTGTCTGGTGAGAGTTATTCCTCCTCCGTGGGGGATGTGCAGTCTTTTCCTGTGGTGGATACTGCGGGAGCCGTTGAGTGTTCTGGTGTAGAGATGCCTGGTTCCGGGACTACGGTCCCCCTCCAGTCGACATCTGAGGCTGTCACTAGGGTTGTGACTCCTCCTTCGGAGCCGAGCCGGTGTGCTCTCTCCACTATTTCACCAGCCTCAACGACTCTCGACGTATCTACTACTGCTGCTGGCCCGTCTGCTTCGTTGTCTGTTTCAGCCGGCCCCGGCTTTTCGCTGCAGGGGACTGCAGGACTGTCCGATACTGTAGACGTGGGATATCGGCCTCAGCCTTCCCTGACTTCAACTCGGCGAAGTCGGAAGGGGCTGCCGGCCGAGCCCATCCCTGTGGTCTCTTCGCCGTCGAGCACCACAGTTGTGTCTTTGGATTCGGATGTTCGTAGTGGAAACACTATGAACTCCATGGCGTTTCCGTCTACTCACTCTGGTCACACGACCAGTTTTGGGGGGACCAACGCCTTTTGTGCAGCCTGGACCTTCTGCCCCGCAGAGGTCCGCGGTGACTCTCATGAGTTCTCGCAATATTGATCCTCGGGGTGCATCGTACCCCATATACACGTCTGCCTTCAGATGTTTCGGCTGCCGCCCGTCGTCCCGCGTCGGGTGTTTTGGAGGATCGTGACCCTTCGCTGGTTAAGAGGGTCAGAGGTGAAGCCACTTTGCCGGTTCGCTCCCCTGTCGAACCGGTCGGTACAGGCAGTGAGCTTAGGGAGGCCCTCTCCTTACTCACTCAGGTTCTTTCTAAGAGCCTTCCTGTTGCTTCCAGCGAGGCTATGGGTGGTTTCCAGGCGCCTCCTATGGCGCCGCCTCCCGGGATTGGAAACAGGCCAGTTTCCGATTCCTCTGGTGTCCCGACACCATGGGAGGCGTCGGCTGGTTTGCCCACGATGGGCTATGTGTCTTCCGACTCTGGGGAGGAGTCCGACATGCTTGAGGTCGAGGGCCAGCAGTCTTCGGACTTGGGGGCGGCTCTTGACTTTGTGTTTGGGTTTCTGCCTGAGCTCAAACCTGCTAACCAGCCGACAGTGTCAGTCTGGCCGCGATCATCGGTCGCGCGCCAACAGCCTATGGAGCAACCTGCTTCTGGGCGCCTTCGACCGTGCCAGTCGGTACAGGTGGTTGAAGCTTTTTCAGCATTGGATGCCAAGCTGAATTCCAAGGCTTTGAAGACTTCGTTCTTCACCAGGGTTGACACCTTTTTGCCTCCTGTGCGTTATCGTTCCTACGATTCCGCCAATCCGTCAGTCTGCCAGGCTTTGACGGTTCTGGATCAGGACTCCACTTCCCTCGGGCTTTCCAAGCCCAAGTCTGCCGTCATTCCAATGACGACTCTGGAGTCCACGTTGGGCTTATCTAGAGAGATGCTTGGCATGCTTTCTCTCTCAGATCACGTCGTCTCAGCTTTGGCTGCTTATCTGCCTCCAGATAAGTTTGACGAGGTACAGGCTCCTTTGCGTGTGCTGTCCAAGGCGCTTATGCACCTTACTCACACGCATGCCTGTAACACGGCTAATTTGGAATTAGTTCGAAGGGACGCTGTGCTGGACACAGGACGATCCCTTCCCGAGGAGCAGCGTGCTACTCTTCGATCTGCTTCTTTGGCAGGTCCGCAACTTTTCCATGGTTCCGTGTCGACGGTCCAGGATGACGTCCTACGTCATTCCAAAGATCAGCTGCTGTTTCGTCAGCTTGATCAGCCTTCTCGGGGAGGCAAGGGCCGTTCCAAGCCTAACAAGTACCCTTCTGCTTCCTCTGTGAAGCAAAAGGCTGGTCCTTCTGCCGCCGCCTCTACTTCTTACTCACGGGGTAAAGGTAGGGGTCGGCAGAATCAAGGGAAGTCTCAGGATTCTTCATTTAGCAGAGGAGGTGGTTTCTCCTCTCGCGGGCCTCGTCGGGGCTCGAAATGAAGGTCCTCACCTCGACTCGTCCCAGGTTGGAGGAAGGATAGCAGAGTTCGCAGACCATTGGACCACCATCACATCCGATCCATGGGTTTTAGATGTTGTTCGGTCCAGGCTGCGCATATCCTTCCGACGGCACCCCACTCTGTCAAGGGTGCCTCTTCCAACCACAGTTCCTTCAGACGTTTTACGTCGTGAACTTTTGTCCACGGAGATTGCCAATCTCCTGGCAAAGGGGGCGATCGAGGTCGTCAAGAACGTTCAGTCAGTGGGTTTCTATTCCCGCCTGTTCTTGGTGCCGAAGAAGGACGGCCGACTCCGACCGGTTATCGATCTGAGTATCCTGAACCAGTCTATCATTGCTCCCAAGTTCAGCATGGAGACTTTCAGGTCGGTCCGCCAATCAATTCACCAGGGAGATTTCGCAGCCAGCATCGACCTGCGAGACGCTTACTTCCACGTTCCGATGCATCGGGCATCACGGAAGTATCTCAGGTTCGCTTTTCTGGGGCGAGTTTACCAGTTCAAGGCCATGCCTTTCGGCCTTAACCTGGCTCATTGGGCGTTCACCAGACTGATGTCGCATGTGATAGCGTTCCATCGCACACAGTCCAGGGTGACTACGATATCCTCCAGAGGCATTCCAATGCTGCCTTACTGGAATCAGATGTCGCCACTCTGTTGAGCTTGCTCACGTCGCTAGGATTCAGAGTCAACGAGGAGAAGTCGGACCTGGTCCCTTCTCAGTCGTTTTGTCATCTGGGGATGTCTTTCCAAACCAAATTCAATTTGGTGGCTGTTCCCCAGGCCAAGGCTGTGATTCTCTCAGCTTTTGCTCTGACTCTGTCCCAGTCCAGGTCCGCGACCGCTCGGAGTTTTCTCCGGCTGATCGGTCTCTGCGGTTCGGTGACGGATCTCATTCCTCTAGGTCGGCTGCGTGTCAGACCTCTCCAACACTTTCTGCTCAGTCGTTGGAGGCCGAATGTAGATTCTCTGGATCAGGTGCTTCCGTTTCCGGACTCTCTGTATCCTCACCTTCTTCCCTGGACAGATGTTCAGTGAATTACGCAGGGTGTTCCGCTGGACTTACCCATGTCCGATCGCGTTCTGACGGCAGATGCCAGCGATCTCGGATGGGGTGCGACGTTGGATCCTCTCGGTCTTTCCCTACACGGGATGTGGGACCAGGATCAAGCAGCTCTACACATCAACCAGAAGGAGCTTCTTGCTCTTCTTCTGAGTTTCAGGCAGTGGATCCCTCACCTGTCGAATCGCCAGGTCCTTCTACTATCCGACAATTCGACAGTGGTTGCTTACATTCGGAACCAGGGCGGCACGCACTCGCTTTCGATGTACGAGTTAGCTCGGGATCTTCTACTGCTCGCTCAGGATGTTCATGCTGGAGTGGTTGTTCGTCACATTCCCGGTCGTCTGAACGTCCTAGCCGACTCCCTGTCCCGACAGGGCAGGGTTATTTCCACCGAGTGGATGCTTCACAGGGCAGTGTTCCAGTCGCTTTGCGATCTCTGGGGACGTCCCCACATCGACCTCTTTGCGACTCGTTGGAACCATCAGGTGGACACTTTCGTGTCCCCGTGTCCAGATCGTCTGGCTTTTGCCGTGGACGTTCTGTCACTCAATTGGAACGGTCTAGTCGGCTACGCCTTCCCGCCGGTTCCGATTCTTCCTCAGGTTCTCGTCAAAATTCGAACCTGCAGTTGTCGAATCATTCTGATCGCTCCCCTGTCGCCTCAGCGGGTGTGGATCAATCAGCTCCGCTCGCTGATGGCGGCGGTTCTGGCACGTCTCCCGCTACGTCGCGACCTTCTTTGTCAAGGTCGCCCGAGGAGGTTTCACGTCGACCTGACTTCATTGTGCCTTCACGCATATCTTTTGTCAGGTCCTGTCTCCTCCGTAGAGGTTTTTCGAGACGAGCAGTGGAGTGCATTTCTTCTTCAAGGAGGCACTCCACTGGTTTAGCTTATGCAGCTAAATGGAAGGTCTTCTCTCGATACTTTGCAGATCACTCTGTTGATTATGCCAATCCTTCGATTTCACAGATTGCGGAGTTTCTGGTATATCTGTTTGATTCTCGGGGTCTCCAGCCTGTTACCATCAAGGGTTACAGGTCTATGCTTTCAGAGACTTTTTCTTATGTGGGGAAGCGTCGTATCGGCACTAATCCTTACCTCTCCAAGCTTGTTCGGCACTTTTCTTTGAAAAGGCCTCAGACTTTGCAGCTTACTCCACGATGGAATCTTTCGTGGGTGCTGCTTTGCTTGGGGGGGGGGGGGGGGGGGGGGGGGGGGGGGGCGCCGTTCGAACCTTTATCCCAGGTGGATATGCATTTTCTCACATATAAGACGGCTTTTCTGATGGCATTTGCTTCGGCCAGACGGGTTAGTGAGCTTCACGCCCTCTCGGTTGACCCGGCCTTTTTTAGGAGCTCTCCCAACAGTGTTACTTTTACCACTGATTGCTCCTTTTTGGCTAAGAATCAGTTACCAGATACTACTCCTCCTCCTATCTGTATCAGGGCTCTTCCCTCTGTTGAGGGTACTCGCCCTTTGCTCTCTCCGGTCCGTGCTATTCGCATTTATCTTGATCGGACACGCTTCATACGGAAAGGCAGAAAAAGGTTTTTTCTGTCTCTCATTCCGGGTCGACAGAAGATCTCTCCTCAATCCATTTCTCGATGGATTTGTCTTACTATTCGTACGGCTTATAGTTGTTTAGCAGCTGGCGATTGTTTTACCAATCGTATTTCTGCCCACGAGGTGCGGGCACTGTCTACCTCTTGGGCTTATTCTAACTCCGTCAAGTTGTCGGATGTTATGCAGGCAGCCTATTGGAGAAATGCTTCTACTTTCTCCACCTTTTATTTGCGCCAGTTGCAGGAGCAGTCGGAGGACCTTTTTGCCCTGGGTCCTCTTTCTTCTGCTCAGGCTGTTGTCTGCCATAGCCATTAGGCTTCTTGAAGGTCAGTTTCAGCCTTGTGCTGTTACTGCCCTTTTTCTGTCTGTGTGTCACACAGGCTCATATGTCCTCTTTTCATTGTCCTTTACCAATGATTGCGACATTATGGTTGATAAGCCTCAGGACCTCTTCCTTCTACTTCACGGTTCCAGTGCACTAGGGTTATGTGGGGGTTGGTTATGCGATTCCCTCCAGCCTTTTGTCTATTCAGCCTGTAGTAAACAATTGTGAGTTGGTTGATAAGAAATCTAAATTTTATAGTAAATTTCCTTTCTTATTATACCTACCACAATTGTTTACATGGAGGCCCTCCTGTCTTCTTTACGGGTAAAGAATCTTTCCTCCCCGCTGATCACATAACTCTAACGTTTACAGATTCAAAAAGAATGAGTCTTTAGAGACGGTATATGCGCACTGGCAACGGAAGTCGTGGAGTTGTACTTGGGAGAGAGCGTCCCGTACTGGGTCTGCGCCGGTTGCACTCGACCCAGTTTTGGCTTATTTTTATTGGTGCTTTTGCACCACTTTTCTTTCCCAACTTGCTTGGGAAAGACAAAAATAGAGAGTATTTTATCCGAGTTAGGGACTTCCACTGTAGTGCAAGCCTGTAGTAAACAATTGTGGTAGGTATAATAAGAAAGGAAATTTACTATAAAATTTAGATTTCTATTTTCTGAACCGTGAGGTCAATTTGAACCAAATTTGATATGAGATGATAATGGGTCATAAGTAGTTGATTGATGCAAAAAAAAATTTTCTCATTGCCCCGTGGGAACCTCGGGAGCTAAAAATAGGAAAAACCTTAAAACTGCCATATCTCCAAAACTACACGGCACAGAGAATTCTTATTTTGTATAAAGCTTACTTTTATCCAGTAGAATAGAATGGTTAAAAAAAATCCCTATCGGTTTGATCACATGGTACTTTTTTCAGGACTTTGAAAAAGTGCTGAGTCAGCACTTTTTAACACTGTAGGCAATGGGAAAAACATTAAAAAATCTTCTTCTCCAGATCCAGCAGGCAGAATCTTTTGATATTTGGTATGCAACATTGTAGGGTGGATCTGATTCAAGTTTGTTCAAATCGGCCCCCTGGGTTCATATTTGGGCTCAGTATAGGAGCCCGATTTCGAACTTAGTGCATTTCAGGCAAATTTCTTAAAAAATCTTCTTCTCCAGATCTAGAAGGCAGAATCTTTTGATGTTTGGTATGCAACATTGTAGGGTGGATCTGATTCAAGTTTGTTCAACATCGGCCCCCTGGGTTCATATTTGGGCTCAGTATAGGAGCCCGATTTCGAACTTAGTGCATTTCAGGCAGATTTCTTAAAAAATCTTCTTCTCCAGATCCAGCAGGCAGAATCTTTTGATATTTGGTATGCAACATTGTAGGGTGGATCTGATTCAAGTTTGTTCAAATCGGCCCCCTGGGTTCATATTTGGGCTCAGTATAGGAGCCCGATTTCGAACTTAGAGCATTTCAGGCAAATTTCTTCAAAAATCTTCTTCTCCAGATCCAGCAGGCAGAATCTTTTCATATTTGGTATGCAACATTGTGGGGTGGATCTGATTCAAGTTTGTTCAAATCGGCCCCCTGGATTCATATTTGGGCTTACTATAGAAGCCCGAATTCGAACTTAGTGCATTTCAGGCAAATTTCTTAAAAAATCTTCTTCTCCAGATCCAGTAGGCAGAATCTTTTCATATTTTGTAAGCAACATTGTGGGGTGGATCTGATTCAAGTTTGTTCGAATCGGCCCCCTGGGTTAATATTTGGGCTCAGTATAGGAGCCCGATTTCGAACTTAGTGCATTTCAGGCAAATTTCTTAAAAAATCTTCTTCTCCAAATCCAGCAGGCAGAATCTTTTGATATTTGGTATGCAACATTGTAGGGTGGATCTGATTCAAGTTTGTTCAAATCGGCCCCCTGGGTTCATATTTGGGCTCAGTATAGGAGCCCGATTTCGAACTTAGTGCATTTCAGGCAAATTTCTTAAAAAATCTTCTTCTCCAGATCCAGCAGGCAAAATCTTTTGATATTTGGTATGCTACATTGTGGGGTGGATCTGATTCAAGTTTGTTCAAATCGGCTCCCTAGATTCATATTTGGGCTCACTATAGGAGCTCGAATTCGAACTTAGTGCATTTCAGGCAAATTTCTTCAAAAATCTTCTTCTCCAGATCCAGCAGGCAGAATCTTTTCATATTTGGTAAGCAACATTGTGGAGTGGATCTGATTCAAGTTTGCTCAAATCGGCCCCCTGGGTTTATATTTGGGCTCAGTATAGGAGCCCAAATTTGAACTTAGTGCATTTCAGGCATATTTCTTAAAAAATCGTCTTCTCTAGATCCAGCAGGCAGAATCTTTTGATATTTGGTATGCAACATTGTGAGGTGGATCTGATTCAAGTTTGTTCAAATCAGCCCCCTGGGTTTATATTTGGGCTCAGTATAGGAGCCCAGATTTGAACTCAGTGCATTTCAGGCAAATTTCTTTGAAAATCTTCTTCTCAAGATCCAGCAGGCAGAATCTTCTGATATTGGGTATGCACCATTGTGCTCAATTACAGAATGGTATTGTGTCTTTCTTTTTTGATACAAACAAGAAAGATACATGTAAAACATGTTCTCTTCTCCTTGAGGGGATAATTCTGTTTACATGTAATTGAGCCTATTGGATTTTCCTTTATGTCCTAGGCCCTGCTGCCTTTTTTCTATTCAGCTAAGTCTGGGTCATTGGTACAGTATAAAAATGTTAAAAAATTTATAGTAATTTATATATTTTTTATACTTACCAATGACCCAGATGGGGATGGCCCTCCCATGAGTTGGAAACTCATACCTCCCCACTGATTACATAACGCTTACCAGGCACTGGTTGTAAGAATGACAATTGGAGCCAATTTCGAGACCTCCTTGACACTGCGCATGCACAGTGGATAAAAGATATGGAGGACCACATAGAACATTGAAATTTCGGATTTTGATGCAAATTTTGGGGATTGGGGGGCAAAAGGCTCTAGAATTTAATGAGTTAGCACCAGCTAAGTCTGGGTCATTGGTAAGTATAAAAAATATATAAATTACTATAAATTTTGTAACTTTTCTTTAAAAATCTTCTTCTTCAGATCCAGCAGTTGGAATGTTTTGATATTTGGTATGCAGCATCCTTAGGGGGGTGAGATTCAAGTTTGTTCAAGCCATGTCCCTAGGTCCATATTTGGACTCACTGTGGGAGCTCGAATTGTAACTTAGTTCAAAATGAGGAATTTTCTTTAAAAATCTTCTTCTTCAGATCCAGCAGTCGGAATGTTTTGATATTTGGTGTGCAGCATCCTTAGGGGGGTGAGATTCAAGTTTGTTAAAGCCAAGTCCCTGGGTTCATATACGGGCTCCCTGTGGGAGCCTGAATTATAACTTAGTTCAATATGAGGAATATTCTTTAAAAATCTTCTTTTTTTTTAGATCCGCTGGTCAGAATCTTTGGGATATTTGGTATAAGCTTTTTTTAGGAGGAGCAGATGCAACTTGTTGAAATCAATTCTCTGGGTTGATATAAATTAGGCTACCATGTCAGGTGAGCGCCCTTCCTCCTTCAACACGCCTTGACATGTGAGAGCCATCCTATACAGTCACAGAGGGTCGAAAGGGGCTTGTCCTCCATACCGTCCCTGCGCGCCTTCGGCGCACGAAATCATCATTTCGGTGGATTTCGGAGGTGAGTGCCCTTAGGCCCCTTGGGGCCTCTTGTTTTCATTCATATTTGTGTTTTTCAGTTAATTTTATTGTACATCATACTTTTGTTTTGGGCATAAATTGACTATTTGGCTTTACATTAAATATGGCTCTGATTTACGTTGAAATCAACTCATGCACTTGCAAGAGAAGCCATGTTGTCACTTCATGAATTTATTGTCAAAATTGTGTTTATGAGATTGCTTCAGATAATGAATCACTATTACTATTTTTGATGTTGTAAAATATATTTTTTCTTGAAAGTTTTTCAAAATCAGCTTTAACAATACTCTATGGAATAATGGTTTCCTGATTTTTTTCCCACCAGTTTGAAAAAATTCTATACATCACAATTATGTTAGGACATAATAACCCATTCCAGTAACAGTCTCAACTGTGATTAGATGAAAATTGTGAAATTTTTCACAACTTATCACTTATCTGTAGACATCAGTGTATACCTGCTATGGTAATTTCAGAAAGATATATGAGGGCCCTGCAAAGCTTCGAAATTTGATTTGATTTTGAATCTAAAGTAGATATTCGGTTCGAATCAGAATTGCAATCAGATTCATTCCCCCTCGAATCTTCTTTTAGGAATATAGTTTGGTATCAGTTATCTTTATCGTCTCACAAAACACTACATATTTTATCAGTCGGTTTGAGCCATCACAGTCAGAACAAATCAGGTTTATCAACCCCTATTGGTCATTGTCAAGACACCACTGTTTCGATTCGAGGTTTGATTTGATTTCGAATAGTAGACGTGATTCAATTCGATTCAAGATTGAATTCGAATAGAAAATGTGTGATTCCCAGGGCCCTATAGTGAGTGGAGTTATAACATGAAAACTTTTCTAGAAGGTGGCACTAAGTGTTGATAAAATTGACACAAGATCCTACCAAACACTGAAAGTAATGTACATAGAAAGTACCATCCATTTAGCTTTTTGTTATTACTTTTTTCTATTCAATACACCTCTTGTGACTCATGTTAAACATTGTGTGTTTATACATCTTGGGATGATGCAGATGTGATAAAAAAATTTTCCTGAACTTAACCCTTCACCTAACACAAAAGCCAGACAACACTTGCAAACAAAATTTTTAAATTACTGATTTTTTTCATTTTTTTGCATCAAGAACATACCTTATGACCCCTCATTAGAATGATCTCATTTCATTGAGGGGTTCCTAAACAATGTTTTTGAGCTAAAAAATGAAAAAATAATAAAAAATTGAATGGTGATTTTTGGCTCACCGATAATTGTGTGAGCCTATGGCATAGCCCTCATGTCGGCAGCGTCAGCATCGGCGTCTGGATTCATTCATTTTGAACTTTTGTGTGCAGGTTTTGATTTGGTTTTTTTTCTGATTTTTTTTTATGTCAGCATGCTTTTCAGGGATAGTAATATTTTATTCAACCCTTTCCATTACTTGAATTTTTAGCTCACCTGACTTTCAGTCAGGAGAGCTATAGTGATCACTCACCGTCCGTCGTCCGTGAACATGGTGTTTGCGTCTTCTCCTCCCAAACCGCTGAACCAATTTAATTGATATTTGAGATAATAGTTTGTTATGACATCGCAATTTGATTTTGTTCAAATCAAGTTGCCTCGCCCGTGGGTAGGGCCACACCCAAAAGGTGTGCTGAAATCTTAAAAAATCTTCTTCTCATGAACCAGCAGTAGCAGAGACTTGATACTTGGTGTGCAGCTTCCTTTTGAGGTGTAGACTCAGATTTGTTCAAGAGAAGTTTTTGGGGCTATACTTGGCGTCGTTATGGGAGGGGCAAAATTTTTGGCCCCGCCCAAAATTTCTATTTTCCAAACCGAGAGGCTGATTTGAACCAAATTTTATGTGAGGGCTTATTGGGTTATAAGTACCTAATTTATGCTGATTTTTTTTTTTCCGTAGCCCCATAGGAACCGCAGGAGCTAAAAATAGAAAAAAATTAAAATGCCCATATCTCCAAAACTGCACGGCACCGAGAATTTTTATTTGGTGTGAAGCTTCCTTAGGACCAACAGAAAGAATTGGTAAAAAAAAATTGCCATTGGTTTTATCATAGGGTACAGTTTCGGGACTTTTGAAAAAGTGTTGAATCAGCACTTTTTAACACTGTAGGCAATGGGAAAAACATTAAAAAATCTTCTTCTCCAGATCCAGCAGGCAGAATCTTTTGATATTTGGTATACAACATTGGAGGGTGGATCTGATTCAAGTTTGTTCAAATCGGCCCCCTGGGTTCATATTTGGGCTCAGTATAGGAGCCCGATTTCGAACTTAGTGCATTTCAGGCAAATTTCTTAAAAAATCGTCTTCTCTAGATCCAGCAGGCAGAATCTTTTGATATTTGGTATGCAACATTGTGGGGTGGATCTGATTCAAGTTTGTTCAAATCGGCCCCCTGGGTTTATATTTGGGCTCAGTATAGGAGCCCAAATTTGAACTTACTGCATTTCAGGCAAATTTCTTTGAAAATCTTCTTCTCCAGATCCAGCAGGCAGAATCTTTTGATATTTGGTATGCAACATTGTGGGGTGGATCTGATTCAAGTTTGTTCAAATCGGCCCCCTGGGTTTATATTTGGGCTCAGTATAGGAGCCCAAATTTGAACTTACTGCATTTCAGGCAAATGTCTTAAAAAATCTTCTTCTCAAGATCCAGCAGGCAGAATCTTGTGAAATTTGGTATGCAGCATCCTTAGGGGGGGTGAGATTCAAGTTTGTTCAAGCCATGTCCCTAGGTCCATATTTGGGCTCACTGTGGGAGCTTGAATTGTAACTTTGTTTGAAATGAGGAATTTTCTTAAAAAATCTTCTTCTTCAGATCCAGCAGTCAGAATGGTTTGATATGTGGTGAGTAGCATCCTTGGGGGGGGGGGGGGGGGGGGGGGGGGGGAGGGGGGGGGATTCAAGTGTGTTAAAGCCAAGTCCATGGGTCCATATTTGGGCTCCCTGTGGGAGCCCAAATTATAACTTAGTCAATATGAGGAATTTTTCTTTAAAAATCTTCTCCTTCAGATTCAGCAATTGGAATGTTTTGATATTTGGCATGGAGCAACCTTAGGGGGCTGAGATTCAAGTTTGTTCAAGCCAAGTCCCTTGGTTCATATTTGGGCTCACTATGGGAGCCTGAATGACAACTTAGTTCAAAATGAGGAATTTTCTTTAAAAATCTTCAGATCCAGCAGATGAATGCTTTTGATATTTTTTATGCAGCATCCTTAGGGGGGTAAGATTCAAGTTTGTTCAAGCCATGTCCCTAGGTCCATATGAGCGCCCTCAGGCCCCCTGGGGCCTCTTGTTGACTTTTGTGAACAAGTTTTTGACTTTTCTGTGCAGGTTTTTGACTTTTGCGTACAGGTTTTGAAATTTTGTCTTCAAGTGGAGTTTTACCTTACTGGCATATTGCCATGGTGGTTACCTTAACATTTCAGGGTATTTTTCTCAATTTTAACCCTTTGAAACAAATGTGATACTTTTTTTACTTTTATGTGCAGGTTTTGACATTTATCTTTCTTTTCTTCCAAGTGGATATTTTTCAGGTAGAGTTTCACCTTACTGGCATATTGCCATTGTGGTTACTGTGACATTTGCAGGGTATTTTTCTCAATTTTAACCCTTTGAAACAAATGTGGTCCTTTTTTTTACTTTTATGTGCAGGTTTGTCTTTCTTTTCTTCCAAGTGGCAACTTACCTTGTAGCATATTGCCATGGTTCCTATTTTATGTTAGGATGCTTCATGGGGGCTAGTATTATATTATTTAACCCTTTAGCTGCTTATTTACCTTAATTTTGGACTTTTGTGTGCAGGTTTTTGACTTTTGTGTACAGGGTTTGATATTTTTTAGCTCACCGAAGGGAGCTCAACTTATCACTTGCCGTCCGTCGTAGTCGTCCGTCATCGTGAACATTTTTTGAACATTTCTCTGAAACCACTGGTCCGATTTTCATGAAACTTCATGTGGATGTTCATTACTATATGGCAATTCATGTTTGTTCAAATGATATGGCCACGTCCCTTGGGGGCTCTGTATGGGGCATAACTCTGATAGCACCGTATGAATTAGAGAAAAATTATTAAAAAATCTTCTTCTCCGGTACCAGTGGGCAGAATCTTTTGATATGTGGTATGAAGCATCTTGGTATGGGTCTGATTCAAATTTGTTCAAATCAGCCCCCTGGGTTCATATTTGGGCTCAGTATAGGAGCCTGATTTTGAACATAGTGCATTTCAGGCAAATTTCTTAAAAAATCTTCTTCTCCAGATCCAGCAGGCAGAATCTTTTGATATTTGGTATGCAACATTGTGTGGTGGATCTGATTCAAGTTTGTTCAAGTCGGCCTCCTGGATTCATATTTGGGCTCACTATAGAAGCTCGAATTCGAATTTAGTGCATTTCAGGCAAATTTCTTAAAAAATCTTCTTCTCCAGATCCAGCACGCAGAATCTTTTGATATTTGGTATGCAACATTGTGGGGTGGATCTGATTCAAGTTTGTTCAAATCGGCCCCTGGGTTCATATTTGGGCTCAGTATAGAACTTGGTGCATTTCAGGCAAATTTCTTTAAAAATCTTGTGGGGTGGATCTGATTCAAGTTTGTTCAAATCGGCCCCTGGGTTCATATTTGGGCTCAGTATAGAACTTGGTGCATTTCAGGCAAATTTCTTTAAAAATCTTCTTCTCAAAATCCAGTAGGCAGAATCTTTTGATATTGGGTATGCAGCATGCTTAGGGGGGGGGGGGGGTGAGATTCAAGTTTGTTCAAGCCAAGTCCGTGGGTTCATACTTGGGCTCACTGTGGTAGCCCGAATTATAACTTAGTTCAAAATGAGGAATTTTCTTTAAAAATCTTCTTCTTCAGATCCAGCAGTGTGAATGTTTTGATATTTGGTATGCAGCATCTTTAGGGGGGTGAGATTCAAGTGTGTTCAAACCATGTCCCTAGGTCCATATTTGGGCTCACTGTGGGAGCCCGAATGATAACTTAGTTCAAAATGAGGAATTATAAATTTGATATTTGGTATGCAGCATCCTTAAGGGGGTGAGATTCAAGTTTGTTCAAGCCATGTCCCTAGGTCCATATTTGGGCTCACTGTGGGAGCTTCAATTGTAACTTAGTTCGAAATGAGGAATTTTCTTAAAAAATCTTCTTCAGATCCAGCAGTCGGAATGTTTTGATATGTGGTGTGTAGCATCCTTAGGGGGGTGAGATTCAAGTTTGTTAAAGCCAAGTCCCTGGGTCCATATTTGGGCTGTCTGTGGGAGCCCAAATTATAACTTAGTCAATATGAGGAATTTTTCTTTAAAAATCTTCTTCTTCAGATTCAGCAGTCGGAATGTTTTGATATTTGGCATGCAGCATCCTTAGGGGATGAGATTCAAGTTTGTTCAAGCCAAGTCCCTGGGTTCATATTTGGGCTCACTGTGGGAGCCTGAATGATAACTTAGTTCAAAATGAGGAATTTTCTTTAAAAATCTTCAGATCCAGCAGATGAATGCTTTTGATATTTGGCATGCAGCATCCTTAGGGAAGTAAGATTCAAGTTTGTTCAAGCCATGGCCCTAGTTCCATAAAATTTGTCTCTCATGACTTCATTCCTTTGTAGTGTTGATGAACTATGTCTAACTGAATGTGACCCCCAAATACTTCTTTGAACCACTTTGGCCAGTGAGCGATTAAGGTTCCTTGGGGCCTCTTGTGATACAAGGGCTTATTGGGTCATAAGTACTTAATTTATGCCAAAAGTTTTTCCCATCGCCCCATGGAAACCGCAGGAGCAAAAAATAGAAAAAAAATTAAAACACCCATATCTCCAAAACTACACGGCACTGAGAATTCTTATTTGGTGTGAAGCTTCCTTAGGACCAACAGAATGGAATGGTAAAAAAAAAATTGCTATCGGTTTTATCATGGGGTACTTTTTGGGGACTTTGAAAAAGTGCTGAGTCAGCATTTTTTAACACTGTGGGTAATGGGAAAAACATTTAACACTACTTTTCTTCCAAACCACTGCTGCAACAGCTTTCAAATTTCACATATAACATCTTTGGAGGATTGTTTCACAGGTTTATTGAAATCAATTCCCTGGGTCTATATTTGGGCTCTCTAGGGGAGCCCAAATGTTTAAATTAGTGCAGTATGAGGAATATTCTTTAAAAATCTTCTCCTTCAGATCTACCAATAAGAATCTTTTGATATTTGGTATGCAGCATGCTTAGGGGGGGTGAGATTCAAGTTTGTTCAAGCCAATTTCCTCGGTTCATATTTAGGCTCACTGTGGGAGCCCGAATTTTAACTTAGTTCAAAATGAGGAATTTTCTTTAAAAATCTTCTTTTACAGATCCAGCTGTCAGAATGTTTTGATATTTGGTATGTAGCATCCTTAGGGGGTGGGGGGGGGGGGGGGAATTCAAGTTTGTTCAAGCCATGTCTCTAGATCCATATTTGGGGTCACTTTGGGAGCTTGAATTGTAACTTAGTTCAAAATGAGGAATTTTCTTAAAAAATCTTCTTCAGCTCCAGCAGTTGGAATATTTTGATATTTGGTATGCAGCATCCTTAGGGGAGTGAGATTCAATATTTTTGAAGCCGAGTCCCTGGGTACATATTTGGTCTCCCTGTGGGAGCCCGAGTTATAATTTAGTTCAATATGAGGAATTTTTCTTTAAAAATCTTCTTCTTCAGATTCAGCAGTCGGAATGTTTTGATATTTGGCATGCAGCATCCTTAGAGTTGTGAGATTCAAGTTTGTTCAAGCCAATTTCCCGGGTTCATATTTAGGCTCACTGTGGGAGCCCGAATTATAATTTAGTTCAAAATGAGGAATTTTCTTTAAAAATCTTCTTCAGATCCAGTAGTCGGAATGTTTTGATATTTGGTATGTAGCATCCTCGGGGGGTGAGATTCAAGTTTGTTCAAGCCATGTCCCTAGGTCCATATTTGGGGTCACTTTGGGAGCTTGAATTGTAACTTAGTTCAAAATGAGGAATTTTCTTTAAAAATCTTCATCTTCAGATCCAGCAGTCGGAATGTTTTGATATTTGATATGCAGCATCCTTAGGGGGGTGAGATTCAAGTGTGTTCAAGCCATATCCCTAGGTCCATATTTGGGCTCACTGTGGGAGCTTGAATTGTAAATTAGTTCGAAATGAGGATTTTCTTTAAAAATCTTCTTCTTCAGATCCAGCAGTCAGAATGTTTTGGTATGTGGTGTGTAGCATTCTTAGGGGGTGAGATTCAAGTTTGTTAAAGCCAAGTCCCTGGGTCCATATTTGGGCTCCCTGTGGGAGCCCAAATTATAGCTTACTCAATATGATGAATTTTTCTTTTCTTTAAAAGTCTTCTTCAGATTCAGCAGACAGAATGTTTTGATATTTGGCATGCAGCATCCTTAGGGGGTGAGATTCAAATTTGTTCAAGCCAAGTCCCTGGGTTCATATTTGGGCTCACTGTGGAAGCCCGATTGATAACTTAGTTCAATATGAGGAATTTTCTTTAAAAATCTTCTTCTTCAGATCCAGCAGATGAATGCTTTTGATATTTGGTATGCATCATCCTTAGGGGGGTAAGATTCAAGTTTGTTCAAGCCATGTCCCTAGTTCCATAAACTTTGTCTCTCAAGATTTCATTCGTTTGTAGTGTTGATGAACCATGTCTAACTGAATGTGACCCCAAATACTTCTTTGAACCACTTTGTTTGAATCACTTTGCTCGGTGAGTGATTAAGGCCCCTTGGGGCCTCTTGTTTTTTACTCCAGCCACCCCTTTACATTGGCCACCTGCTGGTGAGCCAAGGGGTACTGACACCCCTTCTAGTTGTGAGTAGTGCTGGTCATTTTTACCCGTTACATTTGATAAAGGGTTAACTCTAAACTTTAACAGTTCTTGGCATAGGATCACCAAACGTTCACCAGTGTTGCAGCTTGGGATAGTGGTGTGTCACAGATATAAACAGGCTCTGAATTTCAAAAAGTGCAAGTATTAACCTGACATGCACATTCTACTCTCTGAGCAAACAGAATGTAAGAAAATCTTGACGAGAATCAGATTCTCCGATTCTTACAAATGTCTGCTCCAGCAAAATTAGATCATCTTCATAGTTGGCATCACATTTTAAAAATATCTTTAACCCTTTTTCTAATATGACAAGCAGATAATACTTACAAACAGTTTTCGTCAATAACTGAAAATTTTCATATATTTTCTCAAAACATAGCTTATGACCCCTCGCTGGAAGACCCTTTCTACTGAGGATTCACAAGCTATGTTTTGGAGGAAATAATTACGCAAACTAGATGATGTCATTTGTGTGCAAAGGACACTATAATATATCCCCGCATTTGCATTCTTGATTATTGGTTAATGCTTGATACAGACAAAAATGAAAAGGTATTATATGGCACATTAAACTCATTGATAAACAACAATATTATTTCTTTCCTGCTGAAGATTCTCCATCCAAGATTGGATTCTCCATTTGACATGATGTATAAACTATGTATGTGTGAGCAAAACCCTCAACTGTTTATCTCATTTCACATCCTTGATTGTAAGTGATGAAATATTTTGTTCAAAGTACACCACTGGATATATGCTAAGGTTCAGACTAACTATATGGTTTAATAATAATTTAAGTGTAATATCTTAAAAATGCATTGTATTTAAATAAAATAGTAACAGTAACAAGCAAATAACATTACTAAATAATGGAATCAGTGAATCAGTTTATCTTAATTAATTAGCGACATATCATATATTATTATACATCAAACAGAATCAACCGATCAGAGTGTAGAATTATGGTCACGTGAATTTAAAACCCCCAGGAGCCTTTTGCCGGAAACTGATTTTCTAACGACAAAAGTGGTGCTGAAACCTTTATGCACATCTAAATACCCTACCGGAACATATGAACACACTTTCAATGTTTCAAATTAAAATCCCTAGGAGCCTTCCACCCAAAACTGATTTTCTAACCATAACGGAGGTTCCCCTAGAACCAGTTGGGGCCAAATCAAAGTTCCAAAACATTTATGGACATCTACAGATGCTACTGGAACACCTTGGCATAGTTTAAAGGTTTCACATTAAACACCCTAGGAGCCTTTCAATGGAAACCAATATTTTTATACTGTACCAATGACCCAGACATGGCTGGTGCTAACTTTTAAAATATATGGCCAAACACAAATTTTGCCCCCCAATCCCCAAAATTTGTATCTAAAACCAAAGAAAACATGTCCTGAATGGCCCTCCACACTTCACCTCTACTGCACGACAAAAGTGGTGCTGAAACCTTTATGCACATCTAAATACCCTACCGGAACATATGAACACACTTTCAATGTTTCAAATTAAAATCCCTAGGAGCCTTCCACCCAAAACTGATTTTCTAACCATAACGGAGGTTCCCCTAGAACCAGTTGGGGCCAAATCAAAGTTCCAAAACATTTATGGACATCTACAGATGCTACTGGAACACCTTGGCATAGTTTAAAGGTTTCACATTAAACACCCTAGGAGCCTTTCAATGGAAACCAATATTTTTATACTGTACCAATGACCCAGACATGGCTGGTGCTAACTTTTAAAATATATGGCCAAACACAAATTTTGCCCCCCAATCCCCAAAATTTGTATCTAAAACCAAAGAAAACATTTCCTGAATGGCCCTCCACACTTCACCTCTACTGCACATGTGCAGTGTCAAGGACGTTCCGAAATTGGCGCCATTAATCAATTCTAAGTTTGGCCCTTCATCAGTTAACATCTGACTGATCTTTGTGCTTGTAAATCTCAGTTTAAATGATGCCAGACACATAAATATTAGTGAAATGGTGATTCTAAGGAGGATAGAGAAGGAGGAGAGGAAAAATGTGTGACAGAATGTTATCAGGGCTGTAACTTAAAATTTTTTAATGAAATTATGTTAAGTTACCTATTTTCGAGGCAGCAGCCATTTTGTTGTCATTCTGGTTATTTAGTTACACTGATTTTTCAGTGTTTTCCTCTCTCCCTTTCCTTTAAGTCCCCTCTTGCTATTCTCCCATGCTTTTGGCATAGTTTCTGTAATTATTATTACTAAAATTTCTTGGGAGTTTTAGCTGAATAACAGAATGAATTCTGTTCTTTCCCCATGTTTACGTCTTCACCTACGGGTGGTTAGGCGTTGTGTTCTGCATCTACCATCTGATGTTCTGCAGTTTCTTCCCTGGAAGTCTCTGTTTTGCATCAGATAGTGTATTTTTGGTAACTGATTCTGGGCCTGGGTGCCTGGAGTCTTATTTTAGTGTTTTTACACTCATTGTTTACATTACAACAGCCCTCTGTGTGAGGGGGGGATTTCTTGAAAATAATATCTTGATGTTATTTTAATCATAACTAGATACATTATTATTGTTCGTAAGTGTTGAATAAATTGTTTAAAATATTTTTAAAATTTTTGTCCACACTTAGGCTTGGGATCCATTGGGGCTCAACGTTACTTTTCAGAAACTTGGGCTGTTCTGAAAAAATATTTTTTCAAAATATTTTGATTTCAATTATTTTTTTTATATTAATGGATCATATTATTATTATGTATTTTGATTGCCAGGGGTTGGTGCGAGTACCAGGACTTTGTTTTCTTTTCACATTGAAGGATTTTGATCAATTGTAATAAGTGGAAGTCTTCCTCTGACTTTTATAATCATTCTATATGTGGTCAGGGTACTCGCATTAACTCCTGTTCTGTATCGTATGATTTCGATGACAACATGGGAAGCGTATGTCACGGTATGTTAGTGGGGAATTGGACACTCCGGTCCTTTCCCCGCAGGGTCACTCTACTTTATCAGTTTCTATTTCAGACGATCAAGATTAGGGTGATGTATCTGTGATGTCTTCCAACAGTGTGCCTCCGTCGTCACAATTAATGAAGGGCTAGCGGAAAAGTGCTCATGTAAATACGCCAATTGCCTAAGAGGACCCTAGTAGGTTCGACCGCCTTTGACGTCCGCTAGCTCGCCCGGTGTAGCGTCCATTCATCGAATGGTTCGGCAGCCGGGTTCGTCCGTTGCGGTCTAGAAGGAGTTTTGGGGTGATGCGAGCACTATAAATCAACCAAATGCACACCCAGTGACGGCGGATTAGAGGGAGAACGGAGGAAGCCTTTTAGTCCGGTTCATAGCTCGTTCTGGTCCATCCGGACGGCGAGCGAGAGAGGCCCCTCTCTCGTACAACAACATCTGGCCCCAGATGTTGTGGTACAAAATGTTTCGCAGTCGGAGCATACGTCCGTCGCTCGGGACGCTCCGACATATAGGCAGTCCGGAGTAGACTGTCAATAAGGCTTCCTCATTCTCATGGTAGCGCACACGACCGCTCTTGGCTACGTGACCTCGGATATCCAGTCAGCTTCGCCAGTCAGAGAATCATCGGCGACCAGGTCACACCATCCGGTAGCCAGGGACACGAGGCCTGCAGACTCCGGACGTTCACATAGGAAAGTGTGCGGGAGTCAACGTACACGGAGCTTCCGGCGGCAATGCATCGTAAGACCGCTACTGCACAGGCCTCGGGAACGGACGTGCTTTCCTAAATAGCACAGCTTATCGCAGCATCCCAGCATCAACTGAATCTGTCGCATATTTTTTATCCGACGATGCTGGGTCGGGACGCTCCGCGGGAGCGGGTACGGACGTCCGAAAATTTCATCCAGTCCGACGGGATACCGAAAGGGATTCGGTGGATTTCGAGCTTTCCCTTTCGGAACAACATATGCTGTTGTGTATGTCATCTGACTTGATCTTCTACAGCTTCTTTTGTCGGACCAGAATGCTGCGATGCCGGATAAGAAACTGATAGCGTCGGTGGACTTAGAAATTTTTGGTTCGGTTCAGGGACATCGTCCATCAGTTCCGACATAGTCCAATAATGTCACACAAACTTTCGAATTATTGAACGACGCTATATATATTATTATTATATGCTTGCTATTACCAAGCATTTCTGGTTTCTTGTTCGCAAAGTTACGGAGATGTCTTTCAAAAGTGTGCCTCTGTCGTCATAGTTAATGAAGAGCTAGCGGCAATAAGTGCTCATGGAATATGTCTATCGCCTAAGAGGTCCCTTGTAGGATCGACGGAGTGACATTCGCTAGTTCACCCGGTGTAGCGTACATTCATTGAATGGTTCGGCTGCCGGGTTCATCCGTTGCGGTCTAGGAAGGAGATTTGGGTGATGCGAGCACTATAATTACTTTGGTACTCACCCAGTGACGGCGGATTGAGGACAGATCGGAGGAAGCCCGTTAGTCCGGTTCCTGGCTTGTCCAGGTCCGTCCGGGCTGTGAGCGAGAGAGGTCCCTCTCTCGTCCAACAACATAGGGGACCGTATGTTGTGGTTCAGATATTTTACATTCGGAGCGTATGTCTGTCGGTCGGGACGCTCCGTTATATTGACAGTCCGAGAGACTGTCGATAATGCTTCCTCATCCTCACAGCAGGGCACACGACCGCACATTGGCTACGTGACCTCGAGTATCCGATCAGTTTCATCATTCAGTGTTTCTACGGCGAATAGGTCACGCCATCCGGTAGCCAAGGGACACGAGGCCTATACACTCCGTTCGCTCGCATATTAGTAGTATGCACGGGGTAACGATCACGGAGCTTCTAGCGGCAATGCATTGTAGGACCGCTTCTCCACAGGCCTCAGTGACGGACGTGCTATCCGAGTTAGCACAGTTTTTTCGCAGCATCCCAGCAATCGACAGTTTCTTAGTCGAATCAGGAATTATCTGACGGTGCTGGGTCGGTGCGGTCCGCGGTTGCATCAGGTACGGACGACTGAACGATTTATAGGGTCCGACAGGATGGCGAAAGGGATTCGAAAGATTTCGAGTTTTCCCTTTCGTAGCATCGGAAGCTGCCATTCATATCTTCTGGCATTATCTTCCAGTGATTGTTATTTCGGACTACATTGCTGCGATGTTGGATAAGAGACTTATAGCGTCATTGGACACAGAATTTTGGATTGGTTCAGGGACATTGTCCCTGACTTACCGACACAGTCCAATATTGTCATTAGAACATGTGTATTATTTATCGACGCTATATATGCATATAAGCCTGCTACCAAGCATGATAGTTTAGTTTCTTGTCCGCAATGCTCATTTCTGCCTTTTTATCATTTATACGAATAATTTATTTTGGCAGAGCAGGGCATACCGAGAGTTCATATGCGTCTAGACGGCGTGGTTAAAGACTGAAAATATTCTTTTTCGCCGTCTATGTCTTTTCCAACTACAATGTTGGAAACGACAATGATGTCTAGTAGACTTAACTTAGACGCTTTATCATACGTAATCCACCTTACTGAGGCGTTATCATTACATCTTCAAGAAAAGAATTACGGGATATTATCCTCAATGTGATTTCTTTTGAGGGCAGTAGTTTGTTCACGTATAACTCCGCCCTTCAGTGGCTGATTGGAGTTGGTTAGCCGCAGCCCTAGCTGCATCCACGCGCATGGATAGTAAGGTGAAGAACTCTCTCAGAGTCGCTTCGTTCTCGTTGAAGCTTCTCTTCGACGGCAACTTTTCAGCAATCCATGAATTGCTCGATTTACACGTTCTCTTGTCTATCTAGTGTTGCAAGAGATTCAGACTGGGGCAAACATTCGGTGGTTGAATCAGAGAGTGCCACTGCAGTTGCCGGATCCGTGTGTTATAATTATGACGGTTGCCAGTCGAACAGGTTGGGATATAATATTGATCCCAACGGATTCGAAGTGCCAGGGTCTTTGGGTTCCGCAGTCTCTAAGCAAGCACTTATCTTCCGCGGAATAATGTTTTTTAGGCTTGCTTTATGTCATTGGATGAACATTATTCAGAAACGCATGTCCAAATCCTGTCCGTTAATTCGACAGTAGTGGCGTATCTCCGGAACCAGGGAGGCACTCATTCGTTTCCGTTATTCAATTTAATGGAAAGAATCCTTCTGTTTGTTATAGTACACCAAGTTCTGTTTCGGTCCGTCATATTCCGGGTCGTCTGATAGTTTTACCGGACTCCCGTTCACTTATGAGTCGCTTGTTGCCGTCAGAATGGACTCTCAACAAACAAGTATTCAATCAGATTTGCTATCAATGGCAGCGCCCAATGATAATTTATTTATGACACAGCTTGCTAGTCAATTGCAGACGTATGTGTTTGCTTGTCCGGATCTCTGAGCTAATGTTAACGCTCTATTGATCTAATTGGACGGAATGATAGGATATGCGTATCCTCCGACGCTGTTGTTTCAGCAGGTATTGCTAAGATAAACAACCACAATACATTTCTGTTGATAGCATCTCTGTCTTCACAGAGACTGTGGGTAAATTTACTCTGATGTCTACTGTGGGACTTAACGCGAAATCTTCCTTAATGAGAGGATCTTTTTTCGCTGGGTAAAATCGTGTCATCTTTATCACAACCCGCAAGGTCGCAACCTTCACGTATTCCGTTGTGTGGTCCGTATTGCATTGTAAGCATTGTACTGGACGAGCTTTGGACGCGATTTCTTACTATAGGAGATCCTCTTCTTCGCTATTCTATGCGGCTAAAGTGGAGGCTCTTCCGTCGTGGGTGTAGGGATCACTATGTTCATATTGTTGATCCCTCCATACTACTCATTGCAACTTTTTAGTATACTTGTTTGACAAGATCTACTGCAGCCTGTTATTATTAAGGTTATAGGTTTATGTTACCTCATACCTATGCACTCTATGATAGTTTACAATTGAGTCTTATGTCTCTTTATCTAAGTCAGTAACTTTTTGATAAATAGACTTAGAATCATTAGATTAAATTTCTATATGGAATTTAACTTCGGTTCTTATTTAGCTAAGTTATCATTTGAGCCTCTGGAAACAGTAGTTTTCAAATTCTGACCTTTTAGACAGTAATTCTGTTGGCTTCTCTTTTACTGAAGAGTCAGTGAGTTTCATGCACTATCGGTGGATGATTTTCACTTTCGTAGTTTCGGAATCACTACTTCCTTTACTATTTAGGTTGGATTTTTGCATAAGAGTTAGGCTCCTAATATCCGGAACCTATTGTTATTAAGGTCCTTCCGTCTTCGTACGGGCATAGGCCTTTACTCTGTCCGGTTAGAGTTTATGTATTTATAAACAGATATCTGTTTATTACTACGGGCGTAAACTTCTTCTGTCTTTGATGCCTATTAGAAGGACGTTACGCTCCATTCTATTGCTAATGGATTCAATTAACTATCGATACTGCTTATGGTATATCTTTGACTCAGCAGTTGTGTTTGAGATTTTGGCTCATGAAGTAAGAGTTCTTCTACATCTTGGGCTTACATTAATTGTGTCGCTATTATAGATTTTTGAAGGCTGCTCATTGCGCTCAGCCATCCACATTCATGAATTTTTTATCTCAGAAATATTGAGTCCATTTCTGGAGGCCTCTATTGTTAGGTCTATTATCTACTGCTCAGAATGTCATTCACTTAACAGTTGCTACTATAGCTAGGTAGGCTGTCTGTTTCGGCAGTGACTCCGTTCTGCTGCCCTCTTCGCTCTGGGCTATTTGACCCAGGGCAAGAAAAGGGGGGGGGGGGGAGGGTGTTCCCTTGGGTCACCTGTTTTACTATGAAAACAAGGGGATACCTCCTCCGGAGTTAGTAATTCTGAGCTGTTATTGGGATGGTTGTTTAGTGAGAAGTTTATGTTTTAAAAATTCATTCAAGTCTTAGTTTTTAAATTATAGCTTTTGAATATAGCACGTGTCAACGGACATGATTATGCAATCCTCAGACACTTTTAAGGAGTATAAAGAGTCTCTATTCTCTAGACTTACTTTATTTATTGGCTTACTTTAAAATTATTAGTATAAGGATTATACTAGATATTAATAGAGTACATGGATGTATGATGCTCAATTTTGGAAGGTGTTGTATCTTTCTAATTTATCATAAATAAGAAAGATACATGTAAGGCCTATTACTTCTTTTTCCCTAGAGGGGATGACTCTATTTTATATTATTGAGCGTATTCCATCTTGCTCTATGTCCTTGGCCCTCCAGCCTTTTTACTATTCAGCTATGTCTGGGTCATTGGTACAGTATAAAAATGTTAAAAAATTTATAGTAATTTATATATTTTTTATACTTACCAATGACCCAGACGGGGATGGCCCTCCCAGGAGTTGGGAACTCTTACCTCCCCGCTGAGTACATAGCGCTTACCAGGCACTGGTTATTAGAATGATTAATGGCGCCAATTTCGGAACGTCCTTGACACTGCGCATGCGCAGTAGAGGTGAATTGTGGAGGGCCATTCAGGACATGTTTTCTTTGGTTTTAGATGCAAATTTTGGGGATTGGGGGGCAAAATTTGTGTTTGGCCCTATATTTTAAGAGTTAGCACCAGCCATGTCTGGGTCATTGGTAAGTATAAAAAATATATAAATTACTATAAATTTTTTAACTTTCTAATAATAACAATAAAAGTGGTCCCACTGGAATCACTTGGGGCCAAATCAAAATTCCGAAACCTTTATGCACATCTACAAATGCTACCAGAACACCTTGGCATAGTTTAAAGATTTCACATTAAACACCCTAGGAGCCTTTCAATGGAAACCGATTTTCTAACAATAACAATAAAAGTGGTTCTACTGGAACCATTTGGGCCAAATCAGAATTCTGAAACCTTTATACACACCTACAGATGCTACCTGTACTCCTCGGCATAGTTTAAATGTTTTGAATTACATACTCTTGGTGATATGAAGTTTGGACGTACGGACGAAAATCATGACAATATCCCTGCTTTTTTAAAAAATGCGGGGATAATAATAATGAATAGCACTGGTTTAATATGGCCATAACATTAGGTAAAGAGTCAACAGTTATTCACCTGGTGCTTATCTCGGATTCTGTTTGTTGTTGAAATACCAAACTTCATGATTCTATAGATCTTGATACGATGTTGATAAGGTGTGTCGAGTACCAAAAACAGGTAACTTTGAGCCTTCATGGTTCTCTGCACTTGTGAAAAAATCTGTTACTTGAACATATCTTGATCAAGCAATGGCCAATGGTCCCAAAAATTGTGGCATTGTTTCAAATTGGAAGGTAATTGTGTTGCCTGACCATCATCATATTCAGCTGCATGTGTGAGAAAATGGGGGTAATTAGATTGGTATTTTCCAATTCAGAGGATTTAACCCTCTGCAGTGTTGTCAAAATTTAAAAAAATGAAGCTGCAAATTTTTCTCATGATGAAACATGATTGAATTGGTTAATTTCCTAGTTTCATTATAGAAAAACTTCGATACTTGAAATTTTGGTATTATGACTGCTTGCATAGGATTTAATTTAGGCAGCACCCTTTATTTAACTTAACTAGTAGATGACACTTGCACAACAGTTTGCTCAAGTAACTAAATACTTTTATTTTTTTTGCCTCCAAACCATAGCTTATGACCCCTTATTGGAATGAACTTGACATGTTTATTCGATTGAGAGGTCATAAGGTATATTTTGAAGGCAAAAATTTTGAAAATTATAAAATTATGATGCCGATTTCTGTGCATAGCACTGGCTGGATGTGACCATTATGTCAGATAAGCAGTTGAAAGTTTAGAGATGGGGTAGGGGTGAAAAGTGGGAAACTATGAGCTAATTCAAGCAGTTGTCAGGTGAGTCTTCAGGCTCCTTGTCTTTCAAATCTACTTGAAAAAGAGAAATAGGGACATTTTGTTTTAGAAAGTGAAATTGGTGTGGATCATAAATTCTTTGGATAAGTAATTTTTCATTGTCTTTCTTTTGTTAGGTCAGTCCATAGAGAAAGCTGGGGGTAAAGAATTCCAACAGGAACTGAAAGATTTACTTGCAACTCAAGGTCAACTTGATACTGCTGCAGGTAAGTACAAATTGTTGAAAAGGTATGGTAGCAACTTTTATGTAAAGAATTCTCTGCTATGTCAATGCACATGACTGTATAACAAATTTTGTTTATTTGCAAATACAACACAGCATTTTGAGTGGTAATTATGTGATAAATTTGTTTCTCCCTCTGTACTTCTTTATTTTTAACTCTTAACCCGCTGAGTATTTTTAAGATATTTTTTATCAAATCTAGTCATGGCTGCTGTGAAGCAGCCATGACTACTAGTTCTGATAAAAAATTCATCAAAATTTAACTCAATAAATCATTGGTGAAAAAATCCATTCAATTTACATGGAGGAAATTGGACTAAACATGCCTAAATTATACATATTTCAGTGGCAGAGAAATCCTGTCCTGGGCCTACCTGGGCAGGAATATCCGCCGGCAGCCTGCAAAGAATTAAATTTATCACTCAAAATAATATTCAAGGATAATTAGTCGTTCTCAGATCTAAGGGAAATGGGCTTCATTTTCTGTTTAATATGTATTCTAGGGTAATTTTTGGTAGGAATTTTTGCGAGGCCAACCAATTTTTTGAAAAAAGGGTCCAAATTCACTTTCTAGGGCCTTCAACCCTAATTTGGGGCTTCTGACCCTTTGGTGCTTATGGGACCTACATGGATGCCATTTCTCATCTAATCATTGGTCATTATTAAAATAGTAACATTGAAAAACATTTTGTACTCTTAGAATCAAGGTTTTATGGATTTATTGGGGTCCCAGAACCCTGAAAATGCAGCCAGCTCGAAATAGGAATTTTTTAAACTGCCCTTTTTTTTAATATTTCTCAGACTCTTTCACCAGATTATAATGAAATAACTATCATCACTGAAGTTTAAAATGTTGACAGAATGAATGTTTCTTAAAAAGGGCATAAAGGAGCACTCAGCAATCAGATGGGGTTGAAGCCAGTAGTATAGTGTATGGTCATTTTGAGCCTTTTCTTCTAGACAAGGCTTCTGGACTTATGATGAGATGTTATACCTCAATGTATGATGGGTGTCAACTTACTGTCATGTGGGTTCTCATGGTATCCCATGTGAATAGCCATTTTGTGATGTCATTGCCATGGTGATCGGTGGTGTGAGTGCGCTTACACAACATGCATTGTTAGGGTAATATGTGTTTCTGTTATCCATTTTCTTTGATGGAGGGTGTCATGTTGGATTTCGAGGGTGGCACATGGTTTCCATGCAGACAAGTGACTTCTATTGTGGTGTGGGTGCGTTCTAGGGACATGTTTGATTAAATGGGATTGTATCTAAGTATCAAAATCGACCTGACAACTATGATAATTACCAAAAATGACCCCAACTCCTAGAAACCTGGCATTTTTTAGGTATTCCATTGGCTTGAGTTGCACAGAGCTGATTGTGTGGTATTGGGGGAGGAGTGGGGGGCGGGTGGGGTGGGGGGGGGGGGTTTGATGCTCGTTCTCTAAGGAATATTTGATGGGCTTGTATTTTGCCATCTAGAATCAATGTTCTCATTATTCTACCCTTTCTGGACCCTCTTCATCTATTTATCTTGCTCAATTTTTGTTGTTCCAGATCCTAATCCTTATTTCAGCCTGGGCCAACACCCTGCTACCTATTCTCTCTTACTCCAGGGGTTTTAGCAGTACTGTAAGATTGTTCAGGAGTGGACACTTGTTTGAGAAGAGTTACTATTTTATAGCATTTTCCATCTACTCTTGTCCTTATTCTCTGTGTGATAGGAACCTATAAGGAGTTTGGGTGGATCTTGGCCTGTAGTGATCCTGTATCTTGTTGCTTGGGGTGTTTAGCCTAACTTGTTTCGATCAGTTTGTGAACTTTGTCCGAAGCTCTACCCATCAGTGGCTATTTACGTCACCCAAGATGAATACAGACTATCGGAGGTCAATAACCATATAATATGATGGTAACACTAAATCATAGGTTGAAGATTGTTCAACCAATCAATTTTTCGATTGATGATCACATGATCATTGTAGTCATCTTAGGCTGAAGAGTTCAGTTCCTAGCTAAGCCCTCGCATGTACTCAACCGCTTTGTTTTATTGTGTGAATGCAAAAAAAAAAAAAACTGAAGAAAATATGGTTTTATCTCTGGTTTTCCTGACTGGTTCAGTCGTCGATGACAGAGTTTTCATGTACCATTATTGTGCACATTGTTCAGTTAATCAATATGGTGTATGCGTATCTGCTGTTTGAAAATTAATTCTGTAGTAAGAGGTCAGAATAAATATATCATCATCCATTCTATGGCGGGCGGCGCTAGACAGCATTGAGAAATGTGTTAGTTTTTATATTTCATAGTTAAATTTAGACTAGTCTATTGAAAATGCTGGTACCCACTAGTCTCCAAGTATTGGTAATACTGACCCCATAAAAGTGGTCCCATATGCTTCCAAAATGCCTGCATGTGCATTGTGCAGCGGTCCATTTATTCTAATGTTATTTGTTTACCCTTGATGATTCAGTAGTCCCATTAATAATAATTTCTCCAAAACTAGTCCATCAAAAACACTGGTCACCACTGGTTCTCAAGCATTAGTCCCTGAACAATTAAACAGAATTTCCATAACACTAGGAGTAATAAAGCATATGGGGTACGGGGGTAGCATATGTGGAAACAAGGATCTGACCCAGAATAACAATTCAAGCAAGATAAATATCAAGACTAAGGTCATGAATAGGTAGAAAAACTAGAATTTTCTACCTGGATACCAAAATTTTGAGCCGGTCAAGTACTCTGGTAAAGTCAAATATACCCTCAATACCATGTGATCAGCTCTGTGGCAGTACATGGGGGGGGGGGGGGGGGGGGGGGGGGGGGGGGATTGGTGGGAGAGAGATACAGATTCAAATGTTCTTCAAATCAAGTACCTGGGTTCAGACTTGGGTTCTTCCAATCCACCAGTTAGAAATCATATTTTGAAATCTTATGATACTTGTTATACAGTATCCTGGGTAGACTCCTGCGAAAATTCGAAATTCGATTCGATTTGTAAGTCAGTATTCGATTCGATTCGAAATTAGAATATTTTCGAATATACTTCGGCCATAACTGTGAATGTTTACAGATTGTAAATGATCACATTATTTTATGTTGAGTATTGTTCTGAGTAGAAATGTTTCATGTTATTTTGGGAAATATGTAACCCTTTTTTTGCAGTCAATTTAACTTAGAACTTCCAGGTTGAAGTTTTCAGTTCAAGTTTTTGGTTTACAAAGTTACACCTTTAATTCTTTAAACAGTTCAGTGGTATGTCACTGTTTATCATTTGGGACAATGTCCACTGTCTACTGAAGCTTTCTACAGTGATTTTAATTAACATAGGCATGATTTTAACCCCTTTTTAACATGTTCTCAGACTCAGTTTCTTTGTATTTGAAATTAGGCTTTTACCACATACTTTGTTTCTTTAATTCTTGCATGCTGAATACAACTTAATGATTGCATTTACATCAATGATTACTTTTATCGGTTTTAGGAAATATTTAACCCTTTTGTGCAGTCAATTTTACTTAGTATTCCCAGCTTAAAGTTTCAGATAAATGTTTTATTTTTCAAGGTTGTACCTTTCATTCTTCAAACACTGTGTTACAGCGTCATTGTTTTTCATTCGGGTCAAGGTCAACTGAACCTGTATACAGTGGTTTCAAATAATATTGGCATTAATTTAACCCTTTTCAAAATGGTTTTCGAACTTAGTTTTTTGAAATTTGAAATTAGGCTTCTACCACATACTTTTTTGGGGTGACCTCTAGATGGGAGCTATCGATTTTCTTCCATTTCCGTCAAAAAATGTTGCCATGGCCAACGTTCTTAGAACTTAGTTTAGTCAGACCTCAATATTTCCCTTTGGCACACCCTACGGGGCACATTTATGATCAGATTGCTTTGAAACCTGGCATGCCTGTTTGGGGTGGCCTCTAGATGGGAGCTATCGATTTTCTTCCATTTCCGTCAAAAAATGTTGCCACGGCCAACGTTCTTAGAACTTAGTTTAGTCAGACCTCAATATTTCCTTTGGCACACCCTACAGGGCACATTTATGATCGGATTGCTTTGAAACTTGACATGCGTGTTTGGGGTGACCTCTAGATGGGAGCTATCGATTTTCTTCCATTTCCGTATATTTGTTGCCACGGCCAACGTTCTTAGAACTTAGTTTAGTCAGACCTCAATATTTCCCTTTGGCACACCCTACAGGGCACATTTATGATTGGATTGCTTTGAAACCTGGCATGCTTGTTTGAGGTGATCTCTAGATGGGAGCTATCGATTTTCTTCAATTTCCGTCAAAAAAAATAGTAACATTGAAAAACATTTTGTACTCTTAGAATCAAGGTTTTATGGATTTATTGGGGTCCCAGAACCCTGAAAATGCAGCCAGCTCGAAATAGGAATTTTTTAAACTGCCCTTTTTTTAATATTTCTCAGACTCTTTCACCAGATTATAATGAAATAACTATCATCACTGAAGTTTAAAATGTTGACAGAATGAATGTTTCTTAAAAAGGGCATAAAGGAGCACTCAGCAATCAGATGGGGTTGAAGCCAGTAGTATAGTGTATGGTCATTTTGAGCCTTTTCTTCTAGACAAGGCTTCTGGACTTATGATGAGATGTTATACCTCAATGTATGATGGGTGTCAACTTACTGTCATGTGGGTTCTCATGGTATCCCATGTGAATAGCCATTTTGTGATGTCATTGCCATGGTGATCGGTGGTGTGAGTGCGCTTACACAACATGCATTGTTAGGGTAATATGTGTTTCTGTTATCCATTTTCTTTGATGGAGGGGTGTCGTGTTGGATTTCGAGGGTGGCACATGGTTTCCATGCAGACAAGTGACTTCTATTGTGGTGTGGGTGCGTTCTAGGGACATGTTTGATTAAATGGGATTGTATCTAAGTATCAAAATCGACCTGACAACTATGATAATTACCAAAAATGACCCCAACTCCTAGAAACCTGGCATTTTTTAGGTATTCCATTGGCTTGAGTTGCACAGAGCTGATTGTGTGGTATTGGGGGAGAGTGGGGGGCGGGTGGGGTGGGGGGGGGTTTGATGCTCGTTCTCTAAGGAATATTTGATGGGCTTGTATTTTGCCATCTAGAATCAATGTCCTCATTATTCTACCCTTTCTGGACCCTCTTCATCTATTTATCTTGCTCAATTTTTGTTGTTCCAGATCCTAATCCTTATTTCAGCCTGGGCCAACACCCTGCTACCTATTCTCTCTTACTCCAGGGGTTTTAGCAGTACTGTAACATTGTTCAGGAGTGGACACTTGTTTGAGAAGAGTTACTATTTTATAGCATTTTCCATCTACTCTTGTCCTTATTCTCTGTGTGATAGGAACCTATAAGGGAGTTTGGGTGGATCTTGGCCTGTAGTGATCCTGTATCTTGTTGCTTGGGGTGTTTAGCCTAACTTGTTTCGATCAGTTTGTGAACTTTGTCCGAAGCTCTACCCATCAGTGGCTATTTACGTCACCAAGATGAATACAGACTATCGGAGGTCAATAACCATATAATATGATGGTAACACTAAATCATAGGTTGAAGATTGTTCAACCAATCAATTTTTCGATTGATGATCACATGATCATTGTAGTCATCTTAGGCTGAAGAGTTCAGTTCCTAGCTAAGCCCTCGCATGTACTCAACCGCTTTGTTTTATTGTGTGAATGCAAAAAAAAAAAAAAACTGAAGAAAATATGGTTTTATCTCTGGTTTTCCTGACTGGTTCAGTTGTCGATGACAGAGTTTTTCATGTACCATTATTGTGCACATTGTTCAGTTAATCAATATGGTGTATGCGTATCTGCTGTTTGAAAATTAATTCTGTAGTAAGAGGTCAGAATAAATATATCATCATCCATTCTATGGCGGGCGGCGCCTAGACAGCATTGAGGAAATGTGTTAGTTTTTATATTTCATAGTTAAATTTAGACTAGTCTATTGAAAATGCTGGTACCCACTAGTCTCCAAGTATTGGTAATACTGACCCCATAAAAGTGGTCCCATATGCTTCCAAAATGCCCTGCATGTGCATTGTGCAGCGGTCCATTTATTCTAATGTTATTTGTTTACCCTTGATGATTTCAGTAGTCCCATTAATAATAATTTCTCCAAAACTAGTCCATCAAAAACACTGGTCACCACTGGTTCTCAAGCATTAGTCCCTGAACAATTAAACAGAATTTCCATAACACTAGGAGTAATAAAGCAATATGGGGGTACGGGGTTAGCATATGTGGAAACAAGGATCTGACCCAGAATAACAATTCAAGCAAGATAAATATCAAGACTAAGGTCATGAATAGGTAGAAAAACTAGAATTTTCTACCTGGATACCAAAATTTTGAGCCGGTCAAGTACTCTGGTAAAGTCAAATATACCCTCAATACCATGTGATCAGCTCTGTGGCAGTACATGGTGGGGGGGGGGGGGGGGTGGGGGGGGGGGGGGGGTGGGGGGGGGAGGGGGATTGGTGGGGAGAGATGATACAGATTCAAATGTTCTTCAAATCAAGTACCTGGGTTCAGACTTGGGTTCTTCCAATCCACCAGTTAGAAATCATATTTTGAAATCTTATGATACTTGTTAAACAGTATCCTGGGTAGACTCCTGCGAAAATTCGAAATTCGATTCGATTTGTAAGTCAGTATTCGATTCGATTCGAAATTAGAATATTTTCGAATATACTTCGGCCATAACTGTGAATGTTTACAGATTGTAAATGATCACATATTTTATGTTGAGTATTGTTCTGAGTAGAAATGTTTCATGTTATTTTGGGAAATATGTAACCCTTTTTTTGCAGTCAATTTAACTTAGAACTTCCAGGTTGAAGTTTTCAGTTCAAGTTTTTGGTTTACAAAGTTACACCTTTAATTCTTTAAACAGTTCAGTGGTATGTCACTGTTTATCATTTGGGACAATGTCCACTGTCTACTGAAGCTTTCTACAGTGATTTTTAATTAACATAGGCATGATTTTAACCCCTTTTTAACATGTTCTCAGACTCAGTTTCTTTGTATTTGAAATTAGGCTTTTACCACATACTTTGTTTCTTTAATTCTTGCATGCTGAATACAACTTAATGATTGCATTTACATCAATGATTACTTTTATCGGTTTTAGGAAATATTTAACCCTTTTGTGCAGTCAATTTTACTTAGTATTCCAGCTTAAAGTTTCAGATAAATGTTTTATTTTTCAAGGTTGTACCTTTCATTCTTCAAACACTGTGTTACAGCGTCATTGTTTTTCATTCGGGTCAAGGTCAACTGAACCTGTATACAGTGGTTTCAAATAATATTGGCATTAATTTAACCCTTTTCAAAATGGTTTTCGAACTTAGTTTTTTGAAATTTGAAATAGGCTTCTACCACATACTTTTTTGGGGTGACCTCTAGATGGGAGCTATCGATTTTCTTCCATTTCCGTCAAAAAATGTTGCCATGGCCAACGTTCTTAGAACTTAGTTTAGTCAGACCTCAATATTTCCCTTTGGCACACCCTACGGGGCACATTTATGATCAGATTGCTTTGAAACCTGGCATGCCTGTTTGGGGTGGCCTCTAGATGGGAGCTATCGATTTTCTTCCATTTCCGTCAAAAAATGTTGCCACGGCCAACGTTCTTAGAACTTAGTTTAGTCAGACCTCAATATTTCCCTTTGGCACACCCTACAGGGCACATTTATGATCGGATTGCTTTGAAACTTGGCATGCTTGTTTGGGGTGACCTCTAGATGGGAGCTATCGATTTTCTTCCATTTCCGTATATTTGTTGCCACGGCCAACGTTCTTAGAACTTAGTTTAGTCAGACCTCAATATTTCCCTTTGGCACACCCTACAGGACACATTTATGATTGGATTGCTTTGAAACCTGGCATGCTTGTTTGAGGTGATCTCTAGATGGGAGCTATCGATTTTCTTTAATTTCCGTCAAAAAATGTTGCCGCGTCCAACGTTCTTAGAACTTAGTTTAGTCAGACCTCAATATTTCCATTTAGCACACCCTACAGGGCACATTTATGATTGGATTGCTTTGAAACCTGGCATGCTTGTTTGGGGTGACCTCTAGATGGAAGCTATCGATTTTCTTCCATTTCTGTCTGTCAAAAAATGTTGCCACTGGCAATGATCTTTAAACTTAGTTTAGTCAGGCATCAATATATTCCTTTGGCATGCCCTACAGGGCACATTTATGATCAGATCGGTTTGATACTTTGTATGCTTGTTTGGGGTTGCCTCTAGATGGGAGCTATCGATTTTCTTCGATTTCCGTCAAAAAATGTTGCCACTGGCAATGACCTTTCGATGAACTCAGTAAAAACTTGCAGTTAAACATCAATGTTTTCCTTTGACACACCATGCAGGGCACATTTATGATTGGATCGCTTGCAAACTTGGTATGTTTGTGTGGGGTGACATCTATATGGGAGCTGTCGATTTTCTTCCATTTCTGTCAAAAAATGTTGCCGCTGACCTTTGAACTTAGTTTAGTCAGACCTCAATATTTCCCCTTAACATACTCTTCAGGGCACATTTATGATCGGATCACTTTGAAACTTGGTATGTGTGTTCGGGGTGACCTCTAGGTGTGAGCTATTGCTTTTTTTCATTTCCATAAAAAATTATTGTCGTTATCACCAGCCTTTGAACTTACTGCATTTGTGCATCAACTTATCCATTTTGCACTCTCTGTAGGGTATATTTATGAATTTCCATACCCCCCCCCCCCCCTCAAAAAAAAAAAAAACAAAAAACAAAAAAACATTGCCACAAGCAATGACCTTCTACTTTATGCTTTTGTGCATTAACATCTTCCTTTGGCATGCCTCAGAGGGCACATTCATTATCAGGTTGTTTTGAAACTTTATATGCTTATGCAGGATGACAAAGATAGAAGCTATTGATTTTCTTTTCATTTCCATCAAAATCTTTGAATTTATTGCATTTGTGCATCAACATTCTTCTTTGACATGGCCTACAGGCCATATTTATCATAGGATTGTTTTTGAACTTGGGTGTGCTCATTAGGCAAGATCTTTAGACAAGAGCTATTGATTAGCATTCATTTCTGTGAAAAAAGTGGCCATTTACAATAACCTCTGCACATACTGCATTTGTGTATCAACATTCTGCCTTTAGCCAGTCTTACAGTTTACATTTAAAAATGCATGGATTACTCTGACGTGCACACACAATGCTGTTATGTTGGAATTTCATCGAATAACATTGGTACCAATGATCTTCAATTTTGCCATTTCATTTATAACTTACCAAGTTCAAGTTTGTCAAGTTGAGCTACAATGTCATTTACACTTTCATTTACTTCTAGCCATTGCTTATTATACCCCCACTTTCGAAGAAAATGGGGGTATACTGGATTACATGCGTCCGTCTGTCCGTCCATCTGTCTGTCTGTCTGTCTGTGCGTCTGTGTGTGAGTCCATCCGAAAATATTCATAACTTAAGTAAATTATTATTTTTTATAATATTTGTTGGTCATAGGTATGCCCACACTAGTTATTTTTTTTTTATTATTTTTTTTTTTATTACTTGTTCACTTAGAAATCGTGTCCGTCCAAGCCAAATTTTATCTGTTCAGCCTGTATCTTGGGTATCAAATGTTCTATTGCAATGAAATTTGCCATGGACACTGCTTATGGTATAGGCTTTAAAAAAGGGATTCAACAATATTTCTCACATTCTCCTTTTTAGAGTTATCCCCCTTTTTTGACTTAGAAATTGTAAGAAAGCGACATTATTTGTCTGTTCAGCCTGTATCAAAGGTATGGGTTATCGGATTTTGGTGAAATATGGCATGCAGTTTGCCCATGACAAAGGCTTTTGCCTCATTGCATAAAACTTCCAAACACCAAACAATTTACCATACCTTTTGACTTGGGGAAATTGTTGAAAACTTTCGAAGAAAATGGGAGGGGTGGGGCATACTGGATTGGGGTCATCAGATTTCAGTGAAATATGGCATGCAGTTTGCCTATGACAAAGGCTTCTGCCTCATTGCATAAAACTTCCAAACACCAAACAATTTACCATACCTTTTGACTTAGAAATTGTTGGAAATTGTTGAAAACTTTCGAAGAAAATGGAAGGGGGAGGGGGTATACTGGATTGCGTCTGTCCATCTGTGCATCCATCCATCAGTCCGTACAAGAATATTCATAAATGATATTTGTTGGTCATAGGTATGCCCACACTAGGCGATACACCATGTGGAGGTATGCACCGGACGAAAGTCCAGCCAGCTCTTGTTAGTCCTTATTGGAACAAGCTCATCAAGCTTGTTCCATTAATAGGTCATGAGGTATGTTTTGGGGTAGAAAAATGAAAAATAAGCCGTTTTTGTATATCATGAGCGCAGATATGGCAGTTTCGTTAGGTAAACGGTTAACAAAAAATAGCTGACTATTTTGTGTCTTAGCATTGTCATTGCTGGGACAGTTGGGCTCTATGCGTGACATCACTCAAGTTATTTAAAACAAATATGGCTTCACGACCGAATGGTGTCGATCTGATTTGAAATGAATTTTTAAAAAAAAATGTTATAAAAGTGACGTATGAGCCCTATCAGCCAGGTTCGTTTAAAAATGTTTATTGCTGGAGTTTCGAAGCTATAAAGTCAACAGTTCAAATAGTTTCAGTCTCAATAGCTAGTATATTGGTTTATTATACCCCACGCAACAAAGTTGCTGGGGTATAATGTTTTTGCCTGGTCCGTCCGTCAGTCCTACTTGTTTTCCAGACTTTTTTTCTACACGCTTCCAGATATTTTTCTACACGCTTCCAGATACGGCCCTTGGACTCTGAAAAATTCATCAAAATTACAGTTTTCCGGACTTTTTTTCTACACGCTTCCAGATATTGAGCTGATTTTGGGTATGTGAGTCTAACATGGTGGCCTACAGATCAAGTTTGCATTTTTTTCCGCTCCACTGATTTTTACCGAAATTCATCAAAATTACAGTTTTCTGGACTTTTTTTCTACACGCTTCCAGATATTGAGCTGATTTTTGGTATGTTAGTCTAACATGGTGGCCTACAGATCAAGTTTGCATTTTGTTCTGCTCCACTGATTTTTACCGAAATTACGGCCCTTGAACTTTGAAAAGTTCATCAAAATTACAGTTTTCCGGACTTTTTTTCTACACGCTTCCAGATATTGAGCTGATGTTTGTTATGTTAGTCTGACATGGTGGCCTACAGATCAAGTTTGCATTTTGTTCCGCTCCACTGATTTTTACCGAAATTACGGCCCTTGAACTTTGAAAAGTTCATCAAAATTACAGTTTTGCAGACTTTTTTCCTACACGCTTCCAGATATTGAGATGATTTTTGGTATGTTAGTCTAACATGGTGGCCTACAGAACAAGTTTGCGTTTTGTTCCGCTCCACTGATGTTTACCGAAATTACGACCCTTGGACTCAGAAAAATGCATTAAAATTACAGTTTTCCAGACTTTTTTTCTACACGCTTCCAGATATTGAGCTGATGTTTGGTATGTTAGTCTGACATGGTGGCCTACAGATCAAGTTTGCATTTTGTTCCGCTCCACTGATTTTTACCGAAATTACGGCCCTTGAACTCTGAAAAGTTCATCAAAATTACAGTTTTCCGGACTTTTTTCCTACACGCTTCCAGATATTGAGCGGATTTTTGATATGTTAGTCTGACATGGTGGCCTACAGAACAAGTTTGGGTTTTGTTCCGCTCCACTGATTTTTACCAAAATTACGGCCCCATAGACTTTGAAAAGTTCATCAAAATTACAGTTTTCTGGGCTTTTTCTCTGCTTTAATTCTTTCAATACCATTGAAACTACAGAACATTGTTTTCTGCAGTATTCCTAGAATCTATGTTTATTTTTAAAAAATGATTAAAGCTTGAAATATCGGGGCACGTGGGGTATGTGAGCGTGCTCACTAAGGTTCTATATTTTTACAAAAAAACCCATTTCTTTCGATGACATATTCATTAACTGTGATTCAATTCAAAATTTGATTCGTTTTCTCCAGTTCAATTTGATATTTGATTCGATCAAAATCGGCAATTCGCAGGTCGGAGTGGTAGCTTTAAATTTGTTCTAATCAAGTTCCTGGGTTCATATTTGGAGCTCAGATTTTAACTTAGTGTAAATTTATTTATTTATTTATTTATTTATTTATTTATTTATTTATTTATTTATTGGTGTTTAAAGTCACATACTTCTGCACAATGGCTAATCATGACCATGACAGTTTTACGGGTGGAGGAAGCCGGAGTACCCGGAGAGAACCACCGAGCAATGGCGAGGAACTGTCAGCTCCCCAACATACTAACTCCACACAAGCAGGGTTAGCATTGGTTGAAGACAAGTGTACCATCGACATGCAGAACGCCTTAGTACACAGCACCACCGGGCCCCCACACAGGCAATGGGGGTGAAGTGCCTTGCCCAAGGACACAATGTGGTTGCTGCAAGTGCAATATGAGGAAATTTTTTAAAATATCTTCATCTTCAGATTCATCAGTCAAATTTCTTTTTAGGTCACCAACTTTAGTTGTGTGAGCTTATGGCATGGCTCGATCGGTCGGCGTTGGTGTCAGCGTACGTGTCCAATAATGTTAAAGTTTCTGTTTAGGTCACTTATTCGCCCTATTTCCATATCATGGCTTTTATAATGCTGCTATATGATGATTATTATCATTTTACCATGATTTAACCCCTCATACCCTACATTTTAGACATTTTTCTTGACATTTTTAGTTGCGTTTAGTTTTTTGTTTAGCTCAGAATTTCATGTTTAAGTAAGTGTTTAGGTCAGCTGCTGTGCTCCTTCTCTTCCCATGGCACTTATATTCATCATACATGTTCCTCAGTATCATTGTTCCATGATTAACCCCTCATACCCTTCATTTTAAACATTTTTCTTGACATTTTTAGTTGTGTTTAGTTTTCTGTTTAGCTCGGAATTTCATGTTTAGCTTAGTGTTTAGGTCAGCTGCTGCGCTCCTTCTCTTCCCATGGCACTTATATTCATCATACATGTTCCTCAGTATCATTGTTCCATGATGAACCCCTCATACCCTGCATTTTAAACATTTTTCTTCACATTTTTAGTTGCGTTTAGTTTTCTGTTTAGCTCAGAATTTCATGTTTAACTAAGTGTTTAGGTCAGCTGCTGTGCTCCTTCTCTTCCCATGGCACTTATATTCATCATACATGTTCCTCAGTATCGTTGTTCCATGATTAACCCCTCATACCCTGCATTTTAAACATTTTTCTTGACATTTTTATTTGTGTTTAGTTTTCTGTTTAGCTCAGAATTTCATGCTTAACTTAGTGTTTATGTCAGTTTCTGTGTTTTACTTTTAAGAGGTTGTGTTTAGGTAAGCTTTGTCGCATGTTATAAGCCTATTTGATACAGTTCTTGTGTTTTCCAAAGTTACTATCAAAGAGGAATGTTGGTGAGCTATAGGGTGTTGGCGTCCTTCTTGTTATATTTGTTATAAAGCATCCTGGGGGGGGGGGGGGGGGGGGGGGGGGGGGTGGATTCAGATTCAAATTTTCTTCAAATCAAGTATCTAGGTTCAAACTTGGTTCTTCCAATCCACCGGTTAGATCTTATATTTTGAAATCTTATGATTTTTGTTACGCAGTATCTTGGGGGTGGGGGGAATGCAGATTTAAATTTGTACTAATGAAGTCCCTGGGTTCGGATTTTAACTTAGTGCAATATGGGTGGGGGAGGTTGTAAAAGAAAACTGTATCTTTACAGGGATAGATTCATGTTTGTTCAAATCGAGTCCCTAGATCATATTTTGAAATCTTATGATATTTGTTTTACAGCATCCTGGGGAGTGGTGGGGGGGGGGGGGGGGGGGAGGATTTAAATTAAATTTGTTTTAATGAATTCCCTGGGTTCATATTTGGGCTCCCTATATAGGGAGCTTGAATTTTAACTTTGTGCAATATAAGGAAAATTCTTTAAATATCTTCATCTTCAGATTCATCAGCCAAATTTTTTGGATATTTTCTTTATAACACCCTGACGGGGTGGGGGTGGGGGGGGGGGGGGGGATCAGATTCAAATTTGAAAATCTTCCTTTTGCAGTCCACCAGTTCGTATCTTTTGATATTTGATATACAGCATTCTTATGGTGTCCAATTCAAATTTGTTTAAATTGAGTCCCTAGATTCATATTTGGGCTCCTTAACAGAACCTAAATTTTAGTTTGTTGCAATGTGAGGAAAGTGCAATGTGAGGAAAATGCTTTAAACATCTTCCTGTTCAGATTCACTAGTCATAGTCTTTTGATGTCTGTCATATTGCATCCTGGGTGGGAGGGGGCATTTAAATTTGTTAAAATCCTGGGGTTAATTTATATATATGGGAGCCTGGTGCAATATGGAGAATATTGTTTGAAAATCTTCTTTCAGACCACCAGTTAGAATATTTTGATATTTGGTATACAGCATCTTTATTTTGGGTAAGATTCAAGTTTGTTCTGGTTCATATTTGGGCTGCTTATCATGGCCCAACTTTTAACTTAATGCTATATGAAAATCGGTTGTGTTATAGGGCACCATATCGGGATGTCCATTTTGACATTAACAGTAATGAGAAAATGCAAAGTCATATTTTTAGCTCACCAACTTTAGTTGTGTGAGCTTATGGCATGGCTCGATCGGTCAGCATCAGCGTACGTGTCCAATAATGTTAAAGCTTCTGTTTAGGTCACTTACTCACCCTATTTCCATATCATGGCCTTTATAATGCGGCTATATGATGATTATTATCATTTTACCATGATTTAACCCCTCATACCCAATATTTTAGACATTTTTCTTGACATTTTTAGTTGTGTTTAGTTTTCTGTTTAGCTCAGAATTTCATGTTTAGCTAAGTGTTCAGGTCAGCTGCTGTGCTCCTTCTCTTCCCATGGCACTAATATTCATCATACATGTTCCTCAGTATCATTGTTCCATGATTAACCCCTCATACCCTGCATTTTAAACATTTTTCTTGACATTTTTGCGTTTAGTTTTCTGTTTAGCTCAGAATTTCATGTTTAACTTAGTGTTTATGTCAGTTTCTATGTTTTACTTTTAAGCAGTTGTGTTTAGGTAAGCTTTGTCGCATGTTATGAGCCTGTTTGATACAGTTCTTGTGTTTGCCAAAGTTACTATCAAAGAGGAATGTTGGTAAGTTATAGGGCGTTGGCGTCCTTCTTGTTATACTAATAACCAATGGAGGGAGTTGAACGTGTATTACAGAATATTTATTCTGTTTATCCCCAGGGTTTTGCCCTCACCCTTGGGGTGTTAGGTCGTTTTACTCTTACATCTTCTGTATCGTTTTTTATTCATATGAAGGTCTAGCTTTGCATCTGGTAGCATTTAAATTGGTTACTGACTTTGGGCTTTTTTGTGTGCCTGATGTCTTGTTTCCGTTTTTTTCCCTTGACGTTGTTTACATTGGCAACGTCCTCAAATATATGTAGTATTTTATATTATATTACTGTAGAATTACTGTAGGGTACATTGATTATTATTCAGGTAGTGTAGCTCATAATATTTGGATTTTGTCCACACTTAGGCTCTATCGGGATGCCCTTGGGCTCATAATGATCCCTTTGGGAACTTAGTCATTTTTTCAAAATTTTTTCGAAAATTGTTAAAAAACATTTTGAATTTAATTTTGATTGCTATTATTCATGTATCTTTATCATATATTTTGTTGTGGAGTTTTTAGGAGTGCTATCAACTTTGTCTTTTGATTGTAATTATGAAAGCTTACTGCTCTAAATGCAAGGTGAGGAAGTCTTCTTCAGATTTACATGCTTGTTGCCTTGCCTGTAGACGATGCACTCCTGCAGATTCTTGTCCTACTTGTGTACATTGGCATGACAGATGTTGTTGGCAGTGAGTTTCCTATGCCGGAACTCTCACCATAAGATAATTCAAGTTTTTCAGTTTCTATTTCAGAGGAACATGAACATGGTGATGGTATTGTGACACCCATCCAAAGTGTGCTACCATTGTTGCGCTTTGTTGAGCAAATACAGCTAGCTGCAAGGTGCTCATGAATATAAGCAAAGGCTAAGTAAGGCCTCTAGTTAGTGTTCTTAATCCCTTGCAAGCAGCTAGCTCGACCGGTGAAGCAGTTACTCCATCCGTGGAAGCCGTGATACCGGGTAAGTCCATTGCGGTCGAAGGAAGTGTAGATTTGTGTAGAGCCAGCACCTCAAAATCAAAAGCTCACCCAGTGACGACGGAAATAGGGAGGAAGTCCGCAAGTTTCTTTTCGGGAGGCTCGTTGAGGTCTAATAAGACCGCGAGCGGGAGAGGCCCCTCTCTAACCCAAGAACATTTGGGGCCAAATGTTGTTTTGAGAAACCGAGCTGGCGTATACGTCCACCTGCTGCTGGGATGCTCCGTCTAGACTGTAGCCGGGGTCGGCTTCAGTCACGACTTACTCCACCATGTTATAAAAGTACACACGACCGCATGCTAGCTACCCAACTTTGGATATCCAGCCAGCTGCACGAAGACGGAGCCAGTCTTCGCCTGTGAAGTCAGACCATCTGGTAGCTAGCGATCCGAGGAGGAGAGATCTATATCCGGATCTTAGATCCACGAGTAGCAAGCAGTGAAAAATCAGAAGACCGCTGCTCCTCAAGCCTCGGTAATGGACTCGCTGTCACAGATTGCGCAGTTGATCGTAGCATCCCAGCAAGTGCAAGAGCAGCCTCTCGCAGACTCCAGTGGTGAGCTGTCGGAAAGTGCTGGGTCAGTCCAGTCATCTGCACATGCAGATGCGATGGACCGAATGTCACAGCTAAATCAATCGGATGATGAAAGGGACAAGGAAGAGGATTACTCTTCCCTTTCGGAACAGCATATGGTAGTGATGAATTTTTATTCATCAGTACTGTACTGACTTTGTTCCACCTGATTAGCAAGCTGTGACTATTAGAGAGAAACCACTGTCGTCTCCGAAAGCAGATTTCATGTGGAGGAAAGAGGATGTTCTTTCCTTCCCGAAACAGTCTAGACAGGTGTCGGAGGCCTTCGGCCATGGTAACAACACCATATTCAACCTCTCTAGTGCTAAGAGGAAGGCGGTTTCTTATCGACATCTTCAATAAATATACCTTTCCTTGAACCACGTTCCTTTAAAACGGTTGGAGAAGATGTCCAGAGAGCTCCTCTGCATTTAGATGAGCAGTCTGGGGATGTAGATATGTCCCTACCTGCATCATTCAATATACGCTTGGAAGTGATGGAATGTGCTATTTCATCCAATAGAGCGAATCTGGATGCGATGTCCTATGCAGATCACCTCACCAGAGCTATGGCGCAACGTCTTAATGGGAAGGAATTTGAGGACGTTGTTCCTCGCTTAGAGTTCTTTCCAGCACAGTCATGTATGCCACGTACAACTCCGCCCTGACGGTGACAATAGGGAGTTGATCAGACGTGATGCTGCCCTTGTATCGTCATCACTTATAGATGACAAGGTGAAAAGCTCTCTCCGAGTCCGGATATACTCTATTTGACCATGAACTTTCTTTAGTCTATAAACAGGCTACAAGAAAGCTTCCAAGACACTGCTACTGAAGTCTGCGCCTCAACAACACGCTTCAGCAGACCGGGGTAAGCGAGGCCGTTCCACTTCATAATCAGCTAAGGGAACTCCTCGTGAGGGTAAAATAAACCCTCTTATACTTACTCCGGAGGTCGTCAGTATAGCGACTCGGGAAAGGGACGCAGGTCTGATCCAGACTATAGGTCAGATACCCCTAAGCCGACGGAACGACGTTCTTCGCAGGGAGGACGTAGTTTCTCCTTCCGTAAGCCTCATTAGTCATACAGGTGATGAATAAGACCTCTATTGCTTACCAGTTGACAGAAGGTTATCAACTTCGCGAGAAACTGGATTTATGTCACGGATGATCAGGAGGTAAAAGTGTTGTCTCGGAAGGCCTACGGCTATGATCCAAACAAAAACCTCCACTTACAAGACGTCCGCATTGGACAAATCTTCCGGCAGATCTTTTCAAAAGGGAGTTGCTCCTAGTAGAGGTACAGGCTCTCTTATTGAAGGAAGCAATAGAGGTTGTCGAAAATAGACTTCCATTGCTTTCCACTTTGTAGAAGTTTATCAACCTCGCAAAAGTGGATGAAAATTGCGGAAGATCAGTGGATGAGAATGTAGTCTTGGCAGGCCTGCAGCTATCAGTCCGAGCAAAGCTCCACTTACAACAAGTATGTGTTGGACAAATCTTCCGGCGAATTCTTCCAAGAGAGTTTCTCCTTGCAGAGGTATAGGCTCTCCTATTGAAGAAAAGCAATAGAGGTCGTTGAAATATTCTCCAGGTTTTTTCAATCACCTGTTTTTCATCCTGAAGTCAGATGAATAGTGCATAGATAGGCTGAGACAGCTGTCTTGTTTGGAATAAGCCGTTAGAGGGAATAGGTACGTCTTTTCCCTCTCAGTGTTGTATTCCTTGGTGTCAAGACATTTAATGTCATTGTGGACGCCATAGTAGCCTTATGTACTGTTACAGCGATCTTTTCTTAGCGGCTAGTGTTGTAAGTCTCCATTTAGTGAGCTTTCAAGGCCGCAAGTGACACAGATATGTCTTCAAGTAGACGAAGACTCATAACTGCGTAGCTACCTTGAGATTACTGTCTCTTTGGGAATTACAGCTGTTAGAATAGCGTCTTGTCATTCCCTACCTTGCTCGACGATGGTTGTAAGTCTCCATTTAGTGAACTTTCAAAGTCGCTAGTTACACCGAGATATCTGTCTTCACGGAGAGGAAGACTTCTAGCTACGTTAGCTAGGCTCTGACCGCTGTCTTTTGGGAATAAAACCGATAAAGGTAAAGTGCTTTTCTGTTTGTTTTGTTTTCCTAGGTGTCATAGATTTGAGTCTTATTGTTTACACCATAGTAGCTTAGCTAGAATCATGAGCGAGATTTTTTCAGTAATTATGCAGTGACATAACTGAATTTATTATCTCTTGGGACTGCTGTCTCTTTGGAAATTTAGGGCTGTTGCGTGACGATAGTTGTAAGTCTCCGTTCAGTGAGTCTTCAAGGTCGCAACTCACACCGATATATTTGTCTTCACGGAGATGAGGACTTATATGCTACGGCTAGCGTTGTAAGTCTCCTTAGTGAACTTCACTGTTATCACCCTTTTATTGTCTTCTTGTATAAGAAGACCTTTAGCTGCTTCAGCTAGGCTGAGTTCATTGTCCTATCTGACATGATACCGTATGTTAGAGAAGGTTATTCTCTTCCTACCGGTATGGTTTGGTGTTAGTTATATGAGGCGATAAGCTCTGTTGATGACACTATATTTACGTAGTGTGATTATGTCAATATGGTGTATTTGTTCATCACTTCCTCCTCCGTCCTTAGTGGCATTATGGAGTTGGTCAGACGTGAGGGAGCCCAGCGGTTCCTATTCTATTTGATGACTAACACAAGAGCGATTCAAGTAATGCGGGTGAGGGGGGTTCAATATGAATTTTTCGTTGGACCACCCCCCCAACCACCACCACACCCCACCCAACCCCCTTCCACCCATCAATGTTTTAAGAGGTGATTACAGGGCAGGACTTAATTTTCTTCCCGTAAGCTTCATATATGTATTTAAGTATATACATTCCTTTCATGGCTTCTCGATTGGTGGCTGGGTCGTGTTCTAACGGCAACCTCATGAGCACATCCACTTTTTAGTTGGTTTGTTTCCTGTGGTTGTTCGTTTATAAGTCATACACGAGCATATGATTCTTTATCTATAAAAGTGCTAGCCTTCGTGTACCTGTATGATGACATGTCGGTTATCTGGGTGACATTCTCCAATGTGGCAATTAGTCCACTCTGAACAGTTTCGCTCAGAGCAGTCTGGCCTTTCTTACGACGTACGAGTTTATTACTCAGTTAACTGCATATTAACGTCGTATTATTAATTCAATTTCCTGGTTACGCTTGTATCACTCGGTCATAACATGGTTTCAGGCTGTATTCAGATGAGTACATGCGGGACTTCATTGCTCATGTGCATAATATGTGTATTATGTCTCCCCTTCCCAGAAGGGAGACATATTGTTTTAGTGCATATTCTTCTTCTTCTTCTTCTTCTTCTTCTTCTTCTTCTTCTCATACAAACTTTGTCCGGGCCATAACTTTTTTGTCTTTTGACCTACACCTTAGATACTTGGCATGTGGATGTATCACCATGAGCCGGTGTGCAGTGCACCATAGTGACCTTCATGTGACCTTGACCTTTGACCTGAAGGTCAGATTTATGTGTTTTTTTAAGAGAAACATCACACAAACTTTGTCTGAGCCATAACTTTTTTGTCTTTTGACCTACACCTTACATACTTGGCATGTGGATGTATCACCATGAACCGGTGTGCACTTTACCATAGTGACCTTCATGTGCCCTTGACCTTTGACCTGAAGGTCAGATTTATGCGCTTTTTAACGGAAACTGTCTGGACCAGAACTTTTTAGCTCACCTGACTGAAAGTCAGGGTGAGCTTTTCTTATCACTCTTCGTCCGTCGTCTGTCATCCGTCGTCCGTCGTCCTGCATGAAGGTGGTGTTTGAGCCTCGTTCCCCTAAACCACTGGCCACATTTTAATTAAATTTCATGTAAGTAGTGGTTATATAGGGGCATTTTGATTTTTATCCAAATTAGGTTTCGGCTGATATTGAGCAGAGGTGTTGGGAATAAATGGCCAAATTTTTTGAAAATCTTCTTCTAATGAACCACCAGTAGCAGAGACTTGATATGTGGTATACAGAGTCCTTTTGAGGTTTAGAATCAAGTTTGTTCAAGAGAAGTTTGTCGGGCATTATTTGCCTTCGTTATGGGAGGGACAAAAATTTTGGCCACGCCTAAAATTTCTATTTTCAGAACCGTCAGGTCGATTTGAACCAAATTTGATATGAGATGATAATGGGTCATAAGTCATCTCCAAAACTACATAGCACAGAGAATTCTTATTTTGTATAACGCTTACTTTTATCCAGTAGAATAGAATGGTTAAAAAATATCCCTATCGGTTTGATCACAAGGTACTTTTTTCGGGACTTTGAAAAAGTGCTGAGTCGGCACTTTTTAACACTGTAGGCAATGGGAAAAAGATTAAAAAATCTTCTTCTCCAGATCCAGTGGGGCAGAATCTTTTGATATTTGGTATACAACATTGTAGGGTGGATCTGATTCAAATTTGTTCAAATCAGCCCCCTGGGTTCATATTTGGGCTCAGTATAGGAGCCTGATTTCGAACATAGTGCATTTCAGGCAAATTTCTTCAAAAATCTTCTTCTCCAGATCCAGCAGGCAGAATCTTTTGATATTTGGTATGCAACATTGTGGGGTGGATCAGAGTGAAGTTTGTTCAAATCGGCCCCTGGGTTTATATTTGGGCTCAGTATAGAAGCTTGAATTCGAACTTAGTGCATTTCAGGCAAATTTCTTAAAAAATCTTCTTCTCCAGATCCAGCAGGCAGAATCTTTTGATATTTGATATGCAACATTGTGTGGTGGATCTGATTCAAGTTTGTTCAAATAGGCCCCCTGGATTCATATTTGGGCTCACTATAGAAGCCCGAATTCGAATTTAGTGCATTTCAGGCAAATTTCTTAAAAAATCTTCTTCTCCAGATCCGGCAGGCAGAATCTTTTGATATTTGGTATGCAACATTGTGGGGTGGATCTGATTCAAGTTTGTTCAAATCGGCCCCCTGGGTTTATATTTGGGCTCAGTATAGAAGCTCGAATTCGAACTTAGTGCATTTCAGGCAAATTTCTTAAAAAATCTTCTTCTCCAGATCCAGCAGGCAGAATCTTTTGATATTTGGTATGTTACATTGTGGGGGTGGACCTGATTCAAGTTTGTTCAAATCGGCTCCCTAGATTCATATTTGGGCTCACTATAGAAGCTGGAATTCGAACTTAGTGCATTTCAGGCAAATTTCTTCAAAAATCTTCTTCTCAAGATCCAGCAGGCAGAATCTTTTGATATTGCGTATGTAGCATGCTTAGGGAGGGGGGGGGGGGGGGGGAGATTCAAGTTTGTTAAAGCCATGCCCTTAGGTCCATATTTGGACTTACTGTGGGAGCCCGAATGATAACTTAGTTCAAAATGAGGAATTTTCTTTAAACATCTTCTTCAGATCCAGCAGTCAGAATGTTTTGATATTTGGTATGCAGCATCCTTAGGGGGGTGAGATTTAATCTTGTTCAAGCCATGTCCCTAGGTCCATATTTGGACTCACTGTGGGAGCTTGAATTGTAACTTAGTTCAAAATGAGGAATTTTCTTTAAAAATCTTCTTCTTCAGATCCAGCAGTCAGAATGTTTTGATATTTGGTGTGCCGCATCCTTAGGGGGTGCGATTCAAGTTTGTTAAAGCCAAGTCCCTGGGTTCATATATGGGCTCCCTGTGGGAGCCGTAATTATAACTTAGTTCAATATGAGGAATATTCTTTAAAAATCTTCTTTTTTTTTAAGATCCACTGGTCAGAATCTTTGGATATTTGGTATAAGCTTTTCTTAGGAGGAGCAGATGCAACTTGTTGAAATTAATTCTCTGGGTTGATATTCAGGCTACCATGTCAGGTGAGCGCCCTCAGGCCCCTTGGGGCCTCTTGTTTGTATTTCGAGTCAGGCTTTAGATATTTGGCATGTGGATGTATCACCATGAGCCGGTGTGTAGCGTACCATTGTGACCTTCATGTGACCTTGACCTCAAGGTCAAATTTATGTACTTCAAATAGGGAGTAATTGTCCAGACCAGAATTTTTTTGTTTTTTGACCTAGGACTTGGTTATTTGACATGTGGATGTGTCGCTATGAGACCGCATGCCGTCTACCTCAATGACCTTCATGTGACCTTGACCTCTGACCTTAAGGTCAAATTTATGTACTTCAAATAGGGAATAATTATCCAGACCAGAGCTTTTTTGTTTTTTGACCTAGGACTTAGATATTTGACATGTGGATGTATCGCAATTAGACTGCATGTCACATGTAATCATGACCTTCATGTGACCTTGACCTCAAGGTCAAATTTGTGTACTTTAAATAGGGAGTAATTGTCCAGACCAGATTTTTTTTTTTTTTTGGACATGTGGATGTGTCACCATGAAATCGCATGTCCGCTACCTTGATGAATTGCATGTGACCTTGACCTCTGACCTCAAGGTCAAATTTATGTACTTCAAATAGGGAATGATTGTCCAGATCAGAACTTTTTGGTTTTTTGACCTAGGACTTAGATGATTGACATGTGGATGTATCACAATGAGACCACATGTCATCATGACCTCAAGGTCAAATTTATGTACTTTAAATAGGGAGTAATTGTCCAGAACAGAATTTTTTTTTTGACATGTGGATGTGTCACCATGAAACCGCATGTCCGCTGCCTTGATGAACTGCATGTGACCTTGACCTCTGACCTCAAGGTCAAATTTATGTACTTCAAATAAGGAATAATTTTCCAAACCATGTGTGTGCAAAAAAACAAAACTAATTAACCATGCACAAATGCAACATGCCAGTATTCCTGGATATGAAGCTGACTCTTTAACACCACAGTTTCCTATACCATTGAATCAAAACTTGATCATACCTACACATGTTTCGCAGGAAGCCAATGATACTGTTGTTAGAATTGTTGATATGTGGGCAGGTAATCCAGTGGTTTACCAACTATCACAATGGCTCCAAACTATTGGATTCAATGTTATAGAAACAATTACCATCCAACAGTTAGGCCCTTCTTGTGGTTATATTGCAGCTCATGCTGCTTGGGAACTTCATAGTAGCAGTGATTGGAAAACAAAACCTTTATCTTCAGCTTTAGATCCTTCAGTCATTGGAAAATACAATACCATACATAATCAACCATTACACCATCCAACATACCTCACTGACGATCAGATTTTAGACATAATATCACACGTACAATATGTGCATTCGAGAACTAGAAATGTCAATTGGATTCATGGACCAATGCCATTAAACTACCTCATAAAGTATTTCAGAGAACAGTTTTCTGGTGTACGAAGAAGAACTCGATTACAAACTGTAAAAGTCTTCATTGTCAATACAACTCCTGTCTGCAATGTGCTTGCTAATCTTTCTGAAATGGCAGTGTCTGGTGATCACTGGATTGTTTTAGCTGTTGGTTCTCAATAAGATCAGGTATTAACCTTTTCTATTTTGTCTGTGGATGTATCAACATGTGGCACTGAGGCCACGTAACCCATGGTGACCTTCACATGATCTTGACCTTTGGACCCCAAGGTCAAGTTCAGATATTTTATAGAGTATTATTTGCCAGAGTCATCATAACTTATTTCTCTTTAGAGCTAGACCTTACATATCTGGTATGATTGTCAATATTTTTATGTATATATCATTTGTAGTGCATAAAATGGAAAGGAAGGGGAGACATATGTTTTAGTGTGCTAAAACACTTTCTAGTTTATTAGGCAGACACATTATTGTACAGATTATATAAATTCTTGCTCTGCTAAAAGAGCTCATGAAAATTTTGGGGCTATTTAGATCAGTTATAGAACTGCCAGTAGGCTGTCTATGCATATGTTCTCATTTTTTGGCATCATTATTCGGAGTAATATATTCTTCTCCGAACAGTCATTGGTTGTTATGGACCTAGGGAACAATGAATTATTTCGGGGATGGTCCGTGACGAGTCTGTTAATCATAGCTCATTCCATGTTCTAAATCCAGGTTTCTATGAGATACAGTACACATTCTTGTATATAGGCGTGTTATTATTGGAATTAATTGTACACCTGAACGGGGTTGCCTGTTGGTTGCCTTAGAAGCGTGTTTTCTCTTCAGATACTTTCCATAGGGATTCTATTGGACAAGTGTATGGTTGTACTCATTATATCACTGGTTTTCGACCTATCTGCATATTCCGTCTCTGGTATACGTTAGAAGCATGTGCTTTTACTTACAGGGATCGCCAAAATAGCCTTGGCTTCTGAAGTGGCATTAAGCACCAATAATTAATAATTAATATTTGGGTGCCTGTTGGGCGAATATATATTGTTTAATTGGTACCGCTTTTCACTGATTCCAGAGTGCTCCCCTCTTTGTTTTGAAGAATATTCCTTCAAAAAAAGGGGGGAGGGGTGAATTTTTGTAAAATCTCCTCCGGCTTGATAAGTGTGTAACTCTGAGTGAAGTTGTTTTGTCTGTAGATTATATCTGATCCTAGATACAGCTTGTTTATTATTTATATTTGGCATATGTTTGTGGGTGTTAGTCTGTCACTCTCGAATACGCCATCCTAATTTATGGGGCTTAGTCCGGACTAGCCTTAAAATTGGGGGCTCTTTACACCCAATTAGCATATAATTATTCATGCTAAGAATATGGAATTACTTGGATATGGCACCTTATTTATGATATGTCTTCTCTATTATTGTATAGAGAGACATACATGTAATTCCTTTTAATTTTAATTTCCTTTCACCTTGGAATGCAGGCTTAGGAGCTATATTGGTCTGCTAATTCTTAAGTCTTATGCCCTCTGCCTTTTTACGATTCAGCTAGTCTGGGCCATTGGTTATTAGTATAAAAATATAAATTTTAAGTAATTTGTATGTTTTTTATACTTAACAATGGCCCAGATGGGTATGGCCCTCCCATGAGTGGGCACTCATACCTCCCCGCTGAGTTATTATTTAGTACGCTCATCTACAAAGAATGATGTTGGTGCCAATTCCGGTCTCTTCCTGACTGCTGCACATGCGCAGATGGTGAAAGTATGGAGGGCCAGATAGGACTTTTAATTTTCGCTTTTGCATGCAAATTTTGGGGATGGGGGGGGAGGGGGGGGGGTCAAAATTTGTGTTTGGCCCTTGATAATATCGAGTTTGCACCAGCTAGTCTGGGCCATTGGTAAGTACAAAAAATATACAAATTACTTAAAATTTATCATTAGCTCAACTTTGACATAGTCAAATTTGAGGTTATGCCATGGCCCGTCGTCCATCTGTCCAGGGGTCAGCTGAGTGGGCGACTAGGGCAAAGAAGTTGCCTTGTCATTCTTCAAGTTGCCTTGGCTTACATTGGGGGCGAAATTCAAGTCGCCCTCCCAAACTTCCTTGGGAGACATGGCAGTTTATTGTATTTTCTTATGTTTTAGTTCCAAAAAAACAACGCTTCTGCATTCACAAAAAAGTAAATATGGCTGCTGTTAAAGCCTACACTAGCCCAATTTTATATTTCTGAAAAGAGTTGTAATGGCATAGTCGTTCGAACAATACGCCCCAACTGATAGCAACCAGCACAAAATGCTATTTAAAACCAAAAGTGTCAGCAAAAACAACGAATCACACAAGACACGCATCGAGTTTATTGGAATTTATTAAAGTTAACCACCGTTTCAAAACCTCCCCAAAAATGTGCAGGGGACAATTCATCCATAAAAACGTTGAAATTGCTTACGGTTATGCTCTGTTCCACTGAAAAATTGGTTGCATTGAAATTCGCCCCGTAATTTGCATTGAAAGTTTTTCTTTGAAAACCTGTGTTGGAAGGAGGTTAAATGTAATAAGGCTTCGATAGAAATCACACATATTAGGATGGATAAGAATGGCAGGCCTTATAGCACCAATCGCAAGTGTCAATGTAAGATGGATGGCAGAAATTGTCATTTTTCTGAACAGAGTATTATCACCCAGCGCAGCTGGTAAGGGAGACAACTGAAATATTTTGTCATTTAACTTAGAAATAAATTAACTCAAATTGTTAATGACGCTTAATTTACGAAGGATGTCGAAAACCTTTTTAGTCGAGTTGTGACGAAGTCAAACTCGACTTATAGTTTGGTGAATGGCGGGCGGGCGGGCGGGCGGGCGGGCGGCGGGCGGGCGGGCGGGCGGGCGTAAACAATTGGTTTCCGGATGATAACTTGATAGTGGTTGAACTCACATTCATTAAACTTCATACATAGGTTGGTCTTGGTGGGAGGAAGAACCCTATTGATTTTGGACATGCTACGTCGAAGGTCAAGGTCACAGTGACCATGAACGTAGTAAATCTTAAACAATTGGTTTCCGGATGATAACTTGATAATGGTTCAACTCACATTCATGAAACTTCATAGGTAGATTGGCCTTGGAGAGGGGAAGAACCCTATTGATTTTGGACTCGCTACGTCAAAGGTCAAGGTCAACGTGACCGTGAACATAGTAAATCGCAACAATTCCTTTCCGGATGATAACTTGATAGTAGTTCAACCTACATTCATGAAACTTCATAGGTGGGTTGGCCTTGGTGCGAGGAAGAACTCTATTGATCTTGGACTCACCAGATCAAAGGTCAAGGTCACAGTGACCTTTAACATAGTATATCGCAACAATTGGTTTCCGGATGATAACTTGATAGTGGTTCAACCTAGAGTCATGAAACTTCATAGGTGTGTTGGCCTTGGTGCGAGGAAGAACCCTGTTGATCTTGGACTCACCAGGTCAAAGGTCAAGGTCACAGTGACCTTGAACATAGTATATCGCAACAATTGGTTTCCGAATGATAACTTGATAGTGGTTCAACCTAGAGTCATGAAACTTTACAGGCGTGTTGGCCTTGGTGCGAGGAAGAACCCTATTGATGTTGGACTCACCAGGTCAAAGGTCAAGGTCACAGTGACCTTGAACATAGTATATTGCAACAATTGGTTTCCGGATGAGAACTTGATAGTGGTTCAACCTAGAGTCATGAAACTTCATAGGTGTGTTGGCCTTGGTGCGAGGAACTGGTGTCACAACTCGACATTGGATCGGTGATCCTGAGCGGCATTTTTAACTACACTTTTCAATTCAGTTAGGACATTCAGAAACCATGAATGACCCAGCTTCTTATGTGAACTTGAAATTTATTTTAAATACTTTATATTTTTTTTTTAAAAGAATATACCTTCTATTACAGAGAACACTCTCACCATGGGTAATGCTAAATTTCAAATCCACTGCATTGAGGCAAATACAAAATCAACTGCATGGTAACCCTAGTCATCGCTGTTAGGGAAGGAGTTAGGGTATTCAGAAACCATGGACGACACATTTTTTTGTAGGGGAGGGGGGAGGATTTCAACCTACATGACTTAGTTTTGTGTGTGTATGTATGTTTGTATAACTTTTATTTATTTTTTTCTCCACAATTGTGTCCTCTGTGTGCATTTATTTTGTCACGATGTCATATACGTTTTGTTTTTTTCTGACTTCTCCCTCATGTCCACTGACTTTTCCCTCCTGGCCCCTGACTTCTCCCTAAAGTCTCTGGGAGAAGTCACTTCTCCCTAAAATCAGCTGCCAGGCTGACCCATGCATCTGTCCATCCATCAACAATTCAATACGGCTCGGGCTAGAGGCCGCATTTATGAACCGATCTTTACGAAACTTCTTGGGTACCTTTGTTAGCACCGTGTGACGAGAATGAGTGTTTTTGGGTGTGGTCTGAAATTCAAGATGGCCACAAGCAGCCATTTTGTACCAAAATTAGTGCAATCAGTTTTTTTGTACAGAACTTCTGTATGAAAGTTCTGATTCGAATAAATTTTTGTCGGAATGTTTAGTAATATGGAATACATCACATATAATATAGGTTTTTTCCTCGTGCAGACATTATGCAAATTAGATGGACTTTGAGATTTATTAAGTGCTACTTATACACAGTAAGTGCACATGTCAATACAGCTAGGGCTAGGGGCTGTATTTATGAACCGATCTTCACGAAACTTCTTGGGTACCTTTGTTATCACCTTGGTACGAGAACAAATGTTTTTGGGTGCGGTCCAAAATTCAAGATGGCTGCCGATGGCCATTTTGTACCAAAATTAGGTACAATCAGTTTTTTGTACGGAACTTCTATATGAGGGTTCTGATTTGAATAAATTTTTGAAAGAATGCTAACATTTGGCTTATGGTGCGCCATACAAGGATCCCCATTGTAACATTAACCCCATGAAGATTTCTTTTCTAGTTTAGCATCTAACTGTCACCCACCTTTACAATACTTTACCTATACATTTGCTACAGTCAGCATTTATGTACAGACCGTTACAATACTTTATATGTACCTTTGTTATCAGGTCATTACCTAGATGTGTGTCATTGCTGTGTCACATACTATACATGTACATGTCTTACACAGGTTGAGCTACAGTGTCATTGACACTTTCATTTTTTTCTTGTTTTCAAAAATTAAAAAAATCTTCTCTAGAAGGACTGATCAGAACATTTTGATATTTGGAATACAACATCCTCAAGAGGATCTAATTAATTCCAGTTTGTTCAAATCAAGTACCTGTTTTCATATGTGGGCTCCCTATGGGAACCTTAATTCTACCTAATTAAGATTGTGCAATATGAGGAAAATTCTTTAAAAATCTTTTTCTTAAGATTCACCAGTCAAAGTCTGTTGATAATTGCCATGCAAAATCCTTGGGGATCAAATTCAAATTTATTCAAACCAAGTCGCTGTATTTATATTTGGCTCATAATTTTAACATAGTGCAGTATGATGAATATTCTTAAAAAATCGTCTTGAGATCCATGTATCAAAATCTTGATGCTTGGTATGCAACATCGTTTGGGAACCTGGCTTCATATTTGGGCTCTTTATGGTAGCCTAAGTTTTAACTTAAAGCAATATGATGAGAATTCTTTAAAATCTTCAGATGCACCACTGACAATCTCTTCATGTCTAGTATTTGACATCCGTAGTGGGGGGTGGGGGGGCAGATTCAGGTTTGTTCAAATTTAAGTCTCAGGGTTCAAATTTGGGTTCTCTATGGGCAATATGGGGAATATTCTTGAAAGATCTTGAGATCCTTCAGGCAGATTCCTTTGGCATTTGGTAATAGCATTACTGTGGTGTGCCCTAAATTAAACATAGAACCCTGTGGAAAATTTACTATTTGTTTGTTTAAAAAAATTCAGTCCACGGGTGATGGTGCTGAGTATGGTCAAACTTAGGTGGATAAGATTAATGTTTATTCAAGTGGAAATACTAGAAATCTGTGGTTGCATCTCAACATTAGAAGAAATCATTTGACATGGGCAACAGTGTCATAAATCATTACATGACTTCATTCCTATGCAGTGTTAAACTAGCCCTAGATGCCCGATAAACTTAAATCCTTTCTTAAACACTTAAACAACTTTCTCAAACAACTTTCCCAAGTGAGGGCCTCTGGGTCCTCTCGTATTTGAAATACTATATATTTTTATGGAATATAAACAGATTTGTTCTATTTGAATTCCTGGGTTCTTATTTACAAGTGTTATGCTGATTTAAAATATTGTTGCTAAAGACTCAATGGTGTTTTTGTCATGCCCCCTTATTTATTCAAAATCTTATAAATGGAAAAGGCTTGAATAATTTTTTATTTGGTATGGCGCTTTTTTAATTGAATTTAAATTCTTTTGTCATTATATTCCATGGAGAATATAAGGAATGTGAAGTTCTCTATAATAATTAGATTATATCCCTTTCCTTTCAAAACAGATGTAATTCAATGGAATGTCATTTTAAGAGGGCTACTGCAGATCTGAGGAATCACTGAATGCAGTGTATTGATACTGATCCTGTATAATTTGTGGTAGTTTTATATACTTATTTTTGATAAGTGTTTCCAATAGAAACCATAGGAAGTAGTTCTGAAACAAGTTAAGTAAAATTTGGCTTGGTCCAGACACAATTTACTGAACTTGTTTCAGAATTTCTGCTATAAACTAGGGTAGTGATGATGTAGATACAGACTAAAGGAATGAGTTTGTGTACCTTGTCCTGAAGTCCTTGGATATTTGAAGCAGTCTTTTTACTTGTGTGTGTTCTACATTTTATCCAGGCTTTTTTACAAATCTGAGAGAAAATCCTACAGATAAAATATAAAATTAATATGAGCATATAAGAGAAATTTAAAATTAATATAGACATGCATGTATTTTATGTGGATATACAAAAATAATCTTATTTGGAATTTCAGAGTAGGCCAAAGCACAGGTATGTGTACTAGACTTTTTCGATGAATATTTTGAGAATTCCTTTGAAATATATATAAACTTTGAGGAAAATAAATGGCTCTAGTTTTTCAATTTTAGCTGCAATATGTAATGGCTTCAATTTTCCTGCTAAGTTTGTTATTCACTGTAATGGGCCAACATGGAAAACAGACAATGCTCAACAGTTGCTGGACAAAACAATAAAAAACTGCTTAAGTCTAGCTGATGAAAAGAACATGAAGAGTGTAGCTTTTCCATCAGTAGGGAGTGGTCGGTAAGTTTTTATGTCCACTTACGTTAAATCAGTAGGTTTTCTGTAAAACCCAGTTCAAGCATGATATATCCCAGAGACGGAAGTTTTCCAGAATTAAATGGAATTCTGAGATTTGAGTTCACATTTTCTTACCATAAAGTTATCATCAGCATTCTGAAATACTTAAACAGTGAGATTCCATCTATAATTTTCAGTTGTGATTTTCCTCCCCCATGTTCTGTAGAAGGGCTATAGAATGAGCTTGTCCATGTGTCTGGATTTTTGTTACCTTTGTAGTGTTTTACAGTTTTAAATGTAGAGATATGAAACTTTTGGAATTTGTTACCCACATATTGAAAATGTGATACATATGAATAGATGATGGAAAAATGTATGTTTTGATAGAGTTATTGGCCTTTATCAACACAACACAGAAAAGTTTGAATGGACAGGCTTTTTGGGTGCCTTCAATTCCTGGATCAGTTTCTAATGTAGAGAATTGAAACTTATGGGCTTGATTACACACACACTTTGAAGATGTGCACTATGTATACTGATGACAAAAAAATAAATTTTGACAGATTTATTGCCTTTGATTGACTTGAAAAATTTTCATGTTTTGAAATTCTCGGTCCCTTTATGGCATAATTAACTCCTCCCTACAATTTTGAATGTAGAGATTTGAGACTTTTGGATATTGTTACCTACATATTGAAGATGTACAGAATGTGTATACATGACAAATAAATAATTTTTTGACAGAGGTATTGTTGGCCTTCATCGATTTAGAAAATTTTGAATGGCTGCATGTTAGGTGCCTTCTAATCGAAAACTGGAAAATACTGGAAAAATGATTTTGCATTTTACTGTCCTGGAAGAATACTGTCGAAATGGTCTCAAGTTGGTAAATACTGGAAATATACTTGAATTGTAATTTTTGCTACCCCAAAACTCATTTACCACCTCATACAAACTTTTGCCTATGTGATAAATTGAAGTTGTCTAGCACAGATAATGCTTGATACTAGGCGATGCAAAGATGGCTTCAATTTCGAAGTGAATTTTAAAGATGACCTGTTCATTACTTCCGCTTGTTCTGAAATAAGGTATATGTATTTGTTATTACAAGTTTAAGTAGTTGTTTAGTCAAGAACTTTGTACACTGTACTGGAAAATTCTCAGTGGACACTGGAAATATACTGGAAAAGTACTTGAATTATAACCAAGTTTGAGTGTACAAATCCTGTAATCAACTCCTGCTATAGTTTGCTACATAGAGAATTGAAATGTTAGGGTATGGTTACACACGCATCGAAGATGTGAAACATGCATACAGATGATGAAAACAATAGTTTTTCACAGATTTATTGCCCTTCATCGACTTAGAAAATTTTAAATATTTTTATGCCCCTGATAGGGAGGCATATTAAATCTGGGTTTTTCATCCATCCATCCATCCATCCATCATCCATCCATCCATCCATCCATCCATCCATCCATCCATATCCATCCATCCATCCATCCATCCATCCATCCATCCATCCATCCATCCATCCATCCATCCATCCATCCATCCATTCCATCCATCCATCCATCCATCCATCTGTCTGTCTGTCTGACTTTATTTGTCTGTCCATCTGGAGCCATAACCCTATAATGCTTTGGGGGACTTCCATGAAACTTCACACATGGGTAAAGACCAATGGAAGGTTTAATTCGCCTGCCCCGAACCTTAATTCTATAAAGCTTGGGTATCCACAAAACTTCATACAAAGGTAAAGACCAGTGGAAGATCTGTTGCACAGCAATGTGAAAACTTAATTCTTTCTCCATCCGGATCCATAATTCTGTAATGTTTGGGTGGATTTCCATGAAACCTCACACTAGGATAAAGTCTAATGGAAGGTCTGTTGCACAGCAACACCATGCACAAGTGACAAAGGTCAAGGTCACAGAAATGTGAAAACTTAATTCTCTCACAGACTGTATTTGTCGTCCGGAGCCATAATTCTATAATGCTTGGGTGGATTTCCATGAAACTTCACACAAGGGTAAAGACCAGAAAGGAATGTGAAAATTTAATTCTGAGTGACAAAGGCCAGCAACACCATGCTTGAGTGACAAGAAGGTCAAGGTCAAACTTTATTTTTACTTGTACTGTATGCCAATTCAAGTGACATCCATATGTGTATGGTTTTCTTGAGAAAGTTCCAGATATCAGTGGATGTATTGACCTTATGGAAATGGGGTCAGGACAACTTTTAGTTGCTATGTTCAGATGTATTTTATTAAATTCGAAACCTTATGGACTATAGTGAGCACCAAATTTAACAAACTTTTCATTCCAGTATCATTGGCCATTTGGCCATAGTTCAGGGGCTCCCGTGGCCAGGCGGACACCGCTAGTCTTGTTAATGCTTCAAAGTTTTCTCCACCCTCCTATCATCAAGGGATGTTTTCACAGCAACCTGCTATTTCATTATGTCTGAAGTTGTTGTGTACTTAACATCTATGTTTGGTCTCTACTGCCCTGAAAACTATGTACAAATGACAAACACACTATTCTCTAAAAGATCCCTATGCCATTCATAGGTTATCCCAGGAGCTAAAGGTCTTACATAGATTACAGACACAGAAGCATTGTTTTTTTCTTCTTTTTTTCTCAGTGTTTACCATTACTGTCTAACATTAATTATATCTTCAGTAAATGAAAGAAATAAAGTATATTTATTAAGGCACCATTAGAATTAATTTTACAAGTAGAAATTAGGGCTCGCATGATTACTGATATTTTTATACTGTACCAATGACCCAGACTTAGCTGCTGGTGTTAACTCTAAAATATTTAGGGCCAAACACAAATTTTACCCCCCCCCCCCCATCCCCAAAATTTGCATCTAAAACCGAAAATAACATGTCCTATATGGTCCTCCATACTTTTTTACTCCACTGCGCATGCGCAGTGTTAAGGAGGTCTCGAAATTGGCACAATTATCATTCTTTGTTTGGCCCTCAATATAGTTACATCTGACTTATATTTGTGCTTGTAAATCTCAGTTTAAATGATGCCAGACATATAATTATGAGAGAAATGGTGGATATAAGGAGGAAATAGCAGGAGGAGAGGAAGAAACAGTGGAAGGAAATGTTCAGGGCTGTAACTCATAATATTTTTATACTGTACCAATGACCCAGACTTAGCTGGTGCTAACTCTAAAATATTTAGGGCCAAACTCAAATTTTACCCCCCAATCCCAAAAATTTGCATCTAAAACCAAAAATTACATGTTCTATATGATCCTCCATACTTTTACTCCACTGTGCATGTGCAGTGTCAAGGAGGTCTCGAAATTGGCGCAATTATCATTCTTTGTTTGGCCCTCAATTCACTTACAACTGACTGATATATGTGCTTGTAAATCTCAGTTTAAATGATGCCAGACACATAATTATGAGAGAAATGGTGGATATAAGGAGGAAATGGAAGGAGGAGAGGAAGAAACAGTGGAAGGAAATGTTCAGGGCTGTAACTTATAATTTTTTTTTTACGAAATTATTTTATGTTACCTATTTTCGAGGCATGACCCTGTTGTAGTCATTGTTGCTATGAATGTTCCATTGTTTGATCAGTGTTTCCTCTCTCCCTTTCCTTTATTCCCCCCTAGCTATTCTCCCATTCTTTTGGCATATTTTTTGTAATGTTCATTACTAAAATTTCTTGGGAGTTTTGGCTTGGTAACAGAATAATATTCTTTTTTTTCCGCATGTTTACGTCCTCACCCTTGGGTGTTTAGGCGTTTTGGTCTGCATCTACCATCTGATGTTCTGCAGTTTCTTCTCTGGAAGTCTCTGTTTTGCATCAGATAGTGTTTAAATTGGTAACTGATTTCGGGCCATGTTTATCAGTGCCTGGAGTCATGTTTCCGGTTGTGTACACTTTTTGTTTGTGTTGACAACTGTTTCTTCTGATAGTGATTACTTGTCCTCTGCTTAGTTCAGCTCATAGCAAGATACATTAATATTGTCCGTAAGTGTTACATTAATTTGTTAAAATGGTTTTAAAATTTTTGTCCACACTTAGGCTTTTTTGGGATCCATTTGGGCTCATTGTTCCCATTGGGAACTTGGGCTCTTCTGAAAATTTTTTCAAAATTTTTTTTTGGGGAAATTATTTTCTTTCGAAATGTTATAATGGATTATATTATATTATGTATCTTTATTTCAAGGGTTAGTGCAAGTAATATGACTGTCTATATTTTTTCTTGATGAAAAAAATATTGTTCAAATTGTAATGCGAGGATATGTTCCTCTAATTCTCAGGTTCATTGTGTTTCTTATAGTCAATGTATTCGCACTAATTCTTGCTCTGTGTGTGTTGATTGGAATGACAATGTTGGAGATGTGTGTCACAGTATTTTGTTAGCGGTGAGGGGTCCATTCTGGTCCTCTTTCCGCAGGGTCACTCTACTTTATCAGTCTCTTTTTCAGAGGTCATTCTTAATCGGTTTAGGGACATAGTCCCTCAGTTTCCGACATAGTCCAGAAATGTCTCACGGACATTTGAACTATTGAATGACGCTATATATAACTTGCTACCTAAACGGGCAAGTTCGGTTTCTTATCGGCAAATGCTCTACATCTGCCTTTCATCATTTCAAGGAATAATTTCGAAACGGCAGGACAGAGCATTTCCGAGAGTTTCTCTGCGTCTATACGGCCAGGCCAAAGACTTAGTATTGTCTATACCGTTGTCAATGTCAATTCCAACCACGATGTTGGAAACGACAATATCGTCTAGCAGGGTTAGCTTAGACGCATCATCGTACGCAGATCACCTTACCAGAGCATTATCATTACGTCTCAAAGGAAAAAGAATTCCAGGATGTACAACCTCCTTAAGAGTTCTTTCAAGGGCCTCACGTATAACTCTGCCCTTTTAGTGGCGATATGGAGTTGGTTAGACGTGACACAGCCCTGGCTACATCCACGCGTGTGGATAGTAAGGTGAAAAACTCTCTCAGAGTCGCTTTGGTCTCCGGAGAGTTTCTCTTCGACTGCAAGCTTTCCGCAATCTATGATCAGATAACTAAGAAAGCTTCAAACTCTCTGCTATTCAAATCCGCTTCCATAGAGTCGGATTCAGCGGAAAAAGTAGGACAGGCACTTCTAGGGCGAATATGTCCAAGGGAAGTTCCTATAGAGGTTCCTATGCATCCTCTAGGTCTTACTCTAGAGACTGTCAGAGTAGCGACTCGGGTAGGGACCGTAATACTGGCCGAGACATTCGGTCAGACGCCCCTACGTCGACGGGGCAAGGTGCGGGCCGTGAAGGATATGGTTTCTCCTTCTGCAAGCCTCGCAGGACCAGGAGGTAATGGCATTAACCTCTTATCGTGTTCCAGTGAGCAGAAGACGGTCGAGTTTCTCAATCAGTTGGGAGTCCTTTGGATTCGAGGGGTGATTTCGGAAGGACTAAATTGTCCTTCAAACGGAAACCTCCGTTAACTCGAAGTCTAAGATGGACTCAGCTTCCGTCAAGTCCGCAAGAAGAGGCTCGCTTCCATCAAAAAGTTTAGTCTCTTCTGGGATGATCGCGATAGAGATTGTAGAAATCCAGGAATTTCCAGGTTTCTACAACCATCCTTTTTCTGGTTCCAAAACCAGACGGCTCGTTCCGTCCACTCATAAATCTGAGCTGGATAAACAAGCTGATTGTGGCTCCAAGTTTCTATATGGAGACCATCCGATCGGTCAGAGCGAGTATTCGAGTGTACGACTATGCTACATGCATAGATCTCAAGATGCATACTTTCACGTCATGGTACATTAGGCGTTCAGAAAGTATCTTCGCTTCCTCATCATAGGAGTCGTGTATCAGCTCCGAGCAGTGTGCTTTGGTCTACCTCCCTGGGCTTTCACTCGAATAATGAACTCGGTAATGACTCATTTCTGAGCTCATTCGTCTACGATAACGTCAGCCTACCTGGACGACATTCTTCAGAGGTACGGCAATGAGTTAACGCTTCAGAACGATGTGCAGAATCTGCTTCTATTGCTCCGATGTCTCGGTTTCATAAGTAAACGAGGAGAAGTCGGATCTAGTATCGTCCAAGTCATTCACCCACCAGGGAATGAGCTTCGAGACGCACAGCATTTTCGTTTGTCTGCCGTTAACCAGAGGGAAATTAATCAGTTGTTATGCTCACTATTGTCTTCACTCAGACAAGGTTTCAGCGAGAGATCTCATGAGACTGATACGCTTGTGCGGAGCTGCCACGATTTTATTCGGATGGGGCGGTTACGCACTTGTCCTCTCCAAATTTCTTCTGACCCCGAATTGGAGGGTGAAGATTCTTTCGTTCGATACGGACATCCTCTTGTCAAATCAAGTGAATAAGAGATTCAGACTTGGGCAGGTTTTGAGTGGTTAACTCAGGGAGTTCCACTACAATTGCCGGATCTGAGTTTTACAGTTATGACGGATGCCAGTCAAACAGGTTGGGACGCATCATTGATCCCAATGGATTTGAAGTGCCAGGGTCTTTGGGATCCGTAGTTCCTAATCAAGCACATAAACATCAAGAAATGATGTCATTTTGGGCTTGCGCTACGTTATTGGTTGAACGTTATTCAGAATGCTCATGTGCTAATTCTGTCCGACAATTCGACGGTATTAGCGTATTTTCGGAACCAGGGAGGCACTCATTCCATTCTGTTATTCTAGTTAACGGAATGAATCCTTCTGTTTGTACTAGAACATTAAGTTCTATCGGTCCGTCATATTCCAGGTCGTCTGAATGTATTAGCGGACTCCCTTTCACGGAGGGGCCGCTTGTTGCCGTCAGAATGCACTTTCAACAAACGAGTTTTCAATCAGATTTGCTACCAAGGAGAGCGGCCAATGATGGACTTATTTGCGACGCATCTCAACAATCAGTTGCAGACGTATGTGTCACCATGTTTGGATCCTCGAGCATTTGCAGTAGACGCTCTATCGATCTTGTGAGACAGTATAATAGGATATGCGTATCATCCAGTGCCTTTGATTCAGCAGATATTGCTCAAGTTAAATAATCTCAATGCAAAATTCTGTTGGTAGCATCTCTATCTCCACAAAGACCGTGGATTAATCTACTCAGGTGTCTGTTGTGGGACATGCCGTGGAAGCTTCCTCCACATTTCGGTCCATTCTATAGTTAGATGGATTCAATTAACTATCAGTACTGCTTATGATAATATCTTCAATCAGCAGTCTGTGCTTAAGATTTAAGCTCATGAAGTAAGAGTTCTTTCTACATCATGGGCTTACGCTAATAGTGTGTTGCTATTACAGATCTTATGAGGGCTGCATATTGGTTTCAGCCTTCCACATTCACAAATTTGTACCTTAGAAATATTGAGTCCATTTCTGGAGATCTGCATTGTTTAGGTCCGTTATCTGTTGCTCAGAATGTCGCCCACTAAACAGTTGCAACTATAGTTATGTAGGCTTTCGGTTCCGGCAGTGACTCTGTCCAGCTGCCCTCTTCGCACTGGGGTATTTGACCCAGTGCAAGGGGAATGGGGGGGGGGGGGGGGGGGGGGGGGCGGGTGTCCCTTAGGTCTCCTGCTTTACAGTGAAAAGCAATGGAATACCTCTCCTGGAGTCAGTAATTCCGAGTCGGTACCAGGATGTTTTAAAGTGTAAAGCTAATGTTTACTCATACATGTAATATTTTTATACGCCCGTTTTGAAAAAAACGGGTCGTATTATGGTATACCGCTGTCCGTCTGTCCGTCCGTCTGTCCATCCGGTCATATGTCGTACGATAACTCAAGAACGCTTTGAGAGATTTTCTTGATTTTTGGGTAGGTGGTGTATATCGATGGAGGGAAGCTCTCTTTCGTTTAGTGTCGCCGTTCGATTAGTCATTCCAGAGTTATGGGACTTTATTACTTAGAAAATTGTTGATTTTTTACACGTCGTACGATAACTCAAGGACGCTTTGAGAGAGTTTCGTGATTTTGGAGTAGGTGGTGTATATCGATGGAGGGAAGCTCCCTTTCGTTTAGTGTCGCCGTTCGATTAGTCATTCCAGAGTTATGGGACTTTATTACTTAGAAAATTGTTGATTTTTTACACGTCGTACGATAACTCGAGAACGCTTTGAGAGATTTTCGTGATTTTTGGGTAGGTGGTGTATATTGATGGAGGGAAGCTCCCTTTTGTTTAGTGTCGCCGTTTGATTAGTCATTCCAGAGTTATGGGACTGGGACTCTGGGACTTAAATATAAATTAATACCAAATACCCCCTCCCCCCCCCCCCCACACACACACATAACAGGAAACAGCCCAACAACAATACATCAAAGGAACATCGTCAACTTTCTACTAACTGGTGGTGAGTGACCCAGACCTGTTAACCTCTGGAGGTGACTGTCCGTGAGATTTTGATGAGCTCCCAGTGAGACTCGAATGCTTGTCAGTGAGATTTTTGCACGTGGGCAGCACATCAATAATTTCCATGTTACCCCCCCCCCCCCCCACCCCTCACACACACATACATTAAACATTCCACCCTAATGTGTTTTATTTGAACAATTTGTCCTTTCAAAAGCCAAACCATAGAAATATAGAGAAAAACAGAAATCAGAAATATGGATGTGGTCATGTGCCAATATCTGAGCTTGTTCCAATGACATCCATATTTCAATGGTTTTATGTACAAAATGTTTGGAGATATTTTCGACCTTTTCAGCACTATATCAGTTATGGTGCTGTGTTGAAAGTTTTGGATCCATTTGGGTAATTATGGGTACTTGTGGCGACCTGCGGTAACCTGCGATGATCTGTGGTGTTTAGGCACACCCCAGAGCCCGGTTGTTGTGGTAATTCGATCTTCCAAAGCCCAGCGCCCCACCTAACCACACCGGTTACTCACTGGAAGTAGTTGGTCATTTACGAAGGGGATTTGGAATGGGGTGATCATTTTTCAGTGAAACGTGAAAATTATGCCACTGCCAGCCCAGGACGAAACATCTCGCCATTCTCGGGGATATTTTGTTGTCCATTTATCACTACGAATGAAAAAACGTGCAAGTGCCGTAAATTACCAACTTTTTAGAGATTTTTTTCACCAAAAACATAATTTTTTTCACAGCCTGCTTTATAAAATTACGAATCGGAAATTTTTCCCAATATATTGAAAATTGCAGCAACTCATATGTTTGAGCCGTTTGTCTCCAAAATTGGCTATAATTATCTGAAAGTGAAATCCAAAATGCACAATAAATTTGTGCGTATTTTTGCACATTTTTCGAGTGGACAAGATTTTATACGTATGGAATTTATTTTTCGATTTGACTGCTACCTGTATACAAGCAAAGGTGTAGCAAAGGTGTGCCTTTAATATATAATCAATTTCAGCAATTATCCTGCATCTCAAATTCATTTAATCCGCCTGTCAAACGTGTTGCTATAATCACAACACGGCCATTGACAGAAATGAGAATTGGTCATCAGTTCTTACGTAAGTGGTGACGTTTCACACAAACTTAATGACCTTGCCTATGAGAGTAGAGCACATGCTTTTGTATTTGTAAACAAAAGCTGGTGGATTCAGTTTTTGTCTGGTATGTCGACTTTCCGGGAGATTTTTGGTCCAAATTGACTCCCGGGCGGGAGGGGATAGCTAATTCCGGGAGAATCCCGGGCATTCCGGGAGAGTTAACATGTCTGCCCTCCCATGAGTTGGGAAGTCATACCTTCCCGCTGAGTACATAACGCCTACCAGGCACTGGTTGTAAGAATGATAATTGCACCAATTTCGAGACCTCCTTGACACTGCGCATGCGCAATGGAGTAAAAGTATGGAGGACCATATAGGACATGTAATTTTCGGTTTTAGATGTAAATTTTGGGGGGTAAAATTTGTGTTTGGCCCTAAATATTTTAGAGTTAGCACCAGCAGCTAAGTCTGGGTCATTGGTAAGTATAAAAAATATTTAAATTACTATAGATTTTTTAACTTTCATAAAATTTAAACAGCGCATCTCAGTAATCTGCGTGAAAATAGCTAGAGAAATCTATGCTTTTAATCATATGAAGAAATTCCTTCCCCGTGAAGCACTAAAAACTCTATACTTTTCGCTAATTCACAGTCATTTACTGTATGGTATACATATATGGGGACACTCAGAATGTAAAGCTAGACTCTTCAACCTACAGAAAAGGGCCATTCGAATTATAGCCAATAAAAAATATAATGCTCGTTCAGATCCTCTATTTAAGATTTGGGTATCTTAAAGCTTGATGATCTGTATGAACTTCAGGTTCTTTTATTCATGCATGACTGGTGTAATGGGACTTTACCTAGGAGTTTCATTGATCAATTTAATATCTACGTTAACCCATTCGGCATGGATACAAGACAGTCTGGAAAACTGCGAACACACAAACCTCGAACCCAATTTTCTGCCAAACTCCCTTTTCATTCATTTCCAAGAAGCTGAAACAATATCGATCCATCAGCTCAAAATCTAACTAGACCCCTGTTCAAAAAGTACTTAACCGATAAATATCTCAGTTCATACCTGGCTGTAATTAACTGCAGTAATCCAGTATGGCCGGGCTGCTCATCATAGATACTATGGCATCTCATCTATCAAACATGATCAGTTATGTATTCTTTCTTTGATTGGTTCAAAATCCCCTCAAAACATCAACAAACAAGAACATACCAGATTAACTGTGAGCACCAAACCATTTTGATCACTCATTACTCAACCAGACCCTGAGATTCGCCATGGCAGTCCACAGTGCCACAGTAGGAGCCATGGCAGGATACCATGGCTTTTGCATGGCATTGCAGATTGCCGTGGCAAATGTCAAGGACTGACACATTTGGCACCCAACAATGCGGACTCCAATTTGTAAATCCCTCAACTAATGTAACCTATAGTGACCTGCGAATATTTGAGATTCGATTCGGTGTAAAAAACCCCAAGATTATTTGGCATTGGTGTCGAAACTGTTTGCTGATTCAGACTTTCTCGAATTGATGGGACACTAGTTCAGCTGTCCGAACGTTGTGTCTGCCACTGTTGGATAGCTGAGCTACAGAGATGCATGCCTTTAATCAGACTGTCATACATATTATTAAATGTCGTGCGGGAGACATTGCCGTCCGATATGAAATAGGGACTCTGTTCTGTTCGGTTCTGAAAAAGTATCATAAATTTTTACTTTCAAGTTTCGGATTCCACTCTGCCTCTTGGACACTCCCTCTTTTCCGAGATTCGATTCGGGCATAAACTCCTGATTCGCAGGTCACTATTTACTCACTATTAACCAATTAATATTTTATGTGCATTTGAAATTGTCTGCCCTTTGGTTCGGGACCTGAATCTTTTCGAGGTGAGCCAACTTTTGATAGGTTCTTTGCATGGGCAAAACTCATTATAGGTCGTTTATTTTAATTTTAATTGTTATGAGCTATATGATATCACATTTTGTCAAAAGTAATACTGTTAAATACTCCATCTTGGTTATGTTTATCTTTGCTTAGTTAAGGAATGGCAGAAAGACAGCCTTTTCGGCTATGCGATCTCCTTGCAGAATATTTCTTAAATATCTGCTATTCTATACAATTGTCGTATTTGATTTAAACTGCAAAATAAAGATTTGATTTGATTTGATAATCGATTAATCGGTTACCATAATCAATTATACAGGGCCATATCCAGAATGTTTTTGGTACCGATATACCAGTTTGGGCACCCATAATGTGTATAATCTCCATCCCATAGTCTGCTAAAATGGTCGAAATTCAGCAAACATTATACCTGACTAAAACCAACATGAAGCTAATCACTTGAATCTCGAACTAGGATACTTTAGCTGACTAAAAATATGCCCGAGGAAATTGCACTCTCATACAATTGCACTCTCATAGAAAAAATGCACAGAGCAGGTATGCTGAAAGCATGTGGAGTCATTACAGTAATTTCAACTTTTGTGTCTTTTAAAAACGTTGTGTTCAGTTCGGTAATCCTACTTTCAGATTCTATCTCTACTGCCTACAGCCTTCAGTTATGCCAGCGGCATATATAGACAGGTGACCCCACATTATCCCTGGATATGGCCCTCTTATAACTAAATAATCAAGCCCAAGTGACCCCTTGTCAAGTGTATTAAAAAATGAACATACAGGCAATGGTCTGTAAGAGTTCAGGACAGTTGTCCTGTCCCTTAAGGGATAAATAAAATTTGTATTTCTTTTTTTCTTCCTAAACATATTTAATGACTAGATTGTCATTTGTTTATATCAGATGATTGATCGGTATTTATTTAATTAAAGTCACCCAGGAGTCGGTGCAAGTTGCTGTTCATTTGCGAACTTTGTTTGGCTATGTTGGTGATGCTTGAGATATAATCTATGTATATCTGTGATGCTTCCTATTAAGTTTCATGTGTAATGTCATTTTAATGGGATTTTGGCATGGTACATGGAAACTAAAACAAAATTTCTCCAGTAAACAACTCAACAGGGAAGACCAAAAACAATGGGGGAGACTCATAAAAAAGATGCTCTAACTTATGTTTCGAAGTGAAAAAGATGAAAAGTATCCAAAATAGGTGCTGAGAAGGTGAAATTACTAATGCTTTTCTCTCCTACCAGGCCTTGATATGGTGGGTCAGTGTTTGCCATTGTCCCCCAAAATTAGACCAATCTAAAGGCCTGAAAGTAGAAAATTTCGGTAATTTTATTCTTGTAAAATGAACTTTGCTACTTTGCTACCATTGATATGGCCGTTTTTTTTAGTTACATTTCACAGTGCTAGAGGGAACAATGATAGGTTTCAAACTTTGTGACACATTGTTAGAATGTACAGTATCAGCTGTCACTAACATTGTGTCTTATGATAGTCTTTCATCAGCAAAAGTCACTATGTTTTTTTTTTCATGGCTGACCTAACTTTTTGCAATATTTTCCAATAATAAGAGGATGCAAGAGTATTTCATATCCCATGGTTACTGAGATATCTAAATTTTATAGTAAATTTCCTTTCTTATTATACCTACCACAATTGTTTACTACAGGCTTGCACTACAGTGGAAGTCCCTAACTTGGATAAAATACTCTCTATTTTTGTCTTTCCCAAGCAAGTTGGGAAAGAAAAGTGGTGCAAAAGCACCAATAAAAATAAGCCAAAACTGGGTCGAGTGCAACCGGCGCAGACCCAGTACGGGACGCTCTCTCCCAAGTACAACTCCACGACTTCCGTTGCCAGTGCGCATATACCGTCTCTAAAGACTCATTCTTTTTGAATCCGTAAACGTTAGAGTTATGTGATCAGCGGGGAGGAAAGATTCTTTACCCGTAAAGAAGACGGGAGGGCCTCCATGTAAACAATTGTGGTAGGTATAATAAGAAAGGAAATTTACTATAAAATTTAGATTTCTTATCAACCTACTCACAATTGTTTACTACAGGCTGAATAGACAAAAGGCTGGAGGGAATCGCATAACCAACCCCCACATAACCCTAGTGCACTGAAACCGTGAAGTAGAAGGAAGAGGTCCCGAGGCTTATCAACCATAATGTCGCAATCATTGGTAAAGGACAATGAAAAGAGACATATGAGCCTGTGTGACACACAGACAGAAAAAGGGCAGTAACAGCACAAGGCTGAAACTGACCTTCAAGAAGCCTAATGGCTATGGCAGACAACAGCCTGAGCAGAAGAAAGAGGACCCAGGGCAAAAAGGTCCTCCGACTGCTCCTGCAACTGGCGCAAATAAAAGGTGGAGAAAGTAGAAGCATTTCTCCAGTAGGCTGCCTGCATAACATCCGACAACTTGACGGAGTTAGAATAAGCCCAAGAGGTAGACAGTGCCCGCACCTCGTGGGCAGAAATATGATTCTAATACAATCGCCAGCTGCTAAACGACTATAAGCCGTACGAATAGCAAGACAAATCCATCGAGAAATGGATTGAGGAGAGATCTTCTGTCGACCCGGAATGAGAGACAGAAAAAAACGTTTTCTGCCTTTCCGTATGAAGCATGTCCGATCAAGATAAATGCGAATAGCACGGACCGGACAGAGCAAAGGGCGAGTACCCTCAACAGAGGGAAGAGCCCTGATACAGATAGGAGGAGGAGTAGTATCTGGTAACTGATTCTTAGCCAAAAAGGAGCAATCAGTGGTAAAAGTAACATTGTTGGGAGAGCTCCTAAAAAAGGCCGGGTCAACCGAGAGGGCGTGAAACAAGCTTGGAGAGGTAAGGATTAGTGCCGATTCGACGCTTCCCCACATGAGAAAAAGTCTCTGAAAGCATAGACCTGTAACCCTTGATGGTAACAGGCTGGAGACCCCGAGAATCAAACAGATATACCAGAAACTCCGCAATCTGTGAAATCGAAGGATTGGCATAATCAACAGAGTGATCAGCACACCATCGACAGAAGACCTTCCATTTAGCTGCATAAGCTAAACCAGTGGAGTGCCTCCTTGAAGAAGAAATGCACTCCACTGCTCATCTCGAAAAACCTCTACGGAGGAGACAGGACCTGACAAAAGATATGCATGAAGGCACAACGAAATTGGGTCGACGTGAAACCTCCTCGGGCGACCTTGACAAAGAAGGTCGCGACGTAGCGGGAGACGTGCCGGAACCGCCGCCATCAGCGAGCGGAGCTGATTGATCCACACCCGCTGAGGCAACAGGGGAGCGATCAGAATGATTCGACAACTGCAGGTTCGAATTTTGGCGAGAACCTGAGGAAGAATCGGAACCGGCGGGAAGGCGTAGCCGACTAGACCGTTCCAATCGAGTGACAGAGCGTCCACGGCAAAAGCCAGAGGATCTGGACACGGGGACACGAAAGTGTCCACCTGATGGTTCCAACGAGTCGCAAAGAGGTCGATGTGGGGACGTCCCCAGAGATCGCAAAGCGACTGGAACACTGCCCTGTGAAGCATCCACTCGGTGGAAATAACCCTGCCCTGTCGGGACAGGGAGTCGGCTAGGACGTTAGACGACCGGGAATGTGACGAACAACCACTCCGGCGTGAACATCCTGAGCGAGCAGTAGAAGATCCCGAGCTAACTCGTACATCGGAAGCGAGTGCGTGCCACCCTGGTTCCGAATGTAAGCAACCACTGTCGAATTGTCGGATAGTAGAAGGACCTGGCGATTCGACAGGTGAGGGATCCACTGCCTGAAACTCAGAAGAAGAGCAAGAAGCTCCTTCTGGTTGATGTGTAGAGCTGCTTGATCCTGGTCCCACATCCCGTGTAGGGAAAGACCGAGAGGATCCAACATCGCACCCTATCCGAGATCGCTGGCATCTGCCGTCAGAACGCGATCGGACGTGGGTAAGTCCAGTGGAACACCCTGCGTAATCCACTGAACATCTGTCCAGGGAAGAAGGTGAGGATACAGAGAGTCCGGAAACGGAAGCACCTGATCCAGAGAATCTACATTCGGCCTCCAACGACTGAGCAGAAAGTGTTGGAGAGGTCTGACACGCAGCCGACCTAGAGGAATGAGATCCATCACCGAACCGCAGAGACCGATCAGCCGGAGAAAACTCCGAGCGGTCGCGGACCTGGACTGGGACAGAGACAGAGCAAAAGCTGAGAGAATCACAGCCTTGGCCTGGGGAACAGCCACCAAATTGAATTTGGTTTGGAAAGACATCCCCAGATGACAAAACGACTGAGAAGGGACCAGGTCCGACTTCTCCTCGTTGACTCTGAATCCTAGCGACGTGAGCAAGCTCAACAGAGTGGCGACATCCGATTCCAGTAAGGCAGCATTGGAATGCCTCTGGAGGATATCGTCCAGATATGCCGAAGTAGTCACCCTGGACTGTGTGCGATGGAATGCTATCACATGCGACATCAGTCTGGTGAACGCCCAAGGAGCCAGGTTGAGGCCGAAAGGCATGGCCTTGAACTGGTAAACTCGCCCCAGAAAAGCGAACCTGAGATACTTCCGTGATGCCCGATGCATCGGAACGTGGAAGTAAGAGTCTCGCAGGTCGATGCTGGCTGCGAAATCTCCCTGGTGAATTGATTGGCGGACCGACCTGAAAGTCTCCATGCTGAACTTGGGAGCAATGATAGACTGGTTCAGGATACTCAGATCGATAACCGGTCGGAGTCGGCCGGCCTTCTTCGGCACCAAGAACAGGCGGGAATAGAAACCCACTGACTGAACGTTCTTGACGACCTCGATCGCCCCCTTTGCCAGGAGATTGGCAATCTCCGTGGACAAAAGTTCCCGACGTAAAACGTCTGAAGGAACTGTGGTTGGAAGAGGCACCCTTGACAGAGTGGGGTGCCGTCGGAAGGATATGCGCAGCCCGGACCGAACAACATCTAACACCCATGGATCGGATGTGATGGTGGTCCAATGGTCTGCGAACTCTGCTATCCTTCCTCCAACCTGGGACGAGTCGAGGTGAGGACCTTCATTTCGAGCCCCGACGAGGCCCGCGAGAGGAGAAACCACCTCCTCTGCTAAATGAAGAATCCTGAGACTTCCCTCGATTCTGCCGACCCCTACCTTTACCCCGTGAGTAAGAAGTAGAGGCGGCGGCAGAAGGACCAGCCTTTTGCTTCACAGAGGAAGCAGAAGGGTACTTGTTAGGCTTGGAACGGTCCTTGCCTCCCCGAGAAGGCTGATCAAGCTGACGAAACAGCAGCTGATCTTTGGAATGACGTAGGACGTCATCCCGGACCGTCGACACGGAACCATGGAAAAGTTGCGGACCTGCCAAAGAAGCAGATCGAAGAGTAGACGATGCTACCCGGGAAGGGATCGTCCTGTGTCCAGCACAGCGTCCCTTCGAACTAATTCCAAATTAGCCGTGTTACAGGCATGCGTGTGAGTAAGGTGCATAAGCGCCTTGGACAGCACACGCAAAGGAGCCTGTACCTCGTCAAATTTATCTGGAGGCAGATAAGCAGCCAAAGCTGAGACGACGTGATCTGAGAGAGAAAGCATGCCAAGCATCTCTCTAGATAAGCCCAACGTGGACTCCAGAGTCGTCATTGGAATGACGGCAGACTTGGGCTTGGAAAGCCCGAGGGAAGTGAAGTCCTGATCCAGAACCGTCAAAGCCTGGCAGACTGACGGATTGGCGGAATCGTAGGAACGATAACGCACAGGAGGCAAAAAGGTGTCAACCCTGGTGAAGAACGAAGTCTTCAAAGCCTTGGAATTCAGCGTGGCATCCAATGCTGAAAAAGCTTCAACCACCTGTACCGACTGGCAGTTGCTCCATAGGCTGTTGGCGCGCGACCGATGATCGCGGCCAGGCTGACACTGTCGGCTGGTTAGCAGGTTTGAGCTCAGGCAGAAACCCAAACACAAAGTCAAGAGCCGCCCCCAAGTCCGAAGACTGCTGGCCCTCGACCTCAAGCATGTCGGACTCCTCCCCAGAGTCGGAAGACACATAGCCCATCGTGGGCAAACCAGCCGACGCCTCCCATGGTGTCGGGACACCAGAGGAATCGGAAACCGGCCTGTTTCCAATCCCAGGAGGCGGCGCCATAGGAGGCGCCTGGAAACCACCCATAGCCTCGCTGGAAGCAACAGGAAGGCTCTTAGAAAGAACCTGAGTGAGTAAGGAGAGGGCCTCCCTAAGCTCACTGCCTGTACCGACCGGTTCGACAGGGAAGCGAACCGGCAAAGTGGCTTCACCTCTGACCCTCTTAACCAGCGAAGGGTCACGATCCTCCAAAACACCCGACGCAAGACGACGGGCGGCAGCCGAAACATCTGAAGGCAGACGTGTATAGGGGTACGATGCACCCCGAGGATCAATATTGCGAGAACTCATGAGAGTCACCGCGGACCTCTGCAGGGCAGAAGGTCCAGGCTGCACAAAAGGCGTTGGTCCCCCAAAACTGGTCGTGCGACCAGAGTGAGTAGACGGAAATGCCACGGAGTTCATAGTGTTTCCACTACGAACATCCGAATCCAAAGACACAACTGTGATGCTCGACGGCGAAGAGACCACAGCGATGGGCTCGGCCGGCAGCCCCTTCCGACTTCGCCGAGTTGAAGTCAGGGAAGGCTGAGGCAGATATCCCACGTCTACAGTATCAGACAGTCCTTCAGTCCCCTGCAGCGAAAAGCCGAGGCCGGCTGAAACAGACAACGAAGCAGACGGGCCAGCAGCAGTAGAAGATACGTCGAGAGTCGTTGAGGCTGGTGAAATAGTGGAGAGAGCACACCGGCTCGGCTCCGAAGGAGGAGTCACAACCCTAGTGACAGCCTCAGATGTCGACTGGAGGGGAACCGTAGTCCCGGAACCAGGCATCTCTACACCAGAACACTCAACGGCTCCCGCAGTATCCACCACAGGAAAAGACTGCACATCCCCCACGGAGGAGGAATAACTCTCACCAGACAAAGTCGGCTCGGGAGGCCCCGAACGACCATGTTCTCCTTTCCCGCGGGAGCGGGAGGCACGGCCACAAGAAGGAACGACACGGTTTACTGAAGCCCAGAAGGTGGAAGACCATGTTCCACAGACACCACACGGCCGCACGGCCGAACACCCATTACAGGAGGAACAAGACGAATGTACATCGTCCACATGCTTTGGCAGCAGACATTGCCCACAAGGAATTGTCCTGGGCATGATAGAGGTGAGAGGAGCAGAGAAGGTGAGATCAGAAAACAGAACACCCCCAAAGAAGAGAGAAAGGTGACAGAAACAAAGACCCCAGACGGTCGACCGGGAACCACACAACAGGAAGACTACTCTCAAAAGAAAGAAGAAACACTGTAGGAGTGGTACCCTGCTGACACCTAACTCTAACACAATTAGAAAATTTTGCAAAAAAAGCATTAACAATAATTGTGAAAAATCTAAGTCCGAACCGCGTGGCACGTGAAATTCGCGCGCGACTCGAGAGAGAGCAAATAAATATACATTATGGACATATAATAGAAAAGAGAATATAAAACACTGTTCCTGAGAATACAAAGGATACACTGTGGTATAATGAATCAGGAATCATCAAACATCGAGCTGCTGGAACACTGATAAGCGTGCAAAAACATCTCGACACGAAGCGGATTATAAAAAGAATGAGTCTTTAGAGACGGTATATGCACACTGGCAATGGAAGTCGTGGAATTGTACTTGGGAGAGAGCGTCCCGTACTGGGTCTGCGCCGGTTGCACTCGACCCAGTTTTGGCTTATTTTTATTGGTGCTTTTGCACCACTTTTCTTTCCCAACTTGCTTGGGAAAGACAAAAATAGAGAGTATTTTATCCGAGTTAGGGACTCCCACTGTAGTGCAAGCCTGTAGTAAACAATTGTGAGTAGGTTGATAAGAAATGTAATTTCATTTGGTATATACCATACATGGTATTTCCTGGGGCATTTTGCTCTTGCAGTAAATTGAGATGCATTTGAAATGTGTGAGGTATATTTTACCATGCAAAATGACTGAATTTACAATAAGCAGCCATATAATGATGCCACAGCCCAGGTGCAGATCTTGTCTTCATTGGGCCACCCATTTCAGTTCCCTGTTCTCTTAGCCCTTTACCCAACAGAACAATTGGACGACACTTGCAAAAAATCTTGTGCATAAATACAAATTCATATTTTTTGCCAACACAGGGTATGATCCCTAATTGGAATGATCTCATTCCAATGAGGTGTCATAATCATGTTTCTAGGGCAAAAAAAATGAAAAAATGATGCTCCCTCACAGCTTTTCAAGTTGTAAATATTGCAACTTCTTACAATGGTAAATATTGCCAGTCTCAAGTGTTGTATTCTATGTCTGCTCTTCTGTTTGGGCAAATCAATTAAAAAATTACAATATTCCAAGATGGATTCAGAGTAGTGTAAGAAGAGAAACCTCTTTGAACTCTTCTTCTGTCATCAGGTTCAGAAGAGTTCAAGGAGGTTTTGCTTCTGACCTATTCTGATTCCATCTTGGAATATGGATTTTGAGCCTGACTTAATTGAATCATCCGGAAGATTTTGAATCAAATTGATTTTGAAGCTTTGCAGTGTCCTGAAATAAATGTTTTTTTCATTTTCTTCCAGAGCTGGATTTCCAAAGCAGGCGGCAGCACAGATCATTTTACAGTCCATAAGTAGTTACTTTGCATCTGTAATGTCCAGCTCAATCAAGCAGGTCTACTTTGTTCTATATGATTTGGAGAGTGTATCAGTGTACACCAGTGAATTAGCCAAAATAGATACTTGAGATAAAGACCGAGTGATATTTTACTGTATGATCAATTCATTTTAGTATCATTTTATCACATTGAATCTCTTGTTAATGTTTCCTGCTGTGAACTGAGGGCCCATGATTGATATTTTAATTAGACTGGATACAGCAGGCATTTCATAATTTATATTTCACACATTGTCAGTTTATTAGTGTTTGATGAGCACAGTTGCCTGCACAACAGGAGATGGGTAGAAATTTATGTTGAAAATGTTTGTTAAATATTCTGTACAGTATCATTTGCATACACTAGCAAGTTTGCAATATAATCTTTTTAAAATTATCTGCAATTCTTGAAAGATGGAGAAGGTAGACAGAACATTTTCCAAATTGATAATTTAATTTCCCTGATGTACCACAGAATCACAGAGAAGTTGATAGTTTGCAAATATTGATAATAAAACTTAAAAATTGAGAGGGTATGTTAGACCTTGAAACCTCCCCCCCCCCCCCCCCCTCCCACACACACACACATCAGTTGTGTTCTCGGAGATCTCTGTTGGAGAAATCTTTGAAAGTACACCGCAAATAGCACTATCTGGGGACTTTTGGGTGGGTGGGTCAATAGAAGGTCATTTACAGTAAATGTGGTATGTTATCTGAAATTATATTAGTTGCCACTCCTTTCAGATCATAGAATTTAGAATTGTTTGTCCCCACTCCCCCCTCCTACTCTGCTTTTTTTCCCCAACTGTACATCCCTGACAGTATGTGCGGGAAAAATAATATCTAGAATCAGGTGTGGAGCAAAACATAATAGTTATGGGCTAGATCAATTCAAATTCAATTCAGATCAAATTAGGCAAATGATCATTTCATTCTATTCAAGTGAGATAAGGCGGCAGATCTTTCATACATCTGCCCAACTGCACCTCAGACAAATAGCAAGTAAGTGTACTTGAATTGTCCATGGCATTCATTTATTAACTTTTCCAGAACCAAGATCCACTTTAAGATGTTTGATGATAAAACTTGTATTCTTTGATTTTAGCAGCGAAGTGCTGAGATATAAAAAACAATGTTGGAAAGGATTCTCAGCACCCTTTCGAACAGTGTTACATCTCTGTACTTCATTGATTAACTGATTGAGTGCTAGAAGCCACTATGATCGCTCTACTGAAAAATGCTGAAAGCCACTTTAATGGCTTTGCACTGTAGCTTGCTCTCTTCTCAGCAGCAAGAAAAAATCTTTACATGCAACTATCTTTTTTTATATAATTTATTGGAGAGTGCCTGTTGGCTCTCTCCAATAAATTGTAAAAAAACAATTATTTATGAACAAAATCTTGCACATGTAAGGTTACTTTGGCTGATAGCATGATATATTGGAAAAGAAATACTCATGTTGCAACTCACTTGTGAAAATTTTTTTAGTGCTCTACCAGTTAAAGGGAAAATTTCTTTGCATATGTTGTACAGAGTATTTTTGATTGCTCATCTCAGACTTAATTGATTACTTGACCATTCTCTTGCTTAACTCACTAATGTCAAAATATCTAAATTTCAGGCTGCAAATTTGTCCCATAATGCGACTAGAAATTTAACCAATTTAATCTTGTTCGACAGAGCTCAGTGAGCTTTGTCAAACAAGATTGAATTTTGCTTCTATTCCTAGTTGCATTATGGGAAGAAGGCTACTTGAAATTTTGGTATTTTAATATCAGTTTATGGGTTTTAAACATCGGAAAAAATGTTGCATGAAGAAAGTGTTTCTTAAAACATTCAGCATACTCCTTATAGATTGTCTGATTATCTAATGTGTAAAGTCCTGGGCATTTTTGGTCTTGACTTTCTCAGGAGTGACTTGTCATTGAGGAGTAAAGATAGCTAATGTAGTTTCCAAAACTGGATTGGCTTAAATGCATGGTGGAATTGTTGAGGCTTTCAAGAAAATATGTTATATTTAACTCATGATATCTTTGTTTAAATATTTTTGCAATAGTTATGTTTTTAAAATAGCTGATTTTGCATTTAAGATATGTCTATACAAAACAAATTTATGATGTTAAAATAATGATCCAAGAATAGGTTCTCTTTTCATTATTTCAAGATTTTTATTTAATTACACTTTGAACTCTTTCCTATGTTAATTATTTACCTGACAAATTTGCCAGAAATATGTAAAAATCTTCATTTATATATTCTGATTCTTTTTTCTTCCAGATTAAAGTTTATGACTGTCCATGTATTTGAGAATTTAAAAAAATAGTGATAATGTTCCCTGCTTTAGAAATAAACTTGTAATGATTCATCTTTTCCTTATGAATTGGCCAAATCTGCACTTGACACAAAAATTGTCACTAGTTCCTTTTTTCCCTTTTCTTCTAAATCATCAAGAAATAACTGTTGTTTTCCTTCGTTTTATGTGATATAAACCGAAAATTTTCAGCACAAGCTTCATAATTCACGTAGCGAGTTATGATTAAGCTTGTGCTGAAAATTTTTGGTTTATATCGCATAAACTGAAGGAAAACAACAGTTATTTCTTATAATTTAATCCAGCTGTAATATTAAAATATAAAAACTATGTGTACGTGAATGAAAAACTTTTAATTTTTGCAAAAGACAACAGTCGAACTCAGGAAAGTGTGCCACAAACAGGTCACGTCAATCATTGTCAATTTGTCAAATTTGACATTTCATTGGTCCGTCTCAATCAGAGTTTTGCACTATGTCATCAAGTTATTTGAAAAGTTAGTTGCCACTCAGAAAATTGAATGTGCAGTTCAGAAAAGAGGAATTAGAAATTACACCAGTTGACAAATCATTGTTTTATGTTTGTGTCAAATTTTGCGTGATTGGCAACATTTGAAAGCGTGTCACTAATTTTATGTTTCTGTGCAACTGAACAGTCGCGAATGTAGCTGCGTACAAAACTCTCATTTCGATGACCACTCATATGCATTATGTGTCTCAGTTCGAGTCCTGCATCATTCATAATTTGAATACTAGTCGCCCTGATGGAGTGTGCAGTGTAGTTTTGAGAGCATTTGGAATTCCTACTGTTGTCAGTCATAAATCTTGTGAACTGATACTGTTTCATGAGCACGGGATTGTACCAGACCGAATGTGATTCCGGGTTCATCATGGCATCTTTGGAACAATGGTTGAAGAGGCTTTTAGCAGTTTGATCTGTTTTTGAAATTAAAAGCTGAAGAGAATGCACTGGACAGAATCCATCATACGTTGCGTACATCTGCTTATCAGCTGGGGCTTCATCATTAACTACACAGAAAACTGCACAGAAAAATTATCAAGGTGGCCTGGTAATTTTCTGTGCAGTCTTATGGCTTAATTTAACATAATGTCTGTTTTGTTCATCCACCTCAAACTTTAACGAATTCACTGTTAGCTGCTGATGAAATTCTAAACCTCTTGTCACAAAATGTGCAGCTGAGTTAAACCAAACACGATAACACAACAACACAGGATTGTTTCTTGAGGGAAGGTAGGTCTGTATTTTTTCCAAATCACATTTGCCAATTATTGCTTTGTATTGGGTAGGTCTTGACAAATCATGTTTCAAATTGAATTTCAGTTTTCCGTCAAGTACATTGTTTGCTCCCTTGAAAACCTTATCCCTAACAATGTCCACATCCCTATTTATATCTTTTAAATGTCTATTTATCACTGACCTCACAGATTTCATGGTATTTTTGTGATAAACACCGGCTTGTTCAGGTGGCATTTCAGAAATTCTTTGCGAAATTTGTTCAGGTCGAGCCTCTGCATAGAAATGTTTTAAATGTTCATTCAGTTCTTCAGGCTCTACTAACTGTAGGTCCACTTCTCTGCCCAACGTTTCAACACACCAGTCATTGAACATTTTAATACCCCATTTTGTGCACTTTTTTGTTGACTTCGACTGTCTACATTCATCATATTCATTCAACTGTTCATCTAAAAACTGCACAAATCTTGGCGTTTGCTTAAATAAATTGTTAAACTCATGATTTGTCCCTTCTCTCAAATTTATAAATTCTGCCGGATCACCGATATTGAAATTTCCATACTATTCATTGGCCATTGTAAAAGAAAATCTTGAATTTGCGTGAATAAATCTGAAAAATACTTCGGAGTTTTGTTGTTTTGATTTTCGATTGCAGACGACAGATATTTAGCAAGTCACATAACAATATCATTAAAAACATTTTTTTTATTCGTCACCCACTTCAGTATATTTTTTATATTATTTATTAAATTCAATTGTTCCTGAGAAATTATCATTATATTCTCGCTGACTGGAGGCGATGAAAAATCGATCATTGATCTTTGTTTACAAGCTTGTTATCCATCTATCAGTCTGCCGTCACGCTTTCACGGTGACAATTGGATTGAGTGGGCGGGGCTTCCAGAGTCTTCAAAGTTGGAACGTGTAGACATTCCAAATCATTACGTGATTTGGTTTATACGATTTTGACGACTTTCACGTTGTATGCTTTCAACCAATCAAATGCAGAGGCGGGGCAAATGATTAAATTATTAGCTTATAACCCATTAATGAAATTGTTGTGTCAAGATCATTACATTGTAAGGGCCAGAAGCTATGGTTGAAGAAAAAGAAATAGTAAAGGTCATAAGCTATGGTTTGAAGGAAAAAAAATTTTTAGGAGTAATTCAAGAAAAAAACCCAATCTTGTTGACAACTGTAGCCAGGTAAAGGAGTGAAAAAGGAGTATTTTTTTAGAAGAATGTTAAGCATTGAGGGTCTAGTTCCAAGTTTTGCGAGCTTTCTTATCTTGGAACACATGTTGGGAGTTCAGTAGCTCAGTGGTTAGAGTATCAGACTTCAAACTGATAGGTCCATGGTTTGATCTCGACCAGGAGTAGCTGCATTGTGTCCTTGGGCAAGGCACATAATCCTGATTGTCCACATCGGAGCATGGTGGCACTGTGCTCTAAGGTGGACTGCACATCGATGGTGCACTTGTCTTCAACCAATGCTAAACTTGCATGTGCTGAGTTAGTATGTTGGTGAATCTGACAGTTGCTCGCTACTGCTTGATGGTACTATCTGGGGTATCCCGGCTTCTTCAACCTATAAAACTGTTGGACATGAGGTGATCCTGGCTGTCAAAAGTGTCATTAACCTCCAGAAAGAATAAATGGAACACATGTTTGAACATGCAGGCTATTGGTTGTCTTTCAGATGGAAGTTATAGTATCTTGATAGTGGGTTCTAATGAAGTCTTGACTACCTATATAGGCAGCTAAGAATTTACTAGACACCACTGCTATGCCCAAATGTTATCTTGTTATGAGGGAGCAAACAATAAGTAGAATTCTCCAGGTCCTTAAGGTTTAAACCTCTGCACTCTGATGTCAAAATGGTAAACTTTTCAGCAGCAAATATTTCCCATAATGCAGTTTGATATTTATTCAAATATACCTTGTTTGACAGAGCTCAGATATAATTGGTTAAATTCATAGTTAAATAAGAGAAAAACAGAGTAATGGGAGAAAATTTTGTTGCGCTACCAGAGTGCTAGGGGTGATATCCAGTTTTTGATGAAAATGAGTTTATTTTCAAAAGTTCTTGCAACAGAAAAAGAATGTTAGGAAGAAAACTTATTAAAGGTTGTAAATATTAGGTGAATATTAAGTAGATATATCATGATCATGTGATCAAATCAAGGGCATTGATATGGGAGAAGGAGAGTACTATCAACAGTTTTGACGTAAAATTTGAGTTGTTTGCTTCTTTCTTACTTACATAATAGTCTATTCGTGCCATTGGAAGTAAAAAACTGATTGTGAAGATCCTGAATCAAGTGAATAATGCCTTTTGGAAATCCATTTCAAACATTTTTCTCAAGTTTAGAGAGGGAGCGCCACTTTATAATACCTTTTATTTCATGCCTTTTCTATGTAATCCCCATCTACAGCAACACTAAACCATGTGGAAAATGAAAATCTGTTCCGCACATGTGTGTGGAACAGGAAAATCATTGACAGACTATTTTCATAAAGAAGCAAAATTTCCCTGGAATTTTCCACAAATCGTGACCACAATTACAATTTGAATCGCTAGAGATAGCTAAAAATCGTCCCCTGAGTTGCAGTGTGTTCTAAGTGCCAGTAGGCACATAGAACACATTGGAACTCAGGGGACGAAATGGTAAAATGGCTTCACCTCGCAAATTTGGTTGGCGATAAAATGTGTTCTTTTTGTTGATAGTTGTCAAATGAACTGCAGAGTGTCCTAATAATTTTTTTTATAGACACGAAGGCATGTAATAAACACAGAATGATATGCGGCCTCTCATTCTATCCTTTCGTGCTGGCACTTGTGCCATATTGATTAACCCATTCACACACATATGTCGTTCTGTGTATTTTCTACATTGCTTCACTTTTTTTTGTTGTTGTTGAGCCCCTCCATGAGAAAAAGCTATTCACACCACTGGATGAATTTGCAAAAACTATTGTTCTAAAGCAACATTCTTTGCAGGCATAACTAGGAAATCTTGTCTGTTTTATTTTGCAGGTACCTCAGGGCTTGCCTTGAGTAAAATGGTCGGAGCCTAAAAAAAGTGCCCCACATATTGAGGTCGGGGCCTTTTTGGGGCTGATTTTCCATTTTGTCCATTATTGTTAGTGCTTTTTTGTGGAAAATGTCGGGGCTTGAAAAAAAGCCCCCAGCAAGTGCTCCTCGGGGCTGATCTCGGGGCCTGGGCTGATCAGCCCCGACTCAAGGCAAGCCCTGTACCTTGTCTAATCATCAAATGTTTTTATAATTACATTAACAATCTGAGTATTGTGATAGTTGATTGGTTTAAGTACATAACCATGGATGTGACCACCATACAAAACTTTGCCTTCCTGTTGTGTTCCATCCATATTATTCTTCTAGGAGTTTTGGGACGTTGAACACTGCTTGGTATCTGTGGTAATCAAGTTATGTTTTACTGGTGTCATGAACCATTTAACACTGTAGGTAGTGGGTAAAGCTCTACATGCAGACCACTTATCCACTTCATTTCACATTTGAAAAATGACATATTTTTATACTGTACCAATGACCCAGACTTAGCTGGTGCTAACTCAAAAATATCCAGGGCCAAACACAAATTTTGCCCCCCCCCAATCCACAAAATTTGCATCAAAATCCCAAAAATCAATGTCCTATATGGGCCCCCATACTTTTGTTCACTGCGCATCAAGGAAGTACCGAAATTGGCACTAAATCTTCATTCTTTGTTTGGCCCTTCAATCAGTAACATCTCACTGATATCTGTGCTTATAATCTCAGTTAAAATGATGCCAGACACAAAATCATGAAGGAAGTGGTGGATCCAAGGATGAAATAAGAGGATGAGAGGAGGAAACAGTGGAAGGATGTGTTCAGGGCTGTAACTTATAATTTTTATGTAAAATTATTTCATGTTCCCTAATTTCGGGGCATGGGCCTGATGTTTTCATTCTTGCTATGAAATCTCCACTGTTTGTTCAGTGTTTCCTCTCTCCCTTTCCTTGATACCCCCTGGCTGATCTCCCATGCTTTTGGCATAATTTTTGAAAATTTTTTATTGAAATTTCTTGGGAGTTTTAGCATAGTTACAGAATGTTTATTCTGTTTTCCCCATGGTCACATCCTCACCCTAGGGGTGTTCAGGCATTTTGGTCATGCATCTACCATCCGATGTACTGCAGTTTCTTCTGTGGATGTTTCTGTTTTACATCGGATAGTGTTTTAAAATTGGTTACTGATTTCGGGCCATATTTTCAGTGCCTGGAGTCTTGTTTCCGGTTTTTATTCACTTTTGTTTACGTTGACAACGGTTACTTCTGACAGTGATTCCTTGTCTTCTATAAGGTTTTGTTTATAGCCAGATACGTTAATATTGTCCATAAGTGTAACATTAATTTTTAGATATGTTTTAAAATTTTTGTCCACACTTAGGCTTTTTTTGGGATCCATTTGGGCTCATCGTTCCCTTTGGGAACTTAGGCTCATCTCAAAATTTTTTTCGAAAATTTTTTCTTTTGAATTATTTTTCAAAATTTTTGTAATGGATTATATTATTATTATGTATCTTTGTATTTTCAAAGGTTAGTGCGAGTACTACAGCTGTTTAATATTTTTTTAAATATGAAAGAATACATGTATTGTTCAAATTGTAAATCGAGGAAGTCTTCCTCTGATTCTCATGTTCATTGTATTTGCTGTAGTCAATGTAATCGCACTAATTCTTGCTCAGTGTGTGCCAATTGGGATGACAAACATTGGAGATGTGTTTCAAGGTATATTGTTAGTGGTGAGAGGTTCATGCCAGTGTAACAGTTTATCTTCCCCCACTGGTTTATCTTCCCCCCCCCCCCCCCCCCAACGTGAATTTTTTTTATCTTTCAATTTAATCACAGAACCTTTTAAAGAATTTGCTTTAGTACCCCTCTGTTATATTAAAAATAATAAATAATAATAAATACAGTTTAGAGCCATGACTCCACGCAAATGTGCTCTCAGGCTTTACAAATTTAAAAAATAAATAAAGTCAGCTCTGTGTTAATCATAAATTTAGAAGGACAATTTATGTATAGGTTTTACCAAATAAGTGCGTCTTAAGGTTAGTTTTGAAGGTCTGATATGTTTGTGGTGATTTCAAGTGATCAGGCAGATTGTTCCAGAGAAGAGGTCCGGCAACGGAGAAGGCTCGATTTCCAGCAGTTACAAGGGTACTGGTCTTGTGACAAAGATTATTTGTGAAGGAGGATCTCAGAGATCGTGTGGGAATGTATCGTTGAAGTAATTTGCTGAGATATGTAGGGGCCAATCCATTTAGACATTTATAGACAGTTACGATGATTTTGAAATCAATGCGTTTTTCAATGGGTAGCCAATGAAGATGGTACAGTAAGGGTGTTATATGACACGATTTCCTCCTTTTAAGAATCAATCAGGCAGCACAGTTTTGGACAAGCTGCAGCTTATGTAGTAGGGACCGTTTACATCTGTACGTTAAGGAATTGCAGTAGTCCAGGCGACTGGTGACAAACGCATTAACTAACTGTTTGGCGACATCATCGTCAACCACGATGCGCACCCTGCTGATGTTTCGTAAGTGATAATATGATGTCCGACACACCTGTGTGACATGATAGTCAGCAGACAGTGTCGCATCCATGAAAAATCCGAGGTTACGCACCATGGTGGATGGAAAGATCAGATTGCCATCAAAATTTGGATAAATACGGGACAGCTTCGAAAGCTGGCCACGTAATCCAATGTAGATAACTTCGGTTTTGTCCGGCTTGAGCTTAAGAAAGTTTAACGTCATCCACGACTTAATGTCATCTACACAATGTTCTAACGAGTGAACTGCATACACCTCTTGGTGGGCTCTAAAATGAATGTAGAGTTGTGTGTCGTCTGCATAAAAATGAAAATCAAGTCCGTGCTTACGAATTATGTCGCCCAATGGCAGGACATATATAACATACAACAGAGGCCCAAGGACGGACCCCTGTGGTACACCAAACTCTAATGGAACCTCAGTGGAATAGGTACCGTTTACATTTACTCTTAGTGTCCGATCAGAAAGATACGATTTAAACCACTCATGTGCTGTTCCACTGATGCCTATTCTAGTCATAAGGATATTAAGAAGCACTGCATGGTCAATGGTATCAAACGCAGCACTTAAATCCAGTAGAACAAGACAAGAAACCTCCTTATGGTCCATAGACAACAAGATGTCATTCTGGACACGCAGGAGTGCTGTTTCCGTACTACTAAGTGGCGTATAGGCAGATTGGAATTCTTCTGACAACGAACATTGTGACAGATGTTCCCGTAGCTGTTTCGACACTGCACGTTCTAATAGCTTGGAAACAAAACTTAAGTTGGATACAGGGCGGTAGTTTTTCAGAATTTCGGGATCAAGTGACGGTTTTTTAAGAAGAGGGGTAACAAAAGCCTGTTTCATGGTCGATGGAAATACTCCAGATGATAGTGATGTGTTGACGATTTCCAACAACCAAGGAACAAAAGCAGGTAGGCATGATTTTAGCAACTTCGTAGGAATGATATCTAAAGGGCATTGTTTGGATGGCGATTTTCGTACCAGGGTACAAATGTCACCCTCAGATAATGGTAGGAATGAATGGAAGTTTACAACGTTCACCAAAGGTCTATTCTGTGTGTTTACAACATCGGACTGGCAGAGGATGCTTTGGGCCAATCCAGATCGTATGGTTGCGATTTTTTCATGGAAGAATGTAGCAAACTTGTCTGCAATCTCAAGGTCACATTTACGATCTGGTAGAATTGAAGTACCCTTCATGTGCAATAATTTGTCCATAACGTCCGAGAGAACACGAGGACGTCGTATGTTGTCTTTCACGACAGCTGAAAAATACAATTTCTTCGCATTTATCACAAGTTCGTTCATGTGATTCCGTTGGCGGACATATATTTCACGATGAACTGTTAATTTTGTTTTCCTCCAATTCAATTCAAGTGTACGACGGTTTTGTTTGGCATCTCTGATTTCATCCGTAAACCAGGGAGCTACCTGACGTTTAGTCACTGACTTTGTTTGAAGTGGGGCAAATTTATCAATAAGTTCCGTTGACATTTTGTTGAATTCTCCAACTAAAGATTCAGTGTCAGATTGGGATATTTCTTTGGTTACTGGGTATACCGATGACATGAACTCAGCAGGCTCGATATGTCTATATTTCCGGTATGCAATTTTGGCTCTTTGTGATGGTGAAACGGGCAACATAATGTCGAATGAGACAAGGTGATGGTCACTTAGTGCCACATCGATGACTTCAATGTTAGTTAGCATGTGCTTGTCAGTCTCACGTGTGATGAGAAGATCCAATACATGACCCTTCCTGTGGGTAGGCTTGTTAACGTGTTGATACAGTCCCATAGTATTTAAAAAGCATGAGGGGCAATTTGAAAACTTGTTAGTCTGGCCTTGAGAGTGCGGCAACAAACCCTATATTTTGATATGTTTTTTTTATTTGAAAATATGAATAAAATTCTCATCAGTATCGTTGTATGAGCCAAAAAAATAATTTAAAAACTTTGAATGTCAGTTGGGGGGACCATGACCTCCCTCCCCCTCCCCACCCCATCAGAATATTTGTCACTTTTTACAACAAGCACAGGAATCTTGAGAATGGAAAATATAGCAAAAAATCAGAAGAAAACCAACGGTTTGTGACTCAGGTGTGGGGTGGATAAGATAATTTCTGAGTAAATAAAGAAAAAACATCTTTCGGTTGAGAACTTTTATTATCATAACAATAACAACTATGTAAACTACAGCATCAAATTCAAACAAAATATCTAGCACTTGATAGAGTCAACAAAGCCCTCAATGAATTTCTCTTCAAAATGAGGATATGAGCAGTAAAACAAACTTACAAGTGGAAACTATGAATCTTAATATAAGATTAAATTCTCTACAAAATGGTGGTTTGCCCTAAAGAAAAGACATTTGTCAGTTTCAAGTGTCAGGTGTGTGTGTGTGTGTGTGTGTGGGGAGGGGGGGTCACGACATCTTCCCTACACCCCCACCCACCCACCCATCCCCACCCCCACTCACAACAACCTGAATTTTTTTCTCTTCCAACTTAAGACATATGAATCGGAAAACAATAACCTGAATGTTTTTCTTTTTCAACAACTTAGACATAGGAATCATTATACTCACATTTTTAAGTTGTTAAAATAGAAAAATTTTGACTAGGGTAGACGATACTGTAACCAGTTTATCTTACCTCCCACATGACACTGGAAACTGAAACACAAACTAACAAGTGGGAAATATGAATCTTAATATAAGATTAAATTCTCTACAAAATAGTGGTTTGCCCTATAAAAAAAGACATTTGTCAATTTCAAGTGTCAGGTGGGGGGGAAGATAAACTGGTCACGACATCTCCCCCCCCCTCACTCACAACCCCACCCCATCCGATGAATTATCTGTTAACAATTTCTTCAAAAGAGTCTTAAAAATTATGGATTGAGGTAAAAAATGAACATCTCTTTGTGTACTAACTTTGAGTGTTGGGTGGGGGGTAAGATAAACTGGTCATGATATCTCTCTCCACACCTCAAAATTTTGCCTTTTTAACAGCTTGAGCATATGAAACTTAAAAATAGAAAATACATATGAAATTCTCTTCAAAATGGTGGTTTGAGCTAAAAACAATTTTTTTGTAACTTTGTGTGTCGGGTGGGGGGTAAGATAAACTGGTCATGATATCTCTCCCCCCCCCCCCCAACACGACCCACCTGAAAATTTTTCCTTTCTAACAGCTTAAGCATATGAATCTTAAAAATAGACAATACAGATGAAATTCTCTTTAAAATTGTGTTTTGAGCACACACAAAAATCATGACTTTGTCAAGAGTGTTGGTTAGGGGTAAGATAAACTGGTCACAATATCTGTTCCCTTCTAACAGCTTAAGTATGTGAATCATAAAAATAAAAAATAGATCAGATTCTCTTCAAAATAGTGGTTTGAGCTAAAAACAATTTTTGTGTAACTTTGAGTGTTGGGTGGGGGTAAGATAAACGGGTCACGATATCTTCCCCCCACCCACCAAAAATGTTTCATTCTAACAGCTTGAGCACATGAATCTTAAAAACAGAAAATATAGATGAAATTCTCTTCAAAATAGTGATTTGAGGTAAAAAAAAAAATGGGGGTAACTTCGAGTGTCAGGTGGGGAAAAGATAAATTGATCAGGATATTTCCCCCCCAACCCTCTACAACTGAAATTATTCTCTTTGTCACATCTTTAGCAAATAAATCTTAATATTGAAAAATACAGGTGAAATTCTCTTCAAAATAGTAGTTTGAGTGAAAATAAAAAAAAATTAGCAACATCGGGCGACATGTTTAAAAAATGTTTTTTGCATATATCCCAGGGGATATTTTGAGAAAAAAAACACAAGTTCTTCTTGTGCAATTTTCTTCTATTAACAACATATTCAAATGAATCTTGAAAATGGAAATTTGTTTAATATTCCACTCACAATGCTAATTTGGGCTAAAATGTTTTTTTTTTTATTTTGGGCATCTAGCTCTCTCACATACTGACCAATGAGTTTTTCAATGCTCACTTGATGCTTTTTTAATATCACACACAAGTGAACAAGCAAATTCTAAAAAAAGATTTGGTAAAAATCTGAATGGTAAAAAAATTCAGGTGGGGGGGAAGATAAACCAGATGGGGAGGAAGATAAAAGGGGGTGGGGGGGGGAGTTGTACATGGGGGGAAGATATCGTAGTACACCAGTCCTCTTGCCACAGGGTTACTCTAGTTTTTCAGTATCTTTTTCAGAGGAACAAGAACAGGGTGATGTTTCCGTGATGTCTTCAGGAAGTGCGCTACCGTCATCGCAATCAAATGAAGAGCTAGCGGCAAAAGTGCTCAACGAAATACGACACGTGCCTAGATCCTTAGTAGGATTGATGACCTTGTCGCCAGCTAGCTCGCCTGGTGAAGCTATCACTCGTAAAGTAGGTGATGTGACGCCAGGTTCCTCTGTTGCAGACCAGGAGAGGAGAAGGGGTGTTGTGAGCACTATAAACTCGGATCACGCACACCCGGCTACGACGGATCGGAGGATGGAATGGAGGAAGCCAGTCAGTCCAGTAGCTAGCTCGTTCAGGTCTACCCGGACCGCGAGCGAGAGAGGTCCCTCTCTCTTACAACATCTGGGGCCAGATGTTGTTGTACGTAACATTCGTCAGTCGGAGCATACGTCCACTCCTCCTGCTCGGGACGCTCCATCGCATAGACAGCCGAGCGTGGCTAGTCTATTGGCTTCCTCTTCCACACGTCAGCACACACGACTGCACCTTGGCTACGTTACCACAGATATCCAGCCTGCTTCGCTGATCAGGGATTCCACGTCAACCAGGTCACTCCATCCGGTAGCCAAGGGCTCAAAGCCTTACCAGTCGGGACGTTCGCATAAAAGAATTATTCAAGAGGTACCATCCCAGGAGCTTCCAGCGGCTAAACAACGTAAGACCGCAGCTCCACAGGTCTCCGTGACGGACTTGCTATCTCAGATAGCACAACTTATTGCAGCATCCCAGCAACCTTCAGAAACTCTTTCAGATCAGGAACTGTCTGAGGAAGCTGCGTCAGTACTCTTCCCTGCAGTGTCAGAAAGGGACGACCGAGATTCACATTTGGTCCAGTCGGATAGTGAAAGGGAATCTGTGGTGCTGGATTTTTCCCTTCTAGAACAACATAAGGTGGCCATAGATTTCATGCGGCAACACCTTCCAGAAGTTGTTCCTCCGGACCAGAGAGCTGCGATACCAGATAAGAGACTGATAGTGTCACTGGACACAGACTTTTTCGGCCGGGCTAAGGACGTCACACCAGAGTTTCCGGCCCAGTCCAGAAATGTCTCACGGACATTTGAATTGCTGAATGACGCTATTTTCAAGCTAGCCTCTAAGACTGGCAGATCCAGTTTCTTATCATCTCATGCCCTACATCTACCGTTCATCAATAGCAGAAATAAATATGAAACGGCAGGAGAGGGCGTTCCGAGAGTTCCTCTGCATTTAGACGACCAGGCAGAAGATTTGGAGTTGTCTTTGCCGGCATGTCGATTCTCTCCAGTACGTTGGAAATGACAATCTCGTCTAACAGAGCCAGTTTAGACGCCTTATCTTACGCAGATCACCTTACCAGAGCGTTATCACAATGTCTCGATGGAAAAGAATTCCAGAATGTTCAAACTTCCTTGAGAGTTCTTTCGAGGGCAGTAGCATATTCCACGTATAACTCCGCCCTTTCAGTGGCAAATTTGGAGTTAGTCAGATGTGATGCTGCCCTGGCTTCATCCACAAGAGTGGACTCTAAGGTGAAAAACTCTCTTCGAGTCGCTCCGGTTTCAGGAGAGCTTCTCTTCGATGGTAAGCTTTCGCTAATCTGCGATCAGATTACTAAGAAAGCTTCAGACTCTCTACTCTTTAAGTCTGTTTCGAATAAACAGGACTCAGCAGAGAGGAGTAAGTCAGGGACTTCTGGGGCGCATACGTCCAAGGGAAGTTCCTATAGAGGTTCTAAGAAAACCTCTACGTCTTAACTCTAGAGACCGTCAGAGTAGTGACTGAGGTAGGAAACGTAATGCTGGCCGAGACAACCGGTCAGATGCCCCCTAGGTCGACTGGTCGAGGTTCAGTTCGGGGAGGACATAGTTTCTCCTCCCGCAAGCCTCACAGGTCCAGGAGGTGATGGTCAGAACCTCTATTGCGCTCCTGTGGGCAGAAGGCTGTCAAGATTCTTAACCACTTGGTTGTCAATTACGGACAACTAAAACTGTCCTTCAGAGAAAAACCTCTGTTAACATGAAGTCCACGATGGACTCAGCTTCCGTCAAATCTTCAGAAGAGAGATTCGCTTCTATCAGAGGTGCAATCTCTTCTGGAGAAGAACACAATAGAGGTCGTAGAAAACCATGAATTTCCCGTTTTTTTACAGTCACCTGTTCCTGGTACCAAAACCAGATGGCTCGTTCCGTCCAGTTATAGATCTAAGCTGGATAAACAAGCTGATCGTGGCTCCGAAATTTTATATGGAGACCATCCGATCTGTGAGAGCGAGCATAGATCTCAATGATGCGTACTTTCACGTCATGGTACATCCGGCGTTCAGAAAGTACCTTCGCTTCGCTGTCCTAGGAGTCGTTTATCAGTTCCGAGTAATGTGCTTCGGACTGAATCTAGCACCCTGGGCCTTCACTCGAATAATGAACTCGGTAATGACTCATTTCCGAGCTCATTCGTCTGCGGTAACGTCGGCCTACTTGGACGACATTCTTCAGAGGTATGGCGACAGATTAACGTTTCAGAACGATGTTCAGAGTCTGTTTCAACTGCTCCAACATCTCGGCTTCATAGTAAACGAAAAGAAGTCGGATCTAGTTCCGAGTTCCGTCCAAGTCGTTCATTCACTTGGGAATGAGCTTCGAGACGCACAACAATCTGGTTTGTCTGCCGTTACCCAGAGCAAAGTTAGTCAGTTCTTACGCTCGCTTTTGTCTTCACTCAGATGTAGTAACAGAGAGAGAATTCATGCGACTGATAGGTTTGTGCTGAGCCGTCGCGGATCTTATTCCGATGGGGCGCCTACGCACTCGTCCACTCCAGATATTTTTTACTCAGAATTGGAGTGTGAAGATTCATTCGCTCGAAACGAACATCATCTTGTCGAACCAAGTAAAACAAGAGATTCAGACTTGGGCAGATATTCAGTGGTTAACTCAGGGAGTGCCACTGCAACTGCCGGATCCGATTTTTACGATTATAACGGATGCGAGTCAAACAGGTTGGGGCACGACTTTGAGCCCAACAGATTCGAGGTGCCAGGGTCTTTGGGATCCGCAATTCTTAAATAAGCACATAAACATCAAAGAGATGATGTCAGTTTGGCTTTCGCTACATCATTAGATGAACATTATTCAGAATTCACATGTTCATATTCTGTACGACAATTCGACAGTAGTAGCGTTCGGAACCAGGGAGGCACTCATTCCATTCCGTTGTTCAACTTAATGGAGAGAATCCTGTTTGTCCTAGAGCATCAGGTTCTTCTGTCGGTCCGTCATATTCCGGGTCGTCTGAACGTTCTAGCGGACTCCCTTTCTCGGAAAGGTCATATGTTGCCGTCAGAATGGACTCTCAATAAACGAGAATTCAATCAGATCTGCTACCAATGGGATTGTCCAATGATAGACTTGTTTGCGACGCATCTCAACAATCAGTTGCAGACGTATGTCTCGCCATGCCCAGATCCTTGAGCGTTCGCAGTAGATGCTCTCTCGATCTCTTGGGATGGAATGATAGGATACGCGTATCCTCCAGCTCCGTTGATTCAACAGATATTGCTAAAAATCAAGATTCTGTTGGTAGCATCTCTGTCACCCCAGAGACCATGGATAAATCTTCTCAGGTGTCTGTTATGGGACATTCCTCGGAAGCTTCCTCCATGGGAGGACCTTCTTTTGCAGGGGAAATCGCGGACACTGCATCACAACCCACAAGGTCTCAACCTTCACGTATTTCCATTGTGCGGTCCTTCTTGCACGGCAATCATTTTACAGGACGAGCAGTGGATGCAATTTCTAACTGTAGGAGGACCTCCTCTTTGCTAAATTCTCCTGCTAAGTGGAAGGTTTTTCTCGTTGGTGTAGGGATCATTCTATTGATATCTATGATCCCTCCATTCCAAACATTGCTAATTTTTTGGTCAACTTGTTTGACGAGATCAAACTGCAGCCAATAACTATTAAGGGTTATAGGTCTATGCTATCGGATACTTAATGCTCATGATAGCATACAAATTGGATCTAATGTCTCTTTATCTAAGTTAGTTAAAAACTTTTCGATAAATAGACCTAGAACCCTTAGGTTAATTCCTAAGTGGAATTTAGCTTGGGTTATTCAGAAGCTAAAAGAAGCGCCATTTGAACCCCTTGACATGGTATACTTCAAATACTTATCTTATAAGACAGCTTTTCTCTTAGCTTTCTCTTCTGCAAGAAGAGTTAGTGAGCTTCATGCACTATCTGTTGATGATTCTCACTATCGTAGTGTTGGTTATACTATTACTTTGACCACTAATGTTGGATTTTTGGCTAAGAATCAGGCTCCTAATAAGTATCCTGAGCCTATTGTTATTAAGGCTCTTCCATCCTCAGATGGCCTTAAGCCTTTACTATGTCCAGTTAGAGCTATGCGTATTTACAAATGTAGATCTGAGTTTATCAGAAAGGGATGTAAACGTTTCTTTCTGTCTCTGCTGCCTAATAGAAGGGACATTACGGTCCATTCTATTTCAAGGTGGATTCAATTAACTATTCGTACTGCTTATGAAAAATTATCTTCTACTCAGCAGTCTGTGCTTAAGATTTCAGCGCATGAAGTGAGAGCGCTGTCTACATCTTGGGCTTATGCTAATAGTATTGCTATTACCGATTTGATGAAGGCTGCATACTGGTCTCAGCCTTCTGCGGTCACGAATTTTTACCTTAGAAATATTGAGTCTATTTCTGGTGACCTGCGTTGTTTAGGTCTGTTATCTGTTGCTCAGAATGTCGTCCACTAAAAAGTTGCAACTATAGTTATGCAGGCTTCCTGTTCCAGCAGTGACTCTGTCCTGCTGCCCTCCTCATGCTGGGGTGATTGACCCAGAGGAAGGGGAGGGGGGGGGGGGATGGTGTTCCCTTATATCACCTGCTTTATAGTGAAAAGCAAGGGAATACCTCCTCTGGAGTCAGTAATTCTGAGTCGGTGCTGGGATGGTCTTAAAGTGTAAAGCTAATGTTTATCTCATTTATGTAGTATTTTTAAAGTGTAGCTCGGTGTGAAGCATTTGTATATGTCACGTGCATACGAGCGTTAATATACAATCCTCAGACACTTTTAAATGAGTATAAAAAGTCTCATTCTCTGGACTATCTTTATTTATTGGCTTTCCTTTTAAAAAATTAGTATAATGGGTTATACTGGATGTTAATAGAGATCATTGATGTTATTGTGCTCAATTACGGATTGGTAACGTGTATTTCTTATTTTGTATAAACAAGAAAGATACATGTAAATCCTGTTTCTCCTTGAGGGGATAATTCTGTTTACATGTAATTGAGCCTATTGGATTTTCCTTTATGTCCTAGGCCATCCAGCCTTTTTTCTATTCAGCTAAGTCTGGGTCATTGGTACAGTATAAAAATGTTAAAAAATTTATAGTAATTTATATATTTTTTATACTTACCAATGACCCAGATGGGGATGGCCATGAGTTGGGAACTCATACCTCCCCGCTGATTACATAACACTTACCAGGCATGGTTGTAAGAATGAAGATTTGGCGCCAATTTCGGTACTTCTTTGACACTGTGCATGCGCAGTGGACAAAAGTATGGAGGACCAAATAGGACATTGATTTTTATACGCCCGTTTGAAAAACGGGACGTATTATAGTATGGCGTTGTCCATCCGTCTGTCCGTCCGTTTGGTTTCCGAACAATAACTTTAGTATTTGTTTTCCGATCGGCTCCAAATTTGGTATGTGGTTTAATCACAACAAAATACAGGTCAAGTTCGAATATGGGATCGGTCCGAACATTTTTCGCCTGAATTATGGCCCCTGTTGGACTTAGAATTCGTCAAATATTTGGTTTCCGGATGATAACTTTAGTATTTGTTTTCCGATCGGCTCCAAATTCGGTATGTGGTTTAATCACAACAAAATACAGGTCAAGTTTGAATATGGGGTCGGTCTGAACAATTTTTGCCTGAATTATGGCCCCTGGCCCCTGTTGGACTTAGAATTCGTCAAATATTTGGTTTCCGGATGGTAACTTTAGTATTTGTTTTCCGATCGGCTCCAAACTTGGTATGTGGTTTAATCACAACAAAATACAGGTCAAGTTCGAATATGGGGTCGGTCTGAACAATTTTTGCCTGAATTATGGCCCCTGTTGGACTTAGAATTCTTCGTCAAATATTTGGTTTCCGGATGATAACTTTAGTATTTGTTTTTCGATTGGCTTCAAACTTGTTAGTCTTTTTCTCAAATGACTGAAAAATTTAGTCATTTCACAAAATCACTGATTTCAAAGTCTGACCGTAACATATATATATGTGCCAGTATAAATTTCTCACACTCTAAAAAAATTGCAAATGTGTTAAAATGGTACAATTTGAACAGTTCACGGGCGTATGATGCAATGCCCAGCGGTGCTCTTGTTTTGATTTTGATGCAAATTTTGGGGATTGGGGGGGGGGGGGGGGGAAATTTGTGTGTGGCCCTGGATATTTTTGAGTTAGCACAAAAAATTTGTGTGTGGCCCTGGATATTTTTGAGTTAGCATCAGCTAAGTCTGGGTCATTGGTAAGTATAAAAAATATATAAATTACTATCAATTTTTTAACATTTTGTTCAAATCAACCCTATCTGGTGATATATAGGGATATCACAAGGCCTCACTTTTCTTCACTCTGGGTAATGGGAAAAATGATTTTTTTAAAAATCTCAAGAAAAATTAGACCAAATGCTTTCAACTTTGTAAGGTTTGTTTCAAGTTTGTTGAAAATAAGTTCCTTGTTTTATATTTGGGGGTCTTATGAAACCAATATTTGAATACTGTTGGTCATGGGGAAAACAATGAAAAAATTGTTTATCTCACCAGCCACTTGTTCAGATACTTAATGCTTGACATAAATATCTTTGTCATCACCATACTCCTTGAAAGTCAGTTTGAAAATTTGATTGTATCATACCTGCACATCTTGGCTGTAAAGTAGCTATGCTCACATGCTCACCGTCTTTATTTCTCCATATCTATTTATTTGGATTTGTTATAGGATATCTGTTAACCCTTTAACCAATGCACAAAATATCAAAATTTGTTTTACTTTTTTAAAACAAAATTCAGCAAAACCGTAGTATGTGACCCCTCATTGGAATGAACTTGATGAGCTTGTTCCAATGAGGTGTCACATGATATTGTTTTGTTGAATTTAAATTTTTTGAAAGATATTTTTCAACTGCTCAGTATGTAAATTACTTGACCCGATGACGGCGACTTGTTGGGTAAAAGGTTTATATGGATTTCTTGTCTGTAGGTTAGCTTTTATTCATTGTAGGGCATCTGTTATTTGGGTATCTGATTGGAATGGAAAGTGCTTGTTCCATTGAGTGGTCAATAGTTATGTTTATGAGAAAAGAAAAATTAGAGAAAAATAGATTGTTTTGAAAGTTTGTTGAGTTTACCGACTGGAATTGTGTTAGCTAAATTGTAAATCATTCCACTTTCTGTGATAGTTAACCCTTCACCTAATGTCATAGCCATAACCTGCCAGTGCTATTAATATCACCTTTCAAATTTACATTTTTATTTTTGCCTAAAAAAAAAGAAGCTTGACCTGTCATTGGAATGAGCTATTTAAACTTGTTCCATTGAGGAGTCATCAGCTTTGTTTTTGAGGGAAAATTGAAAATTTTTAGTTAACTCTTTTGCTGCTATAGATCCATACATCACTTTGTTATTCTCAATATAATGCATGTTGTAAGAAATGTATGCGACAGATGATATGACTTTATCTATATATTCCACCATTTTTCACTTTTTATGGAAATACCCATGGCAACAATATTCTCAGTCACCTTTTTGATGTTTTGAAAATGTGAAGAGGACTCAAAAAAAGTTAGAATTACCTTCTTGATGTTCTTCAAACATAAGCATGACTTGAAAAAAGTCTTGTCAAATAGGAGCTAAATTCAAGTGTTGAGACACTTGAAAACAGACGGCTTTTCAAATGGGATTTTGGGAGTGTAGGTGGGGATACCACTGCCATGACTGTTAATTTTAGATTCAAAGAATCAGTCATCGTAGTTGACAGTTAGTTGAATATTCATCCATAATATGTACCCATTATAACATAAACATCACAATATGAAACATATAGAGCTGAACCTCATTGAATGGTATGGGAACTGTATTCAGTACAAGAGAAAACATGCCCTCAAAATTGTTAATTTTAACATAGGAATACATGGTGATGTGGCCGCAATAATATTAATTAACAAATTTGACATTGTTTTGTCTTTAGCTCAACTTTGGCGAAGCCAAATTTGAGGTATTGTCATGGCCCATCGTCCGTCCGTCGTGCCGTACACACGGTTCGGGCTAGAGGCCGCATTTATGAACCGATCTTTACGAAACTTCTTGGGTACCTTTGTTATCATCGTGAGACGAGAACGATTGTTTTGGGGTCCGGTCCGAAATTTAAGACGGCTGCTGGCAGCCATTTTGTACCAAAATTAGGTGCAATCAGATTTTTGCGCAGAACTTCAATATGAAAGCTCCGATTTGAATAATTTTTTTGTATGAATGTTTAGTACCATGGGATACATCACATATAATGCAGGTTTTTTTTCTCGTGCGTAAATTATGCAAATTAGACTACTTTGATTTATTTAGTGTTACTTTCAGCACTGTAAGTGCAAATGCCAATACCACTCGGGCTAGAGGCCGTATTTATGAACCGATCTTTACAAAACTTCTTGGGTACCTTTGTTATCACCGTGGGACGAGAACGAGTGTTTTTGGGTCTGGTCTAAAATTCAAGATGGCCACTGGCGGCCATTTTGTACAAAATTAGGTGCAATCAGATTTTTGCACAGAACTTCCACATGGAAGCGCTGATTTGAATAATTTTCTGTGTGAATGTTTAGTACCATGGGATACATCACATATAATACAGGGTTTTTTCTCATGCATAAATTATGCCAATTAGACTAACTTTGATCTGTTTAATGTTACTTTCAGCACTGAAACTGCAAATGCCAATACGGCTCGGGCTAGAGGCCGTATTTATGAACCGATCTTTACGAAACTTCTTGGGTACCTTTGTTATCACCTTGAGATGAGAACGAGTGTTTTTGGGTGCAGTCCGAAATTCAAGATGGCTGCCAGCAGCCATTTTGTATCAAAATTAGTGCAATCAGTTTTTTGTACAGAACTTTTGTATGAAAGTTCTGATTTGAATAAATTTCTGTCTGAATGTTTAGTAACATGGAATACATCACATATAATACAGGTTTTTTTCTCGTGCAAAAATTATGCAAATTAGATGAACTTTGATTTATTCAGTGCTACTTATACACAGTAAGTGCACATGGCGGGCCATGATAGTACCTCAAATTTGGCTTCACCAAAGTTGAGCTAAAAAATTAGTTATTCAAGAATTTTGTTTGCAAGTGTCATCTGCATTTCGTGTTAGGTAAAGGGTTAAACTCGACTTCCCCAATATATGCTTCAGCACAAGATGTTACCAATTTGCACAGTAACGAGGGGTGTTAATCATGAAATTTTTTCAAGGAATCTTCTACATGTAATCTTCTAGTCATTTTAAGGAAAGGGTAAAACTTAGGAGATAAAACAATAGCTACTGCAATACAGTCAATGATACGACAGTGGTTGGCAGTGTCCAACATGTATTAATGCCATCTACATTTCATCATATACAACCATTTCATCTAAACAAACCAAATACATACCAATTTTTCCATCCACAACAACAGACTATCATATATAGAGGATATGGAATGAGTGTTTTTCTCATATAATATTTATGAAACGAGTCTAAGAATTTTCCATTTGGGTGAGCCGAAACGGAAAATTCGGACGAGTTTCATAAATATTATATGAGAAAAACACTCATTTCATATTCTGTTTATCATATGACACACACATGCTCAAATTAGCCACTTAGTATGACTTCTTAACCCATCACCTAACTTGAGTTGCAGACGGCACTTGGAAAAAACATCCTTGTATAACTAAAAAATGTTCATATTTTGCTTAACATAGGTTATGACCCCTCATTGGAACGAGCGTGACACGCTAGTTCCAATGAGGGGGTCATAACCTATGTTTTGGAAGCAAAAAGTGAAAATATAAAAAAAATGAATGGCATTTTTCTTGTATTGCACGAGATGGTTTTTGCCGTTACGTTAGGTAAAAGATTAATAAAATATAACCCACCCTAAATAGGACAGATAACGTAAATTCTCCCTACTGAAATTATGCAAATGTGACCCAGTTGTATTTTGTTCAGCCAATCAAATTGTCTAGTTTTCAAATTGACCAATGAAATTGATGGAAGGCTTTATTAAGTTTATTTATCACTGATTAATATGAAAACAAAATATCAAATGTTTTAAAGTGAACCAAACGGTCGAGTCATATGATAAAGTGTTATATTACACCTATATGGAGAAAGTGCCTGTGCACTATACCAGTCAAACTCCAGTTTTCAACCCATTGTTTCCAAAAGATGCATGTCAGTACAAAATTAGTTGATCTGTGTAAAGCTCAACAGGAGCTTAAGTGATCACCTTCCATCTGTCATCCAACATCTGGCGGTAAACAAAATTAATTTCTTTAAAACACTGGGCTAAATTCAAATTTGTGGCATGTTCTCCATGGCCTGGTGAGTCAACTTTGTTCAAATCGGTCAACCCCACTCCCTTCTTTGGCACCTCTTAAAGGGAGATAACTCAAAAACACACTGAAAAATCTTCTCCAGAACCACCATATTTTTATATTTGGAATAAAATATTCTTGGGGGTGGGGGTGGAGGGGGGGGGGGGGGAGTAGCAGTGTCAGATTGAAGTTTCTTCAATCAAGTCACTGGGTTCATATTTGGTCTCCATTTGAAAGCAATTTTCGGAATATTCCTAAAGATCGCCTTCATATCCAACAGACAATGACATCTAGATTATGGTTACTCAAAGTGTTATGCTCGACTGATGTTGGGGGACACAACAGGGGTTTGAAATTTAACATAGAACCCTAAGGAGAATTTACTTTTCATTTGTTTAAATGAATTCTGCCTACGAGTGATGGGGCGATTGTGGTCACAGTCAAATTTAGTCAGATATCTATGTGGGTGGATAAGATTAACGTTTGTTTAAATGGGACCATCAGGCTATATGAGCCTGGGTGGGGTCCATTGGATGGATTTTGGGTTGGTTTTTTTTCAAGATTTCAAGTGTTTATGTGCAAAAAACCTTTTTGTGCCCAACTGACACATTCCCCTACAAGTGATTTTTTTCCTTTTTTTTTTTTTTTTTTTTTTTTTTTCTTTTTTACATATAATCATCCAGTATCCTTCAACACTTGTTTTAAAAAAAAAAAAAAAAATACCCAATGGATCACCTATACAGACAGCCAACACTTGACTGGAACCCACTGCAAGGGGAACTTGAATATTGTTATGAAAACTTTCATGTATTTGCACAGTGAAACACCTCTTTTGAGGCTACAAAGTTCATCACAGTTGACATGAGGCTTGGAGGGTTAAGCTGATGACATGTTCTTGGGCGTCAAATTTCAAATATATTGTATAACATTGCATCAGCAAATGTAAAGATACACTAAAGCCACCGTGACACTTGCACGACAGAGGTGGAATGAAGAGGCACGCATTGTGGCGTGCCAATGAAGGAACTAGTCATGGAAGTGTGCTTGGGGCTTCATGCCAGTGTATGCCAGGCCAGGGCCAAAATTTTCAAAAATAAATTTTGAGGTGTCACAACATCTGAGTGTCACTGCTTGGTAATGCATGCCTCCGTGGCAACGTAAACACCAGTGGAACGCAATGGTACACACAGATTGTGCATAGTTTAACAATGTCTTTATACACATGTGACCACTTTAGCGTCCCAATGTGTGAGCAGTCGCACCCCAAATTCCTCCACAATGACTTCACACATGCGCAACTATGGCATGTCAATGAATAACCATTCATGCCCTGGCATGACAACCTCGCAACTAATGCACAAATAGTGCGTACTCTTGACGCAACTGTGGCATAATGATAATTGCCATGGTGTGCCATAGATGTGTCACATGTTAGTGGCAGATGTGGACATAGTTCGTAACTAATGTGTGTCAGATAGCACGACATGGCGCAAACTGTGCTTAACTTTGTCATGGTGAGAAGTTTTGTGCCCCAAATGTGACGTGCATTGGCATGCAAGAATGCGGACCTGTTTGTGACCAAAATGCGTGCAAGTGTGAGGGTGGCATAAGACATAGTACCCATTCTAAAATATACTACTCACATTTTGCTAAGGATCACTCCTATCCATCTACATCATACATAAAAGGTCAAATGTGTCTTGTTTTAAGTTTGTTTATTTGTTCATTACAGTTTAATACTCTTTCAACAGCTTGGATCATATCATGTCAGACACTTTTGCGGATGAAGGGAGTCGGAGTGCCCAGAGAGAACTACTGAGCAATGGTGAGTACCTTTCTGGCTCTCTAATTTACTATCCTGACACAAGCAGTTATCACTGGTTGAAGGTAATTGTCACATTGACATGTTGTACATCTGTGGTCGACTCTCTGTATGTTCACAGAACACTTGCCTTCAACAAGTGCTAACCCTCTCGTGCCTGGATGATACATTTAGAGAGTGAAACAGTTACTTAGCAACTTAAATTTGTACAACTTGATATGACCCAGTGTCCGAAGTGTCATTGCTCCCCAGTAAACAAAAGATGTACACATTTTCCTTTTATGTACAAATTTTGTCAATGAATAGGGGGTGATTCTCAGCAAAATATGAGTAGTACTCAGCCACTAGAACAGTAACTGATTATTTTTATTGGGGTTTTCCATTTACTAAGCCTTTCTTTAAAAGATGGCAGTTACCTGAATGTCCCTCATTCTCACCTAAATTTATTGTTATTCTCCAGCAAGGAAGGGATATGGTGAAGAGCACCATCCATTCATTCATTCATCCCCTTGAGAATTTAATGAGAGGGAAAAATACCATAGAACATTTTCATTTGAAGTTTAACAGTTTTTCGAATTATGATTGGTGATAATAGTCTGAAGAACTTCATTGTGTATTTGGAAGGTACACTCTCGCCATCATGAAATTGATTTGCAATATCTCCAACTCATGATATATTTAGTATTACAACTCAACATTTTATCGATAATCTATGAATGAGAGTATGATAAAAGTGAGTTATTATAATCTTCATCACATCATTTTTTTTAGCTCAACTTTGGCGAAGCCAACTTTGAGCTTATGCCATGGCCAGTCGTCCGTCTGTCTTTCTGTCCGTCAACAATTCAATACGGCTTGGGCTAGAGGCCATATTTATGAACCGATCTTTACGAAACTTCTTGGGTACCTTTGTTATGACCGTGGGACGAGAACGAGTGTTTTGGGGTCCTATCCGAAATTCAAGTTGGCCGCTGTCGGCCATTTTGTACAGACTTAGGTGCAATCAGATTTTTGCGCAGAACTTCCATATGAAAGCGCTGATTTGAATAATTTTTTGTATGAATGTTTAGTACCATGGGATACATCACATATAATACAGGTTTTTTTCTCGTACTTAAATTATGCAAATTAGACTAACTTTAATGCATTTAGTGTTACTTTCAGCACTGTAAGTGCAAATGCCAAATACGGCTCGGGGCTAGAGGCCGTATTTATAAACCAATCTTTATGAAACTTCTTGGGTACCTTTGTTATCACCGTGGGATGAGAACGAGTGTTTTTGGGTGCGGTCCAAAATTCAAGATGGCCGATGGCAGCCATTTTGTACAAAATTAGATGCAATCAGATTTTTGCACAGAACTTCCATATGAAAGCACTGATTTGAAAAATTTTTTGTGTGAATGTTTAGTACCATGCGATACATCACATATAATACGTGTTTTTTTCTCATGCAGAAATTATGCAAATTAGATGAACTTTGATTTTTTCAGTGCAACTTACACACAGTAAGTACACATGTCAATACGGCTCGGGCTAGAGGCTGTATTTATCAACCGATCTTCACGAAACTTCTTGGGTACCTCTGTTATCACCTTGGGATGAGAACGAGTGTTTCTGAGTGCGGTCCAAAATTCAAGATGGCTGCCAGTGGCCATTTTTGTACCAAAATTAGGTCTAATCAGTTTTTTGTACACAACTTCTATACGGCTCAGGCTAGAGGCCGTATTTATGAACCGATCTTTATGAAACTTCTTGGGTACCTTTGTTATCACCGTGGGATGAGAATGTTTTTGGGTGTGGTCCGAAATTCAAGATGGCTTTTGTACAGAACTTGTGTATGAAAGTTCTGATTTGAAGAAATTTTTGTATGAATGTTTAGTAAAATGGAATACATCACATATAGTACAGGTTTTTTCTCGTGCAGAAATTATGCAAATTAGATGATTTTTGATTTATTTAGTGCTACTTATACACTGTAAGTGCACGTCAATACGGCTCGGGCTAGAGGCTGTATTTATCAACTGATCTTCACAAAACTTCTTGGGTACCTTTGTTATCACCTTGGGACAAGAACGAGTGTTTCTGAGTGCGGTCCAAAAATCAAGATGGCTGCTAGTGGCCATTTTGTACCGAAATTAGGTCCAATCAGTTTTTTGTCACAACTTCTATACAGGTCGTATTTATGAACTGATCTTCATGAAACTTCTTGGGTACCTTTGTTTTCACCTTGGGACAGGAATGAGTGTGTTTTGGGGTGCCTTTAGGGGGTGCGGTGGCTCAGTTGGTAGAGGTGCAGGCTGCAAGCCGAGAGGTCCTCGGTTCGAATCCCACCTGCGGCAACTGCGTTGTGTCCTTGGGCAAGACACTTCACCCTGATTGCCTACATGGGGGCACGATGACGCTGTGTACTGAGGCGTACTGCACGTCAATGGTGCGCATGTCTTCAACCAATCTAACCCTGCCTGTGCTGCGGTGCAGAGTTCAGAGTTAAGATGTTGGGGAGCTGACAGCTGCTCGTCGTTGCTCGGTGGTTCTCTCCGGGTACTCCGGCTTCCTCCACCCGTAAAACTGTCACGGTCACGATTAGCCATTGTGCATAAGTATGTGACCTTAAACACCAATAAATAAATAAATAAATAAATTGGGGTGCCTTTGTTATCACTGTGCTATGAGAACAAATATTTTGGGGTTCAGTCAGACCCACTCTGGGACTCAAAGATTTCTTTTCTATTTTAGCATCTGACTGTCATCCACCTTTACAATACTTTACCTGTACATTTGTTACAGGCTGCGGTCAGTATTTATGTACAGACCATTACAATACTTTATATGTACCTTTGTTATCAGGTCATTACCTAGATGTTTGTCATTGCTGTGTCACATACTATACATGTACATGTCTTGACAAGTTGAGCTACAGTGTCATTGACACTTTCATTAACTAATATTTCATGATGTTTAAAGTGACTTCACTCTTGGAGGATGCATGGAGGATGCATGTATGAATACCATTCAGCATGGCCTCCAGTTTCTTCATTGTAAGGTCTCCTTTAGGAAAAAAAAATGTTGAGGCCAGTCCATGTGGAAATCAGGATTTGTTAACTGGTTGAGGGCTAGATTATTTTTGGTGGTGTGAATTTATTCATCAAATTGTTTTATTACTCTCCAGTAATTTGTAATAAAATTTTTTTATATAAACAAAATATTATTTGTGTTGGACTGAATATGGAACATGAGTGAAGAAAGTGTTTGCTTTTACTCTGGTACCCTCATTTTTTTGAAATCCCTGATATGAGCTTCTTGCACTCCACCAGTTAAAACAAAAATCTTTTTTCATGGCACACACTGTAGTGCGTGCTATGTGACAAATTTTATTTTATCCATCAATGCACCAAATCTTAGTACCTGCGGCAATAGCATTGAAAGAGTAAATTACTGACAATTGTGGACATACAATGCTGCCTGACTTGCGTTTTTCCACCTATTTTTAGCTCGCCTGACTTTCAGTCAGGGGAGCAATAGTGATCACTCACCGTCTGCCGTACGTCATCCGTGAACATGGTGTTTGCGTCTTCTCCCCCCCAAACCGCTAAACCAATTTAATTGATATTTGAGATAATAGTTTGTTATGACATTGCATTTTGATTTTGTTCAAATCAAGTTGCCTCGCCCCTCGGTAAGGCCACGCCCAAAAAGTGTGCTTAAATCTTTAAAAATCTCTTTCTCATGAACCAGCAGTAGCAGAAACTTGATATTTGGTGTGCAGCTTCCTTTTGAGGTGTAGACTCAGATTTGTTCAAGAGAAGTTCGAGGAGCTATATTTGCCTTCGTTATGGGAGGGGCAAGAATTTTTGCCCTGCCCCAAATTTCTATTTTCCAAATGAGAGGCAGATTTGAACCAAATTTGATATGAGGGCTTATTGGGTCGTAAGTACTTACTTTATGCAAAAAAAAATTTTCCTATTGCCCCATGGGAACCGCAGGAGCTAAAAATAGACAAAAATTAAAACACCCATATCTCCAAAACTACACAGCACTGAGAATTCTTATTTGGTGTGAAGCTTCCTTAAGACCAACAAAATGGAATGGTCAAAAAAATTTGCTATCGGTTTTATCATGGGGTACTTTTTTGGAACTTTGAAAAAGTGCTGAGTCAGCATTTTTTAACGCTGTGGGTGATGGGAAAAACATTTAGGACTACTTTTCTCCCAAACCACTGCTCCAAAAGCTTTCAAATTTCACATATAACATCTTTCGAAGATTTTTCACAAGTTTATTGAAACAAATCCCTGGGTCCATACTTGTGCTCTCTATGGGTGCCCAAATGTTGAAATTAGTGCAGTATGAGGAATATTCTTTAAAAATCTTCTTCAGATCTACCAATCAGAATCTTTTGATATTTGGTATGCAGCATGCTTAGGGGGGTGAAATTCAGGTTTGTTCAAGCCAAGTTCCTGGGTTCATATTTGGGCTCACTGTGGGAGCCCGAATTATAACTTAGTTCAAAATGAAGAATTTTCTTTAAAAATCTTCTTCAGATCCAGCAGTAGGAATGTTTTTATATTTGGTATGCAGTATCCTTAGGGGGTGAGATTCAAGTTTGTTCAAGCCATGTCCCTAGGTTCATATTTGGGCTCACTGTGGGAGCTCGAATTGTGACTTAGTTCAAAATGAGGAATTTTCTTTAAAAATCTTCTTCTTCAGATCCAGCAGTTGGAATGTTTTGATATTTGGTATGCAGCATCCTTAGGGGGGTGAGATTCAAGTTTGTTCAAGCCAAGTCCCTGGGTTGATATTTGGGCTCCCTGTGGGAGCCCGAATTATAACTTAGTTCAATATGAGGAATATTCTTCAAAAATCTTCTTCTTCACATCCACCAGTCAGAATCTTTTGATATTTTTGGTATAAAGCATCCCACTGGTGGTGAGATTCGAGTTTGTTCAAACCAAGTCTCTGGGTTCATATTTGGGCTCCCTGTGGGAGCCCAAATTATTACTTAATTCAGTATGAGTAATATTCTTTAAAAATCTTTTTTTTTTTAGATCCACTGGTCAGAATCTTTGGATATTTGGTATAAGCTTTTCTTAGGAGGGGCAGATGCAACTTGTTGAAATCAGTTCCCTGGGTTGATATTTAGGCTACCATGTCAGGTGAGTGCCCTCAGGCCCCCTGGGTCCTCTTGTTAATTTTATGATATCGTAAATTTGAAAAGAAAACCATTGGTAAGACAACAGTGGTTGTTAAATACGATCACACAAAATATGTCCTTGCCTACTTTCCTCAACTTTTGTGCTGATTGGCGATCATGTAAAATAATTATGTTTATTACAGAAAATCAACGTCTCATTTGTACATCACCACAGTTAGATGGCAGTGGATGAAGAGAGGGAGCGACCCCCATAATCATTCTGTTGTATCAGTATTACTGTTTATGTTAATTGGGAAGCCAGCAATGAAATGGAGCTATTGAGGGATGTGTGTGCCTCCTTAGCAGAAACCATGCCTCCTGACACGAGGTTATGAACCACAGGACTTTCAAAAATTTATAGACCTGTGTTTTCTGAAAGATCAAACTTGGTAATATTGTTGAATAGAAACATTTTTTTTTTTTATTTATTTCATGTAACAGAATTCCAGGTGGTGTACATTTGATGACTTAACATTGATAAATGTACTGAATACTAGTTTTTACATCCTGTGCTGTACTTTGTTTTAGTTGATTGTTGTATGCCATAGTAAATATATTATCATTATCATTCCAGATCTTTATGTTATATTTCCTTGGAAATTTCAATCCAACTTAATTTTCCAAAAGACTTAATTTCTGTACCATTCAGGTTCTTGTAGTAGTGTGGCGCACTTAATTGAATATTTGTTAAATGGTAGAGCCCAAAAATTTTTGATCGCCCAAATTGTTAGGTTTCTTTGCCTCGTTACAATTTATGGGAGAGTGCCTCAAGGCACTCTCCCATAAATTGTAGCAAGACAATGCCATACAGATTAAACTTACTGATTTATTGATTGGGGTTTGAATAACACTTTCTACAGCACATCATGTTGGACAGTTTTATGGTTGGAGGAAGCCCAAGTACCTGGAGTACTACACACAACCAGGGTTAGCATTGGTTGAAGACAATTGCCCTATCGATGTGCAGTACGCCTTAGTACACAGCACCACCGTGCCCGCATATGGAAAATCGTGATTAATTGCATTGCCCAAAGACACAGCCCCTGGTGGAGATCGAACTGTGGACCATTAAGATTGAAGTAAAATGCTGTAACCACTGAACCACCACACTCCCTATAGATGAAGTAATCTCATTTCAAAGATAATATGAACGACATCCGAACAGTAGAAAGCCTTTAAGTTGTGGTGTCTGCACTTCAGAATGGAGCCCACATTTAGGTGTCCAGCACTCAAGCAGTTAATAGAATAACCTTGAGAATTCCATACACCCTCCAAATACCAAAGTATTTACCATACCCTTTGTAGAAATTTGACCTGTTAATTGCATAAAGGTTATAGAATAAATTCCTGTTAACCCTTTACCCAATGTAACGTCCAAAACCGGCCAGTGCTATTCTAAAAAATCGCCAATTAATTTTAATTATTTTTTCCTTTTTTGTCTCAAAAACATAGGTTATGACCCCTCATGGAATGAGCTCATAGAGCTCGTTCCAATGAGGGGGTCATACCCTAAAAAATGAAAAAAAATTAGTTATTCAAGAATATTTTTTGCAGGTGTGGTCTGCTTTTCATGTTAGGTAAAGGGTTAACTGAATCAAAAATCATTCTTGACAACTCTTGAATTTCCCAGCTTCACAGATCTCCTTGGCCCCTGTATGCCCAGTATACACATCTAAAGTGCTATGTTTAGTTTAAGACTGTATGCAAGTAACACAATGCAAAAAAAAAAAACCTTAAAGTTGAATAATGCTGAAAAATGAAATTAAGTATACTAAGTACTGGTTTTAATATCAAATTTGAGATAAATGTTCATGAAGCATAAGTGGGAGGTTAAAAAAGGTGCATTTTCATAACTTTTAAAATTTTAGTCTTGGCAATCTAGCCATTTTCCCCACAACATTGGACAATTTGTAAAAGAATTTATTTGATGATGGATATGTCCACTGATGCCCTGTGATCAGCATACCAAAAGTTCCATGTGCAATTTTCCAAAATTCAAGATGGTGTCCATAGTGGTTTGCATCTCAGGTTCATCTACCAAGTCATCTTCAGTCACCTTTAGCTCAGAAATGTTATGGAAGTTGTCATGTAAGGCATATCATCCTGCTTAGGATATGCTAGTATGCATTTTGACCAATGACGTATGGCCAAAAATCCAAGTTGGCGACCAATATGGCACACTGATAAATAATTTTCATCAAATCTTTGAATGCTAATAATATTAAATCAGTAACAGCAAGTCGAAAACTCAAGAATAATAGAGTATACTCATTAGTGGTTCGCATCTGGAAGTTTAATCCAGCTTGTTGCCTTGGTTGTGCTGCAAATACCATGTATTATATGTGATACATAAAATCGCAACAATTCAGCCAAGGAAACCCTGTCTCCCATCGTGTGTAATAAAATCATCACAAAAGGAGGCAAAGTGTCTTGTGTCTTCATGGTGATCACATGGTATGAAATAAACACTTCACAAGCCAAGACTCACCAATATGGTAGCTAAATACCATGAAAATAGGAAAGATTTAACAAATTGGCCCTGAGATAGCCCCAACAAGTCTATGTTAGTTCTGCACTTGATGTTGATCGTGTACACCAAGTTTCTAAGCATTATCTTCCAAAGAAATGTGAGTAGTTTGCTCCACATGATTCTCCAATACTAGAACAGCTGTAGAATTCAGTGTCATAAGTAAATTGATCTGTGGCAAATTTATGTCAAGTGTATTTATTTATTGGGGTTAACAACACTTTTGACAGCCAAGGTCAATTTTACGGGTGGAGGAAGTCGGAGTACCTGGAGAGAGCCACCAAGCAGTGGCGAGAAATGTCAAATTCCTCAACATTCCAACTCCATGTCTTGCATGTGCACTGAATATTGATCATCCAAACCAGGTTTCAACCCAACATAACAGCCAAAACCGTCCAGCACTTTTCACAAAAATCACCATTCGATTTTCTAAAACAAATGATATGAAAATCTAAATTTTATAGTAAATTTCCTTTCTTATTATACCTACCACAATTGTTTACGGCAGTGTCTATTTGGCGCCGGGCGCCAAATAGCACGGCCCTATCCAAACCCAATAGGCCGTGCTATTTGGGGCCCGGCGCCAATCTTTTTCTTTGTTCTCGAGGTTTGGGGGAAGGATGATGGGTTGTTTGGAAGGTAGACCACCCCACTTGCTCAGCTAAGAAATTGTAGCCGCGTTGTCGCATCCGATCCAGAGATATCGCACTATACGTTCCTGTTATATGGCGCCGGGCGCCAATTTTTTTTCTGCGTTCTCGAGGATTGGGGGAAAGACGATAGGTTGTTTGGAAGGTAGACCACCCCACTTGCTCAGCTAAGAAATTGTAGCCGCGTTGTCGCATCCGATCCAGAGATATCGCACTATACGTTCCTGTTATATGGCGCCGGGCGCCAATTTTTTTCTGCGTTCTCGAGGATTGGGGGAAAGATGATAGGTTGTTTGGAAGGTAGACCACCCCACTTGCTCAGCTAAGAAATTGTAGCCGCGTTGTCGCATCCGATCCAGAGATATCGCACTATACGTTCCTGCTATATGGTGCCGGGCGCCAATTTTATTCTTTGTTCCCGAGGTTTGGGGGAGAGCTGATGGGTTGTTTGGAAGGTAGACCACCCCACTTGCTCAGCTAAGAAATTGTAGCCACGTTGTCGCATCCGATCCAGAGATATCGCACTATACGTTCCTGCTATATGGTGCCGGGCGCCAATTTTATTCTTTGTTCCCGAGGTTTGGGGGAGAGCTGATGGGTTGTTTGGAAGGTAGACCACCCCACTTGCTCAGCTAAGAAATTATAGCAACAGCAATATTTATTAGGATATGACTTGATGTTAATCATCGGAGAGATCAACATATTTCACATTAATTACATTAAGCCAAACATCCAAAAATACTATCAATTTTACAATAAACATATGATAGAGCAATCCCTTCTATTCAAAATTGATGCTGATAATCACTTGTCTATTGTGACAAGGCTGAAAATGTGTCTTACATATTCAAAATGTTGTGCACAGAGGGTTGATGCATTCATGCTAGTCTGCTAATGAGCTAGCATGAGTAAAATCGCATTCGCTGGATCTCATTATGCCAAGATGTTTTTTGAGGGAAACACAAGGCTAGGTCAAATGCTATCTAGCAGGATAGCAAGTATGACAATTAGTTAACGCAGCGACACTAATACAAGTGTCACAAATATTCACAAATAAATAATGGAATTGAATTTCGCCACTGGTGTACATATGTGGACGTGTTTATGGCATATTCATAAACAGTGTGAGTCCATGATCATGAATGCTCAACAAGATTCCGTGCATACACTGGTAACTCCAGCAATAACAATATTTTATTTTGATGTTTTTGAATTTTTTGGTTTCTAACAGAAAAAAGGAGAGACGTGATGAAGAGAAATTTTTAGTAGGGAGTAACTCAATGCTCATAGACTCCAATTATCTAGTCTTACTTAGAAAAATTATCACTGAATTCCACGAATATTTATCAACTGGTCATTTAGGTTTCGAGAAGTTGTTAATTTTCAATCAGAAAGGTGGCACAAAACTTCAGAGTAGTTGGCCAAGATTAATCGATCAAGGAGTCTGGACAGATGCATGTATTGGAGAAGAATGTAGCCACCAACAAAGCGAAACTATAGCGCCATAGATAATCCGTATCGATCGACATAAGGAAAATTATGCAAATATTATTCAAAGAAAAGTTAAGATAGTGAGTGCAAACAGAATAATGTGCATCGACAAATTGATTGCCACCAAAAGATGCCATTTTGGTCCGGAACTGCTTATTCATATATATCACAGTTAACCTGCATATTTCAACAGGCCGTTCCCCTATCCGCCACCTGGGGACCCGCCTATTAGGGTATGACACGAAAACACCGTAGGTTTTTTTTTTGTGGTTTTTTGTTTTTGTTTTTTTTTTGTTTTTTTTTTTCTTTTTGTTTTTTTTTTCTTTTTGTTCTTGTTTTTTTCTGGTTTTTTTTCCTGTTTTGTTTTGTTCTGTTTTTCCTTTTTCATATTTGTTTTTTTGTATTTTGCCTAACTGATTTATTTCAATTTACGCTTCATTTCTTTCCCATTAGTTCTTGCTTCTAATTTGTATGACTAGCTCTTCATGTTCTGAAGTGATTCAGCCTTTTTTTGTCGTCTGAAACTCTTGTTTTATCTTTCAATCGATTGACTACTTTTCTCGCTTTACTTTGATTACAAGGTTTTTTTCAGATGTTTTTTCCAGTATTCAGATGTTTTTTTTCCAGTATGTAGTTTTCTGTTTGGTTGTTCTTCCACTCAATTTCTATTTGAGAGTATTGATGTTTTTGATAGCGTTTCAGTTCCGATGATGATTTTCAAGGTTAAGTGATATGATGTCCTCTTTCCATATTTCACTACGATAATATCCGGATAATCATAGTGTATGCGCTTTTACTGTAACCAACCAGTTGCACTGATGTATGATTTTTTGTTCCAATTTTGTTTCAAACATATGGCTGTCAATATTATGTCCGGCGCATGATTTGAAACTGCCAACTATTGTATACACTTCCACGGTCACGTACATCCAGGTGTGCTGCATGGACGACACTGTTTTGAATTGCGAGAATTGTGAGTACTGGACATGACGAAAGAAACAAGAGTGAAGACTTATCCAATCAAAATTGCATGAAGCAAACAAGGAACCATAATCGTACTCCCCGTTACCAACAACAAAACACAAAACATACAACGACGTTGTCAAATGGAATGATGAAAGGCGAAGCTTTATCTGAGTAGTTCAAAGAATACTGATCCCCCAAACAAAACAAAACAACCTTCGCATGTCTATGACTACTAACTAGATTAGCAGGCATCTCACAGAATATTGGAACACATCATTTGGATAAAGTACATCTAGGGAGTGGCCAATAGTGGTCAACAACCGAGGACATCAGCTGCCGCCTGCAAGTCTGATGTATCTTGAACAGCAAACAATTCACGCAATCTCAAATAGCGTGAAGAACAGAGTTTGTAATTATTTACACATGTACACAGCTGTACAAGGCGCGGCAAGTTTGTCGAACGACGCAAATGTGAGATTGTCTCTCCCTATTCCGTCATAGAGTAACCAGTCGTTCTCATACCTTATCCGCGCGACAAAGTGGGAACTACCTTCTACATAGATAGTGAAGCCTATGTATCTATCACTACATAGATAGTGAAGCCTATCAGTCTGTACTCTTTACCCAGTATGGTTATAGTCTCTGGCGTGAGCGATGCTCGCAGCTTCAAATGTTCGATCGTCAGGGCGACAAATGGAGCATAACCATACCTCCAGGAACGCTTATAAAAGTTCATTTTGCTTCCACATTTATCACAAGCAAGACCACGACTCGCCTTAGGACGCTCGCTCCAATCTGCAATGCTCTTTTCTAAGCGCACAGATTCGGGGGCGTTGTTCGTGTTCAGAGAAGTTACTGAACGACCACTTGTTTCTGTCACCACACCACAGTCGATTTTGCTGCATAGGTGCTGTTCAACAGTTTCATACATGAATGAGAAAAAAGTTAGAAAATGTGCAAATTCTGATCCCCATAGGTTGAATGATTTCTGATTGCACTTGTATCTATTTCTTAGAATGAAGTGTAGCTTTCCCTCAAAGCAGATACCAGCAGCTATCAGCATAAGGGTTTGAGTCAGCAGAGACAACGTCAATACATCGCTGTCCTTCAGAAGTGGGTTTTTCAAGTATTCACCCAGACGTGCGACAATTTCATCATGCCAGCAACCTTGAATTGCCAGCATGTTGTCGATCGTACAAGTATTCTTGAGATGAACCTCGTCTCCATTCAAATTTCTGCCAGAGCCGCCCCAGGTAGGAACACGAGGGAGAGTCTCTTTCACTATAAACCCGAAATCAGAAGGTGATGGGTCGTGCGGGAAGACTTCTGGAATTTTCGGCACATGTGTTGTGAGACTTTCCTTCATGGCAAGAAAATTGTAAGTCATTTTCACTGGTATCCAATTCATGTCCAGTTGTGTAGCGATAGCTACTCTTGTGTTGCCCTCATAAAGAAAACAAGATCCTGCAGGATAGTCGTCTGAAGAGTGTTTCTTCACTGCCAAAATTACAGGGATCTTAACTTCTTTACTATGTTTGATTTCAGCCATGAGTTTTTCGAAGTGACCTGGGAACTTCACATGGACCATCCTGTCCACTTCTACGAAAGGCAGAAGGTGTCTTGGCGAGATGTGTTCAATCCTTGCCAGTCTTATTGAAAAAGCTGCTTTATTCTGTTTTCGCGCCAAGAATGCATCATAACGCGCTTTGACCGCTTTGATGTCTTCGTTTGTTACGATAGAGTCCTGTGGCAAGTCAGGTGTTTTATTGATTTCATCCATGATCTCGTCTGAAACATCGGTAGCTTCTTCCAAACAAGATTTGCCTATCGAAACTGATGTGACAGACTGGCATTTCCTGCAAACAAATGGTTTCATCGCCCTCTCCTTGGGGTCCAAACATGTTTCATGGAACCATTCCTTACAATAGGGACATTCTCTCATACTGCTTTTGTTGAATCCTTTGTTGTCAAGCGAGAATGCTGGTAATCTGCAGTAGCAAAAAATATCAATACTCACTATCAGTGGTCTTGGCAACAATATCTTTTGTGATGAAGGAAACTGTGATATTGAGCCTTTGTCAATGCAATCGGCGAGATGAGACCGACACGCATCTGGCTTGAATGACCGTTTTATAGGGTCACCTACTCTGCATAATTCAGTCGCCGCAACCAGCGCCATAACTGCTGAGTTAGTCTTATCTACAAGCCCCAGATGTTTGATTTCAAGGCGCATCTCGGATTTTGGAACAAGACGTTGGCATACGAGCTTGCAAGAGTTCATAGCTAGACACCATGTTTGACTATCTACTTTCTCCGAGGATTGTAGTATGTTTGGGTCTTGTTGCATGCGAGAAATGAACGACATGTATGCGAACACAACCCCTAATTCACCACTTCCATACAGGCATGCGTACAGATTTTCAGGCAGACTCACAAGTTGTACGAATTTTGAACCATGCCTTTGAAATTTGACGTCGTCGCCTACTTTCACCTTCTCCAATCCTGAAATTGTTGGATATTTCTTCCTCAGCAAATTTGTCGCCATATCGACGGTCTCTTCAGACAAATGTGCCCCACTTCTGATTTCAATCAGTATTCTTTTCTTTTTTGTGAAAGATACCTTGACTTTTTCTGGCTTTTGGTTGCTGCGAGAGCCTTTTGGTCGTCCAGCTACCTTGCGCTTTTTTACAATGCCTATTTGTGACACGTGGGCGGCCTGATCTGGGAGTGACGACAAACTCCTATCAATGGGGTATTTCCAACTAATGAATATCTGTTTAAGTGTTCCGATTTTTTGGTCAAACTCATTTTGTCCTAATGTTGACAGAAAATTGCAAATTTCCTTGGCCAATGTCATCGCTTCCGTGTATCGATCAGACGTCGTCAAAACTACCTTCTGTTTTTCGTCTGGCGATGACGAAAATTCAATAGGAATGCTCAATTTGCTTGTCGCTTTAGTGGTCATTTCAGCAGATGTTTTTTGTCTTAGAGTGTGTACTTCTGCATTCCGTTTTGTATCCACCGACACGTCTGGCAATTCGTCGTCGGAAGACGTACTTCTTTCCGGCAGTGGCAATCCAGACACATCTGAGTTTGATATCGAAATATCATCTGGTGGTTTCTGGTCATTGTTTGATACTAAATCGTTGTAACTGGGATTGAACTCATTAGTGAGTACCGGGTTACTTAACCAGCGGTTTGGAATGTCTAAATCTTCCAACGGTGATTCCCCCAATGACTCATTTATCGCCATCAAGTGTTTACATGGCAGCTTCATTTGCACATTCATAGCACATGGGCATTGTCCGTGGAAGATATAGAAAAAGTTTCCATCTGTGTCCTCAACGGTAAAGTGATCATCATAATGGTCAACGATCACACTAGAGCTGTCCACATATTCACGATCCAACATTTCAGCTATAGGGACAGTGCATTTCTCGTATATAAGACTAGTTGTTTGGTCATCCGATCTGGTTTCGATCGGTTTCTTGAGATTGACATCAAAATCACGCCTGCTTGCATCCTGTCGCCTCATTTCATCGACAGTTAAGAGGGCATCAATAACCTTGTCCAAGCTGGTGTACAGAGACGTTATATTCTGTTTGATCTTTTGGTTGAAAGCCTCAACCCTATTATTGTCATCTGTCATAAGAGTCACTTTGTCGTCTCTGAAAGACGTTGCCCACATCTCAGAGCATTCTCCCCAATTGGCCTTGAAATCATCGCGCCATTTTATGGGGATTCTGACGTCTTCTACAATATCGTTATAGAGGGAATTATATATTTCCCGATCTTTGGTGAAAAGGAGTTCGTAGAGTGTTTTCGACAATTCCTTTTTAATTGCATTCGTCGAAACAGATCTGTGTTTCATCGGTTTGGTTTTCGAACTTTTGGTTTCCTCACAACCAGATTGTGGCAGTTCACTCAATTCTTCACTTGTCCATGACAGTGATTTCACCATGTCTTTGAAATTGCGCAAAGTGTGAACTCTGCAAATAAGTATTGTCACTGACATTCCGAATGTCTCTCTTAACACTTTTATCATGGTGAAATCTTTATCGATCATGATTGTGACTATGTTTGAGATGTCATTATTATGAGTGAAGGCACTGATAGCGTCTCTCACATTTGTTTCTTGTTCATCAGCCAGGAGCGACCATGCGACCATCCTGCCCACCAAATGATTATCGACAACCACCCAAACATATACCACATATAAAATTTTTTTCTTTGTTCTCGAGGTTTGGGGGAAAGGTGATGGGTTGTTTGGAAGGTAGACCACTCCACTTGCCCAGCTACGAAATCATAGCCATGTTGTCGCATCTGAGCCAGAGATGTCGCTACAGGAGCGTGGTGTTCTATGTATGTATACGGCCCATTTAACTCAGCTATCAAAGTCGCATTATCATATAGGATCTATATATATACCATTGATTTATATGTAGTTGTTTGATGATCTCGTTGGTTGTATTGAGTTTTAGTTGCATTGTCGGATCAGATTTGTAATTACCTAATTTACGAATCTCCGTCTATTTGACCCTCGACCCCACCCAAGTCAAAAATTCAACGCAGGTCGATTTGTTCACACTACGAATACGGCAACGCCTAACGGCCTGAATTCCGACTATTGAAAGCGTGGGCATCTAATGTTACTATCGGATGGTCGCATAATTATAAAGAGCGCTGAGGCAGAATATTATATTATGCATTGAATGAATTCCACTCTTGTTTATAAAGAGCGTTGTTAACCGCTGGAAATGCAAATTAGTTTCATAGTCGTTACCAATCTGGTTAGCGGATTGTTGACTCCGATACTCTCTCGCCATTCTATTCACAAAATTTTATTATTGAATATACTATTTTGTTCTTGATAGTTAGTTTGTCTACATTGCTTGCCATTTCTAGAATTAGATTCAGTTGGTTGATAGGAGTTTAGTTTTATATCACGTCCAGTTAGGATTCGTGTTCATCAGTTTCTACTCGCAATCATACTCAAACATGAGTTCGAGTGGAGATGATGCTTCGAAATGGTCTGTAAGTACCACTGATGTTGAAGAAACGGAGATATCGCGAGATTCTCCCATTGTCGTGCGTTCTAAACTGCACGATGAGTTATCAGAGGGGAAACTTTTCAAAAGTTTCCCAAATCTGGAGCTAGCAGTGTCAAAGTTGCGTTTGCTTAACAAAGTTTTCTCTGTCTTCAGGTCAACAAGGATGATAGTTGATCATCCCTGTGTATATTCCCGCATTTATTTCCAGTGCAAGTTTGGCATTCGTGTCCGCTCGAGAAAAGTCCGACGGTTACAACAGAAATACTTTGGCATCTTCGGTTGCAAGTCTAAAATTTATGTTAGGTACAGCAAAGTTGACGATGCTCTCAAAATCACCCATTCAGATTTCAAACATGAAAATGCAGACGGAAAATCTCACTCAATTGCACCAAGCGTTCTGAAGCATATTCCAGAAGTCAGACGTCTCTCGAAAGGAGAGCAAAGTTTCCTGAAAGCATCCAGGAATCTTGGGGTTAGATCTAATAAATTGGCTCATGCGTTGAGACAAAAGGCCAAACAAGTCGGTAAAGACAAAACTATAACCACGAAAGACGTCAAAAACTTCTTCCAAAAGGTAGACAAAATTAGCAAAGTGAGTGAAATTGATCGAGTCATCGGAAAGCTTGATGTTGAACAAAAAAACGGCGCTTTTGTGAAATTTAACGTTGACCGATCAACTTCTGAACTGAAGCACGTATTTTTTCAGTCTCGACAGATGAAAGAATCAATGAGTGTGTTCGGAGACGTTCTGTTTGTAGATGGCACGTACCGTTTATCCAACTCCGGATATGTGGTATATGTTTGGGTGGTTGTCGATAATCATTTGGTGGGCAGGATGGTCGCATGGTCGCTCCTGGCTGATGAACAAGAAACAAATGTGAGAGACGCTATCAGTGCCTTCACTCATAATAATGACATCTCAAACATAGTCACAATCATGATCGATAAAGATTTCACCATGATAAAAGTGTTAAGAGAGACATTCGGAATGTCAGTGACAATACTTATTTGCAGAGTTCACACTTTGCGCAATTTCAAAGACATGGTGAAATCACTGTCATGGACAAGTGAAGAATTGAGTGAACTGCCACAATCTGGTTGTGAGGAAACCAAAAGTTCGAAAACCAAACCGATGAAACACAGATCTGTTTCGACGAATGCAATTAAAAAGGAATTGTCGAAAACACTCTACGAACTCCTTTTCACCAAAGATCGGGAAATATATAATTCCCTCTATAACGATATTGTAGAAGACGTCAGAATCCCCATAAAATGGCGCGATGATTTCAAGGCCAATTGGGGAGAATGCTCTGAGATGTGGGCAACGTCTTTCAGAGATGACAAAGTGACTCTTATGACAGATGACAATAATAGGGTTGTGGCTTTCAACCAAAAGAGCAAACAGAATATAACGTCTCTGTACATCAGCTTGGACAAGGTTATTGATGCCCTCTTAACTGTCGATGAAATGAGGCGACAGGATGCAAGCAGGCGTGATTTTGATGTCAATCTCAAGAAACCGATCGAAACCAGATCGGATGACCAAACAACTAGTCTTATATACGAGAAATGCACTGTCCCTATAGCTGAAATGTTGGATCGTGAATATGTGGACAGCTCTAGTGTGATCGTTGACCATTATGATGATCACTTTACCGTTGAGGACACAGATGGAAACTTTTTCTATATCTTCCACGGACAATGCCCATGTGCTATGAATGTGCAAATGAAGCTGCCGTGTAAACACTTGATGGCGATAAATGAGTCATTGGGGGAATCACTGTTGGAAGATTTAGACATTCCAAACCGCTGGTTAAGTAACCCGGTACTCACTAACGAGTTCAATCCCAGTTACAACGATTTAGTATCAAACAATGACCAGAAACCACCAGATGATATTTCGATATCGAACTCAGATGTGTCTGGATTGCCACTGCCGGAAAGAAGTACGTCTTCCGACGGCGAATTGCCAGACGTGTCGGTGGATACAAAACGGAATGCAGAAGTACACACTCTAAGACAAAAAACATCTGCTGAAATGACCACTAAAGCGACAAGCAAATTGAGCATTCCTATTGAAATTTCTTCATCGCCAGACGAAAAACAGAAGGTAGTTTTGACGACGTCTGATCGATACACGGAAGCGATGACATTGGCCAAGGAAATTTGCAATTTTCTGTCAACATTAGGACAAAATGAGTTTGACCAAAAAATCGGAACACTTAAGCAGATATTCATTAGTTGGAAATACCCCATTGATAGGAGTTTGTCGTCACTCCCAGATCAGGCCGCCCACGTGTCACAAATAGGCATTGTAAAAAAGCGCAAGGTAGCTGGACGACCAAAAGGCTCTCGCAGCAACCAAAAGCCAGAAAAAGTCAAGGTATCTTTCACAAAAAAGAAAAGAATACTGATTGAAATCAGAAGTGGGGCACATTTGTCTGAAGAGACCGTCGATATGGCGACAAATTTGCTGAGGAAGAAATATCCCACAATTTCAGGATTGGAGAAGGTGAAAGTAGGCGACGACGTCAAATTTCAAAGGCATGGTTCAAAATTCGTACAACTTGTGAGTCTGCCTGAAAATCTGAACGCATGCCTGTATGGAAGTGGTGAATTAGGGGTTGTGTTCGCATACATGTCGTTCATTTCTCGCATGCAACAAGACCCAAACATACTACAATCCTCGGAGAAAGTAGATAGTCAAACATGGTGTCTGGCTATGAACTCTTGCAAGCTCGTATGCCAACGTCTTGTTCCAAAATCCGAGATGCGCCTTGAAATCAAACATCTGGGGCTTGTAGATAAGACTAACTCAGCAGTTATGGCGCTGGCTGCGGCGACTGAATTATGCAGAGTAGGTGACCCTATAAAACGGTCATTCAAGCCAGATGCGTGTCGGTCTCATCTCGCCGATTGCATTGACAAAGGCTCAATATCACAGTTTCCTTCATCACAAAAGATATTGTTGCCAAGACCACTGATAGTGAGTATTGATATTTTTTGCTACTGCAGATTACCAGCATTCTCGCTTGACAACAAAGGATTCAACAAAAGCAGTATGAGAGAATGTCCCTATTGTAAGGAATGGTTCCATGAAACATGTTTGGACCCCAAGGAGAGGGCGATGAAACCATTTGTTTGCAGGAAATGCCAGTCTGTCACATCAGTTTCGATAGGCAAATCTTGTTTGGAAGAAGCTACCGATGTTTCAGACGAGATCATGGATGAAATCAATAAAACACCTGACTTGCCACAGGACTCTATCGTAACAAACGAAGACATCAAAGCGGTCAAAGCGCGTTATGATGCATTCTTGGCACGAAAACAGAATAAAGCAGCTTTTTCAATAAGACTGGCAAGAATTGAACACATCTCGCCAAGACACCTTCTGCCTTTCGTAGAAGTGGACAGGATGGTCCATGTGAAGTTCCCAGGTCACTTCGAAAAACTCATGGCTGAAATCAAACATAGTAAAGAAGTTAAGATCCCTGTAATTTTGGCAGTGAAGAAACACTCTTCAGACGACTATCCTGCAGGATCTTGTTTTCTTTATGAGGGCAACACAAGAGTAGCTATCGCTACACAACTGGACATGAATTGGATACCAGTGAAAATGACTTACAATTTTCTTGCCATGAAGGAAAGTCGCACAACACATGTGCCGAAAATTCCAGAAGTCTTCCCGCACGACCCATCACCTTCTGATTTCGGGTTTATAGTGAAAGAGACTCTCCCTTGTGTTCCTACCTGGGGCGGCTCTGGCAGAAATTTGAATGGAGACGAGGTTCATCTCAAGAATACTTGTACGATCGACAACATGCTGGCAATTCTAGGTTGCTGGCATGATGAAATTATCGCACGTCTGGGTGAATACTTGAAAAACCCACTTCTGAAGGACAGCGATGGATTGACGTTGTCTCTGCTGACTCAAACCCTTATGCTGATAGCTGCTGGTATCTGCTTTGAGGGAAAGCTACACTTCATTCTAAGAAATAGATACAAGTGCAATCAGAAATCATTCAACCTATGGGGCTCAGAATTTGCACATTTTCTAACTTTTTTCTCATTCATGTATGAAACTGTTGAACAGCACCTATGCAGCAAAATCGACTGTGGTGTGGTGACAGAAACAAGTGGTCGTTCAGTAACTTCTCTGAACACGAACAACGCCCCCGAATCTGTGCGCTTAGAAAAGAGCATTGCCGATTGGAGCGAGCGTCCTAAGGCGAGTCGTGGTCTTGCTTGTGATAAATGTGGAAGCAAAATGAACTTTTATAAGCGTTCCTGGAGGTATGGTTATGCTCCATTTGTCGCCCTGACGATCGAACATTTGAAGCTGCGAGCATCGCTCACGCCAGAGACTATAACCATACTGGGTAAAGAGTACCGACTGATAGGCTTCACTATCTATGTAGTGATAGATACATAGGCTTCACTATCTATGTAGAAGGTAGTTCCCACTTTGTCGCGCGGATAAGGTATGAGAACGACTGGTTACTCTATGACGGAATAGGGAGAGACAATCTCACATTTGCGTCGTTCGACAAACTTGCCGCGCCTTGTACAGCTGTGTACATGTGTAAATAATTACAAACTCTGTTCTTCACGCTATTTGAGATTGCGTGAATTGTTTGCTGTTCAAGATACATCAGACTTGCAGGCGGCAGCTGATGTCCTCGGTTGTTGACCACTATTGGCCACTCCCTAGATGTACTTTATCCAAATGATGTGTTCCAATATTCTGTGAGATGCCTGCTAATCGAGTTAGTAGTCATAGACATGCGAAGGTTGTTTTGTTTTGTTTGGGGGATCAGTATTCTTTGAACTACTCAGATAAAGCTTCGCCTTTCATCATTCCATTTGACAACGTCGTTGTATGTTTTGTGTTTTGTTGTTGGTAACGGGGAGTACGATTATGGTTCCTTGTTTGCTTCATGCAATTTTGATTGGATAAGTCTTCACTCTTGTTTCTTTCGTCATGTCCAGTACTCACAATTCTCGCAATTCAAAACAGTGTCGTCCACGCAGCACACCTGGATGTACGTGACCGTGGAAGTGTATACAATAGTTGGCAGTTTCAAATCATGTGCCGGACATAATATTGACAGCCATATGTTTGAAACAAAATTGGAACAAAAAATCATACATCAATGCAACTGGTTGGTTACAGTAAAAGCGCATACACTAAGATTATCCGGATATTATCGTAGTGAAATATGGAAAGAGGACATCATATCACTTAACCTTGAAAATCATCATCGGAACTGAAACGCTATCGAAAACATCAATACTCTCAAATAGAAATTGAGTGGAAGAACAACCAAACAGAAAACTACATATTGGAAAAAAAACATCTGAATACTGGAAAAAACATCTGAAAAAAACCTTGTAATCAAAGTAAAGCGAGAAAAGTAGTCCATCGATTGAAAGATAAAACAAGAGTTTCAGACGACAAAAAAAGGCTGAATCACTTCAGAACATGAAGAGCTAGTCATACAAATTAGAAGCAAGAACTAATGGGAAAGAAATGAAGCGTAAACTGAAATAAATCAGTTAGGCAAAATACAAAAAAAACAAATATGAAAAAGGAAAAACAGAACAAAACAAAACAGGAAAAAAAACCAACAAAAAGAAAAAAAAAAAGAAAAAGAAAAAAAAACAAAAAAAAACAAACAAAAAAAACCTACGGGGTTTTCGTGTCCTACCCTAATAGGCGGGTCCCCAGGTGGCGGATAGGGGAACGGCCTGTTGAAATATGCAGGTTAACTGTGATATATATGAATAAGCAGTTCCGGACCAAAATGGCATCTTTTGGTGGCAATCAATTTGTCGATGCACATTATTCTGTTTGCACTCACTATCTTAACTTTTCTTTGAATAATATTTGCATAATTTTCCTTACGTCGATCGATACGGATTATCTATGGCGCTATAGTTTCGCTTTGTTGGTGGCTACATTCTTCTCCAATACATGCATCTGGCCAGACTCCTTGATCGATTAATCTTGGCCAACTACTCTGAAGTTTTGTGCCACCTTTCTGATTGAAAATTAACAACTTCTCGAAACCTAAATGACCAGTTGATAAATATTCGTGGAATTCGGTGATAATTTTTCTAAGTAAGACTAGATAATTGGAGTCTATGAGCATTGAGTTACTCCCTACTAAAAATTTCTCTTCATCACGTCTCTCCTTTTTTCTGTTAGAAACCAAAAAATTCAAAAACATCAAAATAAAATATTGTTATTGCTGGAGTTACCAGTGTATGCACGGAATCTTGTTGAGCATTCATGATCATGGACTCACACTGTTTATGAATATGCCATAAACACGTCCACATATGTACACCAGTGGCGAAATTCAATTCCATTATTTATTTGTGAATATTTGTGACACTTGTATTAGTGTCGCTGCGTTAACTAATTGTCATACTTGCTATCCTGCTAGATAGCATTTGACCTAGCCTTGTGTTTCCCTCAAAAAACATCTTGGCATAATGAGATCCAGCGAATGCGATTTTACTCATGCTAGCTCATTAGCAGACTAGCATGAATCAACCCTCTGTGCACAACATTTTGAATATGTAAGACACATTTTCAGCCTTGTCACAATAGACAAGTGATTATCAGCATCAATTTTGAATAGACGGGATTGCTCTATCATATGTTTATTGTAAAATTGATAGTATTTTTGGATGTTTGGCCTAATGTAATTAATGTGAAATATGTTGATCTCTCCGATGATTAACATCAAGTCATATCCTAATAAATATTGCTGTTGCTATATGCTATAATTTCTTAGCTGAGCAAGTGGGGTGGTCTACTTTCCAAACAACCCATCATCTTTGCCCTAAACCTCGAGAAGAAAGAATAAAATTGGCGCCATATAGCAGGAACGTATAGTGCGATATCTCTGGATCGGATGCGACAACGCGGCTACAATTTCTTAGGTGAGCAAGTGGGGTGGTCTACCTTCCAAACAACCCATCAGCTCTCCCCCAAACCTCGGGAACAAAGAATAAAATTGGCGCCCGGCACCATATAGCAGGAACGTATAGTGCGATATCTCTGGATCGGATGCGACAACGCGGCTACAATTTCTTAGCTGAGCAAGTGGGGTGGTCTACCTTCCAAACAACCCACCAGCTCTCCCCCAAACCTCGGGAACAAAGAATAAAATTGGCGCCCGGCACCATATAGCAGGAACGTATAGAGCGATATCTCTGGATCGGATGCGACAACGCGGCTACAATTTCTTAGCTGAGCAAGTGGGGTGGTCTACCTTCCAAACAACCCATCAGCTCTCCCCAAACCTCGGGAACAAAGAATAAAATTGGCGCCCGGCACCATATAGCAGGAACGTATAGTGCGATATCTCTGGATCGGATGCGACAACGCGGCTACAATTTCTTAGCTGAGCAAGTGGGGTGGTCTACCTTCCAAACAACCTATCATCTTTCCCCCAATCCTCGAGAACGCAGAAAAAAATTGGCGCCCGGCGCCATATAACAGGAACGTATAGTGCGACATCTCTGGATCGGATGCAACAACGCGGCTACAATTTCTTAGCTGAGCAAGTGGGGTGGTCTACCTTCCAAACAACCTATCATCTTTCCCCCAATCCTCGAGAACGCAGAAAAAAATTGGCGCCCGGCGCCATATAACAGGAACGTATAGTGCGATATCTCTGGATCGGATGCAACAACGCGGCTACAATTTCTTAGCTGAGCAAGTGGGGTGGTCTACCTTCCAAACAACCTATCATCTTTCCCCCAATCCTCGAGAACGCAGAAAAAAATTGGCGCCCGGCGCCATATAACAGGAACGTATAGTGCGATATCTCTGGATCGGATGCGACAACGCGGCTACAATTTCTTAGCTGAGCAAGTGGGGTGGTCTACCTTCCAAACAACCCATCAGCTCTCCCCCAAACCTCGGGAACAAAGAATAAAATTGGCGCCCGGCACCATATAGCAGGAACGTATAGTGCGATATCTCTGGATCGGATGCGACAATGCGGCTACAATTTCTTAGCTGAGCAAGTGGGGTGGTCTACCTTTCAAACAACCCATCAGCTCTCCCCAAACCTCGGGAACAAAGAATAAAATTGGCGCCCGGCACCATATAGCAGGAACGTATAGTGCGATATCTCTGGATCGGATGCGACAACGCGGCTACAATTTTTTAGCTGAGCAAGTGGGGTGGTCTACCTTCCAAACAACCCATCATCCTTCCCCCAAACCTCGAGAACAAAGAAAAAATTGGCGCCCGGCGCCGAATAGCTTCTGCCATTGTTTACTACAGGCTTGCACTACAGTGGAAGTCCCTAACTCGGATAAAATACTCTCTATTTTTGTCTTTCCCAAGCAAGTTGGGAAAGAAAAGTGGTGCAAAAGCACCAATAAAATTAAGCCAAAACTGGGTCGAGTGCAACCGGCGCAGACCCAGTACGGGATGCTCTCTCCCAAGTACAACTCCACGACTTCCGTTGCCAGTGCGCATATGCCGTCTCTAAAGACTCATTCTTTTTTGAATCCGTAAACGTAGGAGTTATGTGATCAGCGGGGAGGAAAGATTCTTTACCCGTAAAGAAGACGGGAGGGCCTCCATGTAAACAATTGTGGTGGGTATAATAAGAAAGGAAATTTACTATAAAATTTAGATTTCTTATCAACGTACTCACAATTGTTTACTACAGGCTGAATAGACAAAAGGCTGGAGGGAATCGCATAACCAACCCCCACATAACCCTAGTGCACTGGAACCGTGAAGTAGATGGAAGAGGTCCCGAGGCTTATCAACCATAATGTCGCAATCATTGGTAAAGGACAATGAAAAGAGACATATGAGCCTGTGTGACACACAGACAGAAAAAGGGCAGTAACAGCACAAGGCTGAAACTGACCTTCAAGAAGCCTAATGGCTATGGCAGACAACAGCCTGAGCAGAAGAAAGAGGACCCAGGGCTAAAAGGTCCTCCGACTGCTCCTGCAACTGGCGTAAATAAAAGGTGGAGAAAGTAGAAGCATTTCTCCAGTAGGCTGCCTGCATAACATCCGACAACTTGACGGAGTTAGAATAAGCCCAAGGGGTAGACAGTGCCCGCACCTCGTGGGCAGAAATACGATTGGTAATACAATCGCCAGCTGCTAAACGACTATAAGCCGTACGAATAGCAAGACAAATCCATCGAGAAATGGATTGAGGAGAGATCTTCTGTCGACCCGGAATGAGAGACAGAAAAAAAACGTTTTCTGCCTTTCCGTATGAAGCGTGTCCGATCAAGATAAATGCGAATAGCACGGACCGGACAAAGCAAAGGGCGAGTACCCTCAACAGAGGGAAGAGCCCTGATACAGATAGGAGGAGGAGTAGTATCTGGTAACTGATTCTTAGCCAAAAAGGAGCAATCAGTGGTAAAAGTAACACTGTTGGGAGAGCTCCTAAAAAAAGGCCGGGTCAACCGAGAGGGCGTGAAGCTCACTAACCCGTCTGGACGAAGCAAATGCCATCAGAAAAGCCGTCTTATATGTGCGAAAATGCATATCCACCTGGGATAAAGGTTCGAACGGCGCCCCCCCCCCCCCCCCCCCCCCCCCCAAGCAAAGCAGCACCCACGAAAGATTCCATCGTGGAGTAAGCTGCAAAGTCCGAGGCCTTTTCAAAGAAAAGTGCCGAACAAGCTTGGAGAGGTAAGGATTAGTGCCGATACGACGCTTCCCCACATAAGAAAAAGTGTCTGAAAGCATAGACCTGTAACCCTTGATGGTAACAGGCTGGAGACCCCGAGAATCAAACAGATATACCAGAAACTCCGCAATCTGTGAAATCGAAGGATTGGCATAATCAACAGAGTGATCAGCACACCATCGACAGAAGACCTTCCATTTAGCTGCATAAGCTTAACCAGTGGAGTGCCTCCTTGAAGAAGAAATGCACTCCACTGCTCGTCTCGAAAAACCTCTACGGAGGAGACAGGACCTGACAAAAGATATGCGTGAAGGCACAATGAAGTCGGGTCGACGTGAAACCTCCTCGGGCGACCTTGACAAAGAAGGTCGCGACGTAGCGGGAGACGTGCCGGAACCGCCGCCATCAGCGAGCGGAGCTGATTGATCCACACCCGCTGAGGCGACAGGGGAGCGATCAGAATGATTCGACAACTGCAGGTTCGAATTTTGAGGAGAACCTGAGGAAGAATCGGAACCGGCGGGAAGGCGTAGCCGACTAGACCGTTCCAATCGAGTGACAGAGCGTCCACGGCAAAAGCCAGAGGATCTGGACACGGGGACACGAAAGTGTCCACCTGATGGTTCCAACGAGTCGCAAAGAGGTCGATGTGGGGACGTCCCCAGAGATCGCAAAGCGACTGGAACACTGCCCTGTGATGCATCCACTCGGTGGAAATAACCCTGCCCTGTCGGGACAGGGAGTCGGCTAGGACGTTCAGACGACCGGGAATGTGACGAACAACCACCCCGGCGTGAACATCCTGAGCGAGCAGTAAAAGATCCCGAGCTAACTCGTACATCGGAAGCGAGTGCGTGCCGCCCTGGTTCCGAATGTAAGCAACCACTGTCGAATTGTCGGATAGTAGAAGGACCTGGCGATTCGACAGGTGAGGGATCCACTGCCTGAAACTCAGAAGAAGAGCAAGAAGCTCCTTCTGGTTGATGTGTAGAGCTGCTTGATCCTGATCCCACATCCCGTGTAGGGAAAGACCGAGAGGATCCAACGTCGCACCCCATCCGAGATCGCTGGCATCTGCCGTCAGAACGCGATCGGACGTGGGTAAGTCCAGCGGAACACCCTGCGTAATCCACTGAACATCTGTCCAGGGAAGAAGGTGAGGATACAGAGAGTCCGGAAACGGAAGCACCTGATCCAGAGAATCTACATTCGGTCTCCAACGACTGAGCAGAAAGTGTTGGAGAAGTCTGACACGCAGCTGACCTAGAGGAATGAGATCCGTCACCGAACCGCAGAGACCGATCAGCCGGAGAAAACTCCGAGCGGTCGCGGACCTGGACTGGGACAGAGTCAGAGCAAAAGCTGAGAGAATCACAGCCTTGGCCTGGGGAACAGCCACCAAATTGAATTTGGTTTGGAAAGACATCCCCAGATGATAAAACGACTGAGAAGGGACCAGGTCCGACTTCCCCTCGTTGACTCTGAATCCTAGCGACGTGAGCAAGCTCAACAGAGTGGCGACATCCGATTCCAGTAAGGCAGCATTGGAATGCCTCTGGAGGATATCGTCCAGATATGCCGAAGTAGTCACCCTGGACTGTGTGCGATGGAACGCTATCACATGCGACATCAGTCTGGTGAACGCCCAAGGAGCCAGGTTGAGGCCGAAAGGCATGGCCTTGAACTGGTAAACTCGCCCCAGAAAAGCGAACCTGAGATACTTCCGTGACGCCCGATGCATCGGAACGTGGAAGTAAGCGTCTCGCAGGTCGATGCTGGCTGGGAAATCTCCCTGGTGAATGGATTGGCGGACCGACCTGAAAGTCTCCATGCTGAACTTGGGAGCAATGATAGACTGGTTCAGGATACTCAGATCGATAACCGGTCGGAGTCGGCCGTCCTTCTTCGGCACCAAGAACAGGCGGGAATAGAAACCCACTGACTGAACGTTCTTGACGACCTCGATCGCCCCCTTTGCCAGGAGATTGGCAATCTCCGTAGACAAAAGTTCCCGACGTAAAACGTCTGAAGGAACTGTGGTTGGAAGAGGCACCCTTGACAGAGTGGGGTGCCGTCGGAAGGATATGCGCAGCCCGGACCGAACAACATCTAACACCCATGGATCAGATGTGATGGTGGTCCAATGGTCTGCGAACTCTGCTATCCTTCCTCCAACCAGGGACGAGTCGAGGTGAGGACCTTCATTTCGAGCCCCGACGAGGCCCGCGAGAGGAGAAACCACCTCCTCTGCTAAATGAAGAATCCTGAGACTTCCCTCGATTCTGCCGACCCCTACCTTTACCCCGTGAGTAAGAAGTAGAGGCGGCGGCAGAAGGACCAGCCTTTTGCTTCACAGAGGAAGCAGAAGGGTACTTGTTAGGCTTGGAACGGCCCTTGCCTCCCCGAGAAGGCTGATCAAGCTGACGAAACAGCAGCTGATCTTTGGAATGACGTAGAACGTCATCCCGGACCGTCGACACGGAAACATGGAAAAGTTGCGGACCTGCCAAAGAAGCAGATCGAAGAGTAGCACGCTGCTCCTCGGGAAGGGATCGTCCTGTGTCCAGCACAGCGTCCCTTCGAACTAATTCCAAATTAGCCGTGTTACAGGCATGCGTGTGAGTAAGGTGCATAAGCGCCTTGGACAGCACACGCAAAGGAGCCTGTACCTCGTCAAACTTATCTGGAGGCAGATAAGCAGCCAAAGCTGAGACGACGTGATCTGAGAGAGAAAGCATGCCAAGCATCTCTCTAGATAAGCCCAACGTGGACTCCAGAGTCGTCATTGGAATGACGGCAGACTTGGGCTTGGAAAGCCCGAGGGAAGTGGAGTCCTGATCCAGAACCGTCAAAGACTGGCAGACTGACGGATTGGCGGAATCGTAGGAACGATAACGCACAGGAGGCAAAAAGGTGTCAACCCTGGTGAAGAACGAAGACTTCAAAGCCTTGGAATTCAGCTTGGCATCCAATGCTGAAAAAGCCTCAACCACCTGTACCGACTGGCACGGTCGAAGGCGCCCAGAAGCAGGTTGCTCCATAGGCTGTTGGCGCGCGACCGATGATCGCGGCCAGGCTGACACTGTCGGCTGGTTAGCAGGTTTGAGCTCAGGCAGAAACCCAAACACAAAGTCAAGAGCCGCCCCCAAGTCCGAAGACTGCTGGCCCTCGACCTCAAGCATGTCGGACTCCTCCCCAGAGTCGGAAGACACATAGCCCATCGTGGGAAAACCAGCCGACGCCTCCCATGGTGTCGGGACACCAGAGGAATCGGAAACCGGCCTGTTTCCAATCCCGGGAGGCGGCGCCAAAGGAGGCGCCTGGAAACCACCCATAGCCTCGCTGGAAGCAACAGGAAGGCTCTTAGAAAGAACCTGAGTGAGTAAGGAGAGGGCCTCCCTAAGCTCACTGCCTGTACCGACCGGTTCGACAGGGGAGCGAACCGGCAAAGTGGCTTCACCTCTGACCCTCTTAACCAGCGAAGGGTCACGATCCTCCAAAACACCCGACGCGGGACGACAGGCGGCAGCCGAAACATCTGAAGGCAGACGTGTATAGGGGTACGATGCACCCCGAGGATCAACATTGCGAGAACTCATGAGAGTCACCGCGGACCTCTGCGGGGCAGAAGGTCCAGGCTGCACAAAAGGCGTTGGTCCCCCAAAACTGGTCGTGTGACCAGAGTGAGTAGACGGAAACGCCACGGAGTTCATAGTGTTTCCACTATGAACATCCGAATCCAAAGACACAACTGTGGTGCTCGACGGCGAAGAGACCACAGCGATGGGCTCGGCCGGCAGCCCCTTCCGACTTCGCCGAGTTGAAGTCAGGGAAGGCTGAGGCCGATATCCCACGTCTACAGTATCGGACAGTCCTGCAGCGAAAAGCCGAGGCCAGCTGAAACAGATAACGAAGCAGACGGGCCAGCAGCAGTAGTAGATACGTCGAGAGTCGTTGAGGCTGGTGAAATAGTGGAGAGAGCACACCGGCTCGGCTCCGAAGGAGGAGTCACAACCCTAGTGACAGCCTCAGATGTCGACTGGAGGGGGACCGTAGTCCCGGAACCAGGCATCTCTACACCAGAACACTCAACGGCTCCCGCAGTATCCACCACAGGAAAAGACTGCACATCCCCCACGGAGGAGGAATAACTCTCACCAGACAAAGTCGACTCGGGAGGCCCCGAACGACCACGTTCTCCTTTCCCACGGGAGCGGGAGGCACGGCCACGAGAACGAACGACACGGTTTACTGACGCCCAGAAGGTGGAAGACCATGTTCCACAGACACCACACGGCCGCTCGGCCGAACACCCATTACAGGAGGAACAAGACAAATGTACATCGTCCACATGCTTTGGCAGCAGACATTTCCCACAGGGAATTGTCCTGGGCATGATAGAGGTGAGAGGAGCAGAGAAGTGGAGATGAGAAAACAGAACACCCCCAAAGAAGAGAGAAAGGTGACAGAAACAAAGACCCCAGAAGGTCGACCGGGAACCACCCAACAGGAAGACTACTCCCAAAAGAAAGAAGAAACACTGCAGGAGTGGTACCCCGCTGACACCTAACTCTAACACAATTTGAAAATTTTGCAAAAAAAGCATTAACAATAATTGTGAAAAAATCTAAGTCCGAACCGCGTGGCACGCGAAATTCGCGAGCGACTCGAGAGAGAGCAAATAAAAATACATTATGGACATATAATAGAAAAGAGAATATATAAAACACTGTTCCTTAGAATACAAAGGATACACTGTGGTATAATGAATCAGGAATCATCAAACATCGAGCTGGTGGAACACTGATAAGCGTGCAAAAACATCTCGACACGAAGCGGATTTCAAAAAGAATGAGTCTTTAGAGACGGTATATGCGCACTGGCAACGGAAGTCGTGGAGTTGTATTTGGGAGAGAGCGTCCCGTACTGGGTCTGCGCCGGTTGCACTCGACCCAGTTTTGGCTTATTTTTATTGGTGCTTTTGCACCACTTTTCTTTCCCAACTTGCTTGGAAAAGACAAAAATAGAGAGTATTTTATCCGAGTTAGGGACTTTCACTGTAGTGCAAGCCTGTAGTAAACAATTGTGAGTAGGTTGATAAGAAATGCACTCCACTGCTCGTCTCGAAAAACCTCTACGGAGGAGACAGGGCCTGACAAAAGATATGCGTGAAGGCACAACGAAGTCGGGTCGACGTGAAACCTCCTCGGGCGACCTTGACAAAGAAGGTCGCGACGTAGCGGGAGACGTGCCGGAACCGCCGCCATCAGCGAGCGGAGCTGATTGATCCACACCTGCTGAGGCGACAGTTGAGCGATCAGAATGATTCGACAACTGCAGGTTCGAATTTTGACGAGAACCTGAGGAAGAATCGGAACCGGCGGGAAGGCGTAGCCGACTAGACCGTTCCAATCGAGTGACAGAGCGTCCACGGCAAAAGCCAGAGGATCTGGACACGGGGACACGAAAGTGTCCACCTGATGGTTCCAACGAGTCGCAAAGAGGTCGATGTGGGGACGTCCCCAGAGATCGCAAAGCGACTGGAACACTGCCCTGTGAAGCATCCACTCGGTGGAAATAACCCTGCCCTGTCGGGACAGGGAGTCGGCTAGGACGTTCAGACGACCGGGAATGTGACGAACAACCACTCCGGCGTGAACATCCTGAGCGAGCAGTAGAAGATCCCGAGCTAACTCGTACATCGGAAGCGAGTGCGTGCCGCCCTGGTTCCGAATGTAAGCAACCACTGTCGAATTGTCGGATAGTAGAAGGACCTGGCGATTCGACAGGTGAGGGATCCACTGCCTGAAACTCAGAAGAAGAGCAAGAAGCTCCTTCTGGTTGATGTGTCGAGCTGCTTGATCCTGGTCCCACATCCCGTGCAGGGAAAGACCGAGAGGATCCAACGTCGCACCCCATCCGAGATCGCTGGCATCTGCCGTCAGAACGCGATCGGACGTGGGTAAGTCCAGTGGAGCACCCTGCGTAATCCACTGTACATCTGTCCAGGGAAGAAGGTGAGGATACAGAGAGTCCGGAAACAGAAGCACCTGATCCAGAGAATCTACATTCGGCCTCCGACGACTGAGCAGAAAGTGTTGGAGAGGTCTGACACGCAGCCGACCTAGAGGAATGAAATCCGTCACCGAACCGCAGAGACCGATCAGCTGGAGAAAACTCCGAGCGGTCGCGGACCTGGACTGGGACAGAGTCAGAGCAAAAGCTGAGAGAATCACAGCCTTGGCCTGGGGAACAGCCACCAAATTGAATTTGGTTTGGAAAGACATCCCCAGATGACAAAACGACTGAGAAGGGATCAGGTCCGACTTCTCCTCGTTGACTCTGAATTCTAGCGACGTGAGCAAGCTCAACAGAGTGGCGACATCCGATTCCAGTAAGGCAGCATTGGAATGCCTCTGGAGGATATCGTCCAGATATGCCGAAGTAGTCACCCTGGACTGTGTGCGATGGAACGCTATCACATGCGACATCAGTCTGGTGAACGCCCATGGAGCCAGGTTGAGGCCGAAAGGCATGGCCTTGAACTGGTAAACTCGCCCCAGAAAAGCGAACCTGAGATACTTCCGTGACGCCCGATGCACCGGAACGTGGAAGTAAGCGTCTCGCAGGTCGATGCTGGCTGCGAAATCTCCCTGGTGAATTGATTGGCGGACCGACCTGAAAGTCTCCATGCTGAACTTGGGAGCAATGATAGACTGGTTCAGGATACTCAGATCGATAACCGGTCGGAGTCGGCCGTCCTTCTTCGGCACCAAGAACAGGCGGGAATAGAAACCCACTGACTGAACGTTCTTGACGACCTCGATCGCCCCCTTTGCCAGGAGATTGGCAATCTCCGTGGACAAAAGTTCCCGACGTAAAACGTCTGAAGGAACTGTGGTTGGAAGAGGCACCCTTGACAGAGTGGGGTGCCGTCGGAAGGATATGCGCAGCCCGGACCGAACAACATTTAACACCCATGGATCGGATGTGATGGTGATCCAATGGTCTGCGATCTCTGCTATCCTTCCTCCAACCTGGGACGAGTCGAGGTGAGGACCTTCATTTCGAGCCCCGACGAGGCCCGCGAGAGGAGAAACCACCTCCTCTGCTAAATGAAGAATCCTGAGACTTCCCTCGATTCTGCCGACCCCTACCTTTACCCCGTGAGTAAGAAGTAGAGGCGGCGGCAGAAGGACCAGCCTTTTGCTTCACAGAGGAAGCAGAAGGGTACTTGTTAGGCTTGGAACGGCCCTTGCCTCCCCGAGACGGCTGATCAAGCTGACGAAACAGCAGCTGATCTTTGGAATGACGTAGGACGTCATCCCGGACCGTCGACACGGAACCATGGAAAAGTTGCGGACCTGCCAAAGAAGCAGATCGAAGAGTAGCACGCTGCTCCTCGGGAAGGGATCGTCCTGTGTCCAACACAGCGTCCCTTCGAACTAATTCCAAATTAGCCGTGTTACAGGCATGCGTGTGAGTAAGGTGCATAAGCGCCTTGGACAGCACACGCAAAGGAGCCTGTACCTCGTCAAACTTATCTGGAGGCAGATAAGCAGCCAAAGCTGAGACGACGTGATCTGAGAGAGAAAGCATGCCAAGCATCTCTCTAGATAAGCCCAACGTGGACTCCAGAGTCGTCATTGGAATGACGGCAGACTTGGGCTTGGAAAGCCCGAGGGGAGTGGAGTCCTGATCCAGAACCGCCAAAGCCTGGCAGACTGACGGATTGGCGGAATCGTAGGAACGATAACGCACAGGAGGCAAAAAGGTGTCAACCCTGGTGAAGAACGAAGTCTTCAAAGCCTTGGAATTCAGCTTGGCATCCAATGCTGAAAAAGCTTCAACCACCTGTACCGACTGGCACGGTCGAAGGCGCCCAGAAGCAGGTTGCTCCATAGGCTGTTGGCGCGCGACCGATGATCGCGGCCAGGCTGACACTGTCGGCTGGTTAGCAGGTTTGAGCTTAGGCAGAAACCCAAACACAAAGTCAAGAGCTGCCCCCAAGTCCGAAGACTGCTGGCCCTCGACCTCAAGCATGTCGGACTCCTCCCCAGAGTCGGAAGACACATAGCCCATCGTGGGCAAACCAGCCGACGCCTCCCATGGTGTCGGGACACCAGAGGAATCGGAAACCGGCCTGTTTCCAATCCCGGGAGGCGGCGCCATAGGAGGCGCCTGGAAACCACCCATAGCCTCGCTGGAAGCAACAGGGAGGCTCTTAGAAAGAACCTGAGTGAGTAAGGAGAGGGCCTCCCTAAGCTCACTGCCTGTACCGACCGGTTCGACAGGGGAGCGAACCGGCAAAGTGGCTTCACCTCTGACCCTCTTAACCAGCGAAGGGTCACGATCCTCCAAAACACCCGACGCGGGACGACGGGCGGCAGCCGAAACATCTGAAGGCAGACGTGTATAGGGGTACGATGCACCCCGAGGATCAATATTGCGAGAACTCATGAGAGTCACCGCGGACCTCTGCAGGGCAGAAGGTCCAGGCTGCACAAAAGGCGTTGGTCCCCCAAAACTGGTCGTGTGACCAGAGTGAGTAGACGGAAACGCCACGGAGTTCATAGTGTTTCCACTACGAACATCCGAATCCAACGACACAACTGTGGTGCTCGACGGCGAAGAGACCACAGCGATGGGCTCGGCCGGCAGCCCCTTCCGACTTCGCCGAGTTGAAGTCAGGGAATGCTGAGGCCGATATCCCACGTCTACAGTATCGGACAGTCCTGCAGTCCCCTGCAGCGAAAAGCCGAGGCCGGCTGAAACAGACAACGAAGCAGACGGGCCGGCAGCAGTAGTAGATACGTCGAGAGTCGTTGAGGCTGGTGAAATAGTGGAGAGAGCACACCGGCTCGGCTCCGAAGGAGGAGTCACAACCCTAGTGACAGCCTCAGATGTCGACTGGAGGGGGACCGTAGTCCCGGAACCAGGCATCTCTACACCAGCACACTCAACGGCTCCCGCAGTATCCACCACAGGAGAAGACTGCACATCCCCCACGGAGGAGGAATAACTCTCACCAGACAAAGTCGGCTCGGGAGGCCCCGAACGACCACGTTCTCCTTTCCCGCGGGAGCGGGAGGCACGGCCACGAGAACGAACGACACGGTTTACTGACACCCAGAAGGTGGAAGACCATGTTCCACAGACACCACACGGCCGCTCGGCCGAACACCCATTACAGGAGGAACAAGACGAATGTACATCGTCCACATGCTTTGGCAGCAGACATTGCCCACAAGGAATTGTCCTGAGCATGATAGAGGTGAGAGGAGCAGAGAAGGTGAGATCAGAAAACAGAACACCCCCAAAGAAGAGAGAAAGGTGACAGAAATAAAGACCCCAGACGGTCGACCGGGAACCACACAACAGGAAGACTACTCTCAAAAGAAAGAAGAAACACTGTAGGAGTGGTACCCCGCTGACACCTAACTCTAACACAATTAGAAAATTTTGCAAAAAAAGCATTAACAATAATTGTGAAAAATCTAAGTCCGAACCGCGTGGCACGCGAAATTCGCGCGCGACTCGAGAGAGAGCAAATAAATATACATTATGGACATATAATAGAAAAGAGAATATAAAACACTGTTCCTGAGAATACAAAGGATACACTGTGGTATAATGAATCAGGAATCATCAAACATCGAGCTGGTGGAACACTGATAAGCGTGCGAAAACATCTCGACACGAAGCGGATTATAAAAAGAATGAGTCTTTAGAGACGGTATATGCGCACTGGCAACGGAAGTCGTGGAGTTGTACTTGGGAGAGAGCGTCCCGTACTAGGTCTGCGCCGGTTGCACTCGACCCAGTTTTGGCTTATTTTTATTGGTGCTTTTGCACCACTTTTCTTTCCCAACTTGCTTGGGAAAGACAAAAATAGAGAGTATTTTATCCGAGTTAGGGACTTCCACTGTAGTGCAAGCCTGTAGTAAACAATTGTGAGTAGGTTGATAAGAAATTATTGTCCGCACTCCTTGAGCATTTCCTGTACAACTGCCATGTGATTTCATTGCATCTACAGGCTGTGAACACATGTTACATGCAATGAATAATATGCAAGAGAAACGCTCATTGTTTCAGTTGGTCATAACTTCCCTCAGTTAATGGAAAACAATTTTAACTCGAGGGTCCAACTTCAGATATGTTAGCAAGTGAACCCCATGACCTCCAACTGTCATTTTGTGTTTTTATATAACTTGGTCAAAGCTTCTTGACACGTCGCTTTCCAGAGTTTATAGAAAGGTGGTGACCCAGTTACCCGAATACCCCTTTGTCTTACCAAATATTTCTTGAAAAGGGCAGTTGAATACCTTGTTATATTTATTTAATGTGTCGAAGAAGAACGATGAAAAATAAGTTAGCAAATATCATTTTTCAGAGTTCTCAGCTCATGCAAAGTGCCTGTGGGCAGCACTTCTGGTTTACAACACGTGCTAGTGTACCATACTATAGTCTATACGTTTTATGATTGTATCCCTGACATTTTTACTTTTGCCGGTTTCTTTAAATATCCCAATATTAAAAGTACTTTGCAATGCACATGTCCAGGTTTCATCCAAGTTCATAAAATAAAGTGGGAACAAAAACGTAATATTAATTTTATTTCAGAACAGCTGACTGACCCCTTGACAACTTGGCACCTGCCAGAATGCAGATTATTGTTTTACTTTGGCAAATGACAGTCTATGTTAATCCTTTTTTCCGGGTTGTTTTTCGGCTTTTGACGGGTTGGGTTACTATGATATAAATGTTCATTATATCAAATCAGGAACATTTGTGTCAAGTTCACAGGCGAGTAGCAAGGAGCTCACCATACAATTGAATTAGCATGAATTAGGCATGCACAAGTAACCGCCGCCTCTCATATCCAGGTCTGATATCATTTACTTCCATTAACAAAAACAGAGTACATTCTTAAGAAGAGTTTTAAAGATTACTCCTACTGTTGCCCTTCACCCCACCCAAGGATGTTGTGTAACTAATACCAAAAGATTCTGAGTGGTGGTTTGGGAGTAGAAGGTTTATAAGGAATATTCCTCATATTTCACAAAGTTAAATTTCAGGCCCCTGAATATGAATCCAGGAACGTGATTTGAACAACCTTAAATTTGTCCCATTTAAGGATCCTGTATATCAAATATCAAAAAGTTCTCGCTGTTGGATCTGAAGAAGATTTTTGAAGATTATTCCTCATGTTGCACTATGTTAATATTTGGGCTCCCATTGGGGAACCCAAATATTATGCCAGGGACTTGATGTGAACAAACTTAAATCTGACCCCTAAGGACGTTGTATACCAGATATGGAAAGATTTTGACTGGTGGTTCCAGAGATGATTTTTAAAGAATATTTCTCATATTGCCTTAAGTTAAAATTCAGGCTCCCATGGAGAGCCCAAATATGAAACCAGGGACTTGATTTGGACAAACTTAAATCTATCCCCTCTAAGGATGCTGTTTTTCAAATATCAAAGGATTCTATTGAATCTACATTTTTAAAGATTATTCCTGATATTGGACTTAGTGATGGGAGTCCAACTTTTAACCCAGGAGACTTTTTTTTAACAAATTTGAATCTGCCCCCGCCCCCCTCTTCTCCCCCCCCCCCCCCCTCTCCCTGAAGGATGTTGTATACCAGATATCAAAAGATTCTGACTGGCAGTTCTGGCGAAGAAAACTTTTGGGTCCGGCTGTCCAAATGTCAGCAGATCTTTTCCGATGCTAAGTTGTCCATCCATCCATCCATCCATCCATCCATCCATCTGTCGTCAACATTTGGTTTGTCTGGACCATAATTTCTTAACCACTGAATATTTTTCAAGGAAACTTTGTAACAATACGTAATATCAAAAGACTGTGTGTCACAAATTGTAATATGGTACGTGCACCTCAAGGTCAAGGTCACAGGCCTTATGATAAGCGACACTTAGAAAAACCTTGACATTTGTTTGTCCGGGCCATAATTTCTTAACCATTTTTTTTTTAATGAAACTTCATAACAATATGTAATATCAAAAGACAGGGTCTTGCAAATTACAATATGGTATGTGCCCCTCAAGGTCAAGTCACAGGCCCTATGATAAGGTGACACTTTGACATATGTTTGTCCAGGCCATACATTCTTAACTACTGACATAAGCTCCATGTGACAGAATGGAAGTGGAGCTTTTCTGATGCTAAGTAGTTCGTTGTCCATCCATCCACCGCCTGTGCGTCCATCCATCATCAACATTTTGTTTCTCTGGTCCATATAATTTGATCTAAATGGCAGATCTTGTTCATACTTGATACAACCATTGCTCATGACTCAAAGGTGTGCCATGGCATTGATCCAAGGTCATATCATACGTCATATGTATGCTACCTCCACCCTAGATGCTGATTCAGGATCCTATTTTACAGTAAAGTAGAACTTGCTTACAGCAGGAAACAAGCACTGCTCCACTCCCCAGGGTTTCCACTAAATATTTCCTCTCCCTTGAACAAACTACACTGTACACTTCAAAAGGAAGCTAAATACCAAATATCAACTCATTCCATCCATCAGATGAGCTTTCTCTTAAAACAGGCCTGAGGGGTCATTTTCCCTGCCCCTCCCCCATGGGAGCAGCACATTGTTTTTACCAGAACTGAATTGCCCTTCCTATGTTATCATTCACCAGGAATTATATTGAAATCTGGCCGGCAGTTTGGGAGGATGCTCAAACATCACCTTCATGGCGAACGAAGACAATGGCCAAATAGTGATCACTACAGCTCAACATGACTTTCAGTCAGGTGAGCTAACAAGACATTTGATAACATTTCATTTTCATTCTCTGCAATAGTGATCAAACCAGAGGCTCAGGTGAGTCTAAACTGCTCACCTGGATCAAGTTGTCTAAAAGGAATAAAGGTATTACAGTTGAAGGATCAGAAAAATGGAGGCACCAAGGAAGTGTCACCTTGTCCATGTGTGCCTACTTCAATGACTGTCACCAAAAAGACTAAAAGAAAGATGTTTATTTTTCAACCCCTTACTCCAAGCATACACCCTATGTAAGGCATGAGATTATGTTGAAACAGTTCCCTCTGACAAGACCACCTAAGTCGGTTAAAATTATGGATTGAAATTCATTGCAATAATCCGTGTTTCTGGACGCCATCAGTTATGTGAAGAAATGGAGTGAAATGGCAGTCAACAAGGCTATGATTGAGACAGGGTTTTTTTTATTGAGAAGTATAAATTCTATAGTAAATTTCCTTTCTTATTATACCTACCGAAATTGTTTACAACAGGCTTGCACTACAGTGGAAGAACCTAACTCGGATAAAATACTCTCTATTTTAATCTTTCCCAAGATTTGGGAAAGAAAAGTGGTGTAAAAACACCACGAAAAAATAAGCCAAAACTGGGCCGAGCGTCATCGGCGCACACCCAGTATGGGACGCTCTTCCATAGTACAAATCCATGACTTCCGTCACAGTGCGCAATGCATCAGTTCGTCATTCTTTTGATTCCGAACAACACAGGAGTTATGTGATCAGCGGGGAGGAAGGATTCTTACCCGAATAAGAAGACGGGAGGGCCTCCATGTAAATAATTTCGGTAGGTATAATAAGAAAGGAAATTTACTATAAAATTTATACTTCTTATCAACCTACCTCAATTGTTTACAACAGGCTGAATAGACAAAAGGCTGGAGGGAATTACATAACCAACCCACACATAACTCAATAGCACTGGGACCATGGACAGAGGAAGAGATCCCTAGGCCTATCAAACCATAGCATCACAAACATTAGAAAAGCCAATGAAAGATGAGGCGTATGGTGAAGTGCGACGCACAGACAGAAAGGGCAGTAACAGCACAAAGCTGGAACCGACCCTGAAAAAAGCTGAAAAGCATGGATAGACAACATCCTGAGCCGAAGAAAGAGGGCCCCAAGGGTCTCTGTCGGCTCCTGCAACTGTCGCAGAGAAAAGGAGAATGTAGCATTTCTCCAGACGGCTGCCAGTATAACATCAGTCATCCGACAACATGACAGAGTTATTAAAAGAGGAAGACAATGCACGCACCTCGTTGCAGAAAAAACAATTGGTAATACAATCACCAGTAGCTAGACGAGCGGAAGCTGCACGAAAAGCAAGACAAGTCCATCAAGAAATGGATGCAGGAGAGATCTGGCATGTGGGAAAACGCATATTCATCCAGGATAAAGGCGTGAACGCCCCCCCCCCCACCCCCAAGCAGAGCAGCGCCCAAGAAAGTGACCATCTTGGAGTAAACTGCAAAGTCCTAGGCCTTTTCAAGGAAAAGAGCTGAACAAGCTTGGAGAGGCAAGGATGAGTGTCGAAACAATGCGGTATCACATAGGAAAAAATGTCTCCGAAGCATGGACAAGTACACATAGCTGGAGACCCCCAGAAACAAACATATACCAGAAAACTCCGCAAGCAGTGTGATCGAAGGAGTGACAGAAGCAACAGAGTGATCGCACACCATCGACAGAAGAACCTTCCACTTAGCCACAGAGGCTAAACCAGTGGAGTGAGTGCCTCCTTGAAGAAAAGCAACTCCACTGCGTGTCTCGAAAAACCACTACGGAGGAGACAGGACCCGATAAAAGACATGTGCGAAGGCACAATGAAGTCGGGTCAACCTGAAAACCTCCCGGGCGACTTTGGCAAAGAAAGTCGCGAGGTAGAGGGAGACATGCCGGAACCGCCGCTAACAGAGAGCGGAGCAGATTGATCCACACCCACCGAAGCGACGGGTGTGATCGAAAGGATTCGACGACGGCAGGTTCATATCTGGGTGAGAACCTGAGGCAGAATCGGAACCGGTAGGAAGGTGTAGCCGACAAGACCATCCCAAAGGAGGGCCAGAGCGTCCACGGCGAAAGCCAGAGCATCTGGACACGGGATACCGAAAGTGTCCACCGGATGGTTCCAACTAGTCACAAGAGATCGATGGAACCCGCCATGTGGAGCTGTGGAAATAACCCTGCCCCGATGGGGCAGGGAGTCGGCTAGGACGTTCAGGCGACCGGGAATGTGACGAACAGCCACCCCGGCATGGACATCCTGAGCGAGCAGTATAAAATCCCAAGCCAATTCGTACATTGGAACAGAGTGCGTGCCGCCCTGGTTCCGAATGTAAGCAACCACCGTCGAATGGTCGGACAACAGAAGGACCTGGCGATTCGACAGGTGAGGGATCCACTGCCTGAAACGCAGAAGAAGAGCAAGAAGCTCCTTCTGGTTGATGTGTAGAGCTGCATGATCCTGGTCCACCATCACGTGAATGGAAAGACCTGGAGGATCCAACGTCGCACCCCATCCGAGATCGCTGGCATCTGCCGTCAGAACGCGACCGGACGTGGGTAAGTCCAACGGAACACCCTGCGAAAGCCACTGGACATCCGCCCAGAGGAGAAAGTGAGGATAAAGATAGTCTGGAAACTGAAGCACCAGATCCAGAAAATCTACATTCGGCCCCAAACGACTGAGCAGAAAGTGTTGGGGAGGTCTGACACGCAGCCGACCTAGAGGAATGAGATCCGTCACCGAACAGCAGAGACCGATTAGCCGGAGAAAACTCCGAGCTGTCGTGGATGTGGACTGGGACAGAGTCGGAGCAAAAGCTGAGAGAATCACAGCCTTGGCCTGGGGAACCGCCACCAAATTGAATTGAGTGCGGAAAGCCATCCCCAGATGATAAAACGACTGAGAAGGGGCCAGGTCCGACTTCTCCTCGTTGACTCTGAAACGTAGCGACGTGAGCAAGCTCAACAGAGTGGCGACATCCGACTCCAGGAAGGCAGCATTGGAATGCCCCTGGAGGATATCGTCCAGATATGCCGAAGTAGTCACCCTGGACTGTGTGCGATGGAAAGCTAACACATGTGACATCAGTCTGGTGAAGGACCAAGGAACCAGGTTGAGGCCGAAAGTCATGGCCTTGAACTGGTAAACTCGCCCCAGAAAAATGAACCTGAGATACTTCCGTAACGCCCAATGAATCGGAACGTGAAAGTAAGCGTCTCGCAGGTCGAAGCTGGAAGCGAAATCTCCCTGGTGAATTGAACGGAGGACCGACCTGAAAGTCTCCATGCTGAACTTGGGAGCAATGATAGACTGGTTCAGGAAACTCAGATCGAGAACCGGTCGGAGTCGGCCGTCCTTCTTCGGCACCAAGAACAGGCGGGAATAGAAACCCACTGACCTAATGTTCTTGATGACCTCAATCGCCCCGTTTGTCAGGAGATTGTCTATCTCCGTGGACAAAAGTTCCCGACGTAAAATGTCTGAAGGAACTGTGGTTGGAAAAGGCATCCCGGACAGAGTGGAGTGCCGTCGGAAGGATATTCGCAGCCCGGACCAAACAACATCTAACATCCAAGGATCGGATGTGATGGTGGCCCACGGTCTGCGAACTCTGCTACCCTTCCTCCAACCTGGGACGAGTCGAGGTGCGGACCTTCATTGCGAACCCCGACGAGGCTCGCGAGAGGAGAAATCACCTCTACTGAATGAAGAATCCTGGGAGTTCCCTCAAGACTGCCGACGCTTACCCTTACCCCTTGAGTAAGAAGCAGAAGCGGTGGCAGAAGGATCAGCCCCTTTTGCTTCGCAGAGGAAGCAGAGGGTACTTGTTAGGCTTGGAACGGCCCGTGCCTATCCTAGAAGGCTGATCAAGCTGAAGAAACAGCAGCTGATCGTTTGAATGACGTAGGACGTCATCCCGGACCGTCAACACAGAATCATGGAAAAGTTGCGGACCTGTCAAAAAAGCAGATCGAAGAGCAGCGTACTGCTCCTCAGGAAGGGATCGGCCTGTGTCCCGCACAGAGTCCCTTCGAACTAATTCCAGATTAGCCGTGTTACAGGCATGCGTTTGAGTAAGATGTATGAGCGCCTTGGACAGCACACGCAAAGGAGCCTGTACCTCGTCAATCTTATCTGAAGGCAGATAAGCAGCAAAAGCTGAGACGACGTGATCGGAGAGAGAAAGCATACCAAGCATCTCTCTCGATAAGCCCAATGTGGACTCCAGAGTCGTCATCGGAATGACGGCAGACTTGGACTTGGAAAGCCCGAGGGAATTGGAGTCCTGATCCAAAACCGTCAAAGTCTGGTAGACCGACGGATTGGCGGAATCGTAGGAACGATAACGCGCCGGAGGCAAAAAGGTGTCAACCCTGGTGAAGAACGGAGCCTTCATAGCCTTGGAACTTAGCTTGGAGTCCAAGGCTGAAAATGCTTCAACCAACTGTACCGAAGGGCACGGTCGAAGACGCCCAGAAGCAGGTTGTTCCATAGACTGTTGGCGCGCGACCGATGATCGCGGCCTGGCTGACACTGTCGACTGGTTAGATGGTTTGAGATCTGGAAGGAACCCAAACACGAAATCAAGAGTTGCCCCCAAGTCCGAAGACTGCTGGCTCTCGACATCAAGCATGTCTGACTCTTCCCCTGAGTCGGAAGACACATAGCCCATCGTGAGCAAACCAGCCGACGCCTCCCATGGTGTAGGAACACCAGGAGATCAGAAAGCGGCCTGTTTCCAATCCCGGGAGGCGGCGCCATAGGAGGCGCCTGGAAACCACTCGCTGCCTCGCTGGAAGCAACAGGAAGGCCCGTTGACAGAACCTGAGTGAGTAAGGAGAGGGCCTCCCTAAGCTCACTGCCCGTACTGGCCGGTTCGACAGGGGAACGAACCGGCAAAGTGGCTTCACCGCTGACCCTCTGAACCAGCGAAGGGTCACGATCCTCCAAAAGACCCGACGTGGGACGACGGGCGGCAGCCGAAAACGCCTGAAGCCAGACGTGTATAGGGGTGTGACACACCCCGAGGATCAACATAGCAGGAACTCATGAGAATCACCGCTGACCTCAGCAGGGCAGAAGGTCCAGGCTGCACAAAAGACGTTGGACCCCAAAACTGGTCATGTGGCCAGAATGAGGGACGGAAACGCCACGGAGTTCATAGTGCCCCACTAAGAACAACCGAATCCAATGACAACTGCGGTGCTCGACGGCGCAGAGACCACAGGAGAGGGTCCGGCCGGCAGCCACTTCCAACTTCGCCGAGTTGAAGTCAGGGAAGGCTGGGGCCGATACCCCCACGTCTACACAACCAGACACCGCAGCAGACCACTGCAGGTATAAAACTACTGTGCTCAATGGCTGAGAGGACACAGTATGGGGTTCAGTCGGCAGCCCCATTTGACTTCGCCGAGTGGAAGTCTGGGAAGGCTGAGGCCGAAACCCCACAACCACACTACAGACATCCCTGCAGACCCTGGCAGGGAGAAGCCGAGGCCGGCTAAAAACGGTGCCCAATGACGTTGTGGACGGAACAGCAGTAGCAGCAGATACGACGGGAGCTGTTGGAACTGGCGGAAAAGCGGAGAGAGCCACCAAGCTCGGCCTCCAAAGGAGGAGTCACAACCCTAGTGACAGCCTCAGATGTCGACTGGAGAGGGCGCATCGTCCCGGAACCAGGCATCTCTACACCAGAAAACCAACAGCTCCCGCAGTATCTACCACGGTAAAACACTGCACATTCCCCACGGAAGGGGAATAACTCTCACCAGACATGGTCGAATCGGGAAGCCCCGAAACGACAGCGGTCCCCACCCCCCGCTGGTGCGGGAGGAGCTGCACATCCCCCACGGAGGAGCAATTTTCATCAGACGTGGTCGAATCGGGCGACCCGAAACGAAAGCGGAGGGGGTCAAACTCACACCAGACGTGGTCGAGTCGGGGGGCCCCGAAACGACAGTGCCCCCCCCCCCCCCCCCTCCCCCGCGGGGGCGGGAGGAGCTGCACATCCCCCACGGAGGGGGTAGACTCACATCAGACGTGGTCGAGTCGGGAGGCTCCCGAAACGACTGCATTCCACACCACCCGCGTGTGCGGACGAAACGGACACGAGAACGCACCAATGGCGAGGGCAAAAGGAATTGCCCTAAAGGAACCGAACTGGAAAGAACAGAGGTGAGAGCAGTAGAAGAAAAAGGTGAACTCAACAGAAACAGAAAGTAGAAGAACACCCTCAACTACAAGAGAAGGTGGCAGAACCCAGACGGCCGACACCTACTCCAATAAAAATTTTTATCAACCGAAAAAATTCATTGTCGAATCGCGATGACACGATGTCGCAAAACATTCGCGAAAACGGAATAGTAATTAATAAACAATGAGAATGTGGTTGAAAATATAAACGAGAATATATAAGACACAGTCCTGTTATTATACGATCTTCAGATCCATAATTCCAGTCACAGGAAAACCATTATCCACGAGTTGAATTATCACTGTTTCATAATGCATATGGCGGAAACACATCCTGCTCGTGCTTCGGATAGAAAAAGAATGACGAATTGATGCATTGCGCACTGTGACGGAAGTCATGGATTTGTACTATGGAAGAGCGTCCCATACTGGGTGTGCGCCGATGGCGCTCGGCCCAGTTTTGGCTTATTTTTTCGTGGTGTTTTTACACCACTTTTCTTTCCCAAATCTTGGGAAAGATTAAAATAGAGAGTATTTTATCCGAGTTAGGTTCTTCCATTGTAGTGCAAGCCTGTTGTAAACAATTGAGGTAGGTTGATAAGAAATTGGGGCTTTCTGGTTGTGTCTTTACAAAGATGTAATCATTAATGAAAACAGAACAATCAATTGAAAGAAAATTTGCACAACAGGGAACCCATGGACTTGATCTGAACATACTTCAATCTGCCCCCACAACAGGGAACCCATGGACTTGATCTGAACATACTTCAATCTGCCCCCACAAGGATGGTGTATACCCAATATGAAGTTTCTGCCAGGTGAATCTGAAGAAAACTTTTAAAGGATTTTCCTCAAATTGTATGGAGTTAAAATTTTGGCTCCCACAAGGAACCCAAGGATAAACTTGAATCTTACCCCATAAGGAAGCTGTATACAAACTATCAAGAGAATCCAACTGGTGGATCTGAAGATGATGTTAAAGAATATTCCTGATATTACTGCAGGTTGACATGCATGCTCTCTTTTCAACTTGGATATGAACCCATGGATATAATTTGAATCTGATCCCCACCTCCACAGATGCTGCATATCAAATATGTAAAGATTCTGACCAGTGGATCTGAAGAAGATTTTTAAAGAATATTCCTCATATTGCACAATGTTGAGCTGTGGGTTCTAATTGGGAACCCAAATATGAACTCATAGACCTGATTTGAACAAACTAAGGATGCTGTATACCAAATATGAAAAGATTCTGACTGGTGTATCTGAAGAACAAGATTTTGAAAGAAAACGTAATGTTGCATGAAGTTAAAATTCGGTCTCCCAAAAATATCCCAAATATAAACATAGGGCCCTAATTTGAACAAACATGAATCTGACCCCCAAAAGGATACTGTGTATGAAATATCAAATTATTCTGAATCGTAAATCTTAAGACGATGATTTTTAAAGAATATTCCTCATATTGAACTAAGTTAAAATTTGGGTTCTCATAGGGACCCCAAATATGAACCCAGGGATTTTGATTTAACAAATTTGAATCTGCCCCCACATAAGAGTGCTGAATGCCAAATATAAAAAGTTTCTGTCTAGTGATCTGGAGATTTTCAAGTAATTTTTCTCATATTACACTGTTAAAATTCAGGTTCGTATTAGGAGCCAAATTATGAACCCAGAGACTTAATTTGAACAAATTTGAATCTGCCCTCCATAAGAATGATGTATACCAAATATAAAAAGATTCTGTGTGGTGCATTTGAAGATGTGTTTTAAATAATATTCTTCATATGGCACTGAGCTGAAATTCAGGTTCACATGGATACCCTAATATGCATCCTGGGAATTAATTTGAACAAACTTGAATTTGACCCCATACAGGGTTCTCGCGGGGCCTTGAAAACCTGGAAAAGCCTGGAATTCGTCAAAAGGTCATTCAAGGCCTTGAAAGCCAGGAATTTCCGATGGGAGCCTTGAAAATCCTGGAAAATCAGAGAATTTTGCGACACGTAATTTAATCCAAACATATTTTACAGCATTTACAGCAATTGTAATTGCGTGTTTATTAATCCGGTCATATTTTGGAGTATTTACAGTAATGCCGATGCGTGCATTATTGATAGAACTTTGCAGTGATGTGACACTGAAATCCTTTGAATCAAGCATTGTGAATGGTTGCTATTGATGCGGGCGAGCACAATGGTGTATATTTAAGCCAATGGGAAGATTTATTGTAAATTCTGCCTGTTCGAATGTTGAGTGCACGTGCGTGGATAATTTATTCATATTGAAAATATTACAAATGGATGATTGTTCATTTGAACTATTTGATTATTTCCGAAGCATGTATGTCTGATGAATTTGCCACAACGTCATCTTAAAGTCCTGGCACGGGCAGTCGCCATCACGGTGGATTCCGAGTTTGGATTTCCAAATGAAAATGTTATTGTCTTATTCACCTCAAATGTTAAGGGCCTATATAAGTAATGGAATTTTGTTTATTTTGAAATTCTCACATCTCATATTCCTTTAATGCAGATTAAATATACACAAATTATACATCAAAATGAAGGTTGTATAGAACACGAAACACATATGTAATCAACTCATAGAGTCGACTGTAGGCACCACTGGTTCCTGGAAGTCTGCTACCGTATTCGCACCAGAACTGATAACAAAATAATATTTCATCAGAACAACCTGTGGCCAAATGTACTTCATATATCCAAGAACAAAGCTAGACATTCAAAACACTTTTGAATACAGCGATAGGACTGCATTTTGGAAAAGGACAACACTGTCTGCATTTTTTATTGAAGATGGTTTCCATGCTCGACAGACATGCGCAAATCACTCGTTACCACGAATTTCCATCGAAAAACAAAATCGTAATTCTAAGAAATTCCTACAGGTATCATGATACCTTGCATTGAATATGGCAACTGTGTAATCTCAATCTAATAACAGTATACTGTATGAAGGCGATCTTTTTCATTATTTGATTTTAGACGGCGTTGTTTTTACATGCTTTTTCTGTCCGATGACGTCACCGGAAATCGAAAGTATACTCATGCGTAAACAAAAGCAAAGGCTTTGGAATTTTCCCCAATGCAGCTCTGTCGCCGTGTTTTGAAGAATTTTTATCCCCTAGCTTTGTTCTTGGATATGTAACGCACATTTGGACACAAGTTGTTTTCGTGAAATATTATTAAATTATCAGTTCTGGTGCGAATACGGCAGCAGACTTCCAGGAACCAGTGGTGCCTGCAGTCGACTCTATGAGTTGATTACACATGTGTTTCGTGTTCTATACATCCCAACCTTCATTTTGATGTACATTTTGTGTATATGTAATTTGAATTGAAGGAATATCAGAGGTGAGAATATTAAAAATAAACAAAATTTCATTACTTATATAGGCCCTTAACATGTGCGATTTTAAGGATGATTCGCCCATGTATGAAACATTAAAAACTTTTCAACACTTACTGCATTTAGCTGAATACCGTTCAACTGGAACAGGCAGTAACCAGTTATAGTATGCAGTTGATTTAATCCAAGCTTGTTGGAAGGTACACTTCCCCACAACGGAATTACATTTTGCTTTTCGAATGACATTTCCGGAGACATTGTGGGTTACGAAATGTGTCATTTACATGTAACATGTAGTTTACTCATTGGGAGAAAGGATGACATAAATTCATTTGCATTCAGTAAGTATTCAGTTAGAATAGGGGTACATGTACAAGAGACATAGCTGTTGTGCCACCTGGTAATTACACTGCAGTTGTAGGATAAACACAAGAAAATGTCTCTCAGGCTCACTAATTCTAATCAGTGATATCATTGCTTGGATTGCTTTCAGAAAGAGTTTTCTAAGAAATGATGTCAAGTGTTAGAATTACCAACAAAGGGAAATATAAGAGAAAGTTTCTAGTCGTTATCTGATAATTTAGGGTACTTTGCCAGCCTCGGCCCTGAAAAGCCTTGAATTTCATAAATGGGGGGGGGGGGGGGGGGGGGGGGGGGGGGGGGGGGGCTTGAAAATCCACGAAAATTGCCGAGAAATGGCCTGGAATGACCTTGAATTTCAAAGATTTTAACCTGGGGGAACCCTGCCATAGAATGCTGTATATCAAATGATTCTGACGGGTGGATCTGAACATTTTTTTTAAAGAATTTTCCTCATACCGAACCAAGTTAAAATTTGGGCTCTCATAGGGAGCCCCAAAAGAAATCCAGGGACTTGACTTGCACCAGCCTGAATCAGATCTTGAGGATGTTGTACACTGAATATTGAAACATTCTAATCGGAACTTCTGAAAAAATAACTTTTTATTTTTGAAAATTTTTGATTCAGAACTTTTTCATTATGGCACCCCATGACATGACCGATTGAGATTTTGGGGCCCACTTGATTCTACTGGTCCTAAGGATGCTTTAGACCAAATAACAATTCTTGGTTCAGTGCAGTTTAGGAAACCTGGGTATTTCAAATTTTTTCTACTTCTGGCTCTTGGGTTTCCCAAGGGAATTCTTTTTCGGGCATAAATCAAGTACATGTCACCTAATAATACTGCATGCCAGATAAGATCTAAATATACCCACCAGTTTGGGAAATAAATATTTGGGGTAAGGCCAGAAATATTGCCCCTCCAGCACAAGCACAAATATTGACGACAAACTTTCTTCAAAAAACTTTAATCTTGAGCATATAAAGAAGCTGCATACTAAATTTCAAATTATGGCGACTGGTGGTTTAGAAGATTTTTGAAGAATTTGGGGGTTATCGGGCACTGACCTAGGGGATTGTGCTTTGGTACTTCTGTTGAACAAAAAGGAAGGTTATTCTCCCCCCCCCCCCCCCCTCCCCCAAGATAATTTATGCCAAGTTTAGTTGGATTTGGTCCAGCAGTTCCTCTGGAGAAGACTGATATGAAAAGTTAACGACACCAAGTTATGGCAATAGCTCACCCTGATTCTCAGTCCGGTGAGCTAAAAATGTTATCATATATCGTTTTTGACTTCTCATCTTGTGCTATGAACTTGTAGTGAAAACACCTTATCTGAAAATACCTAGCTATACTTCAGTGGGTAAAATACCCTCTGATATATTAATATTTTGCACAAGTGTACAAAGGATAAATTATTTATCTTACAATTGCAACAAGAAAGTATTTCCCCTATTACAGGTGAAAATGACAAAATAAAAATCTGTATTGTGGGTAGCAACCACACATGCGATCATATAATTCAGAAAGAGAAATTTTTTTACCCACACTCAACAATGTGGCATCGAGTTACTATGCATGCAGAGGAAAACATTTTTGATAACAGTTATTAAATGATATATACCGGTAAATGAAAATATGAAATTAGACTAGATAATTTTTTGCCACGATGATAAAAAATGAAAGTGTCAATGACACTGTAGCTCAACTTGTCAAGACAAAGACATGTACATGTATATATAGTATGTGACACAGCAATGACAAACATCTAGGTAATGACCTGATAACAAAGGTACATATAAAGTATTGTAACGGTCTGTACATAAATACTTACCGTTGCCTGTAACAAATGTATAGGTAAAGTATTGTAAAGGTGGGTGACAGTCAGATGCTGAACTAGAAAAAATCTTTGAGTCCCAGAGTGGGTCTGACTGAACCCCAAAATATTTGTTCTCATAGCACAGTGATAACAAAGGCACCCCAAAACACACTCGTTCCTGTCCCAAGGTGAAAACAAAAGTACTCAAGAAGTTTTGTGAAGATCAGTTCATAAATACGAGCTGTATAGAACTTGTGACAAAAAACTTATTGGACCTAATTTCGGTACAAAATGGCCACTGGCAGCCATCTTGAATTTTGGACCGTACCCAGAAACACTCATTCTCATCCCAAGGAGATAACAAAGGTACCCAAGAAGTTTTGTGAAGATTGGTTCATAAATACAGCCTCTACCCTGAGCTGTATTGACATGTGTGCTTACATTGTGTAAGTAGCACTGAATAAATCAAAGTTCATCTAATTTGCATAATTTCTGCACGAAAAAAAACCCCTTACAATATGTGATGTATTCCATGTTACTAAACATTCATACAAAAATTTATTCAAATCAGAACTTTCATACAGAAGTTCTATACAAAAGACTGATTGCACTAATCTTGGTACAAAATGGCTGCTGGTGGCCATCTTGAATTTCGGACCACACCCAAAAACACTCGCTCTCATCCCACGGTGATAACAAAGGTACCCAAGAAGTTTCGTAAAGATTGGTTCATAAATATGGCCTCTAGTCTGAGCTGTATAGAAGATGTGTACAAAAAACTGATTAGACCTAATTTCGGTACAAAATGGCCACTGGCAGCCATCTTGAATTTTAGACCACACCCAGAAACACTCGTTCTCGTCCCAAGGTGATAACAAAGGTACCCAAGACATTTCGTGAAGATCAGTTCATAAATACAGACTCTAGTCTGAGCCGTATTGACATGTGTACTTATTGTGTGTAAGTCGCACTGAAAAAATCAAAGTTCATCTAATTTGCATAATTTCTGCACGAGAAAAAAACCCGTATTATATGTGATGCATCCCATGGTACTAAACATTCACACAAAAAAATTATTCAAATCAGGGCTTTCATATGGAAGTTCTGTGTAAAAATCTGATTGCACCTAATTTTGTACAAAATGGCTGCCATCGGCCATCTTGAATTTCGGACCGGACCCCAAAACACTCGTTCTCGTCCCACAGTCATACCAAAGGTACCCAAGAAGTTTTGTAAAGATCGGTTCATAAATACGGCCTCTAGCCCGAGCCGTATTGGCATTTGCACTTACAGTGCTGAAAGTAACCCCAAAAAACATCAAAATTAGTCTAATTTCCACAATTTACGTACGAGAAAAAAACCTGTATTATATGTGATGTATCCCATGGTACTAAACATTCATACAAAAAATTATTCAAATCAGAGCTTTCATATGGAAGTTCTGTACAAAAAACAGATTTCTGCATCGTCGGTACAAAATGGCGGCTGGCAGCCATCTTGAATTTCGGACCGCACCCAAAAACACTCGTTCTCGTCCCACGGTATTAACAAAGGTACCCAAGAAGTTTCGTAAAGATCGGTTCATAAATACGGCCTCTAGCCCGAGCCATAGCAGCTTGGCACTTACAGCTCTGAAAGTAACACTAAATAAATCAAAGTCAGTCTAATTTGCATAATTTACGCACGAGAAAAAAACCCGTATTATATGTGATGTATCCCATGGTAGTAAACATTTATACAAAACTTTATTCAAATCAGAACTTTCATACAGAAGTTCTGTACAAAAAACTGATTTTTGCATCATCGGTACAAAATGGCCACTGGCAGCCATCTTGAATTTCGGACCACACCTAAAAACACTCGTTCCCGTCCCAGGGTCATAACAAAGGTACACAAGAAGTTTCGTAAAGATCGGTTCATAAATACGACCTCTAGCCCGAGCCATAGCCAATTGTTGACGTACGGACAGACGGACAGACGGACAGACGGACAGACGGACGGACGGACAGACGGACGACGGACGACGGGCCATGACAATAGCTCAAATTTGACTTCGTCAAAGTTGAGCTAAAAATGAAAGTGTCAATGACACTGTAGCTTAACTTGTGTGTTGTGTTTGATGAAAAGGATAATGTTCAATGTTTATGAAAGGATTATGAAATAAGACAAGAATTGTGATAATTGGGAATATGTTCATTTCTGTTCCCTGTATGCTATGTTTTTGATAAAAATAATATGAGGTGTACACTGTACTAAAGAGCTGATGGGTGGGTTAATATGACCTCAGTTAAAGTATGTGGCCCTCACAGTTAACGTATATCAACGAAAGTTATCAAGTTACAGTGAAATTATTCCAAAACGAGTCATCCTATCAAGTTACATTGAAATCTCTTCATAAATATGGCCTGTTGACTGTGCTAAAGGTTTTCAGGCTTCGGGCCCCTGTAGACATCCGTTTCCCAATTGCGTCCAAAGGGGACATTCTCATCTAGACATTATTTGAAGTCAACCTACGAAGTTACAATGAAATCCCTTCATAAATATGACCTGTAGACTGTGCTCAAGGTTTTTGGGCTTTAGGCCCCTGATGCCCTCCGAGTTGACTAATCATGACACAAAGGGGATGTCATCATCTATGCATTACATGGAGTCAAACTAACAGGTTACAATGAAATCCTTCCATAAATATTACCTATAGACTATGCTAAAGGTTTTGGGGTTTTGGGCTCGGGCAGCCATCAAGGCTGAATGATCGCGACCAAAAGGGGACGTTCTCATCTAGACATTATTTGGAGTCATCCTACCAAGCTACATGAAATCCCTTCATAAATATCACCTGTAGACTGTGCTAAAGGTTTTCGGGCTTCAGGCCCCCGTAGCCGTCACACTTGCCTAATGGTGTCCAAAAGGGGCTGTTCTCATCTAGACATTATATGAAGTCAACTTACCTAGTTACAATGAAATCCCTTCATAAATATGAACTGAACTCATCTAGACATTATATGAAGTCAACCTACCAAGTTACAATGAAATCCCTTCATAAATATGAACTGAAGACTGTGCTAAAGGTTTTCGGGCTTTGGGCTCGGGCAGCCACCATGGTTGAATGATCGCAACCAAAAGGGGACATTCTCATCTGGGCATCATCTGGAGTGATCCTGTTAAGTTACAATGACATCCCTTCATAAATATGATCTGTAGACTGTGCTCAAGATTTTCGGGCTTTGGGCACCTGTAGCCATCACAGTTGACCAATCACGACCAAAGGGGGATGTCATCATCTAGGCATTATATCGAGTCAACCTAACAAGTTACAATGAAATCCTTCCATAAATACGACCTTAGGACTATGCTAAAGGTTTTTGGGCTCGGGCAGCCATCAAGGCTGAATGATCGCGACCGAAAGGGGACGTTCTCATCTAGACATTACTTGGAGTCATCCTACCAAGCTACAATGAAATCCCTTCATATTTATGACCTGTGGACTGTTCTAAAGGTTTTCGGGCTTCAGGCCTCTGTAGCTGTCACAGTTGCCCAATTGTGTCCAAAAGGGGACGTTCTCATCTAGACATTATATGAAGTCAACCTACCAAGTTGCAATGAAATCCCTTCATAAATATGACCTGTAGACTGTGCTAAAGGGTTTCGGGCTCGGGCAGCCATCATGGTTGAATGATCGCAACCAAAGGGGACAATCTCATCTGGGCATCACCTGGAGTGATCCTACGAAGTTACAATGAAATCCCTTCATAAATATGACCTGTAGACTGTGCTCAAGGTTTTCGGGCTTCCGGCACCTGTAGCCATCACAGTTGACCAATCACGACCAAAAGGGGATGTCATCATCTAGGCATTATATGGAGTCAACCTAACAGGTTACAATGAAATCCTTCCATATGACCTTTTGCCTATGCTAAAGGGTTTTGGGCTCGGGCACCCATCAAGGCTGAATGATCGCGATCAAAATGGGACATTCTAATCTGGACATCATTTGGAGTCATCCTACCAAGTTACAATGAAATCCCTTCATAAATATGAACTGTAGACTGTGCTAAAGGTTTTTGGGTCCCTGTAGCCATCACAGTTGCCCAATCACATCCAAAAAGGGACTTTCCAATCTAGACATTATATGAAGTCAACCCACCAAGTTACAATGAAATTCCTCAATAAATATGACCTGTAGACTGTGCTAAAGGTTTTGGGGTTTTGGGCTCGGGCAGTCGTCACGGTTGGCAGATCACGCCTAAATGGGGAAATTCTCATCTGGACATCATAAGGAGTCATCCTACCAAGTTACAATGAAATCCCTTCATAAATATGACCTGTAGACTGTGCTAAAGGTATTCAGGCTCGGGCAGCCATAATGGTTGAATGATTGCAACCAAAAGTGGACATTCTCATCTGGGCATCATCTGGAGTGATACTACGAAGTTACAATGAAATCCCTTCATAAATATGACCTGTAGACTGTGCTCAAGATTTTCGGGCTTCGGGCACCTGTAGCCATCACAGTTGACCAATCACGACCAAAAGGGGATGTCATTATCTAGGCATTATATGGAGTCAACCTAACAAGTTACAATGAAATCCTTCCATAAATACGACCTATAGACTGTGCTAAAGGATTTTGGGCTCTGGCAGCCATAAAGGCTGAATGATCGCGGCCAAAAGGGGATGTTCTCATCTAGACATTATTTGGAGTCATCCTACCAAGCTACAATGAAATCCCTTCATAATTATGACATGTAGACTGTTCTAAAGGTTTTTGGGCCCCTGTAGCCAACACAGTTGCCCAATCACGTCCAAAAGGGGACTTTCTCATCTAGACATTATATGAAGTCAACCCACCAAGTTACAATGAAATTCCTCAATAAATATGACCAGTAGACTGTGCTAAAGGTTTTGGGGTTTTGGGCTCGGGCAGTCGTCACGGTTGGCAGATCACGCCTAAATGGGGAAATTTTTTATCTAGACATCATAAAGAGTCATCCTGCCAAGTTACAATGAAATCCCTCCATATTAAACATGACCTGCAGACTGTGCTAAAAGTTTTTGGGTTTCGGGCTTGGCCAGCCATCACGGTTGACAGATCATGCCCAAAAGGGGATGTTCTCATCTAGGCATTATACAGAGGCATCCTACCAAGTTAAATGAAATCCCTTCATAAATACGACCTGTAGACTGTGCTAATGGTTTTCGGGTTTTGGGCTCGGGCATCCATACCGGTTGACCGATCGCGACCAAAAGGGGACGTTCTCATCTAGACATGACCCCTAAACCTTCATATGAAATTTCGTGACGATCAGACAAGAACTGCGGGGTGTAGCCTGTGCTAAAGGAAAATGTGAACAGACTAACAGACTTCCGCACACGTGATGGAAATAGCTTATCTTGACTTTGTCAAGTTAAGCTAATAAAACAAAGAAACACACAACTGAAACAATACTATAAACTTCTGCAGTTTTAGTACAAGTAGAACAATGAATGAGATTACGTCATGCACAATGCAATACCATGACGTCATTATCTTCATTCATAAAAACACAAGCACTGAAACAGATACCATTAAAAACTGTACCCAATTCCTTCATTAGGTGAACAAGACAGTCAATAAAGGGGGTTATTTTGTAACATAAATTGGTCATTACGCCTCTGGGTAACATATCAACTCATCCTAAAGGACTTTTCTTCAATATATGCCCAGACACAAAGTCTCCACTTCAAACCCACATGGTGGTAATAACGTGTGTTTTTCCAAAAAATTAGTGGGTAAATACCCTTTATCACAAGATCTTATATGGAGCTCTGTCCTAGGATAGGGTTATGGGTGAGTGGCGCAGTCTCTTTGTTTGTACTTTCTTTTGTACAGCCATACTGCTTGTTTCTGGGCAGTTTGACTGTACAGAAGAATTAGAGCTTGACTGCGAAGCAACCATGCACATTTTTCTCACTAAATGTTATTTGATTTTGTTACATGGCACCTGTTGATACAGGGTTCTTGTTTAATAATTATGTGAGCTTCTTTTCAAATGAATTCATAACAAGAAGGACACCAATGCTCTATAGCTCACCAACATTCCTCTTTGATAGTAACTTTGGCCAACACAAGAACTGTATCAAACAGGCTCATAACATGCGACAAAGCTTACCTAAACACAACCTCTTAAAAGTAAAACACAGAAACTGAGATAAACACTAAGTTAAACATGAAATTCTGAGCCAAACAGAAAACTAAATGCAACTAAAAATGTCAAGAAAAATGTTTAAAATGCAGAGTATGAGGGGTTAATCATGGAACAATAATACTGAGGAACACGTATGATGAATATAAGTGCCATGGGAAGAGAAGGAGCATAGCAGCTGACCTAAACACTAAGTTAAACATGAAATTCCGAGCTAAACAGAAAACAAAACGCAACTAAAAATGTCAAGAAAAATGTTTAAAAAACAGAGTATGAGGGGTTAATCATCGAACAATGATACTGAGGAACATGTATGATAAATATAAGTGCCATCCATGGGAAGAGAAGGAGCACAGCAGCTGACCTAAACACTTAGTTAAACATGAAATTCTGAGCTAAACAGAAAACTAAACACAACTAAAAATGTCAAGAAAAATGTTTAAAATGTTGTGTATGAGGGGTTAATCATGGAACACTGATACTGAGGAACATGTATGATGAATACAAGTGCCATGGGAAGAGAAGGAGCACAGCAGCTGACCTGAACACTTAGTTAAACATGAAATTCTGAGCTAAACAGAAAACTAAATGCAACTAAAAATGCTAAGAAAAATGTTTACAATGCGGGGTTAAATCACGGTAGAATGATAATAATCATCATATAGCAGCATTATAAAGGCCATGATATGGAAACAGGGCGAGATAGTGACCTAAACAGAAGCTTTAACATTATTGGAAACGTACGATGACGCTGATGCCGAACGATCGAGCCATGCCATAAGCTCACACAACTAAAGTTGGTGAGCTAAAAATGGGACATAGGTTTCTTGCCTGCAAGGTAAGCATCCCGGCCCCATAGGACCTCGTTCGAATTTTTTTTTTTTTTTCACTTATGTTTTGCTCTCCATTTGACATTATTTCTTGTACCTAATTTTTTTTAAAGGACAATGTCACCAAAGGCACCTGTGTGAGGACGTCTGAACCCAATTTTTGTCAAGTTGAGCAAGACGTAATTAAATGAACGTGTCAGTGACACTGCAGCTTAACTTGATGGTGTGTAGTGTTTGATGAAAAGGATAAAGTGCAATGTTTATGAAAGGATTATGAATTTAGACAAGAATTGTGATAATTGAAAATATGTTAAGTTCTGCACCCTACATGCTATGTTTTCAACAAGAATAATTTGAGGTGTAGAACTGTACTAAAGAATTGATGCCTGGGTTGACGTGGCTATATCCCCCTTGACATTTGCTTGGTCAAGCTACTTGGAAGTAATCCTAACAGGCTACTACCAGTACACAGAAGTGGATTTTGATATTATATCTTAACTAAAATACCCGAGATATTTCATCAATAATACATTTGTATTTTCACTCTTAGAAGTCAGGAAATGCAATCTAAGAGAGTCTAAATTTAAAAAATGTCATGCCTCCCCCCCAAAACTGTGGGAGGGTGACACCCCCTCCACACCTCCCCACATTCGCCTTCAGTGAGCATGGATGCCTTGGGCATCCATTCATGCCTTCAACATCCACATCAGAGTTTTTTGTAATGCTCTGTTCTCATACCTGCCATGATGGCATGGCAATAGCTTAACTTGACTTTGTCAAGTTAAGCTAAAAACATGATTGCTCCCATGTAGACATTCCCCTAAAGCCACATATTAGAGTTAAACGAGAGGCCCCAGGGGGCCTGAGGGCGCTCACCTGACATGGTAGCCTAAATATCAACCCAGAGAATTGATTTCCACAAGTTGCATCTGCTCCTCCTAAGAAAAGCTGAAACCAAATATCCAAATATTCTAACCAGTGGATCTAAAAAAAAGATTTTTAAAGAATATTCCTCATATTGAACTAAGTCATAATTCGGGCTCCCACAGGGAGCCCATATATGAACCCAGGGACTTGGCTTTAACAAACCTGAAACTCACACCCCTAAGGATTCTGCACACCAAATATCGAAACATTCCAACTGCTGTATCTGTAGAAGATTTTTAAAGAAAATTCCTCATTTTGAACCAAGTTACAATTCAAGCTCCCACAATCAGCCCAAATATGGACCTAGGGACATGCCTTGAACAAACTTGAATCTTACCCCCCTAAGGATGCTGCATAAAAAATATCAAAAGCATTCATCTGCTGGATCTGAAGAAGATTTTTAAAGAAAATTCCTCATTTTGAACTAAGTTGTCATTCAGGCTCCCATGGTGAGCCCAAATATGAACCAAGGGACTTGGCTTGAACAAACTTGAATCTCAGACCCCTAAGGTTGCTCCATGCCAAATATCAAAACATTCCAACCGCTGAATCTGAAGAAGAAGATTTTTAATTTCGCACAAAGTTACAATTCAAGCTCCCACAGTGAGCCCAAATATGGACCTAGTGACATGGCTTGGACAAACTTGAATCTCACCCCCCAAAGGATGCTGCATACCAAATATCAAAAGATTCTGCCTGCAGGATCTGGAGAAGAAGATTTTTGAAGAAATTTGCCTGAAATGCACTAAGTTCGAATTCGAGCTTCTATAGTGAGCCCAAATATGAATCTAGGGAGCCGATTTGAACAAAATAGAATTAGATCCACCCCACAATGTTGCATACAAATATCAAAAGATTCTGCCTGCTGGATCTGGAGAAGAAGATTTTTTAAGAAATTTGCCTGAAAAGCACTAAGTTCAAATTTGGGCTCCTATACTGAGCCCAAATATAAACCCAAGGGGCCGATTTGAACAAACTTGAATCAGATCCACCCCACAATGTTGCATACCAAATATCATAAGATTATGCCTGCTGGATCTGGAAAAGAAGATTTTCAAAGAAATTTGCCTGAAATGCACTAAGTTCAAATTTGGGCTCCTATACTGAGCCCAAATATAAACCCAGGGGGCCGATTTGAACAAACTTGAATCAGATCCACCCCACAATGTTGCATACCAAATATCAGAAGATTCTGCCTGCTGGATCTGGAGAAGATTTTTTAAGAAATTTGCCTGAAATGCACTAAGTTCGAAATCGGGCTTCTATACTGAGCCCAAATATGAACCCAGGGGGCCGATTTGAACAAACTTGAATCAGATCCACCCTACAATGTTGCATACCAAATATCAAAAGATTCTGCCTGCTGGATCTGGAGAAGAAGATTTTTTAATGTTTTTCCCATTGCCTACAGTGTTAATAAGTGCTGACTCAGCACTTTTTCAAAGTCCCGAAACTGTACCCTTATGATAAAACCGATGGCAATTTTTTTTTACCAATTCTTTCTGTTGGTCCTAAGGAAGCTTCACACCAAATAAAAATTCTCGGTGCCGTGCAGTTCTGGAGATATGGGCGTTTTAATTTTTTTCTATTTTTAGCTCCTGCGGTTCCCATGGGGCTACAGGAAAAAAAAAATCAGCATAAATTAGGTACTTATGATCCAATAAGCCCTCACATAAAATTTGGTTCAAATCAGCCTCTCGGTTTGGAAAATAGAAATTTTGGGCGGGGCCAAAAATTTTGCCCCTCCCATAACAACGCCAAGTATAGCCCCACAAACTTCTCTTGAACAAATCTGAGTCTACACCTCAAAAGGAAGCTGCACACCAAATATCAAGTCTCTGCTGCTGCTTGTTCATGAGAAGAAGATTTTTTAAGATTTCAGCACACTTTTTGGGTATGGCCCTACCCACGGGCGAGGCAACTTGATTTGAACAAATCAAATTGCGATGTCATAACAAACTATTATCTCAAATATCAATTAAATTGGTTCAGCGGTTTGGGAGGAGAAGTCGCAAACACCATGTTCACGGATGGCGGATGGTGAGTGATCACTATAGCTCTCCTGACTGAAAGACAGGTGAGCTAAAAAGATTGAGTGTGCAAACAATTGTGTTAACAATTCATATACCAAATCCACGATAGCCACTGGCGGGCATTTTCATGCCTCCCCCCCCCCCCCCCCCCCCCAAACTGTGGGAGGGTGAAACCCCCTCCACACCTCCCCACGTTCGCCTTCAGTGAGCATGGATGCCTTGGGCATCCATTCATGCCTTCAACATCCACATCAGAGTTTTTTGTAATGCTCTGTTCTCATACCTACCATGATGGCATGGCAATAGCTTAACTTGACTTTGTCACGTTAAGCTAAAAACACGATTGCTCCCATGCAGACATTACCCTAACTGCATTCACATATTAGAGCTGAAAAAGATTGAGTGTGCAAACAATTGTGTTAACAATTCATATACCGGGTACCAAATCCACGATAGCCACTGGCGGCCATTTTCGTCAACAAAATTCAGAAAAATTTGATAGCTCCCATCTAGACATCAAACTAAAGCTACATATAAAATTTTAAAAAGATTGGGTGAGAGGTGTGGTCTGTAGGGTGTGCTAATGGAAATGTTGACAATTTATATACCAAATCCAAGATGGCCACTGGCAGCCATGTTTTTCAACGAAATTCAGAAAAATTTGATAGCTCCCATCTAGACATCACACCAAAGATACAAATGAAATCTGAAAAAGATCGGGTGAAGGATGCAGCCTGTAGGGTATGCTAATGGAAATGTTGACAATTTATATGCCAAAACCAAGATGGCTGATGGCAGCTATGTTTTTCACCAAAATTTAGAAACATTTGATAGCTCCCATCTAGACATGACACCAAAGCTAGATATGAAATTTGAAAAAGATTGGGTGAGAGATGCAGCCTGCAGGGTGTGCTGATGGAATTGTTGACAATTTATATGCCAAATCCAAGATGGCCATTTGGGGGGGGGGGGGGCATGTTTTTCAACAAAATTCCGATAGCTCCCATCTAGACATCACACCAAAGTTACATATGAAATCTGAAAGAGATTAGGTAGGGAATGCAGCTTGCAGGGTATGCTGATGGAATTGTTGACAATTTATATACCAAACCCAAGATGGCGGCTGGTGGCCATGTTTTTCAACGAAATTCAGAAAAATTTGATAGCTCCCAACTGAATATTACACCAAACCTACATATGAAATTGAAAAAGATCGAGTGAGAGATGCAGCCTGTAAGGTGTGCTAATAACGGAATTGTTGACAATTTGTATGCCAAATCTAAGATGGCCACTGGCAGCCATGTTTTTCAATGAAATTCAGAAAAATTTAACAGCTCTGATCTAGACATTACCTGAAAGCCACGTATGAAATTTGAAACTGATCAGGTGAGAAAATGAATTTTGGACAGACAAGAGGGACGATTGCACAGACAGATGTATGTATGGACAGACATACGAATGTCGGATCGCTACCCATACCAAAAGCTCACACTTGACATTGTCAAGTTGACCTACAAAAACTATACGATAAATTTTTCACGAAATTTGGCTACTTAGCCAATACTATATTGTGTAACAAAGCAGGCACATCAACGATACTATCACATAACATCCCCACCAACCAATGTGACTAAGCATCCTATTGTGTTGGTTTAAACCAAATTTGGTTCATGGACTCACAACAATACATTGGAAATCAAACCAAGTATATCACTAATTAAGACTTATGGCTCACTACCGACCTGAAATGCAACTCCCTAGTGACATGAAAACCATGGGGCCCATTTAGACCCATATAGGCCCCATTCTGATCTAAGTTGATAAGGGAACACAATATAGTGAGAAGGATTTACAAGACCAATTACTGTGCCACGTGGTTTCCTAAACAAGCTCCACGTTTCCTTTGCAGTGGGTTGTCATCCTTTTTTGCATATTTTATTTTTCTCTATTTTTATGTTGAAGATCATTTTCTTAGTCCGAGTGGTTTTGCAGCATAGAAAAAATTATATCCAAGTCTAAGATGTATGATGCAAATCCACTATATCACTAAAGACCAGGTGGCTCACACAGAAATCTAACTGCAGCAACAAAACACAACAAATCATTCATGACTTTTTTCATATTTTAATATATACATGGAAATGAATTGTCGAATGAAATATCTTTATACAATATTGTCCAATGATAAATATATTGTTATATACATTTTAAATACCTTTGACAAAAACAAATTTGAGAGGTTTCATTTCAACAAAGCATGGTATAATGTTAATGACAATAAAATTGAATTGAAAATGACTATGGCACTGTGGTATCTTGTACAATGGAAAGGAATCAATTGTGTTACTTTGTACTTTACACGAATATGAAGTAGGGTTCCTGCAGGCGAGGACTGATAAAATTCTAGGCTATTCAAGGTCATTTTTCAATATATTTCATCATTTTTCAAAGCCCAACAATATCAAAATTCAAGGCTTTTCAAGGCCCTGCATTCACTAGTCCTAACTAGGACCTCTGGTCATTACTCCCTCCTCCCACTTCCCTTCAAGGGAAGTGGGAGGAGGGAGTAATGACCAAAAGGTCCTATTTAGGACTATGCCTTCACAAACTCTGGCATATAAAAACTAGAAACTTATGATTATGCGCTTCATCAGAATTTTTATTTCATGAATATTCAAGACACATTTTTTTCTGGATTTCAATGCCTTGAATGACCCTTAGTCAAATTCAAGACCGTTCCTTGAATCCAAGGTCCTGCTGGAACCTTGTGAAGAAAATGTCAGCCATGCAAATTTTATAAAATTTTGTTGTAATTTTAATTCTGACCTCAAAATTGGGCAAACAATCTGTCATGTGTATAGTTTACCTTCCTCTTTCTCAGCCATTTCAATAAAAAAGTGTCACATTTCTAAACCTTGGACAAGTGTTTGAGGTACAGACAGTTTAGCTGGGGATATAGATTTCTTATTGGTATATCACTTTCAGCATGAATGCCTATATCATGATTGTATAAATTAAGTATGAACAAGTGTTTATACTTTTGCTGACCTCTATAGGGGGACATCATTATTGAACCCCATAAATGTTGAGATTGTTTTCTGCATTGATCAAGCACTGCTATATATCCTGGGGTTCCCACAGGAAGGCAACTGCCATCATACAAATCTCTCTCATAGTTTTATAGCATAATACTTGAATCCTTTCTTGACTCTGCAGTCATTTTGGTAAATTGAAAATAAAGACATTTTTGTTATGTCCAGAAAAGTGAAGAGTGCAGAGTCGAGTGTTGCTACCTAATAAAAAAAAAAAACTAGATGGTGTCACTTGTGTGCAAAGCACACTATAGTGTATCCCCGCATTTGCATCCTTGACTTTGTATGAATGCTTGATACAAAGAAGAAATGCATTATATGACACACTAAAATCATATTGAGTGGCACAGGTGACACAGCTTCGTGCGCACCTACAGACTCCACTGCAACATTTGGGCATGGTTTTAGCGTTTCGAATTACATACATGTACCCTGGGAGCCTTTCGCCGGAAACGGTCTAAGAAAACATGAAAGTGGCAATGGTGGCACCCCAAAAATCCGAAACCTTCGTGCACATCTACAGACCCTACTGCAACTACAAGCATAGTTTTAGCATTTCAAATTACATACTCTGGGAGCTTTTTGCCAGAAATGATCTAAGAAAACACGAAAGAAAAACGGTGGCACTGCCACGTGGCATCTGAAAAATCTGAAACCTTTGTACGCATCTACAGACCTTACTGCGACATTTGAGCATGTGTTAAGCATTTCGAATTACTTACCCTAGGAGCCTTTCGCTGGAAACGGTCTAAGAAAACACAAAAGTGGCAACGGTGACACAGCCACTTAGCACCCAAAAAATCCAAAACCTTCCTACGCATTTACAGACTCTACTGCAACATCTCAGCATGGTTTTAGCGTTTCGAATTACATACTCTAGGAGACTTTCGCCGGAAACGGTCTAAGAAAACACGAAAGTGGCAATGGTGGCACAGCCACGTGGCACCTGAACAATCCGAAATCTTTGTGCACATCTACAGACCCTACTGCAACATTTGAGCATGGTTTTACCATTTTGAAATACATACTGTAGGAGCCTTTCGCCGGAAATGGTCTAAGAGAACATGAAAGAGGCAACGGTAGCACAGCCACGTGGCACCCCAAAAATCCAAAACCTTCGTGCGCATCTACAGACCCTACTGCAACATTTGAGCATGGTTTTAGGATTTCGAATTACATACCCTAGGAGCCTTTCACCGGAAACGGTCTAAGAAAATGTGAAAGTGGCAACAGCACAGCCACTAGGCAGCTGAAAAATCTGAAACCTTCGTGCACATCTACAGACCCCACTGAAACATTTGAGCATGGTTTTAGCGTTTCGAATTACATACCCTAGGAGCCTTTCGCCGGAAACGGTCTAAGAAAACACAAAAGTGGCAACGGTGGCACATCCATGTGGCACCTGAAAAATCCGAAACCTTCGTGCGCATCTACAGACCCCACTGCAACATTTGAGCATGGTTTTAGCGTTTCGAATTACATACCCTAGGAGCCTTTCGCCGGAAACGGTCTAAGAAAACACAAAAGTGGCAATGGTGGCACAGCCACGTGGCACCTGAAAAATTGGAAACCTTCATGCACATCTACAGACCCTACTGCAACATTTGAGCATGGTTTTAGCATTTCGAATTACATACCCTTGCAGCCTTTCGCCGGAAACGGTCTAAGAAAACACGAAAGTGGCAATGGTGTCGCAGCCAGGTGGCAGCTGAAAAATCAAAAATCTCCGTGCGCATCTACAGACCGCACTGCAACATTTGAGCATGGTTTTAGCATTTCGAATTACATACCCCAGGAGCCTTTCGCCGGAAACGGTCTAAGAAAACACAAAAGTAGCAACGGTGGCACAGCCACGCGGCACCTGAAAAATCTGAAACCTTCGTACACATCTACAGACCCCACTGCAACATTTGAGCATGGTTTTAGCGTTTCGAATTGCATACCCTAGGAGCCTTTCGCCGGAAACGGTCTAAGAAAACACAAAAGTGGCAACGGTGGCACAACCACGTGGCACCTGAAAAATCCAAAACCTTCGTGCGCATCTACAGACCCTACTGCAACATCTGAGCGTGCTTTTAGCATTTCGAATTACATACCCTAGGAGCCTTTCGCCGGCAACGGTCTAAGAAAACACGAAAGTGGCAATGGTGGCGCAGCCACATGGCAGCTGAAAAATCTGAAACCTTCGTGCGCATCTACAGACTCCAATGCAACATTTGAGAATGGTTTTAGCGTTTCGAATTACATACCCTAGGAGCCTTTCGCCGGAAACGGTCTAAGAAAACACAAAAGTGGCAACGGTGGCACAGCCACGTGGTACCTGAAAAATCGGAAACCTTCGTGCGCATCTACAGACCCCACTACAACATTTGAGCATGGTTTTAGTGTTTCGAATTACATACCCTAGGAGCCTTTCGACGGAAACGGTCTAAGAAAACACGAAAGTGGCAATGGTGGCGCAGCCACATGGCAGCTGAAAAATCCAAAACCTTCGTGCGCATCTACAGACCCCACTGCAACATTTGAGCATGGTTTTGGCATTTCGAATTACATACCCTAGGAGCCTTTCATTGGAAACGGTCTAAGAAAACACAAAAGTGGCAACGGTGACACAGCCACATAGCACCCAAAAAATCCGAAACCTTCCTGCTCATCTATAGACCCTACTGCAACATCTGAGCATGGATTTAGCATTTCAAATTACATATCCTACGAGCCTTTTGCCGGAAACGGTCTAAGAAAACACAAAAGTGGCTACGGTGGCACAGCCACGTGGCACCCGAAAAATCCGAAACCTTCCTACATATCTACAGATCATTTAGCAACACCCTAGTGTAATTTTAGAACTCCGAACTCCGAATTACATAGGTTGGGACTATTCAGCAAAAAATTGAAAAAATAATGCATTTTTTAAGTGGCTCCACAGAAGCCACCTGGTGGCACAAAAATTTAAAAGTTGTATTTTTGGGTTGCACAGACCCTATCGAACAACTGTAGAAAGTTACAGCGTTTCGAATTACAAAACCGGACGTACGGACGGAGATCATGACAATATCCCCGAATTTTTTAAAATGCGGGGATAAAAACTTTAAAAAAAAACACTTCAGCTAAGTATTTATTTATTGATTTATTTATTTATTTATTTATTTATTTATTGATTGGGGTGTAATGACACTTTTGACAACCAGGGTCACCTCGTGTCAGACTGTTTTATGGGTGGAGGAATGGTGAGCAACGAACTAACTCCACATAAGCAGGGTTAGCATTGTTGACGAAAAGTGCACCATCGACGTGCAGTATGCCTTAGTACACAATGCCACTGTGCCCCCATGTGGGCAATTAGGATTAAGTGTCTTGCCCAAGGACACAACATGATTGCCGCAGGTGGAATTCGAACTGAGCACCTCTCGGCTTTCAGTCTGAATCTCTACCTATAAAAACACCACGCTCCAATTCAGCTAAGATTCCTTATCTCAACTCAAGTGAAGAACAGTGGGAGCCTGAGACAAAAATTGAAAAAAAATATGATCAATGCCTATAAAACTTTACCCAGGAAAGTTTGTGCTTTAGAGTGCCCACTAGGCATGTGGGGTGTCTCACTTGTTGATGCCCATTGGGTTTTCGGCTGTATGAAATTATCATTCCTAGTAAAATGCACTGAAATCCCATTAACTAGACAGCCACCCCGCTTGTTAATAAAGGTGCAATCGGGAGTTTAGTAAACCTGACAAATGCCTACTTCTTATAATTTTGGTGTTAAATTATATACAGCTGAACCCTGTTAATTGAATAGTCACTTTGTCAATGAAAATTATACAGTTAATAGGACCGGAGTATTCAATTAGCTGGGATTTCATCACTTTCCTGTATTCTTAAGATAATATTTATATATTTATTGGTGTTTAAGGTCACATATTTCTGCACAATGGCTAATCATGACCACGGCAGTTTTATGGGTGGAGGAAGCTGGAGTACTTAGGGAGCACCACCAAGCAACGGTGAGCAACTGCCAGCTCCACAACATACTAACTCCACACAAGCAGGGTAAGCATTGGTTGAAGACAGGTGCACCATCGACATGCAGTACGCATTAGTACACAATGCCACCGTGCCCCCACATGGACAATGGGGGTAAAGTGTGTTGCCCAAGGACACAACATGGTTGCCACAGGTGGGATTCTAACCTCCCGGCTTGCAGTCTGCACCTCTACCTACTGAGCCCCCCAATTCTTAAGATAAACAGAGCATTTATTCTATTATATCTTGTTTGACAGCCCTCAATGAGCTCTGTCAAAGAAGATACAATAGATTATATATTCATGTATTAGGTGTAGAGAGGACAAATTGGTCCATAAACAATGGGAATTCAGTGATAGGGTATATATTACAAGATTTTTTTATCTTATTAACAGAAGTTTGCTCTATAATCTACATGCAATTAACAGGTCAAATTTTAGCTGAAGGTATGATGAATGGTTTTGTGTTTGGAAGTTATATTCAATTAACAGGGTTTTCAATCAATTGAGAGATATACAATCAATTAACAGGGTTATTCAATTAAGAGATATTCATTTAAGTGGGCTCCACTGTAGTTTAAAAAAAATTTTCAAAACATTTTAACAAAACCATATCATGTGGCACCACTTTGGAACGAGGTTGTAGAGCTCATTCCAATGAGGAGTCACATGATATGGTTTTGTTGAAATTTTTTGAAAATTCTTAAAAAATAATAATTAAAATACTAAATTTTGATTTTGTGTGTGTTGGATAAAGAGTTAAGACGTGTCTTTTTATTTACACATTCATTAAACTTTAAACCCTTGTATTTAACGGAATTGCCTCTATGACATAAATGTTTGTGCATTGAATTGGTGATGTACAAGCCAGAACTTTTTTCCCAGCACTATTTATACTTGTTCCTTTCCCGTCGAGTCATTAGTACACCTCAAAAAGTTTCCAAATTTTGCTATCAATCCCGTAGTGAGAAAATGAAAATGTCCAAAGCAAAATAAAGTCGGTTCACAAAAAAATTAGTTAACCAAAAATGATATATTATTTTATTTATTTATTGATGTTTAAGGTCACATATTTATGCACAATGGCTAATCATGACCGTGACAGTTTTACGGGTGGAGGAAGCCGGAGTACCCGGAGAGAACCACCGAGCAACGACGAGCAGCTGCCAGCTCCCCAACATCGTAACTCGCGTTAGATTGGTTGGAGACATGCGCACCATCGACATGCAGTACGCCTTAGTACACAGCGTCATCGTGCCCCCACGCGGGCAATGGAGATGAAGTGTCTTGCCCAAGGACACAACGCGGTTGCCGCAGGTGGGATTCGAACCGAGGACCTCTCGGTTTGCAGCCTGCACCTCTACCTACTGAGCCACCGCGCTCCCAAATGATATATTTAAAAAACAATAATTTCCATCCACACCATTAATCCAATCCTGTGGCTGTCTCATCTGCAGGTCCCGTAATATCTAAATTGGTCAACTTCATTTTGGTAAATCGTCGGACATCCTGCCATGCTTCGAACTTCTTTTAAAAAAGTTTCTCCCAGCTGTTTTGCAAACCTGCCCAAATTTGTACTTATATTTTTACTAACAGTAATAGCCATCAAATAGTTAAGCACAAATGGACACCAGCCGAAGAGAAACAGCGGTATGAATTTCAACAAACACACCCAATAGAAAAGATAAATGTATTTTAGACTGGTTCCCAAAAGGTAATTTTGAATTTTTATTGATTCAATTGATCAGTACAGCTTCAAACAAAACAGACTCTTCACCTTTGGGTTTAAACACTGGAATTAACATTTGTTTATTTAAATGAATTGGAATGCATGGGATGTGCAATAAACACAGAATGCAATGTGTGTTTGAATCAGTGGGTGTTTTACATAATTCTATTTACTCAACTAAACCATAACTTATCAATCACAATGAACAGTACTGTGGCTAAAATGGCTAAAAGCAAATATTTTATGGTTGCATGAATTTCTGATGCATCTGAACAGTTTTATTCACTTGACAAGAGTTTCACTCTATAACACGAGGTAAAATTTGTACTAAGAGTTATGATAAATATTTTGGTGCTAGACAATGCATTTAAAAGGATTATTCTATTAATCAGTATGTGATTAGGTGGACGGTGTTTACTAAACAGCTGCATTATTTCACACTCTTAGATTAACCCTTTACCTAACAAAATGTACAAAATGAGCCGTCAAAAAAAAAATCACCAAGCTCGTTCCAACGAAGGGGTGAAATATGATTTTATTGATATTTTTTTTGAAAATTTGAAAAGTTAAAAAATTTATAGTAATTTATATATTTTTTATACTTACCAATGACCCAGACTTAGCTGGTGCTAACTCCACAAAAACCAGGGCCAAACACAAATTTTGCCCCCCAATCCCCAAAATTTGCATCCAAAACAAAAAGAAATCATGTCCTAAAGGACCTCCATAGTACGACTCTACTGCGCATGCGCAGTGACGCAGTCGTCCCGAAATTGGCGCCAAATATCATTCTTACTGGCAGTGCCTGGTCAGCGCTATGTACTCAGCGGGGAGGCAAGAGTTCCCAACTCAGGGAGGGCCATCCCCGTCTGGGTCATTGGTAAGTATAAAAAATATATAAATTACTATAAATTTTTTAACATTTTTATACTGTACCAATGACCCAGACTTAGCTGAATAGTAAACAGGCTGGAGGGCCTAGGACATAGAGGAAAATCCAATAAGCTCAATTATAAAATAAAGAGATAACCCCTTAAGGAGAAAAGGAGTATTAGGCTTTACATGTATCTTTCTTATTTAATATTTAAATTAGAAAGATACACTACCCTTAATAATTGAGCACAATAACATTCATGTTCTCTATTAATATCCAGTATAACCTTTATACTAATTATTATTAAAACAAGCCAATAAATAAAGTAGTCCAGAGAATTGAGACTCTTTATAATCATTTAAAAGTGTCCGAGTATTGTATATTAAAGCCCGTTTGACACTTGACATATACAAATGCTTCACACCGAGCTACACTTTAAAAATAAGACATGAATGAAATTAAACATTAATATTACACTTTAAAACCATCCCGGAAGCGACTCAGAAATACTGTCTTGGAGGAGGCATTCCCTTGCTTTTCACTATAAAGCAGGTGACCTAAGGGAACACCCGCCCCCCCCCTTCCCCTTGCCCTGGGTCAAATAGCCCAGAGCGAAGAGGGCAGCCGGACGGAGTCACTGCCGGAACAGAAAGCCTGCATAACTATAGTTGCAACTGTTTAGTGGACGACATTCTGAGCAACAGATAACGGACCTAAACAATGCAGGTCTCCAGAAATGGACTCAATATTTCTGAGATAAAAATTAGTAAATGTGGATGGCTGAGACCAATAAGCAGCCTTCATTAAATCTGTAATAGCAACACTATTAGCATAAGCCCAGGAAGTAGAAAGAGCTCTTACTTCATGAGCAGAAATCTTAAGCACAGACTGCTGAGAAGAAGATAAATCTTCATACGCAGTACGGATAGTTAACTGAATCCATCTAGCAATAGAATGGACTGAAATGTCCTTTTTATTAGGCATCAAAGAGAGAAAGAAACGTTTCCGTCCCTTTCTGATGAACTGAGATCTCTGTTTATAGATACGTAGTGCTCTAACAGGACAGAGTAAAGGCCTACGCCCGTCTGAAGACGGAAGAGCCTTAATAACAATAGGTTCCGGATATTTATTAGGAGCCTGATTCTTAGCTAAAAAACCGACGTTAGTAGTGAAGGTGATAGTGTTCCCAACACTACGATAATGAGAATCATCCACCGATAGTGCATGAAGCTCACTGACTCTTCTGGCAGAAGAGAAAGCTAAGAGAAAAGCTGTCTTATAAGATAAGAATTTGAAATCTACTGTCCCAAGAGGTTCAAATGGCTTTTCCTTCAATTTAAGGAGAACCCAAGCTAAATTCCACTTAGGAATTAATCTAAGAGTTCTGGGTCTATTTATCGAAAAGTTTCTAACCAATTTCGATAAAGAGACATTAGATCCAATTTGTAAACTATCATGATGTGCATAGGTATCAGATAACATAGATCTATAACCCTTTATAGTAACCGGTTGCAGTTTGATTTCGTCAAACAAGTATACTAGAAAGTTAGCAATGTCTGGTATAGAGGGATCAAATATATCAACAGAATGATCCCTACACCAACGACGGAAAACCTTCCACTTAGCCGCATAGTTTAGCGAAGAGGAGGTCCTCCTACAGTTAGAAATCGCGTCCACTGCTCGTCCTGTAAAGTGCTTGCCATGCAAGAAGGACCGCACAACGGAAAAACGTGAAGGTTGAGACCTTGCGGGTTGTGATGCAGTTGGCGCGATTTCCCCTGCCAAAGAAGATCCTCTCGTGGAGGGAGCTTCCGCGGTAGGTCCCACAACAGACACCTGAGTAGATTTATCCACGGTCTCTGTGGCGACAGAGATGCTACCAACAGAATCTTGCATTGAGATTGTTTTATCTTTAGCAATACTTGTTGAATTAACGGCGCTGGAGGATACGCATATCCTATCATTCCGTCCCAAGGGATCGATAGAGCGTCTACAGCAAATGCTCTTGGATCCGGACACGGGGACACATACGTCTGCAACTGATTGTTGAGATGTGTCGCAAATAAGTCTATCATTGGCCGTTCCCATTGGTAGCAAATCTGATTGAATACTTGTTTGTTGAGAGTCCACTCCGACGGCAACAAGCGACCCTTTCGAGAAAGGGAGTCTGCTAGCACATTCAGACGACCCGGTATGTGACGGACCGAAAGAAGAACGTGATGTTCCAACGCAAACAGAAGGATTCTTTCCGTTAGATTGAACAACGGAACTGAATGAGTGCCTCCCTGATTCCGTATATACGCCACTACTGTCGTATTGTCGGATAGGATTTGGACATGAGCATCGTGAATAATGTCCATCCAGTGACGTAACGCAAGCCAAATTGACATCATTTCCTTGATGTTTATGTGCTTGCACAGGAATTGCGGATCCCAAAGACCCTGGCATCTCGAATCCGTTGGGATTAATGATGCACCCCAACCTGTTTGACTGGCATCCGTCATAATGGTAAAACTCGGATCCGGCAACTGCAGCGGAACTCCTTGAGTCAACCACTGAATGTTTGCCCAAGTCTGAATCTCTTGTTTCACTTGATCTGACAAGAGAACGTCTACATCGAGCGAATGAATTTTCACACTCCAATTCTGAGTCAAGAAAATTTGAAGAGGCCGTGTGCGTAGCCGTCCCATCGGAATGAGATCCGCAGCGGCTCCGCACAGACCTATCAGTCTCATAAATTCTCTCGCTGTGACTTTGTCTGTATTTAGACAATAGCGAGCGTAACAACTGACTAATTTCGCTCTGGTTAACGGCAGACGAACGAGATTGTTGTGCGTCTCGAAGCTCATTCCCAGATGAGTGAATGACTTGGACGGCACCAGATCCGACTTCTCCTCGTTTACTATGAAACCGAGACGTCGGAGCAATAGAAGAAGATTCTGAACATCGTTCTGAAGCGTTAACTCGTTGCCGTACCTCTGAAGAATGTCGTCCAGGTAGGCCGACGTTACCGCAGACGAATGAGCTCGGAAGTAAATCATTACCGAGTTCATTACTCGAGTGAAAGCCCAGGGTGCTAGATTCAATCCGAAGCACATGGCCCGGAACTGATACACCACTCCTAGGACTGCGAAGCGTAGATACTTTCGGAATGTCGGATGTACCATGACGTGAAAGTACGCATCTTTGAGATCTATGCTCGTTGCATAATCGTTCACCCGAATACTCGCTCTGACCGATCGAATCGTCTCCATATAAAACTTCGGAGCGATGATCAGCTTGTTTATCCAGCTCAAATCTATGACTGGACGGAACGAGCCGTCTGGTTTCGGAACCAGAAACAGATGGCTGTAGAATCCCAGCGATTCCTGGTTTTCTACGACCTCTACCGCGTTCTTCATTAAAAGAGACTGCACCTCTGATAGCAGAGCGTCTCTTTTCTGAGGGTTTGACGGAAGATGAGTCCACTTTGGACTTCGAGTTAATGGAGGCTTTCGTTTGAAGGATATCTTTAGACCTTCCGAAGTCACTCCTCTCACCCAAGGGTCGTCCGTAATCGACGCCCACTCTTGAGAAAAACTCGACAACCTTCCGCCAACCGGAACGCGATAGAGGTTTGAGCCATCACCTCCTGGATCTGCGAGGCCTGCGGTAGGAGAAACCACGTCTTCCACGACCCGCACCTCGCCTCGTCGACCTCGGGGCGTCCGACCGATTGTCCCGGCCTGAAGGACGTCCCGAACGAGAGTCGCTATCCTGACGGTCTCTCGAATAAGAGCTAGAGGACGCACCGGAACCTCTATAGGAACCTCTCTTGGGCGGATAAGACCCAGAAGTGCCCGCCTTATTCGTGTCTGCTGAATCCGACCTTTTAGGAGCGGATCTAAACAACAGAGAATCACTAGCTTTCTTTTTAATATTATCATAAATAGCGGAAAGCTTGCCGTCAAAGAGAAGATCTCCTGAGACCGAAGCGACTCTAAGAGAGTTCTTCACCTTAGAATCCACTAGTGTGGATGTAGACAGGGCTGCGTCACGTCTAACCAACTCCAGATTAGCCACTGAAAGGGCGGAGTTACACGTGGAATAAGCTACTGCCCTTGAAAGAAGTCTTAAGGAGGATTGTATATCCTGAAACTCTTCCCCTTGAAGACGCAGTGATAACGCCTTCGTAAGGTGATCTGCGTAAGATAAGGCATCTAAATTGGCTCTGTTAGACGCAATAGCTGTTTCCAACACTGCGGTTGGAATAGAAGCTGACGACGGTAATGATAGCTCTAAGTCTTCCGCCTCGTCGTCCATACGCAGAGGAACTCTCGGTATACCCTGACCTGCCGTGTCGAATTTATTCCTTGCATTAATGAAAGGCAGGTTGAGAGTATTTGCGGACAAGAAGCCTGCTTTCCCTGTCCTGGAAGCAAGTTTAAAAATAGCGTCGTTCAATAATTCAAATGTTCTTGCAACATTATTGGACTGCGACGGAAACTCGGGAGCGATGTCCCTGAACCGCTCGAAAAAATCAGAGTCCAATGACGCTATAATTCTCCTGTCCGGAAGCGCAGCAGTCTGGCCCGACGGAACAACTTGAGGAAGAAAGTGCCGGATGAAGTCTACGGCAGCTTTGTGTTGTTCCGAAAGGGATAGCTCCAATTCATCCGTATCCCTTTCACCATCCGGTCGGACCTCCCGATGTTCCCGGTCGTCCGCCCCCGATGCTTCGGCGGAGCGTACCGACCCAGCGCCGTCGGATAATTCTCGATCCGACACCGTTTCTGTCGGCTGCTGGGATGCTGCGATAAGCTGTGCTATCTGCACTAGAATGTCCGACGTCGAGACCTGCGGAGGAGCGGTCTTTCGCTGCTTAGCCGAGGGCAGCTCCGCATCGGATGGCTCCCGCATACTTTTCCTATGCGAACGTCCGGAGTCCATCGGTCTCGAGTCCCTGGCTGCCGGATGGTGTGACCTGGTCGCCGAATAATCCTTCCTCGGCGAAGCTGGCAAGATATCGGAGGTCACGCAGCCAAGGTGCGGTCGTGTGCGCCGGCGAGAAGAGGAAGCCTTAACAGTCTCTGCGGACTGCTTATACAACGGAGCGTCCCGAGCGACGGACGTATGCTCCGCTAAAGACACATTTTGTACCACAACATCTGGTCCCAGATGTTGTTGTACGAGAGAGGGGCCTCTCTCGCTCGCGGCCCGGCTGGACCTGGACGAGCTAGGAACCGGACTAAAAGGCTTCCTCCGTTCTCGTTCACTATCCGCCGTCACTGGGTGTGCATCTATTATTTTTATAGTGCTCGCATCACCCAAAATTTCCTCTTGGACCGCATCGGACGAACCCGGCTGCCGAACCATTCGGTGAATGGACGCTACACCGGGCGAGCTAGCGGACGACATTTGTCTAATCTCCATGAGCACTTTTGCCGCTAGCTCTGTATTTAATTGTGACGACGGACGCACACTTGAAGAGGATAACATGGAAACATCACCCTGTTCTGGTTCCTCTGAAATAGAAACTGAGAGAGTAGAGTGACCTTGTGGAGAAAGAGCCGGCATCGCTCTTTCTCCAGAAACAACATATCGTGACACACGTTTCCAATGTTTCTCATCCCAATGTTCACATACAGGACAGGGATTAATGCGAGAACACTGACTACAATTTATGCAATAATCATGAAAGTCAGAGGAAGATTTCTTCCTATTACAATTTGAACAAGTTCCTTTCATTGTGAAGGAACAACAATAAGTCCTAGTTACTCGCAAAAACCCCTGACACAAAGATACATAATAACATGATCCATTAATAAATGAAAAAACAATTGCAAAACAAAATAATTTTGAAAAAATATTTTTTCAGAGAAGCCCAAGTTGCTGAAAAGTAACGTTGAGCCCCGATGGATCCGATGGCAAAGTGTGGTCAAAAATTTTAAAATTATATAAAATAATTAATGAGACACTTTCGGATAATATAAATGTATCTTATAATGAGATAAACTACCTCAAAGACAAACAGCCCCCCTCAAAAAAGGCTGTTGCCAATGAAAACAAACAGTGTAAACACAGAAGAAAACATGACTCCAGGCACTGAAAAAACTGGCCCGGAATCAGTCCTCAATTACACTCTATCTGATGCAAAACAGAGACTCCCAGGGGAGAATCTGCAGAACATCAGATGGAAGATGCAGAACACAAACGTTATACACCCATGGGTGAAAACGTAACTATGGGGAAAATAACAGAAAACATTCTGTAACCAAGCAACTCTCCCAGGGAAATTTTTGAAATGAAACTTCTCAAAAATATGCCAAAAGCATGGGAGAATTGCAAGGGGGGACTTTAGAAGGTTAGGGGAGAGGAAACACTGAATAAGCAGTGCAACAATTAGCAAGAATGACAACAAGAGGCGTTTGCCTCGAAAATAGGCAACTTAACATAATTTTAACAAAAAATTTTAAGTACAGCCCTGATTATTTTTTGCCACTTCTTTTTTCCTCTCCTCCTTCTATCCTCCTTAGAATCACATTTTCTCCAAGAATTACGTGTCTGGCATCCTTTAAACTGAGATTTACAAGCACAAAGATCAGTGAGATGTTGACTGATGAAGGGCCAAACAGAGAATGATATTTGGCGCCAATTTCGGGACGACTGCGTCACTGCGCATGCGCAGTAGAGTCGTACTATGGAGGTCCTTTAGGACATGATTTCTTTTTGTTTTGGATGCAAATTTTGGGGATTGGGGGGCAAAATTTGTGTTTGGCCCTGGTTTTTGTGGAGTTAGCACCAGCTAAGTCTGGGTCATTGGTACAGTATAAAAATATAAAAAATTTCTATATTGTGTGCATTCAGAAAAGGGTTATAATGTTGGATTAAATTTGCATACTTCCTATGTAAAGTAGAACCTGTTTATCAACATCACTCATCAAGTGACACAAATTAATTCTGTACCAAGATGTCAAACTAACACAATTTACGTCTGTACTATGTATCATCAGAAATCTAATTATACCTTGTTTGACTTAGCTGATTGAGATTTGTATCTCTAATGAAAATCTTGTTGTGTTTGTATGTATGTATGTATGTTTGTTTGTTTTTAGAGGGTTGAATAATACTTCTTACAGGCAGGTCATTTTGTATCAGGACAGGTTCATGAGGTTAGGATACTGGAGTACCTCCTGAGAACCCAACCTGCAGCAAGTAACTGTCAGCTTCAGAACTTGCCAATCACAAATGAGGCTTGTGTTTGGTTTGTATTGGTTTACTTTCAACCAAATGTAACACCCTAGGCAGCCAGAACTATTACAAAAAAAATCGGCATTCAAATTTTAAAATTTAAAAAAAATTTTGCCTCTAAAATATAGCTTACAGGTTAGTTCCAGTTAGAGGTCATAAGCTGTTTTTGAAGTAATAAATTATTCAAGAATATTTTTGTACAAGTGTTGTCTTCTAGTGGTGGTGGGTCATGGGTAAAAGGCTAGTGTATCATCTACGTTCCATACACCTGAGCAGGCTGTGACACACAATGTTCCGAGAAGAGCAAGTGAGGAAGCTGATACACTGCCAAAGTGCTATGAGCTCAACTCTAACTGTTGAGATGGTTGATTCTTACATACAATATTTCAAAACCACAAGTGTCAAGATACATCAATATAAAACAAGCATGTGCTACGAGACGGCAAAATCCCCCACCCACAAAGAAAGAAATGGATGTAAATGTTTAAACATGAAAAAAAAAAACGCAAGATCATCTCAAAATATAAGCAAGTTTTATGACAATCTGATTACATTTTTCAAGTAATTGCATTCACAAAGTCATTTTCAGATCAAATTTCAACAAAAGGGGGTGTAACATCTACAAAAGGCCAAAACATTTGGTGAACATTGAACTTAACAGACATCTTCTCACAGTGTATGCCAATAGCAAGTCTCGTGAAAATCTGATTACATTTGTTCAAGTTAGTGCACACAAAATGGACAAATGTATTCACGGACAGATGAATAGGACCCATTTCTTTATTCTGTGCAAAACTTTGATTGGGTGGGAGATAAAAGTGTATAGTACATCAGAATAAATTTTTTTAGCCCACAAATTATTCAACTGTGGAGTCTTGTGAGTGGGTTATATAGTTCACCCTAAAAGTGAGATAACAATTTATTTGTATTTGTTATAAGTATCACTCTTTTCATGTTTTCCGGAATAAATAAACAAATTTTTGGTACCACGTTAGGAACATCACTAATGTCATAGTCATTTTATTTTGGAAATGAGACACTATGTATCCACGAAGGATACAAATTTTTCACTCTCAATAAATTCAGACTATATATCCTTATCCATCCAGAAATAGGCTGATACTCACCAGGAAAACTATTTCTGAATTAAATATATTCCCCTTCAGTATCCAATTATTATCTACCCACAGACATCTACACCAAAATGAACATGATTTTGCAGAATATTAATCCTCTGGCTAAAATGTAATGGTATTATCCAGCCAGTGCTATTCACAAATATCGTCATTCAAATTTTAGTTTTTAAAGTTTTGCCTTCAAAAATAACTTATAACCCCTCACTAGACTGAACTTGTTTCAATGAGGCATTATAATCTATGTTTTTGAGGTAAAAAAAAGTTAAAAAATTTATAGTAATTTATATATTTTTTATACTTACCAATGACCCAGACTTAGCTGGTGCTAACTCTAAAATATTTACGGCCAAACGCAAATTTTACCCCCCAATCCCCAAAATTTGCATCTAAAACCAAAAAATACATGTCCTATATGGTCCTCCATACTTTTACTCCACTGCACATGTGCAGTGTCAAGGAGGTCTCGAAACTGCCGCCAAAAGTCATTCTTAAAACCAGTGCCTGGTAAGCGTTATGTACGCAGCGGGGAGGCAAGAGTTCCCAACTCCTGGGAGGGTCATCCCCGTCTGGGTCATTGGTAAGTATAAAAAATATATAAATTACTATAAATTTTATAACATTTTTATACTGTACCAATGACCCAGACTTAGCTGAATAGTAAAAAGGTTGGAGGGCCTAGGACAAAAGGAAAATCCAATAGACTCAATTACCCATAACAGACCTATCCCCTCAATGAGAAAAGGAGAGATAGGCTACATGTATCTTTCTTATTTGTATCAAAAAAGAAAGACACAACACCATTCTGTAATTGAGCACAATAATATCAATGATCTCAATAAACATCTAGTATAACCCTTTATACTAATATTTTTAAAAGGAAAGCCAATAAAAAACAGGAGTCTAGAGAAATTAGACTCTATATACTCATTTAAAAGTGTTCGAGGATTGTATATTAACACCCAATTAATCACGTGATATATACTGATACTTCACACCAATCAACACTTTAAAAAAATATTACACAGATGAGTAAACATAGGCTTTACCCTTAAAATCATCTCGGAACCGACTCAGAATTACTGACTCTAAGGGAGGTATTCCCTTGCTTTACACTATAAAGCAGGTGACCTTAAGGAACACCCCCCCCCCCCCCCCCTTCCCCTTGCCCTGGATCAAATACTCCAGAGCAAAGAGGGCAGCAGGACAGACTCACTGCCGGAACCGAAGGCCTATACACATATAGTTGCCACTGTTTAGTAGACAACATTCTGAGTAAAAAATAACAGACCTAAACAATGAAGATCTGCAGAAAGGACTCAATATTCTCAGATGCAAAATCGTAAAAATGGAGGGCTAAGACCAATATGCAGCCCTCAATAGATCTGTAATAGCAACATTATTAGTCTAAGCTCATGATGTAGAAGAACTCTTACTTCATGAGCTTAAAACTAAAGCACAGACTGCTGAATGAAGATATAATCATAAGCAGAACTAATAGAAGATTGAATCCATCTGACCATAGAATGGACCGAAATGTGGAGGAAGCTTCCACTGCATGTCCCACAACAGTTGCCTGAGTAAATTAATCCACAGTCTTTGTGGAGCTAGAGAAGCTACCAACAGAATTTGCATTGAAATAATTACATTTGAGCAATATCTGTTGAACCAACGGCGCTGGAAGATACGTATATCTTATTATTCCATCTCACAAGAATAATAGAGCCTTTACTGCAAACGCTCGAAGATGGAAACATTATGACACATACGTCTGCAACTGATTGTTGAGATGCGTCGCAAATAAGTCGATCATTGGCTGCTCTCCTTGGTAGCAATCTGATTGAAAACTCATTTGTTGGAAGTCCATTCTGGTGGCAACAAATGGCCTCTCCGTGAAGGGAGTCCGCTAATACGTTAAGACGACCCGGAATATGACGGACCAGTAGGAGAACTTGATGTTCTAGTACCAACTGAAAGATTCAATCCGTTAACATAAATAACAGGATGGAATGAGTGTCTCCATAATTCCGAAAATAAGCTAATACCGTTGAGTTGTCGGACAGAATTAGCATATGAACATTCTGAATAACGTTCCTCCAATAATGTAGCGCAAGCCAAAATGACATCATTCTTGATGTTTGTGTGCTTGATAAGGAACTACGGAAACAAAAGACCCTGGTACTTTAATCCGTTGGGTTCAATGAAACTACCCAATCTGTTTGACTGGCATCCGTCAAAACTGAAAACTCGGATCCAGCAATTGCAGTGGAACTACTTGAGTTAAGCATTGAAAACTTGCCCAAGTCTGAATCTCTTATTCACTTGATTTGACAAGAAGATGTCCGTATCGAGCAAAAGAAACTTCACCCTCCAATTCTGAATTAAAAGAAATTTGGAGAGGACAAATGCGTAACTGCCCCATTGGAAGAAAATCACGGCAGATCCGCACAACATATCAGTCACATGAGATCTCTCGCTGAGACCTTGTCTGAGCGAAGACAATAGCGAGCATAACGACTGATTAATTTCGCTCTGGTTAACGGCAGACGAACGAGAATGTTATGCGTCTCAAAGCTCATCCCCCGGTGGGTAAATGACTTGTACGAAACCAGATCCGACTTCTCCTTGTTTACTTATGAAACCGAGATGTCGGATCAAAAGAAGCAGAATCTGCACATCGTTCTGAAGCGTTTACTCATTGCCATACCTCTGAAGAATGTCGTCCAGGAAGGCCGATGGTTACTGCAGATGAATGAGCTCAGAAATGAGTCATTACCGAGATCGTTATTCGAGTGAAAGACCAGGAACTAGATTCAGACCAGAACACATTGGTCGGTGCTGAAACACAATTCCTATGATAAAGAAGCAAAGATACTTTCTGAACGCCCGATGTACCATGACGTGAAAGTATGTAACTAGAAATCTATGCAGGTAGCATAGACGTACACCCAAATACTCGCTCTGACCGATCGGATGGACCCCATATAGAAACTTAGAGCCACGATCAGCTTGTTCTCCAGCTCAGATTATGAGTGGACGGAACGAGCCGTCTGGTTTTGGAACTAGAAAAGGATGGTTGTAGAAACCTTTAAAATCCTGGATTTCTACAATCTCTATCGCGATCATTCCAGAAGAGACTGGACTTCTGATGGAAGCGAGCCTCTATTCTACTGACTGATGGAAGCTGAGTCCATCTTGGTCTCCATGTTAACAGAGGATTTCGTTTGAGGAACAATATAGTCCTTCCGAAAACACCCCTTGAATCCAAGGTACGTCTGTAATCTAATCTCAAATAATTGAGAAACTCGATAGACTTCCGCTCACTAATACACGATAGAGGATAAAACCATTACCTCCTGGTCCTGCGAGGCTTGCGGAAGGAGAAGCCATGTCCTCTATGGCCCGCACCTCGCCTCGTCGACCTAAGGCGCGTCTGACCAGAATTACGGCCCCTATCTGAGTCGCTACTCTGACAGTCTCTAGAATAAGACCTAGAGGACGCATGGGAACCTCCATAGGAACTTCCCTTGGACGTATTCATCCCAGAAGTGCCTGTCCTACTCTTCTCTGCTGAATCCGACTATATGGAAGCGTATTTAAATAGCAGAGAGTCTAAAGCTTTCTTAGTTAATTGATCATGAACTGTGGAAACCTTGCCGTCGAAGAAAACTCTCCGGAGACCGAAGTGACTCTGAGAGAGTTTTTCACCTTACTATCTACACGCGTGGATGTAGCCAGGGCCGCGTCACGTCCAAACAACTCCATAATACCACTAAAGGACGGAGTTTACATGAGGCCCTTGAAAGAACTGTTAAGGAGGTTGTACATCCTAGAATTCTTTTTGCTTTGAGACGTAATGAAAACATTCTGGTAAGGTGATCTGTGTACGATAATGCGTCTAAGCTGTCCCTGCTAGACGATATTGTTATTTCCAACATCATGGTTGGAATTGACATAGACGACAGATAAACAATACTAGTTCCTGACCTGGTCGTCTAGACGCAGAGAACTCTCAGAATGCTCTGTCCTGCCGTTTCAAAATATTCGATGAATTGATGAAAAGCAGATGTAGAGCATATTGCCAATAAGAAACCTGACCTGCCCATTTAGGTAGCAAGTTATATAAAAAGTTAAAAAATTTATAGTAATTTATATATTTTTTATACTTACCAATGACCCAGACATAGCTGGTGCTAACTCTTAAAAATCTAGGGCCAAACACAAATTTTGCCCCCCAATCCCCAAAATTTGCATCTAAAACCAAAAGAAATCATGTCCTGAAGGACCTCCATACTTTGCCTTTACTGCGCATGCGCAGTATCAAGGACGTTCCGAAATTGGCGCCAATCATCATTCTTACCGGCAGTGCCTTGTCTGCACTATGTACTCAGCGGGGAGGTATGAGTTCCCAACTCCTGGGAGGGCCATCCCCGTCTGGGTCATTGGTAAGTATAAAAAATATATAAATTACTATAAATTTTTTAACATTTTTATACTGTACCAATGACCCAGACATAGCTGAATAGTAAAAAGGCTGGAGGGCCTAGGACATAGAGGAAAATCCAATAAGCTCAACTATATAATATAGAGTGAACCCCTCAAGGAGAAAAGGAGTATTAGGCTTTACATGTATCTTTATTATTTTATGATAAATTAGAAAGATACAATACCCTTCATAATTGAGCACAATAACATTCATGTTCTCTATTAACATCCAGTATAACCCTTTATACTAATTATTTTTAAAGTAAGCCAATAAATAAAGTTAGTCCAGAGAATTGAGACTCTTTATATTCTTTAAAAGTGTCCGAGGATTGTATATTAACGCCCGTTTGACACTTGACATATACAAATGCTTCACACCGAGCTACACTTTAAAAATATGACATGAATGAATTTTTAACATTAATATTACACTTTAAAACCATCCCGGAAACGACTCAGAATTACTGACTCTGGAGGAGGAATTCCCTTGCTTTTCACTATAAAGCAGGTGACCTAAGGGAACACCCTCCCCCCCCCCCTTCCCCTTGCCCTGGGTCAAATAGCCCAGAGCGAAGAGGGCAGCAGGACGGAGTCACTGCCAGAACAGAAAGCCTGCATAACTATAGTTGCAACTGTTTAGTGGACGACATTCAGAGCAACAGATAACGGACCTAAACAATGCAGGTCTCCAGAAATGGACTCAATATTTCTGAGATAAAAATTCGTGAATGTGGATGGCTGAGACCAATAAGCAGCCTTCATTAAATCTGTAATAGCCACACTATTTGCGTAAGCCCAAGATGTAGAAAGAGCTCTTACTTCATGAGCCGAAATCTTAAGCACAGACTGCTGGGAAGAAGATAACTTTTCATAAGCAGTACGGATAGTTAATTGAATCCATCTAGCAATAGAATGGACCGAAATGTCCCTTCTATTAGGCATCAGAGACAGAAAGAAACGTTTTCGTCCCTTTCTGATAAACTGAGATCTCTGTTTATAAATACGTAAAGCTCTAACAGGACAGAGTAAAGGCCTACACCCGTCTGAAGACGGAAGAGCCTTAATAACAATAGGTTCCGGATATTTATTAGGAGCCTGATTCTTAGCTAGAAATCCAACATTAGTAGTGAAGGTGATAGTGTTCCCGACACTACGATAGTGAGAATCGTCCACCGATAGTGCATGAAGCTCACTGACTCTTCTAGCAGAAGAGAAAGTTAAGAGAAAAGCTGTCTTATAAGACAAGAATTTGAAATCTACTGTCCCAAGAGGCTCAAATGGCTTTTCCTTTAGTTTAAGAAGAACCCAAGCTAAATTCCACTTAGGAATTAATCTAAGAGTTCTGGGTCTATTTATCGAGAAGTTTCTAACTAACTTAGATAAAGAGACATTAGATCCAATTTGTAAACTATCGTGGTGTGCATAGGTATCAGATAACATAGACCTATAACCCTTAATAGTAACAGGCTGCAGTTTGATTTCGTCAAACAAGTATACTAGAAAGTTTGCAATGTCTGGTATGGAGGGATCAAAAATATCAACAGAATGATCCCTACACCGACGAAAAACCTTCCACTTAGCCGCATAGTTTAGAGAAGAGGAGGTCCTCCTACAGTTAGAAATGGCGTCCACTGCTCGTCCTGTAAAGTGCTTGCCATGCAAGAAGGACCGCACAACAGAAAAACGTGAAGGTTGAGACCTTGCGGGTTGTGATGAAGATGACGCGGTTTCCCCTGCGAAAGAAGATCCTCCCATGGAGGAAGCTTTCGCGGTAGGTCCCACAACAGACACCTGAGTAGATTTATCCACGGTCACTGTGGAGACAGAGATGCTACCAACAGAATCTTGCATCGAGATTGTTTTATCTTTAGCAATACTTGCTGAATCAACGGCGCTGGAGGATACGCATATCCTATCATTCCGTCCCATGAGATCGATAGAGCGTCAACTGCAAATGCTCTTGGATCCGGGCACGGTGACACATACGTCTGCAACTGATTGTTGAGATGTGTCGCAAATAAGTCTATCATTGGCCGTTCCCACTGGTAGCAAATCTGATTGAATACTTGTTTGTTGAGAGTCCACTCCGACGGCAACAAGCGACCCTTCCGTGAAAGGGAGTCTGCTAGTACATTAGGACGACCCGGTATATGACGGACCGAAAGTAGAACTTGATGTTCTAGAGCAAACAGAAGGATTCTCTCCGTTAAATTGAATAACAGAATGGAATGAGTACCTCCCTGGTTCCGTATATACGCCACTACTGTCGTATTGTCGGACAGGATTTGGACATGAGCTTTGTGAATAATGTCCATGCAATGACGTAACGCAAGCCAAATTGACATCATTTCCTTGATGTTTATGTGCTTGCTTAGGAACTGTGGATCCCAAAGACCCTGGCATCTCGAATCCGTTGGGATCAATGATGCACCCCAACCTGTTTGACTGGCATCCGTCATAATCGTAAAACTCGGATCTGGCAACTGCAGCGGAACTCCCTGAGTTAACCACTGAATGTTTGCCCAAGTCTGAATCTCTTGTTTCACTTGATCTGACAAGAGAACGTCTATGTCGAGCGAATGAATCTTCACACTCCAATTCTGAGTTAAGAAAATTTGGAGAGGACGAGTGCGTAACCGCCCCATCGGAATGAGATCCGCAGCGGCTCCGCACAGACCTATCAGTCTCATGAACTCCCTCGCTGTGACTTTGTCTGCATGAAGACAATAGCGAGCGTAACAACTGACTAATTTCGCTCTGGTTAACGGCAGACGAACGAGATTGTTGTGCGTCTCGAAGCTAATTCCCAGATGAGTGAATGACTTGGACGGCACCAGATCCGACTTCTCCTCGTTTATAACAAAACCGAGACGTCGGAGCAATAGAAGCAGATTCTGCACATCGTTCTGAAGCGTTAACTCGTTGCCGTACCTCTGAAGAATGTCGTCCAGGTAGGCCGACGTTACCGCAGACGAATGAGCTCGGAAATACATCATTACCGAGTTCATTACCCGAGTGAAAGCCCAGGGTGCTAGGTTCAATCCGAAGCACATCGCCCGGAATTGATACACCACTCCTAGGACTGCGAAGCGTAGATACTTTCTGAATGTCGGATGTACCATGACATGAAAGTACACATCTTTGAGATCTATGCTTGTGGCATAATCGTTCACCCGAATACTAGCTCTGACCGACCGAATCGTCTCCATATAGAATTTCAGAGCGACGATCAGCTTGTTTATCCAACTCAAATCTATGACTGGACGGAACAAGCCGTCTGGTTTCGGAACCAGAAACAGATGGCTGCAGAATCCCGATGTTTCCTGGTCTTCTACGATCTCTACCGCGTTCTTCATTAAAAGAGACTGCACCTCCGATAACAGAGCGTCTCTTTTCTGCGGATTTGATGGAAGCTGAGTCCATTTTGGACTTCGAGTTAAAGGAGGCTTTCGTTTGAAGGATATTCTTAGACCTTCCGAAATCACCCCTCTCACCCAAGGGTCGTCCGTAATCGACGCCCACTCTTCTGAAAAACTCGACAACCTTCCGCCAACCGGAACACGATAGAGGTTGAAGCCATCACCTCCTGGACCTGCGAGGCCTGCGGGAGGAGAAACCACATCCTCCACGACCCGTGCCTCGTCCCGTCGACCTCGGGGTGTCCGACCAGTTGTCCCGGCCCGAAGGACGTCCCGCACGTGAGTCGCTGAATAAGACAGTCTCTTGAATAAGACCAAGAGGACGCACCGGAACCTCTATAGGAACCTCTCTTGGGCGCATTAGTCCCAGAAGTGCCTGTCTTACTCTTATCTGCCGTATCCGGCTTTTTGGAAGCGAATTTAAACAGCAGAGAATCCGAAGCTTTCTTAGTAATTTTATCGTAGATTGCAGAAAGCTTGCCGTCGAAGAGAAGTTTCCGGAGACCGAAGCGACTCTGAGAGAGTTCTTCACCTTACTATCCACGCGTGTGGATGTAGCTAGGGCTGCGTCACGTCTAACCAACTCCAGGTTTGCCACTGAGAGGGCGGAGTTATACGTGGAATAAGCCACTGCCCTTGAAAGAAGTCTTAAAGAGGATTGTATATCCTGGAATTCTTTGCCTTGAAGACGCAGTGATAACGCCTTTGTAAGGTGGTCTGCGTAAGATAAAGCATCTAAACTGGCCCTGTTAGACGTAATTGTCGTATCCAACACCGCGGTTGGAACAGACGTAGACGATGGTAATGACAATTTTAAGTCTTCCGCCTCGTCGTCAAGACGCAGAGGAACTCTCGGAATACCCTGTCCTGCCGTATCGAATTTATTCCTTGCATTCATGAAAGGCAGGTTAAGAGCATTGGAGGACAAGAAACCAGCTTTGCCTGTTTTGGAAGCAAGCTTGAAAATAGAGTCATTCAATAATTCAAATGTTCTTGTGACATTATTGGACTGAGATGGAAACTCAGGGACGATGTTCCTGAACCGCTCGAAGAATTCAGTGTCCAATGACGCTATCAGTCTCTTGTCCGGTACCGCAGCAGTCTGGCCCGACGGAACAACCTGAGGAAGGAAGTGTCGGATGAAATCCACGGCAGCTTTATGTTGTTCCGAAAGGGATAGCTCCAAGTCATCCGTATCCCTTTCACCATCCGGTCGGACCTCATGATGCTCCCGGTCGTCTGCACCCGATGCTTCGGCGGAGCGTACCGTCCCAGCGCCGTCGGATAATTCCCGATCCGACACCGATTCTGTCGATTGCTGGGATGCTGTGATAATTTGTGCTATCTGAGCTAGCACGTCTGTCATCGAGGCCTGCGGAGTAGCAGTCTTTCGCTGCTTAGCCGCGGGAAGCTCCGCATCAACTGACTCCCGCATACTCTTCCTATGCGAACGTCCGGAGTCTACCGGCCTCGTGTCCCTGGCTACCGGATGGCGTGACCTGGTCGCCGAAGAATCCCTTATCGGCGAAGCTGGTAGAATATCCGCGGTCACATAGCCAAGGTGCGGTCGTGTGCGCTGGTGAGAGGATGAGGAAGCCTGAACAGTCTCCGCGGACTGCCTATACAACGGAGCATCCCGAGCGACGGACGTGTGCTCCGCCTGCGACACATTTTGTACCACAACATCAGGTCCCTGATGTTGTTGTACAAGAGAGGGGCCTCTCTCGCTCGCGGCCCGGCTGGAGCTGGACGAGCTAGGAACCGGACTAGAAGGCTTCCTCCGATCTCTCCTATCATCCGCCATCACTGGGTGTGCACCTTGTATGTTTATATTGCTCGCATCACCCAACATTTCCTCCTGGACCGCAACGGACGAACCCGGCTGCCGAACCATTCGGTGAATGGACGCTACACCGGGCGAGCTAGCGGACGACAGCGCCGTCGATCCTACTTGGGACCTCTTAGGCAACTGTCGTATCTCCATGAGCACTTTTGCCGCTAGCTCTGCATTCAATTGTGACAACGGAAGCGCACGCTTGGAAGATAACATGGAAACATCACCCTGTCGTATCTCCATGAGCACTTTTGCCGCTAGCTCTGCATTCAATTGTGACAACGGAAGCGCACGCTTGGAAGATAACATGGAAACATCAGCCCTTTCTCCACTAACAACATACCGTGACACACGTTTCCAATGTTTGTCATCCCAATATTGACATATTGAACAGGAGTTAGTGCGAGTACACTGACTACAATTAATACAATGATCATGAAAGTCAGAGGAAGATTTCTTCCTATTACAATTTGAACAATGTCCTTTCATTGTGAAAAGACAACAACAAGTCCTAGTACTCGCACCAACCCCTAAACACAAAGATACATAATAACATGATCCATTAACATTGAAAAAAGCAATTGAAATTCAAAATAATTTTTTGAAAAATATTTTTTCAGCGAAGCCCAAGTTTCTGAAAAGTAACATTGAGCCCCAATGGATCCCAAGGGTAAGTGTGGTCAAAAAATTTTAAAATTATTTTAAATAATTAATGCAACACTTACAGATAATAATAATGTATCTAGTAATGAGTAAACTACTCCAAAGGCAAAAAGCCCCCCTCAAAAGAGACTGTTGCCAATGTAAACAAGAAGTGTATAAACACCAGAAAACATGACTCCAGGCACTGACAATACTGGCCCGAAATCAGTTATCAACAATACACACTATCTGATGCAAAACAGAGACTTCCAGAGAAGAATCTGCAGAACATCAGATGGTAGATGCAGAACACAACGTCTAAACACCCATGGGTGAGAACGTAAACATGGGGAAAATAACAGAATTCATTCTGTAACCAAGCTAATACTCCCAAGAAATTTTAGTAGTAATCTTATCTCAAAAATATGCCAAAAGCATGGGAGAATAGCAAGGGGGGACTTACAGGATAAGGAGAGAGGAAACACTGAATAAGCAGTGCAACTTCAAAGCAAGAATGACAACAACAGGCCCATGCCTCGAAAATAGGCAACTTAACATAATTTCATTACAAAATTTTAAGTTACAGCCCTGAATATTTTCTGTCACTCCTTTTTCCTCTCCTCCTTCTCTATCCTCCTTAGAATCACCATTTCTCCAATATTTATGTGTCTGACATCATTTAAACTGAGATTTACAAGCACAAAGATCAGTGAGATGTTAACTGATGAAGGGCCAAACAAAGAATGATGATTGGCGCCAATTTTGGAACGTCCTTGACACTGCGCATGCGCAGTAAGGGCAAAATATGGAGGTCCTTCAGGACATGATTTCTTTTGGTTTTAGATGCAAATTTTGGGGATTGGGGGGCAAAATTTGTGTTTGGCCCTAGATTTTTAAGAGTTAGCACCAGCTATGTCTGGGTCATTGGTACAGTATAAAAATATAGCGTCATTCAACAGATCAAATGTCCGTGAAACATAGCTGGACTATGTCGGAAACTGATGGATGATGTCCCTAAACCGATTAAGAATTCTGTATTACAACGTCCGATGATAATGCTGGATGCACTCTAAGCAATTATGTTGTTCCAAAAAGGGAAAATACCACTCATCCGTATCCCTTTCACCATCCTGTCGGACCACTTGAAATTCTCGGTCGTCCGTGCTGAACCTGCAGCAGAACGTACCAACCCAGCTTCCTCGGATAATTCCTGATCTGACAGATTTACTGTCGGTTGCTGGGATGCTGCGATAATTTGTGCTATCTGCGATAGCATGTCCGTAACAGAGGCCTGTGGAGCTTCAGTCTTATAGGATTTAGCCGCTGGAAGCTCCAGGACATCCACTCCTGCATACCACTAATATGCGAACGTCTGGAGAATGAAGGTCTCGTATCCTTGGCTACTGGATGGCATAACCCGGTCGCCGTAGAATCCCTGGTCGGCGATATTGATTGAATATCACAGGTCACGTAGCCAAGGTGTGGTAGCGTGTGCCGCCGTGAGGATGAGCGAGCCCAAAGAGCAGTCTCTCCAGACTGTCTATATAACAGAGTGTCCCGAGCGGTGGACGTATGCTCCGACTGGGGAACATTTAGTATCACAACATCTAGGAACCGGACTAATAGGCTTCCTCCGTACCATCCTCGTATCCATTGTCACTGGGTGTGCTCATTGTATTTTATAGTGCTCGCATCACCCAAATCTCCTTCCTGGACCGCAACGGACGAACCCGGGTGCTGAGCCATTCGGTGAATGGTCGCGACACCGGGTGAGCTAGCGGACGCCAACACCAACGATCCTACTAGGAACTCCAGGCAATTGACGTATCTACATGAGCACTTTGCCGCTATCTCTTCATTTGACTGAGACAACGGAAGCACACGTACGAAGACATCACAGTAACAATACCTAGTTCATGTTACCCTATGAGACCTGTGGAGCCGCGATCCTACGTGAATATCCGCTGGAAGCTCCCGGGACGTTCATTCCTGCATTTATATAATATGCGAACGTCCCAACTGGAAAGGTCTCGTATCCTTGGCTAGCAGATGGAGTGACCTGGTCGACGTGTATTCCTTGGTCGACGAAGCAGGAGCACCAGGGACGTTCAATCCTGCATTTATATAATATGCGAATGTCCCCCGGAAATCTGTGGCCATATAGCCAAGGTGCGGTCGTGTGTGTTGACGAGGATGAGGAAGCCAATATAACAGCCGCGTAGGACTGTCCTGCGATGGAGCATCCCGAGCAGTGGACATAAGCTCCGACTAAGCGAACAACATACAACAACATAGCGGCGCAGATGTTGATGCAAGAGAGAAGAGGCCTCTCTCGCTCGCGGTCCGGGGGACCTGGACGAGCTAGCTATCAGACTGACAGGTTTCCTCCATACTATCCTCAGATCCGTCGTTGCTGGGTGTGCACATCTGAAGTTTTATAGTGCTCGCATCACCCAATCTGCTTCCCTGGACCGCAATGGACTAACCTGGGTGCTGAGCCATTCTTTCCTGGTGAATGGTCGCGACACCGGGTGGACTAGCGGGCAACAACGCCTTCGATAAAACTAGCTAACTCCCAGAAATTGTTGTAATACCTTGAGCACTTCCCACTTGCCCTAATATAGCAATGAAGGAGACACACTTATTGAAGACATCACGGAAACATCACTCTGAGTTCTGAAAAAGAAACTGATAATTAGTGACTCTACGGAGCGAGGACCGTAATGGACCTCTCACCGCAACAAAATACCGTGACACACATCTCCAACGTTGTCATATCAATCAACACATACAGAGCAAAAATTAATGCGACTACATTGACTATAATAAACACAATGAACTTGTGAATTAGAGGAAGATATCCTCGCATTACGATTGAAGAATATTTTTTCAACCGGAAAAAATATACACCATCATATTACTCGCACTAACTCTTGAAATAAATATACATAATATATTATAATTCATTATAACATTTCAAAAGAAAATAATTTAAAAAAAAAAAAAAATTTTTGAAAAAATTTTCAGAAGAGCCCAAGTTCCCAATGGGAACCCTGAGCCCAAAGGTTCCCAAAAAAGCCTAAGTGTGGACAAAAATTTTAACCATATTGAAAAATTAATGTAACACTTACGGACAATATTAATGTATGTTGCTATGATCTAAATTAAGCAGAAGACAAGTAATCATTGTCAGAAGTAACATTGTCAACACAAGCAAAAGTGTCAACAAACTGGAAACATGACTCCAGGTACTGAAACAAACATGGCCCGAAATCAGTTACCAATTTAAACACTATTTGATGCAACACAGAGGCTTCCAGAGAAGAAACTGTAGAACATCAGATGGTAGATGCAGACCAAAATGCCTAAACACCCCTAGGGTGAGGACGTAAACATGGGGAAAAAACAGAAAATAATTCTGTTTCCAAGCCAAAACTCCCAAGAAATTTTAGTAATAAACATTACAAAAAACAAGAGCACCGCTGGGCATTGCATCATACACCCGTGAACTGTTCAAATTGTACCATTTTAACTCATTTGCAATTTTTTTAGAGTGCGAGAAATTTATACTGGCATATATATATATGTTACGGTCAGACTTTTGAAATCAGTGATTTTGTGAAATGACTAAATTTTTCAGTCATTTGAGAAAAAGACTAAAAATTAAGGACAATAGCTTCACAAAAGGACTCAATAATTTAATAATTTCAAAAAAAAATTATTGATTTCACAGTTTGACTGTAACATATTTATATAGATATATATATATTAGAAACACTGAAGCTTCCTATCTTTAGTTATTTATTTATTGGTGTTTAAGGTTAGAGGATTTCCAACTCAAGCATTGGTGAATGAATCCTATTTGGACTGTAAAATCTTATTTGTTTTCCAAAGAAAACAAGTGCTGTTTCACTTCCTGTGGTTTACATAGAGGCATGTGTATAGAAAAAGATATAAAGTTTAAATAAAACACATCAAAAGCATGAGATTTATTTGGCTAGTCAGTTTGTTAATTGGGTAATTATTTGACCAATTAATTATTTGACGCAGTAAGTCACACAATATTGATGTGTTTTCTTTGAACTTCATACATTTTTATTTGCATTTTCCAACGTTTCATGGTAGTTTTGCAATATATCTGAAGTAAGTATTAGATTTATATGGTTGAGACCCCATGATCACACTGTGAACCTGTTCAACCTCTCTAGCTTCACTTGACAGTGATTTGTCATGCTGCAAAATTATAAAGGAAGCCAAAGTGGTTTCACTATTATGTATCAGTGCGAGAGGCTTCAAGAATTACTTTACCTTATACATCATATAATGTCCAACAGGGGCCATAATTCAGGCAAAAATTGTTCAGACCGACCCCATATTCAAACTTGACCAGTATTTTGTTGTGATTAAACCACATACCAAGTTTGGAGCCGATCGGAAAACAAATACTAAAGTTATCATCCGGAAACCAAATATTTGACGAATTCTAAGTCCAACAGGGGCCATAATTCAGGCAAAAATTGTTCAGACCGATCCCATATTCGAACCCGACCTGTATTTTGTTGTGATTAAACCACATACCAAATTTGGAGCCGATCGGAAAACAAATACTAAAGTTATCATCCGGAAACCAAATATTTGACGAATTCTAAGTCCAACAGGGGCCATAATTCAGGCGAAAAATGTTCGGACGGACCCCATATTCGAACTTGACCTGTATTTTGTTGTGATTAAACCACATACTAAATTTGGAGCCGATCAGAAAACAAATACTAAAGTTATTGTTCGGAAACCAAACGGACGGACAGATGGACGGATGGACAATGCCATACTATAATACATCCCGTTTTTCAAACGGGCGTATAATAAGCCAAAAGCATGGGAGAATAGCTAGGGGGGAATAAAGGAAAGGGAGAGAGAAAACACTGATTAAACAATGGAACATTCATAGCAAGAATGACCACAATAAGGTCATGCCACGAAAATAGGTAACATGTAACAATTTCATAAAATAATTATAAGTTACAGCCCTGAACATTTGTTTCCACTGTTTTCTCCTCTCCACCTTCTATTTCCACCATATATCCACCATTTCTCTCATAAATATGCGTCTGGCATCTTTAAAACTGAGATTTACAAGCACAAATAACAGTGAAGTGTAACTGTATTGAGGGCCAAACAAAGAATGACTTTTGGCGGCAGTTTCGAGATCTCCTTGACACTGCGCATGCGCAGTGGAATAAACGTATGGAGGACCATATAGGACATGTATTTTTTGGTTTTAGATGCAAATTTTGGGGATTGGAGGGTAAATTTGCGTTTGGACCTAAATATTTTAGAGTTAGCACCAGCTAAGTCTGGGTCATTGGTACAGTATAAAAATATGAAATTCTCCAGTTATTCAAGACATTTTTTGCATGTCATCTCCTAGTCGTGTTAGATAAAGGGTTATTTATTATTCTCTTGCAATCTTCATACAGCAGAGTTTGTTACTAAAATTAGCAGCATCTTGTGCTCTTACAATGCAACAAAGATGTATCAAAAACAATTAGAAGGCATTCAAGAAAAGTCTATAATATGATTTTTTGAAAATGGACAGTCTCCATCAGTTGAAAGCAAAATAGAACCTTGTTCACAAAAGGGTATTATTTATTTATTTATTTAGTTATTGGTGACTAAGGTACAAAAGGGTATTAATAAAAGAATGATTATTTTAACATTTTGCAAACTGGCTAAGGTAAAGGTCTGGTCACTTGAAAAGTGAGTACCTTGCTTTTTTACAGAAAAACATGAATATTAATAATGACGTGGAATTCGAAGGGACACATGAATAGATCTATGGAAGAGTTTTCTGTAACCAGACAGCTACAAGGTTTTATATTCTGTGGATGCATTTTATATTGTGTTTGAAGCATAAACAATGTTTATATAGAATTGTCTTGTAAAACATTACTGAAGATCGCCCACAGGGACTCTGCATTCTTCAATACTTTGTAACAAGAAAAATAATATGAATAAATTCTGACCAAAATTAAATAATTCATTTATTGGTGTTTAAAAGTCACTTTCAGCATTTTTAACTATATCATGACCACAACATAGGTATAAAGTCAAGTTTAGCCAATCGTTTATACCTATGCTGTCCACTTTAGAGGACATCCACCCCAGGCATTGGTTCCAGAACCTATTTTACCAGTAAAGCAGAACATGTTTACTGTAGTAAACCAGCACTGATCCACTTAACAGGGTTCCCAAGAGGGAGACCAAAATTAACGTTTCACTTAACCAGTTAATCAATTGACTACGTGATGACATAAGTTTTTCACAAATTATAGAAATTTTTCATTCTTGCATCGAAGTATAAGTTTTGACCTTTACTGAAAAGATCTCAATCATAAGCAATATTTTGAAAGCAAACAGGGAACAAATTACTGAGAGGTAATTTTTTGGTACATAAGGCGAAACACATTTTACAGTTTTAACCCTTAAGTGTCCTGAATTCACACTGACCACAGCCTGTACATGTCCAGTGGCTTAACAGGGATTTCTAGTCAAGTCTTGGCTGCCTTTACTGGTAGAGTGCTGAAAGCCCATATTTGGCCTTTATTCTGAAGTGCAGGTACCACAACTTAAAGGCTCCATATTCTGTGGATGTGCCTCACATTAATTCTGAAGTGAAATTATTTAGTCTGTCAGGATGATTTGCCTTGCTACAATTTATGGGAGAGTGCCCATAGGCACTCTCTCATAAATTGTTACAAGATAAAGATATACGAGCAAATTTTGATTAAAAATAATTTTGCACTCTACAAGTTGGTAGCCAATACTTGAGTAGAAACCAGTGCCTATGTAATTTGTTTATTGTCGGCAGGACCTACTTATGATGGCATGTTGAGGACACCTGTTCTGAGGTCGTAAAAGTCAGAAATAGGCCTTTAACTGGATGAGTGCTAGAAGCCCCCATCAGGGCATTCATAAAAAATGAGGGTTCAAGAACAAAAACCAACATTTTCCTTGCTTAAGTTTCATATATAGCCAAACACAAATAATATTTTGTTCAAATAAATTTGTTTTTTTTAACAAATCATTGGAGAGTGCCTATGAACATTCTCCAATAATTTGTAATCAAATAAAATTATGATGAACAAATTCAGACTACCAAAAATAATCTAGCCTTCAACCAGTTAAAGGTTAAACCCTTTTACCTAATATAACAAGCATAACTGGCCAGCACTATTCACAAAAATCGCCTTTCAAATTTTTGTGTTTCAATTTTTCCTTGAAAACATAGCACAAGATCCCTCTTGGAGTGAGCTTGTTGAGCCAATTCCAATGAAAGGCCATAAGGTGTGTTTCGGAGACATAAAAATGAAAATTTTAGTTATTCACAATGTTTTTTTGGCAAGTGTCTCCTACTATTTGTGTCCATTAATGGCAAGTGTTGCCTACAATTTGTGTTGGTTAAAGGGTTGAAAAGAGCACAGATTACACTTATACAAGTTATAGAGGGTATTGCTGTGATGGACAGGAAAATCTGCCAGAAGCATGCAAGGAGGTATAATATTACTGGCCTCATATATGATCACAGATGGTGTTGCATTGACACTAACAAGTGCAAGAATGCATCTTGTTTTGTCTGTCTTGGATGTCATAGATGCTGCCATAACTAATGTCTGACATATTGATAAAACTGTTAAACTGTCACTGGTCACATTTGACAAAAACTTTTGGTCGTGAGAAAATCTTGATGGCTTCATCAATTTCATTAATTTTATTCTCTAACTCCAGTTTCTTTGTTCTTATCCTCAAAGTGTCCATTCTTAGTGGTAAAGCTTGAAGCTGTTCAATTAATGAGTTCTCATCTGAAAAAGAGATTTTTCACAATTGATATATTTTTACCTTATTGAACAAATGCCCAAGCAAAGTACCCACGTCTCATGACAACTTACACCACCCATGGATATATGACAGAGCACAGGAGCACAGTAATGAAAGAAGTGCCAATACCTATGACAAAGCACTGTTAAAACATACTTGCTTCAGTATCTAGCTTCATTTGAATTATAGCTCCTTTACATCTTAGCTGCTATACTGTCATAGATCACACAACTTTACTACAGAAGAACACAGTTAATGGAATAGAATTGTACAATTAACAAGGATTTTGTCACTGAGCATTTATTCTATCTTGTCTGACAGAGCTACTTCTATAGAACAAACTTTATTACACAAGCTTAATATCAGGGATGGAAGTTGGGGTTTCATGGAATTTAGATCTCAATACCAGTGATACTAGAGTGAAACCTGTCTTGGGCGATCACCTGCCATCAGTGACCACACTTTCAATGCACCAATAATTTTCAGTCAATTCAACAACCTCTCAAACATGACCAGTGACCACGGATTTCAAACCAAAGTTTTGACCCATAATGAGCCACCAACTTTTGTAATTGTAAAGAGTGACATCTCGGCATCAGACTTTGTTAAATGACAATGTGGTTTTATTTTGTTGATTAGCAATATAATTACATATGTGTATTTACAAAACCATCTTCATTTGTAACCCCATATTGTCAATAAATCACCAATCTTGTATATATTTAATGTTACTTCATTTGTAATTGGTTTCACTCTTCACTCAACACCTAACATAACACTCAACATAAAAATAAGGTTATTTTTAATTTTTAACCCTCGCTACAAGCGGAAATCACAGAAAACACAATTAGCCTGTTTGTTACAAGGTAGGCATTAAGCAACAGTGTTCTGGAAGCCAATCAATTAATGTTGCCTTTCCTTTGTAATTATACTGAGAGTCTCAAGTTCTCAACATGAATAATTGTTAATGTTGAAAAATAAAATGCAATAACTTATGAAAACCCACGTTGTCCAATCCATGTGGAACAAGAGCTGGACTTTCGTCCGGTGCATACCCCCATGTGGTGTACCGCCTAGTGTGGGCATACCTATGACCAACAAATATCATTTATGAATATTCTCGTATGGACTAACGGACAGATGCACAGATGGACGGACGCAATCCAGTATACCCACCCCCCCCCTTCCATTTTCTTCGAAAGTTTTCAACAATTTCTAGGTCAAAAGGTATGCTAAATTGTTTGGTGTTTGGAAGTTTTATGCAATGAAGCAGAAGCCTTTGTCATAGGCAACCTGCATGCCATATTTCACTGAAATCCGATAACCCCAATCCAGTATGCACCCCCCCTCCCATTTTCTTCGAAAGTTTTCAACAATTTCCAACAATTTCTAAGTCAAAAGGTATGGTAAATTGTTTGGTGTTTGGAAGTTTTATGCAATGAGGCAGAAGCCTTTGTCATAGGCAAACTGCATGCTATATTTCACCAAAATCCGATAACCCATACCTGAAATACAGGCTGAACAGACAAACAATGTCTATTTCCTACAATTTCAAAGTCAAACAAGAGCACCGCTGGGCACTGCATCATACGCCCGTGAACTGTTCAAATTGTACCATTTTAACACATTTGCAATTTTTTTAGAGTGCGAGAAATTTATACTGGCATATATATATATGTTACGGTCATTTGAGAAAAAGACTAACAAGTTTGAAGCCAATCGAAAAACAAATACTAAAGTTATCATCCGGAAACCAAATATTTGACGAAGAATTCTAAGTCCAACAGGGGCCATAATTCAGGCAAAAATTGTTCAGACCGACCCCATATTCGAACTTGACCTGTATTTTGTTGTGATTAAACCACATACCAAGTTTGGAGCCGATCGGAAAACAAATACTAAAGTTATCATCCGGAAACCAAATATTTGACGAATTCTAAGTCCAAAAGGGGCCATACTTCAGGCAAAAATTGTTCAGACCGACCCCATATTCGAACTTGACCTGTATTTTGTTGTGATTAAACCACATACCAAATTTGGAGCCGATCGGAAAACAAATACTAAAGTTATCATCCGGAAACCAAATATTTGACGAATTCTAAGTCCAACAGGGGCCATAATTCAGGCGAAAAATGTTCGGACCGACCCCATATTCGAACTTGATCTGTATTTTGTTGTGATTAAACCACATACCACATTTGGAGCCGATCGGAAAACAAATACTAAAGTTATCATCCGGAAACCAAATATTTGACGAATTCTAAGTCCAACTGGGGCCATAATTCAGGCGAAAAATGTTCGGACCGACCCCATATTCGAACTTGACCTGTATTTTCTTGTGATTAAACCACATAGCACATTTGGAGCCGCTCGGAAAACAAATACTAAAGTTATTGTTCGGAAACCAAACGGACGGATGGACGGACAGACGGACGGACAACGCCATAACATAATACGTCCCGTTTTTTCAAACGGGCGTATAAAAAAGGGGGATAACTCTAAAAAGGAGAATGTGAGAAATACTGTTGAATCCTTTTTTTAAAGCCTATACCATAAGCAGTGTTCATGGCAAATTTCATTGCAATAGAACATTCGATACCCGAGATACAGGCTGAACAGACAAAATTTGGCTCGGACGGACACAATTTCTAAGTGAACAATTAATAAAAAAAAAAAAAAATAATAAAAAAAAAATAACTAGTGTGAGCATACCTATGACCAACAAATATTATAAAAAATAATAATTTACTTAAGTTATGAATACTTTCGGACGGACTCACACACGGGCGCACAGATGGATGGACGGACAGACACACGGATGCATGTAATCCAGTATACCCCCATTTTCTTCGAAAGCGGGGGTATAACAAAACAGACTGCCTTTGCTCTTTTATCTTGATTACAATATGAAGCCATGATTTGTTTACACACCAATAAGACTATTAAAAAATAAATTCTTGTTTCTCAGGCACCTCCCTCGTCATAGAAAATCTGCCTCATCACCTTTTTTTCACCTGGAAATCTCTTCTATGACACTATTTTGTACTTGTAGGACAAAGTATTTACCCAACTATACTTTGTTTGACAAAGCTCTGCCGAACAAGATACAGTTGGTTAATTTTTCAACTACATAATGGGATTTTTTTCCCAGATGAAAACATTGGTTTGCTACATGATAGTGTAAGTAGTTAAATTTCTGATTCCAACTATTTTCAGAAAAAAAGCCTCCTTCCCTCATCATGAAACTGAGGAAAAATTGCCTGAGAAACTAGAATTTTTTTTATAGGCCTAACTTGTTTTGTTTGATGGCCCATGCTGATGAACTGTTGATTGTTGATGAAATGTATTAACTTTTTCAATGCTGATTGATCGGAACATGCAGCAGCCTGCACTTTTCCTTTTGGATGGTTTTGCATTGCACCGTGTGAATTTTTTGAAAAGTTAAACGATAAAACAATTTTTCTGTAAGTGTCATTCTTGAAAAAAACAACAAAACTGTATATAAGATGTACGAAAGTTTACTATCAGCATAACAATTGCAATCATGAGTCCTGCAAAAACAAGATATTATGAAAGTCATCGAGAAGTTTGTGCATGGTCCCAGTGCTAGACAAACTGCATGAGAGAAATCTGTGGGAAAGACCGAAATCCAAAATATCATTAAAGAGAAAGACAACATCATGCAAAACTGGGAATCAAGAGATGGAACGAGTTGTAAATATGTAAAAGCAAGAACTTCGTACAGCGATTTAGACAAAAGAGTATGGGAGTGGTTTTGTATGGCGAGAAGCAAGAATATACCCATCAAAGGCAAGCTTACTCAACAGAAAGCAAAAGGTTGCTTCCATGGAATGTGGCACAATGATTTCACAGCCTCCAATAGATGGTTAGAAAGCTTCAGATCTTTAAAGAACACTTTTATCTGGCAGAAGTGGTCTCTTAAGACATGTTTCACAATGTCGAAAACAATACCACAATATACCGGTATATAGGCAAATATTTCAGTTTAAAACAGGGATGAATGTGGGTATGGGCAAAAAAAAATACAGAAAATGACAACGCCGAACGCAGCGAGACAAGCATGACCTCGCATACCGAATATTTTTGTTACATCAACAACACAACGCTAGACCTGTGCTATCAAACTTGCGTATATAATCTGATAAAAAGTTTCCATTATCATCCTTCTCTTCTAACCCCTGCCATCTGAACTTATTTTTTATTCCAGAGTCAATATTATTTATATCACAACTCCTATCCACTATTTTGTTCATTTTTTAATTTACTTGCAATTACTTTTCAAAGCAAAATGGCATTGTTCTCTTTGTTAAAACATGAAGCGAAATCAAAGATGGCAGTGCCCAGGGCAGTATTAAAAAAGCGGAATGCTTAATGGAACACGAGAAACCGGAAATGAAACAACAAAAATCCGGAACAAAAACAGACCAACAAAAATCATAAATTTAAAGTAATTTGTATATTTTTTATACTTACCAGACTTTAGCTGGTGCAAACTCAATAATATCCAGGGCCAAACACAAATTGTGAACCCCCCAATCCCCAAAATTTGCATACCAATCCAAAAATTAAAAGTCCTGTCTGGTCCTCCAAACTTTTTGTACTGCGCATGCACGGTAACCAGAAAGGTACCGAATCTGGCGCCAAGCATTATTCTTTTAGTTGTGCCTGCTAAATGTTATAAATCAGCAGGGAGGTATGAGTGCCCACTCACAGGAGGGCTATCCATGTCTGGGACATTGATAAGTATAAAAAATATACACATTACTTTCAATTTATCACATTTTTATACTACAACCAATGGCCCAGACTTAGCTGAATAGTAAAAAGGCTGGAGGGCCTAGGACTTAGAGGAAATATAATAACTCTATTACTCCAACTGACAGTATAACTCCTACAGGAGAATAGGAGATGAGGGAGGAATTACATATGTCTTTCTCTTATAGAAAAGAGAACGACATAACACCAACAATATAAGGAGTAATATACATAATAAATTCTCCATTTAATGTCAGCATAATCTGTGAAGGTGAAGGAAACCAATTATAAAGCTAGTCCAGAGAATAAGACGCTTTATATGAAGTTAAAAGTGTCCGAGGATTGTATATAAATGCTTGTATGACACGTGACATATACATAATGCTTTACAATGAGCTACACTTTAAAAGCACAATACATAATGAGACATAATTGTTGCCTCACACAAGCTACACATTAAAATCACCCAGCACCAATGCCAGACTACTGTCCTTGGGGAGGTATTCCCCTGCTTTTCATTATAAAGCCAGATGATACCGAGGGAAAAACCATCCCCACCTCCTTCCCCTTGTTCTGAAGGAAGAATCCTCAGAACGAAGAGTGCAGTGGAACAGCGTCAGTGCTCGAGCAGACTGCCTGAGACATCTAATAGATGTTAAATGAATGGACAACATTCTGTGCGACAGAAAGAGGACCCAAGGATCTAAGGTCACCGGAGATAGTAGACTCTAAATTTCTAAGGTAAAACTTTATGAAAGTAGACGGTAGCATCCAGTAAGCTGCCTTCATTAAATCAGAAATGGCAACACTATTGACTCAAAATTTCTAAGGTAAAACTTTGTGAAAGTAGATGGTTGCATCCAGTAAGCTGCCTTCATTAAATCAGAAATGGCAACACTATTGGAATAAGCCCAAGAAGACAGCGCTCTAACCTCATGCGCTGAAATCTTATTTACAGAACGTTGATCTTAAGACAGATTCTCATAAGCAATTCGTATTGCCAATTGGATCCATCTAGCAACCGAATGTACAGAAATATGTTTTCTGTTAGGAATAAGCGAAAGAAAAAATCTCTTTCTTCCTTTTCTAATAAAGATAGAACGATGTTTATAAATATGCATCACTCTTACTGGACACAACACTGGCCTGCAGTTGTCCGAAGACAGTAAAGCCATAATGTCCGAAGACAGTAAAGCCATAACCCTTTACCCAACGTAATGGCCAAAACCGGTCAGAGCTATTTACAAAAATCACCATACAATTTTCAATATTTTTTTCATTTTTGGTCTCAAAAACATAGGTTATGATCCCTTTTTGGAATGAGCTCGTTCCAATGAGGGGTCATAACCTATGTTTTTGTGACAAAAAATGAAAAAAATTAGTTATTCAAGAATTCTTTTTTTGGCAAGTGTCGTCTTGATTTTCATGTTAGGTAAAGGGTTAAAATTAATAGGCTCTGGCCACGTGTCTGGAATCTGGTTCTTAGCCAAGAATCCCACTTTCGTAGTAAGAATAATAGTACTACCCACACTACGGAAATGGGAATCTTCTACAGATAATGCATTAAGCTCACTGATTCTTCTAGCAGAGACAAAGGCCAAGAGAAAGGCCGTTTTATAAGTGAGGAATTTAAATTCTACTTCATCTAACGGCTCAAAAGGAGCTTCCTGTAGCTTCCAGAGAACCCAAGCCAAATTCCATTTAGGAATTAATCTGAGGATTCTAGGCCTATTGATAGAGAAGTTTATAACTAGCTTGGATCAAGAAGGATCTGATCCAATTGCCAAGTTATCATGATGAGCATGTGTGTCTGATAATACAGACCTATATCCCTTAATAGTAACGGGCTGCAATTTTAATACGTCAAAAAGATAGACCAAAAAATTAGCAATTGAGGTATATAAGGATTATAAATATCCACCGATTGATCTGCACACCAACGGAAGAAGACTCTCCACTTAGCAGCATAATTTAATGAAGAGGAGGTCCTCATACAGTTAGAAATTGCGTCCACTGCTCATCCTGAAAACTGCTTTCTGTGCAAGAAGGACATCACAACGGAAATATTTGAAGGTTGAGACGTTCTGGGTTGTGATGCAGTGCGTGGGACTTCCCCTGATATAGAAGGTCCTTGAGAGGAGGAAGCTTCTGAGGAATGCCCCACAACAGACCCCTGTCTAAATTGATCCAAGGTTTCTGAGTTGACAGAGATGCTACCAGTAGAATCTTGCAATGAGACTGTTTGATTTTTAACAGAATCTGCTGAAAGAAGCGGAGTTGGAGGAAATGCATATCCTACTATTCCGTTCCATGAGATCGATAAGGCATCTACTGCATACGTTCGTGGATCCGGACACAGTTACATGAACATCGGAAGCTGATTGTTCAGGTTAGTGGCAAAGAGATCTATCATGGGACGATTCCACTAGTAGCAAATCTGCCTGAAGACACGTTTGTTGAGAGTCCACTCCGATGACCACAGGCGACCTTTCCTTGAGAGCGAGTCTGCTACTACGTTCAGACGACCTGGAATATGATGGACCGAGATAAGAACATGATGACTCAGTGCAAATAGGAGAATTTTCTCTGTCAATTCGAATAGAGGAATTGAAAGAGTGCAGCTCTGGTTCCTGAGATAAGCCACTACTGTGGAATTGTCTGATAAAATCTGAACATGGACGTTCGCTACGTGAACAATCCAATGTTTTAGTGTTGGCCAAATAGACATCATCTCTTTGATGTTTATGTGTTTCTCCAGGAACCAAGGGTCCCAAAGACCCTGACACTTCAGATATATGGGAATCAGGGATGCACCCCGACTAGTCAGACTAGCGTCCGTCATAATTGTGAAGACTGGATCTGGTACTTCAAGTGGAACTCACTGAGTCAACCATTGAAGATCCACCCAAATCTGAACCTTTTGTTTTACTAGGTCCATTAAAACAATCTGGCTTTCAAGCGAATGCATCCCGACACTCTTGAAAATCTGGAGAGGACGCAAACGTAAGCAACCTAAAGGAATCAGCTTCCGCAGTCCCATCAATCTCATAAACTCCCTTGCTGACACAGTGATAGAGTTTAGGAGAAAGCGAGCATAACGTCTGACTAACTTTGCCCTGGTTACAGGAAGACAAACCAGATTGTTGTGAAACTCATTCCCAGGTGAATGAAGGACCTGGACGGAGTTAAATGTGACTTCTTTTCGTTTGCAATGAAACCGCGACGTCGGAATAACAGAAGCAGACTCTGCACATCGTTCTGAAGTGTGCTTTTGTTGCCGTATCTCTGAAGAATGTCATCCAAGTAAGCCAACGTTACTACTGTTGAATGAGCTCAGCAATAAGACATGACTGAGTTCATTATCCAAGTGAACGCCAAAGAAGGCAGGTTCAGACTGAAACACATCGCTCTGAACTGGTAAACCTTCCCCTGAACGGCAAAGCGCAGATACTTTCTGAACGGCGATTGGACCAGGACATGAAAGTACTCATCCTTTAGCTCTATGCTTGCTGCAAAATCGTTCACCTAAATGCTCGCTTTTACTGACCAGTTGGTTTCCATGTAAAACTTTATCTATCTATAGCTATTATCAATTTGTTTATCCAGCTCAAGTCTATGACCGGTCGGAAAAAGCTGTCTGGCTTCGGCACAAGAAACAAATGACTGTAGAATCCCGGTGAATTCGGATTCTCTACAACCTCTATTGCTTCCTTTACTAAAAGAGATTGAACTGCTGCAAGAAGAGACTCTCTTTTTGAAGGATTGGCTGGAAGATTTGTCCACTGCAGACTTCTTGTAAGTGGAGGTTTTGATCGGAATGATAGCCGAAGACCTTGTTCGACTACATTCCTTATCCACCGATCTTCCGTTATTTCCATCCAGTTTGTTGCGAAGTTTGATAACCTTCCGCCAACTGGAGAGCAATAGAGGTCTAGAACATCATTACGAGGCTTCCGGGAAGAGAAACTACGTCCTCCCTGTGAAGCAGTACCTCGCGCCATCGGCTTAGAGGCATCTGACTTAAACTCTCTGTTAAGACTTACGCCCCTTACCAGAGCAGCTAGATTGACGGTTTCCTGAATATCCGTACAAGGGTTTCTTAGAACCCCACGAGGAGCCCCTCTTCGACAACTGCAAAACGGAGCATCCTTGCCTACCACATCCAGCAGACGGCTGCTGCTGCGAAGCTGACCTTAGCAACAAAGTGCTGGGAGCTTTTTTGGTAGCTTCCTCGTACACAAAATAACTTATCGTCAAACAAGGTATGACAGGAAACCAGCGCAACTCTGAGAGAGCTTTTCACTCAATTGTCTATCAATGAGGATGATGCTAAGGCTCCATTACGTTTAACCAACTCCAAATTAGCCACTGAAAGGGCGGAGTGATACGTGGCATACATAACTGCCCTAGAAAGAACCCTGAGCGACAGATTAATGTCATCAAACTCCTTTTCACCGAGACATTGAGCCAGAGCCCTGAAGATATGATCTGCGTACGACATAGCGTCCAGAACCACCAGACTGGAATCAATAGAAGATTCCAGCACCTCGGAATGGACATTGAATGATGCCGGTAGCGAGATATCTTGATCCGAAGCCCGTTCATCCAAATGCAGAGGAGCCCTCTGAACATCCTCTCCTACCGTTTTTAAATAACGTGGTCCAGGAAACAGTATTTGCAGAGAACATGTAGATAAGAAACCGCCTTTCTTTTTTGTATTTGCTAGGCTAAAGACAGCGTCGTCCAGCAGGCCAAAGGCCTCCGACACATGTACAGATTGACTCTGGAAGGAAACAACTTCCTCTTTCCTCTGCAAGGTGTCCCTATCTAGGGAAGATAGCGGTTTCCGCCTAGCTGCCACAGCTTGTTGATCAGATGGAACGAGATTTGGGAAGAACTGATGAATGAAATTCATAGTCTCCATGTGCTATTCCGAAAGGGAAGGAGAATCCTCCTCCATATCCCTTTTGCCATCTGACTGATGCATCTGTGAATTGCGGTCAACTTCATCTGAATGAACAGATCACCGGACTGACCCAGCACTGTTCGATAGCTCACTACCGGAGACTGTTGACGGCCGAACCTGTGGTTGCTGGGAAGCTGCGATAACAGGTCCGTAACTGAGGCTTGTGAAGCAGCAGTCTGTTTTTTTTACCACATGTTGCTCGCGGGACGGAGATCTGTCTCCAGATCTTTACGACAAATGTCCTGAATATGCAAGCCTCGAACCACTAGCTACAGGTTGGACCGACTTCGATGGAGAAGACTGGGAACGTCTTTGGGAAACAGCACAAACATCCAAAGTCGGACAGCTAGTGAGCGGTCTAATGTGCTTTGCCAAAGAAGAGGAAGAAGCCAAAGCTGCGGCCAGCCGCAGCTGCAGTGTAAAAGGAGCATCCCGAACTGCAAGCGAGGACATTAGCTCTCGACTCCGACTGCTGACGAAACAGAGAGGGTTCTCCAGCTCATAATCTGACCCCAGATCTCACCGAGCATCCCGATGAGAAACTTGCAGGCTTCTTCCCCTTTGCCGTCGCTGGGTGAGCATTTATTTTTGAGGTGCTTGCTCAACCCACGTATACATTCTCCTCGACCGCTACAGACTTTCACCAGTTGAGCTAGCAGCTTGCAAAGGATTAAGAGCACTAACTAGAGGCCTTATCCCTTGCTTATTATTCATGAGCACCTTTGAAGCTAAATCTGTTTGCTCACCAGCACATGACGATGCCAGCTCATTATGGATGGGTGTCGACATACCATCACCATGTTCTTGTCCTCTGATAAAGAAACTGAGAGACTAGAAATAGCCTGCGGTGACAGTTCCGGCATCGGAACTTCACTGCCCACCACGAAGAGTGATAGCCACTTCCAACATTTGCCATCCAAAACTTTACAAGTAGCACAAGTATCAGTAGGAGTGCAGCGACTACAGGTAAGACAACAAGCATGTAAATCTGCAGAAGACTTCCTTGACTTATATTTGGAACAAAAAGTTTTCATTTTGAATTTCAAAGCCGAAAACAAAGTCTGCTGCACTCCTAAGACATAACATCTAATACATGACAAGGATACATGAAATTGGCAATCAAAATCATTTCGAAAGAAACGCACAAAAAAAAAATTTTGAATTTTTTTTTTAAAAAGCCTAAGTGCTCCAAGGGAACCTCATGAGCCCAAGGGCATCCCGATAGAGCCTAAGTGTGGACAAGCACTACATAAATAAAGCTAAACTACCGGAATAATTACTGATATGTATCCTATTATAATTACAACTAGATATCACGGAGATGGGCCCCGCAGCAACCGATGTTAGGTATAAACTGATGTGAACCATAATACTAAAATATTTCAAACAATAGGTAAAATCTGATTAAAATCCCTTCCCTGTTTCAAAAAATATAATCATGTCAGGAAATGACATGACAATTTCTTTAAATTTTGTTGTTTTATATAAAATATAAAGGAAAATGAACCCCCTGCACACAACTGTCGAAATCTTCAATTTTCAATATAAATTATCTCCCCCTTTGTAGTCAGTACTTCAATAACTAGCGGATTGCTTCACAGAGCTCTGAATGGTCTGTCAAGCACCACACTAATTGTTGAACCATTGACTACATAAAGGGAGGCAACTATTGTATGTAGGTGTACAATTTTGACACCAGAGTGCAGAGAGTTAAAGTTTGTTTGAACATGAAGGAGATGGAGAAGAGGGATGTTAACACATGACTGAGATGTTTGAAGTTCATATTTTCCTTTGGGAAATCCCAATAAAGAATACAATCAAAATCCGAATTTAGTAATATATCATTTTCTATAATTAGAAACATCAAAACCCTATCTATAAAGGAAAAAAAGTTACAGCCTGGACACGAACTTGTCAGAAAAGAACCCCAAATTTGGAATAATTTGACCTTGAGGTGAAAGTTCAAGGTCAAAGCATGGCAACCTTGGTACACGACACGTCGTCTTGAGATAATGTACCCACATACCAAATATCAAAACCCTACCTATTAAGAGAGAAAGATTACAGCCCGGACAACTTTTGTTATGCACGGACGCACGGATGGATGCACGGAAGCATGGACAGAGCAATCATTATAGGGCGTCTGCCTGATGGCGGGGCCCTAATAACTTTGAGCCCTGCGAATCGGGAAATTTGTGTTCAAATCGAATCTCGAATCGAATTGGGACTGATGTCGACATCAAATCAAATCTCGAATCGAATCGCGATAAACTCGAGAAATAACTGTAACTGGCATTATCTTGAGCAGAAATGTTTGGAAAGCACTGCAAGAAGAGATCGTTGACATAACTTGACAACTTGGCGTTGTTTTAATTTTCTTTCTCGTTTAATGGCCATTCAGATGTTCACTTGGCCCGACAATAAATTCAAGACATAAATATGGACAGAAATTAAGGCGTTACTGCCCAGAGACATTTGAGACAAACCACTAAATTGAAACATGAGAATTAAAAGCACAAATGTAATACAAGTGGCACACCCATGGGTTGAAGTCGGCTACAGCCGCTAACTTAACATACGTTAGCGTGGCTAAATACATGTACATCTTATAGGAACCTCATTATTGTAATGTTTGGTTGTCTTTGTATTATCAGGATTTGGGTCTTGTAGATTCTGGTCCGTTTTCAACTCAATAACCCAGTATATATCAAAAGCAGCAAAGGCGTTAAACTGTGTTAGTTTCTGCATTAGTTAACTCGAATATTGACGCAGTGCTCATTCACACAAATTGTTTTTACTTCATTCCAACTTCCAAGTACCAACGCCAAACAATGCAAAGAAACTAAAGAGGTTTTCCTCCCACAGTTTTCTAACATAATAATTGGAGCGCTCCAGGCGACATGCCCCCATTATTGTGTTAGAAGATTCTGGGACTGGGAACGGGCCTTAGGCCCATAGCTGGATATTTCGGTTGTATAGATGGGGCATGATCAGGTTACAAGTTAAAACAGCTCCAATTTGCAGAAGTCACAAAACGAACATTTAATTTCCCGTTCTAAAAACTCAAAATGTACACTGTCGAACACTGATTCGTTTCCCTCGAAGCTTCGTTTGACTAACGAATCGGCAAACTATTCGAGATCGATATACGAATACCAAAGCGATGTCGACATCGAATCGAATACTCGAAGCTTCGCAGGGCCCTACAATAACTGTGCTATACTAAATTCTGATATAATACATATTTAAAATGTTGTTAGACAGAAAACAATGTCCAGAGGAAAAACTGGAAACTAACTGAACAAGCACAAAATAGGCCCAAAGTCAGAAACTGATCTGCAGCTACCTGATGCAAAGCTAGATCTTCATAGGAAGTAAAAAAAATACATCTGGTAGAAGATACAAGACTACAAACGTCCTAAACACGCAAAGATGAGAACGTAACCATGGGGATAAACAGAATAAACATTCTGTAAAACATGTAAACTCCCATGAAATTTAATAAAAAATTTCAATAAAAAAGCCGAAATCGCTTGGGAGTTTAACAGATGGGTTCATGAAAGGAGAGGGAAGGAACATTTAACAAACAGTGGTGTAATCATTAGCAAGAATGATGACATTCAGGTGCATATCCTGAAAATGGGAAACATGAATTTATATAATGATATAAAAGTTACAGCCCTGAATGTTAAAAACCACTATTGTTCATTTCAGGCATCCAGTTACAGTCTTGAATCCACCATGACCATCATTGATTTGTGTCTGGCAACATTAATGAAAGTGTCAATGACACTGTAGCTTAACTTGTGTGTTGTGTTTGATGAAAAGGATAATGTTCAATGTTTATGAAAGGATTATGAAATAAGACAAGAATTGTGATAATTGGGAATATGTTCATTTCTGTTCCCTGTATGCTATGTTTTTTGATAAATGAAAGTGTCAATGACACTGTAGCTCAACTTGTCAAGACAAAGACATGTACATGTATAGCATGTGACACAGCAATGACAAACATCTAGGTAATGACCTGATAACAAAGGTGCATATAAAGTTTTGTAATGGTCTGTACATAAATACTGACCGTTGCCTGTAACAAATGTATACGTAAAGTATTGTAAAGGTGGGTGACAGTCTGATGCTAAACTAAAAAAGAAATCTTTGAGTCCCAGAGTGGGTCTGACTGAACCCGAAAATATTTGTTCTCATAGCACAGTGATAACAAAGGCACCCCAAAACACACTCATTCCTGTCCCAAGGTGAAAAGAAAGGTACCCAAGAAGTTTTGTGAAGATCAGTTCATAAATATGAGCTGTATAGAAGTTGTGACAAAAAACTGATTGGACCTAATTTCGGTACAAAATGGCCACTGGCAGCCATCTTAAATTTGGGACCGCACCCAGAAACACTCATTCTCATCCCAAGGTGATAACAAAGGTACCCAAGAAGTTTTGTGAAGATCGGTTCATAAATACAGCCTCTACCCTGAGCAGTATTGACATGTGAGCTTACATTGTGTAAGTAGCACTGAATAAATCAAAGTTCATCTAATTTGCATAATTTCTGCACGAAAAAAAAACCCTTACAATATGTGATGTATTCCATGTTACTAAACATTCATACAAAAATTTATTCAAATCAGAACTTTCATACAGAAGTTCTGTACAAAAGACTGATTGCACTAATTTTGGTACAAAATGGCTGCTGGTGGCCATCCTGAATTTCGGACCACACCCAAAAACACTCGCTCTCATCCCACGGTGATAACAAAGGTACCCAAGAAGTTTCGTAAAGATTGGTTCATAAATATGGCCTCTAGTCTGAGCCGTATGGAAGTTGTGTACAAAAAACCGATTAGACCTAAGTTCAGTACAAAATGGCCACTGGCAGACATCTTGAATTTTAGACCGCACCCAGAAACACTTGTTCTCGTCCCAAGGTGATAACAAAGGTACCCAAGACATTTCGTGAAGATCAGTCCATAAATATAGACTCTAGCCCGAGCCGTATTGACATGTGTACTTATTGTGTGTAAGTCGCACTGAAAAAATCAAAGTTCATCTAATTTGCATAATTTCTACACGAGAAAAAAACCTGCATTATATGTGATGTATCCCATGGTACTAAACATTCACACAAAAAATTATTCAAATCAGTGCTTTCATATGGAAGTTCTGTGCAAAAATCTGATTGCACTTAATTTTGTACAAAATGGCTGCCATCGGCCATCTTGAATTTCGGACCGGACCCCAAAACACTCGTTCTCGTCCCACGGTGATACCAAAGGTACCCAAGAAGTTTTGTAAAGATCGGTTCATAAATACGGCCTCTAGCCCGAGCCGTATTGGCATTTGCACTTACAGTGCTGAAAGTAACACCAAAAAACATCAAAATTAGTCTAATTTGCACAATTTACGCACGAGAAAAAAACCTGTATTATCTGTGATGTATCCCATGGTACTAAACATTCATGCAAACAATTATTCAAATCAGAGCTTTCATATGGAAGTTCTGTACAAAAAACAGATTTCTGCATCGTTGGTACAAAATGGCGGCTGGCAGCCATCTTGAATTTCGGACCGCACCCAAAAACACTCGTTCTCGTCCCACGGTCATAACAAAGGTACCCAAGAAGTTTCGTAAAGATCGGTTCATAAATACGGCCTCAAGCCCGAGCCGTATCCAATTGTGGACGTATGGACAGATGGACAGACAGACGGATGGACAGAAGGCCAGATGGACAGACAGCCAGATGGACGACGGGCCATGACAAAAGCTCAAATTTGGCTTCGCCAAAGTTGAGCTGAAAATAATATGAGGTGTACATTGTACTAAAGAGCTGAGGGGTGGGTTAATATGACCTCACAGTTAATGTATATGGCCCTCACAGTTAACGTATATCAACGAAAGTTACCAAGTTACAGTGAAATTATTCCAAAACGAGTCATCCTATCAAGTTACATTAAAATCCCTTCATAAATATGGCCTGTAGACTGTGCTAAAGGTTTTCGGGCTTCGGGCCCCTGTAGCCGTCACAGTTGCCCAATCGTGTCCAAAAGGGGACGTTCTCATCTAGACATTATATAAAGTCAACCTACCAAGTTACAATGAAATCCCTTCATAAATATGACCTGTAGACTGTGCTAAAGGTTTTTGGGCTTCAGGCAGCCATCATGGTTGAATAATCGCAACCAAAGGGGACAATCTCATCTGGGCATCATCTGGAGTGATCCTATGAAGTTACAATGAAATCCCTTCATAAATATGACCTGTAGACTGTGCTCAAGATTTTCGGGCTTCGGGCACATGTAGCCATCACAGTTGACCAATCACGACCAAAAGGGGACGTCATCATCTAGGCATTATGTGGAGTCAACCTAACAAGTTACAATGAAATCCTTCCATAAATACGGCCTATAGACTATGCTAAATGTCTTTGGGCTCGGGCAGCCATAAAGGCTGAATGATCGCAATCAAAATGGGATGTTCTCATCTGGACATAATTTGGAGTCATCCTACCAAGTTACAATGAAATCTCTTCATAAATATGACCTGTAGACTGTGCTAAAGGTTTTCGGACTTCGGGCCCCTGAAGCCGTCATAGTTGCCCAATCACGTCCAAAAGGGGACTTTCTCATCTAGACATTATATGAAGTCAACCCACCAAGTTACAATGAAATTCCTCAATAAATATGACCTGTAGACTGTGCTAAAGGTTTTCAGATTTTGGGCTCGGGCAGTCGTCACGGTTGGCAGATCACGCCCAAATGGGGAAATTCTCATCTAGACATCATAAGGAGTCATCCTACCAAGTTACAATGAAATCCCTCCATATTAAACATGACCTGCAGACTGTGCTAAAAGTTTTTGGGTTTCGGGCTTGGGCAGCCAACACGGTTGACAGATCATGCCCAAAAGGGGACGTTCTCATCTAGGCATTATACAGAGGCATTCTACTACAATGAAATCCCTTCATAAATATGACCTGTAGACTGTGCCAATGGTTTTCGGGTTTTGGGCTCGGGCGACCAAAAGGGGACGTTCTCATCTAGACATGACCCCAAACCTGCATATGAAATTTCGTGACGATCAGACAAGAATTGCGGGGTGTAGCCCGTGCTAAAGGAAAATGTGAACAGACTCAGAGACTAACAGACTTCCGCACGCGTGATGGCAATAGCTTATCCTGACTTTGTCAAGTTAAGCTAAAAATGAGATTTAAAGCACAGATGTCAGTTCAGATGTTTACTGACTTGGGCCAAACAAAATGAGGCTTTGCACCAGATTCGGTACCTTCCTGGTTACCACACATGCACAGTACAAAAGGTATGGAGGAGCAGATAGGACTTTTAATTTTCGGATGTGTATGCAAATTTTGGGGATTGGGGGGTTCATAATTTGTATTTGGCCCTGGATATTATTGAGTTTGCACCAACAAAGTCTGGGCCATGGGTTGTAGTATAAATATATACAAAAACCTGGAAATCTGGGTATTCCCGTAAAACTTTCATCCCTGTTGAAAAAAGGTGACTCCATGTGGCACTTTATGATCTACACATTTCCAGTCTAAAAACTAATTCCCAGAATTCATTACACACAGTGGTTCATGTTTACTTTCGATACTGGAAACTCTGGGATTAATCCGGAGATTGGAACTATGGATAAACTATGTATAAATGAAAAAAGAATGTCAAATTAATGATGGACATTTGGTATCACTTGTGATGTAATAAGTTTTGAATTCAGTATCACGCAAGTCAGATTTCATCATCAGAGGCCATCACTGAATAAACACGATATTCACATTTGATTGACACTAGACAAATAACTGGGAATGGTGATCTCATCTTGACAGCATAGTAAATATGGAAATAGTAGATTTGTGACAGCTAACATTTGTCAGAAAAACTCAAATATAACAGAGAGTTTTCTAAAAAAGATTGTGAAGAAGAGAAGCTAATGAATGAGACTGAACTGTTTGTATAAGTTAACTGGACAGATGTTTTGACAAGAGAGCAGCTGACAATATATAAAAGTCTTATGTACAATTGTTTCTCATAGAGCCACACACAAGGAACTAACCAAGAATTACTGACAATAACATGGCTCAGTTATTAAATAAGTTATGCTCCTTGACTGCCCATCAGTGTTTTTACTGGAGTTTAAATAACAATGGGAAATTGTGTTGTATCAAAATTTTTCATACTAATATCTTTATGGGTCACATTTTATAATACCAGTACTCTGATCAGACTGGGATTGACCATCTTATCAATCACGCATGTAACCAGAGCAGGTCTTGGATAATATTCATATAGTTTCGGAAATATTATCAGTTTATAACTGAATATGTCGCAAGCATTTCCTATTGTCACACCTTATATGGCATACATTTTGTTTTTTACTAAGCCTGAACCAGCTACAAATCCTGATATCAAGTACTTAAAATTAAATATCTTTACTCATGATATACCGGTATTCATTTTCAAATACTAGTTTCACCAGAATATCAAAATACAATGGAACCATAATGGAAATGGAAATTAATCCAAAAGCTGGAAAGTTAAAAAATTTATAGTAATTTATATATTTTTTATACTTACTAATGACCCAGACTCAGCTGGTGCAAACTCCATTAAATTCAGGGCCAAACACAAATTTTGCCCCCCTAATCCCCCAAATTTGCATCCAAAACCGAAAATTTGATGTCCTGGTAGGTCCTCCATCTTTTACTCCACTGCGCATGCGCAGTGTCAAGGAGGTCTCAAAATTGCACCAAAATGTCATTCTCACAACCAGTGCCTGGTAAGTGTTATGTACGCAGCGGGGAGGCCAGAGTTCCCAACTCCTGGGAGGGCCATCCCCGTCTGGGTCATTGGTAAGTATAAAAAATATATAAATTACTATAAATTTTTTAACATTTTTATACTATACCAATGACCCAGACTTAGCTGAATAGTAAACAGGCTGGAGGGCCCAGGACATAAAGGAAAATCCAATAGGCTCAATTACATAAACAGAATTATCCCCTCAAGGAGAAAAGGAGAGATAGGATTTACATGAATCTTTCTTATCAAAAAAGAAAGACACAATACCATTCCGTAATTGAGCACAAAAACATCAAAGATCTCTATTAATATCCAGTATAACCCTTTATACTAATTATTCTTAAAGGTAAGTCAATAAATAAAGGCAGTCCAGAGAAATGAGACACTTTATACTCATTAAAAGTGTCCGAGGATTGTATATTAACGCTCGTTTGACACGTGACATATACAAATGCTTCACACCGAGCTACACTTTAAAAATATTACATGAATGAGTTAAACATTAGCTTTACACTTTAAAACCATCCTGGTACCGACTCGGAATTACTGACTCTGGGGGAGGTATTCCCTTGCTTTTCACTATAAAGCAGGTGACCTAAGGGAACACCCCCCCCCCCCCCCTCCCCTTGCCCTGGGTCAAATACCCCAGAGCGAAGAGAGCAGCAGGACAGAGTCACTGCCGGAACAGAAAGCCTACATAACTATAGTTGCAACTGATTAGTGGACAATATTCTGATCAACTGCTAACAGAACTAAATAATGCAGATCTCCAGAAATGGACTCAATATTTCTAAGATAAAAATTTGTGAAAGTGGAAGGCTGAGACAAATATGCAGCCTTCATTAGATCCGTAATAGCAACACTATTAGCATAAGCCCAAGATGTTGATGGAGCTCTTACTTCATGAGCCGAAATCTTAAGAGCAGACTGCTGAGATGAAGATAACTTATCATAAGCAGTACGTATAGTTAATTGAATCCATCTGGCAATAGAATGAACCATAATGTCCTTTCTAGTAGGCATCAAAGACAAAAAGAAATGCTTACGTCCCTCTCTAATAAACTCAGACCTACGTTTATAAATACGTATTGCTCTAACAGGACAGAGTAAAGGCCTATGCCCATCGGGAGACGGAAGGGCCTTAATAACAATAGGTTCCAGATACTTATTAGGAGCCTGATTCTTAGCCAAAAATCTAACATTAGTAGTAAACGTAATAGTATTACCAACACTACAATAGTGAGAATCATCTACAGATAAAGCATTAAGCTCACTAACTCTTCTAACAGAAGAGAAGGCTAAGAGAAAAGCTGTCTTATATGTTAAGAATTTGAAGTCCACTGTGTCAAGAGGCTCAAAAGGTGCTTCTTTTAGCTTAAGAAGAACCCATGCTAAATTCCACTTCGGAATTAATCTGAGGGTTCTAGGTCTATTTATCGAAAAGTTTCTTACTAATTTAGATAAGGCCATACAAAGTTGATTGTCTGTTTCTCAGGCCATTTTTTCCAAAAAAGCATGCGGGCGGGCGGTCTTTTTTTTTTCTTTTCTTCCCGAGAGGATGTTTGTGGTAATTCAACCCCCACCCAAATTCCTGGTGGACCACGCAAAATTTCGCAAATATATTGGTTATTCACCGTAGGGGTGTTGGGTCATAAATGAAGTGGGGTTTGAATGTTTATTTTTTCAGTGAAACGTGAAAATTATGACACAGGACGAAACGCCTCGTGGGTGAAACGTCTCTGGATGAAACATCTCTGGGACAAATCAAATGTCGCAGTGCCAGCTTTCACAGATTTATTTTACCAAAAAAAAAAAATCCTTTCACAACCTGCCTAATAAAATCGTGAATCGCAATTTTTCCCCATTATATTCAGAATTATCACAACCCATTTGAACGGGCAGTTCATCCATAAATCATATTTTTTGGAAATCTGAAAATGAAATACAAAACAAATGTTTGCGAGTTTTTATTAACCAATTCGACCGCACATACCTGCCTATATGCGATTTATTTTCAACTATGACTGCTACTTTTATATCAAGGAACGGTTACTATTAGTTATCCAATTATCCTGCATCTCAAATGCATTTATTTAAATTAACTGGGAAACTCGTAACGGTTTCAAATAACAGTACACAAATTGCCAATGACGGGCATTTACAATACAAATGTTACTAAAATAAATGGGGGCGCGGTGGCTCAGTTGGTAGAGGTGCAGGCTGCAAGCCGAGAGGTCCTCGGTTCGAATCCCACCTGCGGCAACCGCGTTGTGTCCTTGGGCAAGACACTTCACCCCGCTTGCCTACATGGGGGCACGATGACGCTGTGTACTGAGGCGTACTGCACGTCGATGGTGCGCATGTCTTCAACCAATCTAATCCTGCCTGTGCTGCGGTGCAGAGTTCAGAGTTACGATGTTGGAGAGCTGACAGCTGCTCGTCGTTGCTCGGTGGTTCTCTCCGGGTACTCCGGCTTCCTCCACCCGTAAAACTGTCACGGTCAAGATTAGCCATTGTGCATAAGTATGTGACCTTAAACACCAATAAATAAATAAATAACTAAAAATAAATGCCAGGAGACTGTGTTCCACTCAACATTGCACCTGACTTTGCAGACTTTCTGAGGGTTGGTGCGAATCAAACGTGGTGCGAATCGACCATTCCCCTTTGTGACTGTTTGTTGTCAGACTGAAAGACACCTTCCTTCTTGCTGTCATTATGACTTACCTTTTACAGAATAAAACACTTTCTGTCGTGAATATTGCTAAAACCCACCCACTTTATTAAAGTATGATGTAGAAAAAGCTTGAAGTGTGTTCATTTTAAATTTGCGAACGCATTGATATCGATTTACCGAAATGAGCACATCTCAAATTTTTTTAAAAGATTTTTTGGTGTCATAAAAAGGTTGCATGCGCAACAAAAATGACCGTGCGCGCGGGCCTGAAAAACGGGGGTTCTTTTTTTATGGCCTAAAGAGACATTAGTTCCAATCATCAATGAATCATGGTGTGAATAGGTATCAGATAACATGGACCTATAACCCTTGATAGTAACAGGCTGCAGTTTGATCTCATCAAACAAATAGACCAGAAAATTAGCAATGTCAGGAATGGAGGGATCATAAAGATCTACAGAGTGATCCCTACACCACTGACGAAAGACCTTCCATTTTGCAGCATAATTTAGCGAAGAGGAGGTCTTCCTGCAGTTAGAAATCGCGTCCACTGCTCATCCTGCAAAACGTTTTCTGTGCAAGAAGGACCGCACAACGGAAATACGTGAAGGTTGAGACCTTGTGGATTGTGGTGAAGGGTGCGCGATTTCCCCTGCGACAAAAGATCCTCCCATGGAGGAAGCTTCTGCGGCATGTCCCACAACAGATACCTGAGTAGATTTATCTACGGTCTCTGTGGAGACAGAGATGCTAACAACAGAATCTTGCAGTGGGATTGCTTTATCTTGAGCAATATCTGCTGAATCAACGGAGCTGGAGGATATGCATATCCTATTATCCCGTTCAACGAGATTGAAAGAGCGTCTACTGCAAACGCTCGAGGATCCGGACATGGTGACACATACGTCTGCAACTGATTGTTGAGATGCGTCGCAAACAAATCTATCATTGGTCGCTCCCATTGGTAGCAAATCTGATTGAAAACCTGTTTGTTAAGAGTCCACTCCGACGGCAACAGGCGACCCCTCCGTGAAAGGGAGTCTGCTAACACATTCAGACGACCCGGAATATTACGGACCGATAGTAGAACCTATGTTCCAATACAAACAGAAGGATTCTTTCCGTTAGCTTGAACAATGGAATGGAATGAGTGCCTCCCTGATTCCGAATATATGCTACTACCGTCGTATTGTCGGATAGAATTTGGACGTGGGCATTCGGAATAACGTCCATCCAATGACGCAACGCAAGCCAAATTGACATCATTTCTTTGATATTTATGTGCTTGCTTAAAAACTGCGGACCCCAAAGACCCTGGCACCTCGAATCCGACGGGCATAGTGTCGCACCCCAACCTGTTTGACTGGCATCCATCATAATAGTAAAACTCGGATCCTGCAATTGCAGTGGAACTCCCTGAGTTAACCACTGAATGTCTGCCCAAGTCTGAATCTCTTGTTCCACTTGATTTGACAAGAGGATGTCCATATCGAGCGAATGAATCTTCGCCTTCCAATTCTGAGTCAGAATGATTTGGAGAGGATGAGTGCGTAGCCGCCCCATAGGAATGAGATCCGCAGCAGCTCTGCTCAGACCTGTCAGTCTCATGAATTCTCATGCTGTAACTTTTTCTGAGTTTAGACAATAGCGAGCATAACAACCGACCAACTTCGCTCTGGTTAACGGCAGACGAACGAGATTGTTGTGCGTCTCGGAGCTCATCCCCAGGTGGGTGAATGACTTGGACGTCACCAGATCCGACTTCTGTTTGTTTACTATGAAACCGAGACGTCGGGGCAATAGAAGCAGATTCTGCACATCGTTCTGAAGTGTTAACTTGTTGCCGTACCTTTGAAGAATATCGTCCAGGTAGGCCGACGTTACCACAGATGAATGAGCTCAGAAGTAAGTAATGACCGAGTTCATTATCCGAGTGAAAGCCCAGGGCTCTAGATTCAGACCGAAGCACATTGCACGGAACTGACAACACCTAGGACAGCGAAACGAAGATACTTTCTGAACGCGGGATGTACCATGACGTGAAAGTACGCATCCTTGAGATCTATGTTCGTGACATAGTCGTTCACTCGAATGCTCGCTCTGACCGATCGAATGGTCTCCATATAAAATTTTGGAGCCACAATCAGCTTGTTTATCCAGCTTAAGTCTATTACTGGACGGAAAGAGCAGTCTGGTTTCGGAACCAGAAAAAGATGGCTGTAGAAAATTGGAGATTCCTGGTTTTCTACGACCTCTATTGCGTTCTTCAGTAAGAGAGACTGGACTTCTGAAAGAAGCGCGTCTCTCTTTTGTATATTTGACAGAAGTTGAGTCCATCTTGGACTTCGAGTTAACGGAGGTTTTCCTTTGAAGGACAGTTTCAGTCCTTCCGCAATTACCCTTTGAACCCAAGGGTCCTCCGTAATTAAATTCCAATTTTCTAAGAAACTCGACAACCTTCCGCCCACTGGAACGCAACAGAGGTCTACACCATCACTTTCTGGACTTGCGAGGCTTGCAGAAGGAGAAACCACGTCCTCCACGGCCCGCACCTCGCGTAGTCGACCTAGGGGCGTCTGACCTGTTATTACGGCCCCTACTAGAGTCTCTGCCTTGAGAGCCTCTAAAATTAGGCCTAGAGGGCGCGTACGTACCTCTAAAGGAACTTCCCCTGGACGTACCCATCCCAGAAGAACCTTGCCTACTTTTCTCTGCTGGTTCCGACTTATTAGAAGCGGACTTAAACAGCAGAGAGTCTGAAGCTTTCTTAGTTAACTGATCATAAACAGCAGAAAGCTTGCCGTCAAAGAGAAGTTCTCCGGAGACTGGAGCGACTCTAAGAGAGTTTTTCACCTTACTATCCAATCTGGTGGACGTAGTTAGGGCTGCATCACGTCTAACCAACTCCAGATTAGCCACTGAAAGGGCGGAGTTGTACGTGGAAAAGGCAATAGCCCTAGACAGAACTCTTAAAGACGTTTGTACGTCCTGAAATTCATGCCCTTCAAGGCATAATGACAACGCTCTGGTAAGGTGATCTGTGTACGAGAGTGCGTCTAAATTTGCTCTATTAGAAGATATTGTCATTTCCAACGTAGAGCTATGAATAGACATAGACGACGGCATGGATAATTCAAGGTCTTCAGCCTCGTCGTCTAGACGCAGAGGAACTCTCTGAATGCTCTGTCCTGCCTTTTCAAACCTTTTTCTAGAATTAATGAAAGGCAGATTGAGAGCATTAGCCAAAAGGAAGGCTGACTTGCCCGTTTTAGATGCAAGTTTACTGACAGCGTCGTTCAAAAGTTTGAATGTCCGTGAGACATTCCTGGACTGAGACGGAAATTCAGGAACAGAGTCTCTAAACCGATTGAAAAAATCGGTGTCCCGTGGCGCTATAAGCCTCCTATCTGGCTGAGCAGCATCCTGGTCCACTGGAACAACTTCAGGAAGGAAATGCCGGATTAACTCAATGGCGATTTTATGTTGTTCCGAAAGGGAGAATTCCAACTCGTCAACTCCCTTTCTCCATCCTGACAGACCTCAGGAATATCTCGGTCGTCCGCTCCAGATTCAGCTGCGGAACGTACCGACCCAGCATCATCAGATACTTCCTGCTCGGACAGAACTTCTGCCGGCTGCTGGGATGCTGCTATGATCTGTGCTATCTGTGATAGCACGTCCGTCAATGAGGCCTGCGGTCTTATGGGATTTTGCCGCAGGAAGCTCCGTGGACGTTGTCTCCTGCATACTTCTTTTATGCAAACGTCCGGAAGAAGTAGGCCTCGAATCCTTGGCTACCGGATGGCGTGACCTGGCTGTCGAAGAATCTCTGGACGGCGATGCTGGCTGAATATCGGCGGTCACGTAGCCAAAGTGTGGTCACGTGCGCTGTCGTGAGGACGAAGAAGCCACTGATACAGTCTCTGTGGACTGTCTATACACTGGAGCGTCCCGAGGGGCGGACGTAAGCTCCGACTGAGGAACGTTTTGTACAACAACATCCGGACCGCGATGTTGTTGTACGAGAGAGAGACCTCTCTCGCTTGCAGCCCGTGCGGAGCTGGACGAGCTAGGAACCGAACCCAAAGGCTTCTTCCGTCCTAATCTAAGTTCTGTCGTCACTGGGTGTGCCTGTGGTAAGTTTATAATGCTCGCAACATCCGTATTTCCTTCCTGGACTGCAACGGACGAACCCAGGTGCTGACCCATTCGGTGAATGGACGCGACACCGGGCGAGCTAGCAGACGTAGACGCCAACGCCGTCGACCCTACTAGGGGCCTCTTAGGCAATCGCCGTATATCCATGAGCACTTTTGCCGCTAGCTCTTCTCTAGATTGTGATGATGGACGCGCACTGGTAGACGACATCACGGAAACATCACCCAATTCTTGTTCCTCTGAAAAAGAGAGTGAAAAACTTGAGTGACCCTGCGGAGAGAGGACCGGCATGGCCCTCTCCCTGCTAACAACATACTGTGACACACGTGTCCAACGTTTGTCATCCCAATTAATACACACTGAACAAGGATTAGTGCGAGTACAGTGACTGCAATTAATACAGAAATCATGAGAATCAGAGGAAGATTTCCTTCCATTACAATTTGAACAATAATCCTTCATTGTGAAAATAATCAGTCAGAGTACCCGCAATAAGCTTTGAAAACAAAGATACATGATATAATAATCCATTACAATAATACGAAAAAATTATTCAAAAAAGAAAAAATTTTGAAAATTTTTTTTCAGAAGAGCCCAAGTTCCCAAAGGGAACCCTGAGCCCAAATGGATCCCAAAAAGGGGACAAAAATTTTAAATCATTTTGAAAAATTAATGTAACACTTATGGACAATATTAATGTATCTTGCTATGAACTAAACTGGGCAGAAGACAAGCAATCACTATCAGAAGTAAACGCTGTCAACATAAACAAAAAGTGTAAACAAACCAGAAACATGACTCCAGGCACTGGTAAACATGGCCCAGAAATCAGTGACTAATTTAAACACTATCTGATGCTAAACAGAGCCTTCCCCAGAAGAAACTGCAGAACATCAGATGGTAGATGCAGACCAAAATGCCTGAACACCCCTAGGGTGAGGACGTAAACATGGGGAAAAAAACAGAAAATAATTCTGTTTCCAAGCAAAAACTCCCCCAAAAATTTAGTAATAAACATTACAAAAAATAAGCCAAAAGCATGGGAGAATAGCTAGGGGGGAATGAAGGAAAGGGAGAGAGGAAACACTGATCAAACAATGGAACATTCATAGCAAGAATGACAACAACACGGCCATGCCTCGAAAATAGGCAACATGAAAATAATTTCGTAAAAAATTATAAGTTACAGCCCTGAACATCTGAAACCACTGTTTTTTCCTCTCCTCATCCTATATCCACTTCATATCCACCATTTCTCTCATAATTATGTGTCTGGCATCATTAAAACTGAGATTTACAGCACAAATATCAGTGAGGTGACACTGTTTTCAGGGCCAAACAAAGAATGACATTTTGGCGCCAATTTCGAGACCTCCTTGACACTGTGCATGCGCAGTGGAGTAAAAGTATGGAGGACCTACCAGGACATCAAATTTGTGGTTTTGGATGCAAATTTTGGGGATTGGGGGGGGGGGGGGGGGTGGGGGGGGGGGGGCAAAATTTGTGTTTGGCCCTGAATTTAATGGAGTTTGCATCAGCTAAATCTGGGTCATTGGTACAGTATAAAATATTAGAGTGGAAGAGTACAGGATGTCAGGGTAGATACCTTGTTAAAGTAAGACTCAACATCTCCTCGGGCCTGAACTGAGCCCAGGTAGGCCTGAGATAATGTTGAGTCTTAAAGGAGCTAGTACACACCTTGATTCACTTGTGTCAGTATCATAGTTAAGCTGGCATGAGAGACCAGAAATAGCCAAATCTAAATATATTGGAAAACTCACAAGTACTGGAAGTTTTATAGATCTCAGTGATCTGGTTTTGTTATATTTCAGAATGAAAATCATTATATGGACAGAATAACAAATCCCCCCCCCCCCCCAACCGTCCCTCCAACCAGACATCAGATTAAAAAAGTGGAAAAAATTCAGTGGGCAGGACGAAGCAAAAATCTATCAAAAAAGGATAACTTAAATCCCTGTTAGTACTGTCTAAATCTCATTTTGTGAAAAATCCAAGGTGAACATGGACTATGAAACTACTGCAAATGATCAGACTAAAACGAGAAGAGAACACTATCATTGTGTATTGGACTATCTCTGAAAGTTTGTTAGTGACTGGATGAACAAGTACTCCAGCACAAGCAAAAAGTATCAGAAAAAACAAAATTGTGCACTGAATAAACTCTGAAAAGCTGGTAATGGGGAGAAGATGCATACTAAAGAATGATTTGATGATAAAAAATAATTCTTTTGAGATAAAAAATAATTCTATCTAAATAGCAACCTGACCACCCAAATATAATGATATCCACCTGATGAATGTATTTTTACATAATAATCAGCAATTTTCACAGCTTAAGATACAAACTGCCAATTTCTCAACCAACTGCACTCACTTGTTTTCAGAATACTTAAAGTGTCCTGTCGTTCTTTCTCAGGTAAAAGTCTGTGACCTGGAGGCATCGCAGGATCTGGGGTATTCAAAACTCTTTCTTCCTCCTCTTTCTTCCACTCTTGCCGTCTATTTCTCAAACTAGAAAAAACAAAACAAAACAAAAAGAAACCTTTTATTATTAAACTGTCATAAAATATTTATGTACGCCAGCTCTCAGAACATGGTTAAATAGCTCTAAACATTACAGACCTGCACAATTTTTTGATAAGCCACACCACACTATGAATTACCTGCAAGTCCAAGATGTTTGGTTATGATTTCTTATCCAGTCCAGGCTGCCTAAGTAGGCAGCCAAGACTTGACACAAAATAACCACAAGAAAGGCTGCTGCATATCTGAAAGTATTCTTTTAGATTGCCTGTAGTGGTGCCTGGTGTCAGACTACAATGAGTGTCAAATTTAGAATTTGGTCCTTAAAGGTTAAGTCATCAGGACCTGACATAGACAACATTGAATCCCTGATGCAAGTTGTAATTTTTGATTCTGCTAACCTTTTTGTCATTACCATTCAACAGGAATGCATGATTATGAACTTTGATAAGATTTTAGTACTCATTCCAAACCAGGTAAGACACAAACACCAGAGCGAAGTAAAATATTAGGAAAAAACACCCAATTGGTAGCAAAACATCCCAGTTTTATCTTAATACATGAATCTATAAAATATATTCAAGAGCAGGACTAGGGGGCGTGGTGGCGTTATGGTAACTGGTTCTCGTCAGATCACCAAAGTTAAGCAACGTCGAGCCCGGTTAATCAATAGATGGGTGACTGTCTGAGCGATCAATTCGGACTCCCACGTTGTGTCCTTGAGCAAGGCACTTAGCCCCGACTGTTCACATGGGGGCACGATAACGCCGTGTACTAGGGCGTACTACACGTCAATAGTACACATGTCTTCAACCAATCTAACCCTGCCTGTGCTGCAGTGCGGAGTTACCATGTTGGGGAGCTGGCAGCTGCTCGTCATTGCTCAGTGGTTCTCTCCGGGTACTCCGGCTTCCTCCACCCGTAAAACTATCACGGTCATGATTAGTAATTGTGCATAAGGATATGACCTTAAACACCAATATATAAATAAAAAGTAGGACTGCCGCAACTATTTGATTAATCGACTAACCGTCAGGTGGTGCTGTAGTCGACTATTACTTTTCATAGTCAACTATTTTTATAGTCGTATACATCATTCCACTGAATGATAATACTGGTCCACGAGGGGCATGTAACATTTCTCAGTAACTGTTATCCTTCGTATTCATTGTTCAAATATAAAATAGGCAGTAATTTTTACTTTACCCTCGCATATTATCTCATGAAATGGACGTTGTCATACCAAAACTCTACATTGGATAAAGCTATTGTGAATAAACTGTAAATAATCCATATAAATTGTTGTCAATTTAAATCCAACAAGGTGCAACGCTACTGGTATCCCCCGACAAGAAGTTGTTTCCTAAAAAGGGGAATTTAAAGTTGAAAAAAGTGGAAAAAGGCCCATAACTCTAGAAAAAAAATGGACAAAACCTGTTACTTGTGAATATCCTTTCCCCCATGGTGGTCTATCAGCATACCAAAGATCAAAGTTGTTATGGCCGGACAGACGGACAAATGGACAGACAGACAGAACCCATTTCTATATCGCTCGCAAACTTCGTTTTGCAGGGGATAATAAATTTAAATATCGAAGCAGAATTTATTATGCTGCACACATGTTCATTCCCAATTCTTGAACTCTTGGGATTTGATTCACATCAGTACTTTGAACCAGCCTCCAACTAAAGTTGATTACGTCAATGAGGAATTCCCAGTAAACCCAAGTATTTAGATGATGCAATTGGCTTGAATAAACACTGCATGCTATATTCCTGGCAATTTTCATCAAGCAACAGTTTCTAGATCCCACTAATGGCCCAAATGAAAACATCAGAGTCCAGATGGTGCTTTGATTTTCACTTCATGTTGTCAGTAGTTTGAACTGCATTTACTTGTGCCTCGCTAAATATTCCAGTGTATATTATGCTTAAAAGTAAGAAATTTAGTGGTTAGAAATTGTAGTGTGAATAATGTCTATCATGTACCTACACAAAGCCTAAGTTGCCTAACTAGTCACACTAAGTAACACAGACATTAACATGATTAACTTTGAGAATCTTGTCCATTTTCACACAGAAATTGCGCTGATCCAGCTCTGCTAAACAAACTGACTCGAAGATGGTCCCAAGAATTTTTTTCCGAATAAATTAGGATATTATTGTTCTGTATTTGCTTTTGTTCATGTGGGGTTCACTGTTTCTGTTAGCCTGTTGTTCAACTCGTTCTGTTTAACCAACGTGTTAACAGAAACCGCAAGCGGGTCAGAATTTAAGACAATATTTCAATTTTTACATCAGTGTATGTCAGCATAATGTGGACGTAATATATAAATGACTAATTGACTAACCTTCCACTATCACAACTGACTAGTCAACTCTGAAAACCTATAATCGTGGTAGCACTATTCAAGATGGTTCTTGCAAGAAGACCTGGATCCAGAGGTTTTTCAACAAGCTTTCTCAAAAGCAACGCTGAATCAGAATCATTTCTCATGAATAAGTCTCGCTAGGAAAACAATGAGAATCATCTTTGATTCTTGCATAATGTTCATTTGATTCTTGTCATAGATTCTGAAAGTGTCCTTAAAAGCCAGAAGAATAATGAGGAAACACCTTGACCTAGCAGTGGTATCTGGTGAAGTCTAGGCTGCCAACCTAGAAATGACTGCCAAGGTCTATAATTTCCATCAACAAAACAGCTGAAAGCCTGCATGTTGGAACATGCTCTGCATGAAAGATAAGAAACTTATCCAAAAATGGAACTAGTCCATCAGGGGTTTGACGCTAGTAAACACATAATAAAGTTTGTTTTTTGTAACATAATGTATACTTGTTGCATTCACAAGGGTATAACAGTACTTTCATATTCTAAATTATTTATGAACTGGAAACTGATTTTCGCAGTGAGTGTTTGCAAGAATAGAAAAAAGACTTATGACCTGTTAAAGCCAAATGGCTACCATCTAAGTGGAAAAAGACAGACTTGGGTACATCAATACACATCATATCTCATAAACTGTTAGAACTTACTATTTGGGAAGTTGTCCAAATGGGTGAGATTGTATCTCTTCTTCCTGTTTTTTCTTCAGATTGTCTAAATGTGTCAGACTGGGGGACTTAGACATCCTACTACATCTAGATAATCTACCATTGTGTTTGATGAAATCAATGTCAGAATGAACAAGTTGCACCTACAAATTAAAAGATTATTAACAAAAAGATTCAGAAATATGATAAACTCGTAACTCAGCAAGACACAGTTCAAAAGACAAAGAATTGCGCATGTGTCCAAAAATTGCAAGTGATTGATAGCTCAAATGAAATATCAAAGTTTAAAAGGGTGTAATTTGTAAATATTCAAGAATAGCCACAACTCTGTATAATAAATATTAATTGAATTTAATCCAGAAAATTTATTCACCCCACACTGTAAGCTTTACACATGGGTGGATTGCATGAAACATCTCTATGTCTATAAGCCTATTTTGTTTTGCAAGGATTGGCAAGAAAGAACATCTACAGCTTACACTGATGTCTTTCCTGGGCACAGACATATACATTGACAATGAAAAAATCACCCAATTGATCCCACATTCCTCAGTTCCCCGAATGGAAGCCCCACCTCACCAGTGGGGGAATTTTAAAAATTATTTGAAGTCGATCAAAACTCACATTAAAGCAAAAAAAAATTATATATAAAAACAATTTACCTATGGACCCCCAAACATCCAAATGGGTAAACAAAACAAATAAATCCATGTTTGTATATCACCATGTAAAGTGAAAAAAATTTGTTTCAAAACTAAATACGGTTTTAGGAAAAAACACTCAACCCAAATAAGTTTGATATTTTGTATCAAAACCAATACGGTTTTAGGAAAAAACACTCAACCGTACACACTGTATTGCAACTACTAAAAAGCGTTGGACTCGAAAGCAACAGAGATAGTAAGAACGTAACCTTAGCAGCCTTTCTTGATTTATCTAAAGCATTCAACACAATAAACCACGAAATCTTGTTGACCAAACTGGAAAAATACGGCTTCAGGGGAATATGTAACAATTGGTTTAGAAATTACCTGACGGGGCGATCACAATACATGACTTATGGTAAACAAAAGTCTGATGCTGCCTCTGTCACCTGTGGCGTTCCTCAGGGTTCAATGCTCAGTCCTGTTCTATTCCTGTTATACATAAACGATATAGCTGAGTCAACGACGTTGAAGGTTCTTTCGTTTGCTGATGATACGACGGCACATGACTCGATATCCCATGAGTATCCAGAAGAGTATTTCAATAATGAACTAACAAAACTATATGATTGGTGTTCAGCTAATCAGCTTGCACTTAACACCAATAAAACAAAATATATGATAATTAACCCTTCTACACGGAGAAACTCCCATAAACCGATGAATGTCTGTATTGATGATAAAAATATCTCTTGTGTGTGACCTCTCGAAGAAGAAAAATCCCTAAAGTTTCTTGGCATCTGTATCGACGAAAATCTATCCTATGACACTCATATTTCAAAAATTTGTTCTAAAATATCTTGGGCGAATTACTCGTTGAACAGAGTAAAAAAAACCTTGCCTCACTCTGTTCTGAAAACTCTGTATCACGCACTTGTTCAGTGTCATCTCCTCCATGGTATCCATATATGGGGAAATTCTAGAGGGGTTAACAAACTTCTGAAAGTACAGAAGCGCTCTATCCATATCATCAACAATAAAAAATATAATTCTCATACGGATCCATTATTTTCCGGGAACAAGATTTTGAAAGTCACAGACTTATTCACGCTGCCTGAATGTCTCTTTGTTTTTGACTGGAAAAATGGCATACTTCCCGAATCTTTCGCTGATTTCTTTACTGTGCGCGCAGATCATCAACATATGACAACAAGACAGTCTAACATGCTACATGTTAGTAGGTCTCGAATAAAAACTTTGGACAAGCTACCCATATACGCGTTTCCAAAAATTTGAAATAAGCTGGATGATTCCATTAGGCAAATAACCAAAAGAAATCAGTTTAAAAAGGCCTTAACAGACAAATTATTAACTAATTATAATGAAGATGTGCAGTGCGACAATCCCTACTGTCCCGACTGCCGCAACGATATTAGGACCCATAGGCCTAGATAAAATAATTAGTGATATTATAAACACGTTTGACATAACTTCGTTCTGGTACCCTCGTCATATTGGGAAAATATGATTCAGTCACCAAGTTGTGAACTCTACTCTGGGGCTTAATTGGTAATACCAATACAAGTTGTAAACACCATGCGATGCTGGATGTAGAAATGTATATTTGGGGGGATTACAGGTAGACAATCAATCTGGTTATGTAATCTCCCTACGGTGTAAACAGATAAGTGATGTTTGTACAACAACTTTGAATCATACTTGTAATGTTTCTGTTTATACTGTTGAAATAAAATATCTATCTATCTATCTATCTATCTATCTATCTATCTATCTATCTATCTATCTATCTATCTATCTTCTATCTATCTATCTATCTATCTATCTATCTATCTATCTATCTATCTATCTATCTATCTATCTATCTATCTATCTATCTATCATCTATCTATCTATCTATCTAAATGAATGTGAGTGTTCACAAGAAGCTGTGAAATGAAATGATAAATTATCTAACAAGGGGCATAACTCCAGTTATTACATATGGATAACATGGATAACAATAAAACTCAACATGTGTCAAGAACTAATCAAAGTATATCAACATATCAAGATTCAAATGAATCGGCTAATAAATGTAAGAATGGCATATCCATGACCTGATGAAGTGAAATGAGAAAATGAACTGCTAATGGACATAGCTCCAGTACTTAAAAACAGAAAATGGTGAACATCATACTCTGTCAAAACTACCAAGGTGTATTGCCATGTCAAGTTTCAAGAATATCGACTGAAATGTGAAGGAGCCACAGTGTTCACAACCTGATGGAGAGAAATAATGATAAACAAAACAAGGGGCATAACAGCAGTAATTACGCATGGGTAATGGTTCAAGATCTTACTAAAATGGTTTGAAAACTGATGGAATCACTGTGTTCACAAGAAGTTGAAATAAAACAATGATAATTGAACTACCAGGGGGGTAGAACTCCAGTAATTACACATGGATAATGGTGAAATTCGAACTTCATCATGAACTTACCAAAGTATATCAGCATATAAATTTTCAAATGGATTGGTTTATAAATGTTGGAATAGCTGTGTTCACAAAGGTAGCTACAGCCCGATGAAGTGAAATAATGAGAAAGTTAACAAGAGGCATAATGCCAGTAATTAAGCAAGGATGATGGTGAAAATCAAACTGTGTCAACAACTTATGTCAAGTTTCACTAACATGGATTGAAAAGTGAAGGAATCACATTAACAACTAGAGGAGGTAAAATAATGATAAACTGAAGTAACAAGAGGCCCCTAGGGGCCTGAAGCACACACCTGACAAAGGCCCATTAATTCTTCACTAAGCAATTTAAGGATTTTTTAACAATATTTTGTCACATATTATTTACTTGTATTTCTTATCAATCTACCTAACAATTGTTTACAACAGGCTTGCACTATAGTGGAAGTCATTAACTTCAGAAAATACCATTGATTTTCTGGATGTGACTGTATTCAAGGGCCCTCAGTTCCGGCATAGCAACGTACTAGACACAAAAGTCTTTTTTAAACCGACCGATTCTCACCAACTTCTCCACAGAGCTTCTTACCACCCACCCAAACTATTCAATGGGTTGGTAAAATCTCAAATCATTCGATTCCATAGAAATTGTACGAACAGAAGCGACCTCAATCACGCATGTTCAATTCTTTTCAAAACACTTGTTAAACGCGGTTACTCAAAACGACTTTTGCGAAAAATTAAATCTGATACAATCCGTGAGATAGAGACACCCATTCGGGACTCTGAGCCAACGCACCCCACGAAAATTCGGCATAACCGCCCAGTTCTGGGAAATGGATCAGTAAATCTATGTCAACGCAAAATTTGTTACATACATCGTATGAACTAGGAATACCGGTAAAACATTCTTTAGTGAACAAACCCGTATGTTTTACCAAGTTAGAAACAGCTTCAACTGTGATTCTGAAAACATCATTTATTTAATCACATGTAAATTATGCCATATCCAATATGTCGGCCAGACGAAAAACCCTCTGCGCGTCAGAATGCAAAACCATTTATCAAATATCCGTTTAGATTCAGGAAAGGCAGTCTCAGACCACTTTAACCTCCCGGGTCATGACATTAAGTCACATTTTAGTTTCCAACCCATTGAGCAAATTCCGTTTTTGGACGATGATGAAACCACAACAGACAAACGACTTGAGCGTGAAAACTATTGGATTGGTAAGCTCAGGACCCATCTCCCATACGGACTCAATAGAGAGTACTCTGGGCTGCCAAATAAAATTATCTGTTTTCCTTTGGTTTATAATCGACGCAATGTCGAAATTGCAAAAAATTTCAAAAACAACTTTACGGAATTAAACACAAAACTGCCAGAAGCCATTAACAAACGCTGCATCATAGCTTATAAGAAAAATCCCAGTCTTCGAAACATTCTTGTGAAAGCACTTCTGAGATGAGTTCATTTTGTCATAAAGTCATATAACTCTTCAAAAATATTAAAACAACATTGAATTCCATAGAAATAATTTACAACAGAAATCGATTCACCGACCTGTGCCCGTGCTTCTTTGTTTTGAAAAATATCTATCCGCCAGTGCCAGACTTTTTGAATTATTTCTATTATAAAAACATTAATTATCTGTCGATTTGTTTTGCGCATTGTCATGAGTTTGATTTCCAACGGTCTTCAGCCAGTGATCACAAGTCATTCAAATGCCATCAAACATTAACAGTAGAAATACCGCTAAAGTTTGATGACATTTGAAAGGTTGTTTTCCACTAATCACTGAGTGAATCCATCTCACAAACAGTGATTGGCCAGTTTTGCCTCATCAACAGATGAAGTAAAGCTATTTAAACACTTTGGGATAATTGGAAAATCGAATTCACCTGCTTCCTGAAGAAGGGCATTCAACCCGAAACGTCGAGGCAACGACAGTGCGCTCTATTTATTTCATCAACATTTTCATTAGGTATTCACATTTCTTTTATTCGTTCATTTTCATTTTTGCATCATTTTTTTCATTACTTTTTCATCATTTTTGCTTGTATTAATAATAATTTATTTCAGCCTAAATTAAGACCGGGAAAAATGGCTAATAATAATTCCACAAAATCCAAATTTGTTAACCGCCAAGAGCGGCAAATAGACCCGGCATATTCGGCACATGCAAAATTGGTAAAATCCCTTTACCAAATTCTTCAACTTTTTCATCATTTGGCTTTTCTCGAGGACTGTTTGGCACAGAAAGTCCTCCCAAAAACATTCCAAAAAACAGTGGACGAGCGCAACAAAACCTTTCGGCCGGCTTTGCCAACCATTCAGATTTCGGACGCGCTCAATAATCTTACAAAAAAATGGGCTTTTGAAGTTATACAAACTTTGGTAGATTATTACAAAAAAACTCTAAAAGAAAAACAAGACCTGGTTCTTTCGGCTCCTTTTCTAAAACCCCAGGACTTTCCACGAGCACGGAATACGGCAGTTAAATGGGGACAGAAGAATTTCGGTAATCGACTACAAGAAAGTACTATTGACAAATTTTATTCTCTTTCGGATCAACTTCTGTCCCAGTTCAAAAAACCAGCGGTCATTAGTCAGACCTCTTTCAATCAACGTGCTCGTTCTAAATCGCCGGTGGCCCGCCAGCAAATTTCATTTTCTACTTCCAGAGAAACTCCATCGAAAAGAAAAAGACGAGAAACCATCTCTCCAACAGCACCAGCGACCAAAAAACCATCATTTACAGCACGTTGCTCCACAACACCGGAATCGCCATCGTACGCCAGCATAGTCAAAACACCACCTCAAAAGAAACCATCTACAAACGGCAAGTCGTCATTCTACCGATTCTGGAAATCTGGTGAAAACAAGAACAGCTGGACCCTGCCAGTCAAGCCAAACAAACCTGTCTGGATCATCGGATCATCGAACATCTCGAGGATTGATGCCAACCCTCCACCCAACACGTTCATCGCATCATACTCTGGTGGAACCTTAAACCACATTCGGCAGATGGCTAAGAACATGGAAAAAGAGAAAGATCGACAACATCCCAAAGCAATTCTATTCAACGTTGGGGTCAACAATAGAGAAGACTGGCGCATAGACGTGCAGAACAGAAAAAAGATTGGTCACACATCAACAGGTAGACTAGGTAATATGGTAAGCAATTTCCGCAAATGTTACCCTAACACAAAACTTCTTTTTCAGGAACATAATTTTTCTTCTAGTTTATGTTCTAGGGACCAACAAAATTTGACTGTTATCAACGAGGCTGCGAAGTCAACAAAGAATTTGGAGATAATCCCGGCAATTCCAGCAAGCCAGTTTAAATGTTGCCCAGGTGATCCCATCCACTGGTCGACGGAAACAGCGAATAAAATCTACCAAGGATGGCTGCCACGCATAGAACCATACATCAAAGAGCAGCCTTTAAACTAATTACAGAAGAAGGCATCAGCCATGGAGAGAAAGTAGGACTAGGAACCGAAATAGTTAACTTGGTTCCTGATCTAAAATTAACTGAAGGTGAGAAAGATCTACTCAGGTATGGTTTAACTTTCGTTCCCGCCCCAGCCCCATTAAAACCTAAGCCCAAAACCGTAGATTTTGGGACAGGTGCAGTTGTCATGGATGATTACAGTTACATTAACGAAATGAACGGTGGTCCAGCAAGCCAACAATTTTTTAGGGCAACAGCATTGGCAGATAAATTTCGAAATTCAACAGGCTCAAAAGACCTCTTTGCCAATCCAACCGGGTGGTGCCCATCACCTCGGAAAGTTAAACCTGAAATTAATGAGATTTCTCAAAAAGTTAAAGAACAAGTAAGCCAAATCCCGGAATCATTTTTGAAAGACAAACAAAATTTGAACCAAATCGAAAGAAACGCCCTGAAGACGCTGAAAAACAACAAACAAATTATCATCAAGCCTTGTGACAAAGGATCTGCTACAGTTCTGATGTCAAAAGATAATTATATTAAAGAAGCTGAACGCCAGTTAAATAACCCAAAATATTACAAACCTTTAGAAGCACCAATTTGGCAAGAAAATTGTTCAAAATTTAATGGAATTCTAAAAAGCTTGCTGGACCACGACTTCATTGAGAAAAAACATGTCGAGTATTTAATTGCAGAGAGGGATTCAAACAATCGTAAGTTTTACCTCTTGCCTAAAATACATAAACCACTCAGCAGTTGGAGTGACGAATTTACCCCTCCTGGTCGGCCTATTGTCAGCGACTGTGGCTCGGAATCTTACCACATTTCACAGTATATTGATTTTTATTTAAAACCAATTGCTTGCCGCCATCCGAGCTTCCTCAAAGACACTGAGGACTTTTTAATGAAAATTAACAAACTGCAGGTTCCTTCCGACAGTCTCCTCATTACCCTAGACATTGAAAGTATGTATACTAACATTGGTATTGACGCTGGTCTAGAGGCAATAAAAAAATCATTCAAAAGGTACGATGACCCAAACAGGCCATCGGAAGAAATCCTGCAATTGTTAGAATTATCATTGAAAGGTAACGACTTTGAATTTAACAAAAAATTTTACCTCCAAATAAGTGGATGTAGTATGGGTAAAAAATTCAGTCCAAATTTTGCTAATATTTTTGTTGCAGAATGGGAGAGAGGTGCTCTTGCTAAAGCAAAAAAAACAGCCATTATGTTATTTCCAAGACGACATTTTCATCATATGGCCCCATGGCCGTGATGACTTCAACGAATTTTTGGAAATCCTGAACAACCACGATGAATCCATTAAATTACAGCCCTGCATTTCAGAAAATACCATTGATTTTCTGGATGTGACTGTATTCAAGGGCCCTCAGTTCCGGCATAGCAACTTACTAGACACAAAAGTCTTTTTTAAACCGACCGATTCTCACCAACTTCTCCATAGAGCTTCTTACCACCCACCCAAACTATTCAATGGGTTGGTAAAATCTCAAATCATTCGATTCCATAGAAATTGTACGAACAGAAGCGACCTCAATCACGCATGTTCAATTCTTTTCAAAACACTTGTTAAACGCGGTTACTCAAAACGACTTTTGCAAAAAATTAAATCTGATACAATCCGTGAGATAGAGACACCCATTCGGGACTCTGAGCCAACGCACCCCACGAAAATTCGGCATAACCGCCCAGTTCTGGGAAATGGATCAGTAAATCTATGTCAACGCAAAATTTGTTACATACATCGTATGAACTACATGAATACCGGCAAAACATTCTTTAGCGAACAAACCCGTATGTTTTACCAAGTTAGAAACAGCTTCAACTGTGATTCTGAAAACATCATTTATTTAATCACATGTAAATTATGCCATATCCAATATGTCGGCCAGACGAAAAACCCTCTGCGCGTCAGAATGCAAAACCATTTATCAAATATCCGTTTAGATTCAGGAAAGGCAGTCTCAGACCACTTTAACCTCCCGGGTCATGACATTAAGTCACATTTTAGTTTCCAACCCATTGAGCAAATTCCATTTTTGGACGATGATGAAACCACAACAGACAAACGACCTGAGCGTGAAAACTATTGGATTGGTAAGCTCAGGACCTATCTCTCATACGGACTCAATAGAGAGTACTCTGGGTTGCCAAATAAAATTATTTGTTTTCCTTTGGTTTATAATCGACGCAATGTCGAAATTGCAAAAATTTTCAAAAACAACTTTACGGAATTAAACACAAAACTGCCAGAAGCCATTAACAAACGATGCATCATAGCTTATAAGAAATATCCCAGTCTTCGAAACATTCTTGTGAAAGCACTTCTGAGATGAGTTCATTTTGTCATAAAGTCATATAACTTCAAAAATATTAAAACAACATTGAATTCCATAGAAATAATTTACAACAGAAATCGATTTACCGACCTGCGCCCGTGCTTCTTTGTTTTGAAAAATATCTATCTATCTATCTATCTATCTATCTATCTATCTATCTATCTATCTATCTATCTAAATGAATGTGAGTGTTCACAAGAAGCTGTGAAATGAAATGATAAATTATCTAACAAGGGGCATAACTCCAGTTATTACATATGGATAACATGGATAACAATAAAACTCAACATGTGTCAAGAACTAATCAAAGTATATCAACATATCAAGATTCAAATGAATCGGCTAATAAATGTAAGAATGGCATATCCATGACCTGATGAAGTGAAATGAGAAAATGAACTGCTAATGGACATAGCTCCAGTACTTAAAAACAGAAAATGGTGAACATCATACTCTGTCAAAACTACCAAGGTGTATTGCCATGTCAAGTTTCAAGAATATCGACTGAAATGTGAAGGAGCCACAGTGTTCACAACCTGATGGAAAGAAATAATGATAAACAAAACAAGGGGCATAACAGCAGTAATTACGCATGGGTAATGGTTCAAGATCTTACTAAAATGGTTTGAAAACTGATGGAATCACTGTGTTCACAAGAAGTTGAAATAAAACAATGATAATTGAACTACCAGGGGGGTAGAACTCCAGTAATTACACATGGATAATGGTGAAATTCGAACTTCATCATGAACTTACCAAAGTATATCAGCATATAAATTTTCAAATGGATTGGTTTATAAATGTTGGAATAGCTGTGTTCACAAAGGTAGCTACAGCCCGATGAAGTGAAATAATGAGAAAGTTAACAAGGGGCATAATGCCAGTAATTAAGCAAGGATGATGGTGAAAATCAAACTGTGTCAACAACTTATGTCAAGTTTCACTAACATGGATTGAAAAGTGAAGGAATCACATTAACAACTAGAGGAGGTAAAATAATGATAAACTGAAGTAACAAGAGGCCCCTAGGGGCCTGAAGCACACACCTGACAAAGGCCCATTAATTCTTCACTAAGCAATTTAAGGATTTTTTAACAATATTTTGTCACATATTATTTACTTGTATTTCTTATCAACCTACCTAACAATTGTTTACAACAGGCTTGCACTATAGCGGAAGTCATTAACTTGGAAAAATACTCTATATTTTCTTCTTTCCCAAGCGATTTGGGAAAGAAAAGTGGTGCAAAAGCACCAAGAAAAAATAAGCCAAAACTGGGTCGAGTGTGACCGGACACACCCAGTAGGGGACACTCTTCTCCTAGTATTAATCCATGGCTTCCGGAACCAGTGCACAGACGTTTAACCAACGTGTCATTCTATTTTTTTCCACCATTTTGTCAAGATGCAGATCGTTTTGCTCAACAACAGTGATACCTTTTGACTCGATGTTGACAATGTTCATGTTCTGAATTGAGGATTCATAGCTGTTTCTTCACTATCCAGACATACAGGGCTGTGTTTTTATATATTCTCTCGATTATTCACTGTATTTTTCGTGTTAAATCTCTATACCGATCTCACGTACCGTGCTGTTTTGGTCTTTGGGTTCTGCTTTTATCTGAGTTAGGTGTCAGCTGGGGAGGCTGTTGTGGTAGCTTTTCTCCCCTCTGTTGAGGGTAGAATTTCTGCCAGTTCCCTTTTTGGCTGTTGGGGTACTTTTCTGTTCCTGTCGGGCCTTTGTTTCCAGCCACCTTACTCTGGTAGCTGGGGTTGTCCTGATTTATTTTTTCTTTGGATTTACGTTACTATCTACATTGCTTCTACCAGATATGCCTAGGACGATTCCTTGTGGGCCATTTTTGTTGTCTTAGCATTTTGAAGTTTTCCATTATTCATGCTTCACTTTATTTGGGTGTTCTATTGAAAGACTCTGTGGGCGGGATGGTCTTCCACCTTTTGGGCTTCAGCCTATTGTGTAGTTCGGGCACATGCTGTTTCCTCCCGTGCCTGCCAGAAGGGGAACAGTCATTTGGGGCCTCCTGTCTGGAGAGAGTTCTACCCCCTCAGTGGGGATATTGCAGCCTTTTTGTGGCATGGATACCGTGGTAGCTGCTGACTTTCTGGCAAAGGGATGCTTGGTTTCGGTACTAATGTCCCCCTCCAGATGACACCTGAGGCTGTCACTAGGGTTGTCACTCCTCATTTGGAGCCGAGCACGGTTGCTCTCTCCACTTTTCCACCTTTGACAACAACTACTGATGTATCCGCTCTCCTTTTCAGCCAGCCTCAGCTTATCCCTGTAGGGATTTCTGTTCTTTGGACGTGGGATATTGGCCTCAACCTTCCCTGGCTTCAACTCGGCGAAGTCGGAAGTGGATGCTAGCCGATCCCTCTGCTGTGATCTCTCAGCCGTTGAGCCCAGCAGGTTTTGATTTGGATCCAGCAGGTTTTGATTTGAGGGTCACAGTTGGATTCTGTTGCACTTCTGTCCATGCACTCTGGTCCTACGGCCAGTTTTGCAGGACCGGCACATTTTGTGCAGCCTCGACCTTCTGTCCCTCAAGAGGTCCACAGCGACTCTCCTAAGTTCCGGCACTTCAGAACCTCAGGATATTTCATACCCCTATAAGCATCTGTATTCAGATGTTTCGGCTGCCACCCGTCGCCCCGCGTTGGGCATTTTAGAGGAACGTGACCTTTTGCCGGTTGAGAGGGTCACATGCGAAGCCACTTTGCAGGGCCGTTCCATGTCGAACCAGCAGATACTGGTCGTGAATTTATGGAGGCCCTCTCGCAGGTTCTTTCCAAGAGCCTTCCCGATGCCTCCAGCAAGGCTTCTAGTGGCTTCCAGGCGCCTCCTCCAAGGCTTGGAAGCAAGTCGCTTTCTGATACCCCTGGTGTTCCAACACCATCGGAGGTATCGGCTGGCATGCACGACATGGGCTATGTGTCTTCCGACTCAGGTGATGGGTCAGACATACCTGATGTCGAGAGCCATCAATCTTCTGACTTGGGGGCGGCTGTTAACATTTTGTTTTAGTTCCTTCAGGAACTCAAACCGTCAGACCAGCCGGAGGTTTCAACCAAGCTGCGATCATCGGTCGCGCGCCTACAGCCTGTGGAGCAACCTGCTTCTGGGTGCCTTCGACCGTACCAGTCGGTACAAGTGGTCAAAGCTTTTGCAGCATTAGACTTTTAAGAGTTCCAAAGCTTTGAAGACTTCGTTCTTCACCAGGGCTGATACCTTATTGCCTCCTGTGCCTTATTGTTTCAATGATTCCGCCAATCCGTCGGTTCTGCCAGACTTTCATGGTCTTGGATCAGGACTCCTCCCACCTCGGGCTTTCCAAGCCCAAGTCGGCCATTATTCCAATGGCGACTTTGGAGTCCATGTTGGGATTATCGAGAGGGATGCTAGGCATGCTTTCTCTCTCAGATCACATCATCTCTGCCTTGGCTGCTTATCTGTCTCCAGATAAGTTTGACGACAAACAGGCTGCTTTGCGCGTGATCTCATCTCTCATTGTCTTTTACTAATGTGTGATGCTATGGTTTTATAGGGCTAGAGAACTCTTCTTCTGTCCATGGTTCCAGTGCAGTCGGGTTATGTGGGGGTTGGTTATGTGATTCCCTCCTCCTATTGTCTATTCAGCCTGTTGTAAACAATTGTAAAGTAGGTTGATAAGAAATTTAAATTTTATAGTAAATTTTCTTTCTTATTATACCTACCACAATTGTTTACGTGGAGGCCCTCCCATCTTCTGAAGGCCCTCCCATCTTCTGGAGGCCCTCCCGTCTTCTGGAGGCCCTCCCATCTTCTTATTTGGGTAAGAATCCTTCCTCCCCGCTGGTCACTTAACTCCAATGTTGGCGGATTCAAATAGAATGACACGTTGGTTATACGTCTGTGCACTGGTTCCGGAAGCCATGGATTAATACTAGGAGAAGCGTGTCCTCTACTGGGTGTGTGCCGGTTACACTCGACCCAGTTTTGGCTTATTTTTTTCTTGGTGCTTTTGCACCACTTTTCTTTCCAAATTTCTTGGGAAAGAAGAAAATAGAGAGTATTTTTCCGTTTTAGGGACTTCCACTGCAGTGCAAGCCTGTTGTAAACAATTGTGGTAGGTATAATAATAAAAGAAATTAACTATAAAATTTTGAAAGTTTTCCATGGACTAGGGTAGTGCTTGAGAGAAGAAGCACTGCCAAACCTCTTTTGAGTTCCCACATGGAAATTACATTATTATAATATTTCATAGAAACAGAAAATTACCAATTTCCACAGAATACAGAGTGATAAAGTTGAAAAGTTTGAAATGACTGAAGGCCTGATTAGTAAGCACTTGATTGAACAAACTTGAATCTGACCTCACTGAGGATTTCATACACCAAATATCAACAGATTCTAACTGGTGGGTGTGAATAACAAGATTTTTAAAGAATTATACTGATATCGCACAAAGTTAAAATTCAGGCTTTCTATACAGGCAGCCAAAATACGAAAGTGGGAACTTGATTTCAAAAGATTTTAACTTGTGGATCAGACAAAGAATATTTTAAAATAATTTTCCTCATATTGCACTCAAGGCCAAAGAAAAAAAATGTTTTGGTTTGGGTTAACTGACCGACCTTGTTTTAAGCATGCGACTCTAGAAATTTTATCGGCCTTTCAAAAATCACGACCTTTGTCTAGCACCATAAACCCAAAAATGTTGCTAAATTGGTACAGATTTTACAGAGTACCTTTCTCCATTGAAGCAGAACCTGCAGATTTTGCGATTTTAATTCGTCGTATTGCTGATATTCGTCTGAACTATGTCAACAATCTTGGCTTCAATAAACAAGAGGCCCCAGGAGGCCTTAGGCACTCACTGAATGTTCCATACTGTTAAGACACAAATTTTATCAAAAGCTATTCTTAGGATTCTACAGAGTAAATCTATATTCTCTGTGGAGCTAAAACATCAACAGGACTGAATGGGACAATGCTGCTGATCAAATATCAAAAAACTCTGCAGGATAGTTCTGAAGAAGATTTTTAAAGAATTTTCCTTGAATTGCACAAAGTAAACATTCACGCTCCCATAGTGAGACCCAATATTGATCGAGGGACTCAATTTGAACAAACTTGAATCAGACCCATACCAAAATGCTGCATACCACATACCGAAAGATTCTGGTCATTGGTTTTGGAGAAGAAGATTTTTAAAGAATTTTTCTCAAATTGCACTAAGTAAAAATTCACACCCCTTCAGTGGGCCCCAATATTGATCGAGGGACTCAATTTGAACAAGCTTGAATCAGACCCATACCAAGATGCTGTATACCAAATATCAAAAGATTCTGCCCATTGGTTCTGGAGAAGAAGATTTTTAAATTTTTTTTCTTAAATTGCACTAAGTAAAAATTCAGGTCCCCATAGTGAGCCTCAAAATTGATCAAGGGACTCCATTTGAACAAAATTGAATCAGACCCATACCAAGATGCTGTATACAAATATCAAAGGATTCTGCCCACTGGTTCTGGAGAAGAATTTTCCTTAAATTGCACTAAGGAAAAATTCATGCCCCTATAGGGAGCCCCAATATTGATCAAGGGACTTGATTTGAACAAACTTAAATCAGACCCATACTAAGATGCTGCATACCAAATATCAAAAGATTCTGCCTATTGGTTCTGGAGAAGAAGATTTTTAAAGAATTTTTCTTAAATTGCACTAAGTAAAAATTCACGCCCCCATAGTGAGCCCCAATATTGGTTGAGGGACTCGATTTGAACAAACTTCAATCAGACCCATACCAAGATGCTGCATACCAAGTATCAAAAGATTCTGCCCACTGGTTCTGGAGAAGATTTTTTAATTTTTCTGTAATTCATACGGTGCTATCAGTTATGCCCCATACAGAGCCCCCAAGGAACGTGGCCATTTCATTTGAACAAACATGAATTACCATATAGTAATGAACATCCACATGAAGTTTCGTGAAAATCGGACCAGTGGTTTCAGAGGAGAAGTCGTTTGAAAAATTGTAAATTGCACCAAGTTGAAATTCCAATTCCCATAATGAGCCTTAATATGAACAAAGGGACTCAATTTGTACAAACTTGAATCAAGCCTATACTAGAATGCCATGTACCAAATATCAAAAGACTCTGCATGCTGGTTCTGGAGAAGAAGATTTTTAAAGAATTCGACTTGAATTGCACAAAATAACTAGAGGCTCTACAGAGCCTGTAATCGCTCACCTGGCAATACATATAAAAATGTGATTTCCCATAGGCTTCCCATGGTAACTATGAGCTGCAACTGTGGCCATGTTTGCAACATTACATCAAAATTACACGAGGATCATTGGTAGGTGTCCCAGTCTTCAATCACGTGAAGTTTCAAAACATTTGAATCCATCAAACAGAATCATAGAATGTCTCTGGTGGCCATATTTTCCAGCCAATAGGAACAAAAAGAGGATCGTTTGTAGAGGGCCTCCTATAGACGATTCTTGCCAAGTTTTGGTTCACGTCAGCTCAATAGTTCCAGAGAGAAGATGAAAATGTGATTTCCTATAGGTTTTTTCTATAGTAACTATAAACCGCAATTGTGGCCATGTCTGCAAAACGATCAACATTAAAATGAGGAATGTTGGTGGAGGGTGTCCCAGTTATCAACCATGCAAAGTTTCAAAACATTTGGCCCTGTGGTTTCAGAGAAGAGTTTTCAAAATTGACCAATCAGAATCAAAGAATGCTTCTGCCGGCCACGTTTTTTCACCCAGCAGGAAGAGAATGAGTAACAGTTGTAGAGAACCTCTCATAGACAATGCCTGCCAAGTCTGGTTCACACTGGCTCAGTACTTTCAGTGAAGATGGTGAAAATGTGATTTCTTATAGGGTTTCTATAGTAACTATAAGCCACAATTTCAGACATAATTGCAACCCGATGAAGATTAAAATAAGGATCATTGGTAGAGGGGGTTACAGTCATCAGTCACATTAAGTTTTTTCAAACCATTTGGCCTTGTAGTTTCAAAGAAGATTTTCTTGAAAATGCACACACTTATGAATTCTGTTTCAACAAAAAAAATCAGTAAAAAAGGGTTAAAATATTTTGAAAATTACAATTTTTTCAGACAGTATTCTCTTTCAAAATAGCTTTTGGACAGGTAAAGGGTTATAGGAATCTTAAAAGATATACAATAATTACTGTCATCTGAGCTGACATGATTGCAAGATAATACAGAGAATTTACAATGTAACCTAGATTTTTCTAAACAATTAAACAATTTAACATGTGTCAAACATAATTAGATTACAGCTGAAGATATCAACCTACAGTTGCAATTGTTTTACAGTACAAGTCAAAATACGATGTGTAGGATAATCCTATAAACTATGTATCTTTTCTCTTCCTACACTGATAAGACCAGAAGCTGACATCATTTTCTGGAAAGCTCTCACTGACAGCTTTTTCAGAAAAATGTCAGATTCTGATCTTGTCAAGGCAGAAGCTGCAGTCTACTTAGTTTATTGCAGTTATGCTACAGCTTATTTTGACTTGTACTGTATACACAATATTTTTGAGGGTTTTTTTCCCAGTCCTCAGTGGAGAAAAAACTGGAACCAACCCTTACCAGATTCTCAAACTAGAGGGGGTATCAGTACCCCGTGGCTCACCAACAGGTGGCCAATGCAAAGAGGTGGCTGGAGTAAAAAAAAAAAGTTCAAAACTTGCACACAAAAGTCCAAAATTAAAGAAAATAAGCAGCTAAAGGGTTAAATAATATAATAATAACCCCTAAGAAGCATGCTAACATAAAATAGGAACCATGGCAATATGCTACAAGGTAAGTCTCCACTTTGAAAAAAAGAAAGACAAACCTCAAAACCTGCACATAAAAGTAAAAAAAGTATCACATTTGTTTCAAAGGGTTAAAATTTAGAAAAATACCCTGAAAATATTACAATAACCGGTGTGGCAATATGCCAGTGAGATAAAACTCCACTTAAAAAAAATATCAAAACCTGCACACAAAAGTACAAACCTGCAAAGAAAAGAACAAAATTAAAGTAAATAAGCAGCTAAAGGGTTAAATAATATAAAAATAGCCCAAGAAGCAGCCTAACATAAAATAGGAACCATGGCAATATGCTACAAGGTAAGTCACCACTTGGAAGAAAAGAAAGACAAACCTCAAAACCTGCACATAAAAGTAAAAAAAAAGTATCATATTTGTTTCAAGGGGTTAAAATTGAGAAAAATACCCTGTCACAGTAACCACAATGGCAATATGCCAGTGATGGGAAAGTCTACTTGAAAAATATCCACTTGGAAGAAAAGAAAGACAAACCTCAAAACCTGCACATAAAAGTATCACATTTGTTTCAAAGGGTTAAAATTTAGAAAAATACCCTGAAAATGTTACAGTAACCACCATGGCAATATGCCAGAGAGGTAAAACTCCACTTAAAAAAAAATATCAAAACCTGCACACAAAAGTACAAAACCTGCACACAATAGTCCAAAATTAAAGTAAATAAGCAGCTAAAGGGTTAAATAATATAATAATAGCCCCAAGAAGCATCCTAACATAAAATAAGAAGCATCCTAACATAACACAGGAACAATGGCAATATGCTACAAGGTAAGTCACCACTTGGAAGAATAGAAAGACAAACCTCAAAACCTGCACATAAAAGTAAAAAAACATCAAAACCTGCACACAAACATCAAAATAAGTCCAAAATTTGATTCAAAGGGTTAAAATTAAGACAAAATACCCTGGAAAAGAGTTAAATGTTATCGTGAACCTCCACAGCAATATGCAAAGAAGAAAAACATTTTGTTAAAAGCACAAAAATCCAAACCTGTAAATAAAAGAAGTCCAAAATTGAAGTAATTAAGCAGGAAAAGGGTTAAAGAATACAACGTAGCCCTAAGATGCATGTTTACATACAATAGAAAGCATGGACATATGCTACAAGGTAAATCTACACTTGGAAGAAAGGAAAAAAAATACATGAAAACCTGCACGCAAACGTCAAAATAAGTCTAAAAATCTATTCAAAGGGTTAAAATTTAAAAAAAAATGCACTGGAAAGATATCAATGTTATAATAACCACCACTGCAATATGCAGTGAGGTCAACCTCACTTGAAATAGTTTTTTTTTATCACAACCTGTACATAAAAGTAAGAAGCTGTAAGCCTAAGTCCAAAAGCTGTACATAAAAGTCCAAAATTGAAGTAATTCGGCAGGAAAAGGGTTAAAGAATACAAACATAGCCCTAAGATGCATGTTTACATACAATAGAAAGTATGGACATATGCTGCAAGGTAAATCTCCACTTGGAAGAAAGGAAAAAAAACCCATCAAAACCTGCACGCAAACATCAAAATAAGTCTAAAATTTGATTCAAAGGGTTAAAATTAAGACAAAATACCCTGGAAAAGAGTTAATGTTATAGTGAACCACCATAGCAATATGCAGAAACTCTACACTTGGAAGAAAGGGAAAAAAAAACAAAAAACATGAAAACCTGCACGCAAACGTCAAAATAAGTCTAAAAATCTATTTAAAGGGTTACAAAATTTTTAAAAATGCACTGGAAAGATATCAATGTTATAATAACCACCACTGCAATATGCAGTGAGGTCAACCTCACTTGAAATTGTTTTTTTTTATCACAACCTGTACATAAAAGTAAGAAGCTGTAAGCCTAAGTCCAAAAGCTGTACATAAAAGTCCAAAATTGAAGTAATTCAGCAGGAAAAGGGTTAAATAATACAAACATAGCCCTAAGATGCATGTTTACATACAATAGAAAGTATGGACATATGCTGCAAGGTAAATCTCCACTTGGAAGAAAGGAAAAAAAAACATCAAAACCTGCACGCAAACATCAAAATAAGTCTAAAATTTGATTCAAAGGGTTAAAATTAAGACAAAATACCCTGGAAAAGAGTTAAATATTATAGTGAACCACCATAGCAATATGCAGAAGCTAAAAAAAAATTTAAAAAGCCAAAAAATCAAAACCTGTACACAAAAGTTCAAAATATTTGAGAGCGGACGCCGACATGAGGGCTATGCCATAGGCTCACACAACTAACGTTGGTAAGCCAAAAACTAGTATTTTGCTGACAGTACCGATCTTTTGTGCAGACAGAAGGGGCACTGGGTTAAGCATTAGAATATAGCCTCTGGTGGCCACATATTTCCATCCTCTCATAGACCATTCCTGCTAAGTGTGGTTCACATCGGCTCAGTAGTTTCAGAGAAGAAGATGAAAATGTGATTTCTCATAGGGTATCTATAGTAACAATAAGCCACAATTGTGGCCATGTTTACAACCTAATCAACATTAAATGAGGATCGTTGGTAGAGGGGGTCCCAGCCATTACTTATGTGAAGTATCAAAACATTTGGCCTGGCAGTTTCAGAGGAGAAAATTTTTGAAAATCCACCTATCAGAATCAAAGACTGCCTCTGGCGGCCATGTTTTTCAACCCCCGGGAACAAAATGAGGATCGTTTGTAGACGACCTCCCATAGACCATCTCTGCCAGGTTTGGTTCACGTCGGCTCAGTAGTTCCGGAGAAGAAGATGAAAATGTGATTTCCCAAAGGGTTTCTATAGTAACTATAAGCCGCAATTGTGGCCATGTTTGCAACCCAATCAACATTAAATGAGGATCATTGGTAGAGGGGATCCCAGTCATCGTTTATGTGATGTATCAAAACATTTCGCCTAGCAGTTTCATAGGAGAAGATTTTTGAAAATCTGGTGGCCATGTTTTTCAACCCACGGGAACAAAATGAGGATCATCTGTAGAGGACCTCCCATAGACTATCCCTGCCAGGTTTGTTTTCACGCCTCGGTTTTTCCAGAGAAGAAGAGGAAAATGTGATTTCCCATGGGGTTTCTACAGTAACTATAAGCTGCAATTGTGGCCATGTCTGTAACCCAATCAACATTAATGAGGATCGTTGGTAGAGGGGGGGGTCCAAGTCATCATTTATGTGAAGTTTCAAAACATTTGAAATGGCAGTTTCAGAGGTTTTTTAAAATCCACCAACCAGAATCAAAGAATGCCTCTGGAATCCATGTTTTTCATCCAACGGGAACAAAATGAGGATCGTTTGTAGAGGACCTCCCATAGACCATTCCTGCCAAGTTTGGTTCACACCGGCTCAGCAGTTACAGAGAAGAAGATGAAAATGTGAAAAGTTTACGGACGACAACCCACAGACGCCAAGTGATGAGAAAAGCTCACATGGCCTTTTAGGCCAGGTGAGCTTAAAATTCATGCCCCCATATTGAGCCCAAATAATGATCGGGGGGGGGGGGGGGGGGGGGAGGACTCAATTTAAACAAGCTTGAATCAGACCCATACTAGCATCCTGCATACCAAAAATCAAAAGATTCTGCTCACTGGTTCTGGAGAAGATTTTTAAAGAATTTTTCTTGAACTGTACAAAGTAAAAATTCACGCCCCCATAGTGAGCCCCAATATTGATCAAAAGATTCAATTTGAACAAATGTAAATCCAACCCATACCAAAATGCTGCATACCAAATATCTAAAGATTCTGCCCACTGGTTCTGGTGAAGAAGGTTGTTAAAGATTTTTTCTTAAATTGCACTAAGTAAAAATTCACACCCCCATAGTGATCCCCAATATTGAACGGGGGATTCAATTTGAACAAACTTGAATCAGACCCATACCAAGATGCTGTATACCAAATATCAAAAGATTCTGCCCATCGGTTCCGGGAAAAGAAAATTTTTAAAGAAATTTTCTTAAATTACACTAAGTAAAAATTCACACCCCTTTAGTGAGACCCAATATTGATCGAGGGACTCAATTTGAACAAACTTGAACCATACCCATACCAAGATGCTGTATACCAAATACCAAAAGATCCTGCCCATTGGTTCTGGAGAAGAAGATTTTAAAATTTTCTTTCTTAAATTGCACTAAGTAAAAATTCAGGTCCCCCATAGTGAGCCTCAAAATTGATCAAGGGACTCCATTTGAACAAACTTGATTCAGACCCATACCAAGATGCTGTATACCAAATATCAAAAGATTCTGCCCACTGGTTCTGGAGAAGATTTTTCCTTAAATTGCACTAAGGAAAAATTCACGCCCCTATAGGGAGCCCCAATATTCATCAAGGGACTTGATTTGACTCGATTTGAAAAAACTTGAATCAGACCTATACCAAGATGCTGCATACCAAATATCAAAAGATTCTGCCCATTGGTTCTGGAGAAGAAGATTTTTAAAGAATTTTTCTTAAATTGCACTAAGTAAAAATTCACGCCTTATAATGAGCACCAATATTGGTTGAGGGACTCAATTTGAACAAACTTGAATCAGACCCATACCAAGATGCTGCATACCAAGTATCAAAAGACTCTGCCCACTGGTTCTGGAGAAGAAGATTTTTTAATAATTTTTCTATAATTCATATGGTGCTATCAGAGTTATGCCCCAGACAGAGCCCTCAAGGGACGTAGCCATTTCATTTGAACAAACCTGAATTGCCATATAGTAATGAACATCCACATGAAGTTTCGTGAAAATCGGACCAGTGGTTTCAGAGGAGAAGTCGTTTGAAAAATGTTCATGATGACGGACGACAAGTGAAAAGTTGAGCTCCCTTCGGTGAGCTAAAAAGACATGCCCTCATTCAGGCGAAATGAATAATTTGAAGTAACAGCACAGCAAATCACCAAAGAATCAAATCAGATGAACGGTAGTGTATCATGATTTCTGCAGTGCAGAATTGTATCGCACAACGCCTGATTATTGAGAATTTGTAACAGGCATTCAACAGTAATTAAGTGACTCCTTCTACTGACATAAGGTGGCAATTAAATATTAGAATTCAGATACTCAGAGGATGAAATGATGTTCATTCATATGTTTTCTCCCCTTTTATCAATTCATTTCGCCACAATACAAGAAGTATTTAAAAACGTGTATTGCATGATTTTCCTTTTCAAAGACTGACACGAAGATCATGCAGGTTGATTCAAGACTGCTAAGTATTGAGAAGGCAGAAGTAATGACGTTTTCATTTCGAGAATTTTTAGCCTACCATCAATCACAGCCATTCTTACGAAGGAACTATGGGAGAGGCAAGCATGATTGGAAACAAAGAATGCTCTCCATGGAATACTGAACTGACAGTGTATCGAAAGTGTTGCGAGCAAATTACAAGTTCGGATTGCTCAGCTATTTAGAAAGTTTCAATTCCAAGAGACAGTTGCTGTTCTGTAAAAAAAAAAAACTATGCATTTGGGTGAAAGCTGAACAAGAAATTAAATATTCACTGGGAATTTTGAAAATCAGATCAAAAGAAAGACCCCCCCCCCCCCCACCCCTCACCACCACACACACACTCCCTTCCCTCTGCAGAACCCTCAAGTCCTTGCGCATGCGTATCCCTACATAGAGAGAAGCATGGGTAGCAAACTGCCAATTCCTCAGACACCACAACCCTTCCTCCCCACCGCTAGATTTGTGTTTTTTAAAATAAAAGGTTAAAAAAGTATACTAAAGTTGTGTGGGTGACGAATGTCAATGAGGGTTAAACAGGGTTAACATTATTAGTTATAAAGGAACGTTTTATCAAAAACATCTATGTGTAATTATTTTTATCCATCTTGGGTGCCTGTGTGAGAGAAAATATATCTGTAAAAATGTGCACCCCCCCCCCCTCACCCCCAACACGCATTTCCTTAACTGCATGGTTTGGTGGGCATGCTGTGTTAACAATTTATGATTAACAAGAGCTCATGTATTGCTGAAGCAATACAATGTCCCCTACCGGACCACTGAGCATTAATAATTTTGGCGCTTTTCCATATTTCCAAGGGCCATAACTCACACAAGAATAATGCAATCAGCATGAAACTCAAACTTGATCTGTAAGTCATCGTTCTATAGTAGGTTACCAAAAATGAAATCATTTGGTTGAAGCATTTCCCAAAAAAATCCGGAAAACTAAAGTGTGACTGACAGATTGACTGAGAGACTGACGGATGCACAGAGTGCAAATGAAACTTGATCTGTAAGTCATCGTTCTATAGTAGGTTACTAAAAATGAAATCATTCCGTTGAAGCGTTTCCACAAAAAAGTCCAGAAAACTGATATTTTGGCGCTTTTCCATATTTCCAAGGGCCATAACTCACACAAGAATAATGCAATCAGCATGAAACTCAAACTTTATCTGTAAGTCATCGTTCTATAGTACGTTACCAAAATAGGCCGATGAAATCGTCAGATGTGTACCCATATGCGCAACTAGTAGAAAGCTGTATGACGGAGGGCCACCACGGATGCCGACATTATGTACACCATACATGGTATGGGTACATATAGAAATGGATTGGAGGTGTGACTAATTTGATGGATAAAGGGTTAATATCTCCGGATCAAATTATCAGATTTACATAAAAAACTATACAGTACAGCACATCAGTAACCTGAATAAATATATAAAGTAACATGACAATCCAAGCAATATTTTTCAAGTTATCGAATGCCAAAGGGATTGGAGAAATTTTCAATTTGAAGGATAAAGGGTTAATATCTCAGGATTAAATTATCAGATTTACACCAAAAACTATACAGCTTGGCACATCAGTAACCTGAACACAAATATAAAGTAACTTGACAATCCAAGTAATATTTTTCAAGTTATCGAATGCCAAATTGATTGGAGGAATTTTCAATTTGAAGGATAAAGGGTTAATATCTCAGGATCAAAATAACAGATTTACACAAAAAAACTATACAGCTCGGCACATCAGTAACCTGAACACAAATATAAAGTAACTTGACAATCCAAGCAAAATTTTTCAAGTTATCGATTGCCAATGGGAAAGTTATCGATTGCCAATGGGATTGGAGAAATTTTCAATTTGAAGGATAAAGGGTTAATATCTCAGGATTAGATCATCAGATTTACACCAAAAACTATACAGCTCAGCACATCAGTAACCTGAACACAAATATAAAGTAACTTGACAATCCAAGCAATATTTTTCAGTTATCGAATGCCAAAGAAAAGGATACGGACACCAGACGGACGGATGGACAGACATACGGACAAAGGATGGACGAACGGCAGATGGCCACCCCAGATGCCGGCATTATGTGTACCATACAAAGTATAGGTACACCTAAAAATGAAATCATTCCGTTGAAGCGTTTCCAAAAAAAGTCCGGAAAACTGATATTTTGGCACTTTTCCATATTTCCAAGGGGCCATAACTCACACAAAAATAATGCAATCAGCATGAAACTCAAACTTGATCTGTAAGTCATCGTTCTTTTGTAGGTTACCAAAAATGAAATCATTTGGTTGAAGCATTTCTAAAAAAAAGTCTGGAAAACTAAAGTGTGACTTACAGACTGACTGACAGATGGACAGAGTGCAAACCTATAGTCCCCTTCGGCATTGCCGTTAGGGGCCTAATAAGGTTGGTCCTACCCTTCATAACACATTTTTTGGGACCTACATTCCTACTCTTCTACATGTTGTCAGTTATATTTGGCCTATAATTCACAGTTCGAGTTTTTTAAATTTCTCCAATAATGGCAATAGCAATAGAATATTAGTAAACAACCCTTGACAAAGACCTACATTATTTTCTTTTAGAAAAATATCCATGAAACCTTTCCAACAATCGTTGTTAATGTTCAATGGATTGTTCAAAAAAGCAAAGGCAATTGAAAATTGTCTACACACTTTATATGCAGGAAGTCAATTAAAAATCAGTTTTTCATTTTCTGACTACAGGGCTTTTTGGGGTGAATTGATGTTCTGACGCGGTACATTTAATAGGTGAATAATGTCGTGGGGGAGCATTTACAAATGACTGAGAACAATCAAAAGCCTGTAACAACTATTTATTCACGGAAAATATCTAAAATAACGTATTAGAAAACTTAGTTTTTTGTGAAAACATGAACATTGTGACAAGTTTCTCGTCCATACCATGACACGCTGTTTGAGAAGTTGCAACATCCTCTCTCAGTTTCTTACCGCAGGCGACTCGACACATCATCCACGTGAATTCAACATTCACAGACACCGTGACCGATTGTACTTTTGATTGTGGATATCCTGTAACCTGTCTGAAATCCATCCACGGTACATGGTGAATGCTTTGGTACAGAAACACAAACAAAGTAGGATTTCTAGGCATACTGGATTGTGTTTATATGAAAGAAACATTCTCAACTTCAAGTGAGCCTCGAACCAATATAAAAAGCCCAATCCACTGAACCATACTGTGTGTTCCTTTCACTTGCTTTGTCAAAGAAATAGAGTATATCATTTGGGTGGATATTTCCCCCTTGGGTGATTTCTCATGTATGTGTTGGTATGTCCAGTTAAATTATTCATCTCAAAGTGTATAAAAAAATTTAAAAAAAAAAAAATTACACAAAAAACCCTACCTACCAACCCTATTTTTTTCTGTCATGTAACTCAAACCACAACAGTAATTTTTTTGGGCCCAAAGTTAAACTTCAGGCTCCCATGGAAAACCCAAATGTGAACTCAGGGACTTGATTTGAACATATTTAAATCTGTTTGCATCCCATCCACCACCCCAAGGATGCTGTACAGCAAATATCAAAAGATTTTTGACTTCTGGATCTGAAGATTTTTAAAGAATTTCCACAAACGGCACTTAAGTTACAATTTAGGCTCTGATAAGGAGCCCTAAAATTAACTCACCAACTCAATTTGAACAAACTTGAATCTGGCCCTCATCAGGCATGTGAGCAAGCAAAAAGCTAAAAGCTGAAAATGATGATCAGATGTCTGCCAAACTGCTGCGTGAGGGGGAGGGTATGGGAGGGAGTCTTCCCACTCCTACAGGTGGGATATTTTCTTTATGTTTTTTCGTCTTGACGTGATCAACTAATGTAATCCTTCCTCTTCTTGCATAGTCAATTTCACGTTTGAGCTTGTACAAAAGGCAGAATACAAACGAAACAGACCAGATTTTCTTCCAAAACATGGAATCGGACCGTTTTTTCTTTTTAAATCGGAAATCTGCAAAAGTCTCACATGCCTGCCTCATAAGGTTGATGTATACCGAACATCAAAAGATTCTGATTTGTGGATCCGAAGAAAATGATTTTCAAAGAATATCCTCATGTTGAACAAAGTTAAAATTTGGGCTATAGGAAGCCCGAATATGAACCCAGGAACTTGATTTGAACAAATTTGAATAACAAGAGGCCCCAGGGGGCCTGAGGGCGCTCACCTGACATGGTAGTCTAAATATCAAACCAGGGAATTGACTTGAATAAGCTGCATACGCCCCTCCTCAGAAAAGCATATACCAACTAGATGAAGCGATTGTGCCCACACAATACACAGGATTTTCCTTCTATTTTCAGTTCCTGCACTTTTACGTCCCAAATTGAGATAAGCACATAAAAAACAGATTTTTTTCCCAAACAAAATACTTTCAGCCTAAATTTTTTTCTTCTTCTTAAAACGCATAAAAAACGATAAAACTAATTTCAGGATTTTGGTCCGAAATGCAGAAAAACAAAAAAAAAAACAATTTCGGATTTTGGTCCAAAATTTCCAAGTCCTACCCGCACCCCAAATTTTCAGGCGAAAAATTTTTTTTTTTTTTTTTGTCTTAAAATTGACCAAAACGCAGAAAAAACAAAAAAAATTTTTTTCGGATTTTGGTCCAAAATTTTCCAAGTCCCACCCGGACCCCAAATTTTCAAGGGGAAAAATTTTTTTTTTTTTTTTTGTCTTAAAATTGACCGAAACGCATAAAAAACAAAAAAAATTTTTTCAGGATTTTGGCCCAAAATTTCTAAGTCCCACCCAGACCCCAAATTTTCAGGGGAAAAAAATTTTTTTTTCGGATTTTGGTCCAAAATTTTCTTAGTCCACCCGCACCCCAAATTTTGAGGGGAAAATTTTTTTTTTTTTTTGGTCTTAAACGCAGAAAAAAACAATAAACTTTTTTTTCGGATTTTGGTCCAAAATTTTGCAAGTCCCACCCGCACCCCAAATTTTCAGGAGAAAAAAATTTTTTTTTTTTTGGGGTCTTAAAATTGACCGAAACGCAGAAAAAACAAAAACAAAAAAATTTAGGATTTTGGTCCAAAATTATCCAAGTCCTACCCGCACCCCAAATTTTCAGGGGAAAAAATTTTTTTTTTTTTTTTTTTTTTTTCGGATTTTGGTCCAAAATTTTGTAAGTCCCCCGCACCCCAAATTTTCCGGGGAAAAATTTTTTTTTTTTTGTCTTAAAATTGATCGAAACGCAGAAAAGTCCCACCTGCACCCCAATATTTCAGGGGAAAAAAAAAAAAATTTTTTTTTGTCTTAAAATTGAAAAAAACCCAAATTTTTTTTTTCAAATTTGGGTCCAAAATTTCGAAGTCCGCAACGGGACCCCAAATTTTCAGCCTAAATATGAACCCATGGATTTGGCTTCAACAAACTTGAATCTCACCCCCCCTAAGGATGCTGCATACCAAATATCAAAACATTCTTATAGGTAGACCTGAAGAAGATTTTTCAAAAATACTCCTCATACTGCACTAATTTAAACATTTGGGCTCCCATAGAGAGCCCAAATATCGACCCAGGCAATTGATTTCAATAACATGTGAAACAATCTTCCAAAGATGTTATATGTGAAATTTTAAAGCTTTTGGAGCAGTGGTTTCGGAGAAAAAGTAGTCTTATGTTTTTCCCCATTACCCACAGTGTTAAAAAATGCTGACTCAGCACTTTTTCAAAGTCCCCAAAAAGTACCCCATGATAAAACCAATGGCAATTTTTTTTGACCATTCCATTCTGTTGGTTCTAAGGAAGCTTCACAACAAATAAGAATTCTCAGTGCCGTGTAGTTTTGGAGATATGGACGTTTTAATTTTTTTCTATTTTTAGCTCCTGTGGTTCCCACGGGGCCACAGGGAAAAATATATCTGCATAAATTAGGTACTTATGACCCAATAAGCACACACATAAAATTTGGTTCAAATCGGCCTCGCGGTTTGGAAAATAGAAATTTGGGGCGGGGCCAAAATTTTTGCCCCTCCTTTAACATCGTCAAATATAGCCCCTCCAACTTCTCTTAAACAAACTTGAGTCTACACCTCAAAAGGAAGCTGCATACCAAATATCAAGTCTCTGCTATTGCTGGTTCTTGAGAAGAAGATTTTTTAAGAATTGGAGCATTTTTGCCCAATCCCTCTGCTCAATGTGAACCGAAACCTAATTTGACAAAAAATCAAATGCCCTTATATAACCCCTACTCACATGAAATTTCATTAATATGCGGCCAGTGGTTTGGGAGAAAAAAGGCCCAAACACCACCTTCACGCGGACGACGTACGAAAAAATGATCAGAATAGCTCACCCTGACTTTCAGTCAGGTGAGCTAAAAAACCTGGTGGGCGAGCTCTTGCTTCATCATGCACAAGAGCTCACCCCCATAAGGATGCTGTACAACAAATATCAAAAGGTTTGGGCTTTTATATCTGATTAAGATTTTTAATGATTTTTTCTCATACTCCACTAAGTTAAATCTGGGCTCTAATATGGATCCCTAATATGAACTCACAGACTTGATTTGATGAATAACAGCTAAAAATGAAAATTTCTTGTTTATTTAGGAAATAAAAAAATAGGCCGATTAAATCGTCAGATGTGTGCCCATATGCGCAACTAGTAGAAAGCTGTTATTATTTCTCACAGGATCAAATTATCAGATTTACACCAAAAACTATACAGCTCAGCACATCAGTAACCTGAACACATATATAAAGTAACATGACAATCGGATTGATATTTTTTGAGTTATCTCATGCCAAAGGGATTGAAGGAATTCTCAAATTGAAGGATAAAGGGTTAATATCTCAGGATCAAATTATCAGATTTACACCAAAAACTATACAGCGTGGTACATAAGTAACCTGAAGATATATACAAAGTAACATGACAATGGATTGATATTTTTTGAGTTATCTCATGCCAAAGGGATTGGAAGAATTCTCTATTTGAAGGATAAAGGCTTAATATCTCAGGATCAAATTATCAGATTTACACCAAAAACTATACAGCTTGTAAAATGATCACAACTATAAAGTAACATGACAATCCAATCAATATTTTTCAAGTTATCGAATGCCAAAGAATTGGATACAGATGCCGGACGGACAGACAGACAGATGAATGGACAGACAAACAAAGGATGGACGAACGACAGAGGGGCCACCCGGATGCCAACATTATGTGTACCATACATGGTATGGGTACACATAAAAATGAATCGTGTCCTCCTAGTAATTTTAGGTAAGGGGTAACAATTTGAGCTTTAGAAAATTATAGACTTACACTATTTGCAATTGAGGCAGGAGGTACTGATAACTTGTGTGAAAAAATCTGGTGTGCGAGCTCTTGTTTCATCATGCACACTTGGACCTGAGCGTGAAATGTGCTCTGAGAAAAGGCGCTGAATTTGGTCTTGGAGGTAATGGTTCTTTCTGAAAAGACACAAGATAAATTATTTAAATTTTAATACAACTCAGTTATCTGAAAAAAAATCCATTACCATATGACCCTCAAAACCTATTTGGAAAAACTCAGAAGTGGTGTTCATATATTTCAAAGCCTAGTTCAACAGTACCTAAAAACATATACTTAAATATTTTTGGAAACTGGAAATTAATAAGTTAAATATGCAATGTTTATAAAACGTTGCCAATAATAAGTGGCAACAATAGCATGCTCTCAGTAGACTATATGTCTTCACATCAGTCTCCAATCCTATGTCTCATACTATTAAATCCTCAATGAAAGTGTCGTGACACTGCAGCTTAACTTAACTGTGTGTAGCAGGGCTCGTTTTTTGACGGGAATCCGGGAATCCGATTCTCGTAATATTCCCGTAAACACAACCAGCGGGAATCCAAATGGATTCCCGTGTATCCCAATGTATAAATCTTATATTTTTGAGTTTTATTTTTACCTTTTTGACCTAAGTTGCATTCGCAAACTGAAAACTCGATCTCAATGACAATACCAGTTAGTAAGTTCGAATGTATTGTTTACAGAATTGTGACATATTTGGTTGAACCCAAATGAACTGGAAGTGGAGTAGAACTGGTAGACTTTTAAAAATGCACCATTCCTGCGCAATAGAATTTCGGCCATGTTTCCCAAGTCATTTCGTCCCCCGTTTATAGTAAAAAAAAACAAACCACATGGTGAAATGACCAAGTGCCAGAGCAACTTGGTTTTGAAATTACCATAAAAGTCCGAAACGACCAAAGAAGTACCGAATGCCTCGGCGAAAAAGTAACCAGGTGTTGATGTGATCAGATGATGAAGTAACATTGAAATTGAAAGTGTAAACTTAATTTCAACAAGGGCGATTTGGTGGGGCCACTTTTTTATCCGCTGTCTGTAGAAACTCTGGTTCACTGTTGTTATGACTACCAGTACGGTATTGTTATTGTTATTGTTATTGTTTAGCACCGGCATTTCACTTCACACTCAAAATGACATCAAGTGAGGATAATGAGAAAAAGGGAAAGCCAATTTCAGCTGCTTCTTTTGAATTGTGGCCAAACGAAGTCAAAGAAAGTTTCATTTTCACCAAAAATGAATCTGGGTCAAAAATTATAAAGGCCATCTGCCAATTATGCTCGAAGCATTGTAAGACCATCGTGACAACATGTCATAATTTTGTAGCAAAACCTACAATAATTAAAATCATAACGACTCAGAACTTTAAAGTGGTTAAGATGAACAAGACTTTCTTTTATATTAATTTCGTTCAGACTTTAAAGTTAAAGTTTTACTTTACGTTGCAATTTTCAGATTCAAGGTTAAGCAATGACTTTTATCCTGCGTTTACTTTTAAGTCCTGTGACACGGGGAATGCCATAAGTTAAGGTATCAAATGAGCAGAAAAAAATCACTTGAAAAATCTTCCATTAAAACTGTGAAGAAGCCATACCTAATATTAAATCACTCCAGAGTTATTTTGTTATAATTAGAAAGTCTTAAGTGAAGACTAGTCCAAGAATTTAATTTTTCAGTTGAGCAATGGTGTCTGCAAACAAGTGAGCAGGCGACTGGACACAGACTGACATGTCATTGGTGCACATGGAGAATAATAGGGGGGCTAGGACTGTTCCACGTGGAACTCCTGGTGTCACGCTGTATCTTGGTAATGTTGCTCCAATGGGGCAACATTACCAAGATGCTGCGTGATGTCTGGAGCAGTCCTAGGCCCCCTACTATTCCATGTGTACATCAACGAGATGCCGGCCTGTGTCCAGTCTTCCTGTGAGTGTCCTCAGACCTGTGTTCGATCTGCCAGGAAATACCTGATTCAGTCAATGATGCCTTTTACATGTCTACTGTAAGGACCTCACCACCATAATTGTCAATTTGAGCATAAATTATGGAATAAAATGAACATAAAGAATCACTGACTTCAAGTTGATTTTCAGTAATTCATTGAGTATTTTATTGTATTAAAACAAACTTTTACGCCAGCAATGATTGAAATACATCATTAAAACTATCTTCTGCTAACACTGACATTATTGGTCTTCACAGTTTTTTCATGATTTTTAAAGTTTATTTCAGAACAAGAGGCCCCACGGGGCCTGAGGGCGCTCACCTGATACTGGCCGAGTCATATCACCAAAATAGCAAGGGATTCTGCCTTGTGGTTATTATCAGTTTTTCAACATAAAAGTGTTTTCTCTACTTAGTAACCCAGAGTGTTCATATGTTAGATCCCCATATTGGGTACTCAATAATTTATCTATTTATTTATTGGAATTTAAGGTCACTTTCTAAGGCTACATCATTACAGAGGCATAATTATAATATCAGGTTTGGTCAATCGTTTATGCCTATTACTGCCCACTTTACAGGGCTTTCAACGCAGGAATTGGTTACTGGGCCCAATTTTATCAATAAACCAGAACTTGAACAAATTTCAATTTGCCGCTTCTAAGAAAACTAAAAATCAAATATCAAAAGATTCTGAGAGGAGTATCAGAAAAAAAAGATTTTTTAAGAATATTTCTCATACTGAATTAAGTTATACATTGGGCTCCCATAGGGAACCCAAAAAACAAAAGCTCTGAAGCAGTGGTTTGGGGAGAAGAAGATTATTCAACGTTATTCCCATTACCTACAGTGTTAAAAAATGATGACTCGGCACTTTTAGTCCTGGAAAAGTACTTATGATAAAACCAATGGCATTTTTTTCACCATTCCTTTCTCCCGGCCCTAAGGAAGCTTCACATTGTATAAAAATTCTCAGTGCCATGTAGTTCTGGAAATATGGGCATTCAAAAAAAAAAAATTTTTTCAGCTCCTGTAGTTGCCGTGGGGGACAGGAAACAATTTATGGCATAAATTAGGTATTTGTGACCCAATAAGCCCTCATATCAAATTTGGTTCAAATCGACCTCTTGGTTTGGAAAATAAAAATTTTGGTATAATTTGGGCTTCTACAGTGAGCCCAAATATGAACCAAGGGACTTGGCTTTAACAAACTTCACTCTCAGCCCCCCCCCCCCCCCCCCCCCCCCCCCCCCCCCCCCCCTACGAATGCTGTACATCAAATATCAAAAGATTTTGACTGGTGGATCTGAAAAAATTTTTTTTTTAAAGAATATTCCTCATATTGAACTAAGTTATAATTTGGGCTCCCACAGGGAGACCAAATATGAGCCGAAGGACTTGACTTGAACAAACTTGAATCTCACCTCCCTAAGCATACTGTATACCAAATATCAAAAGATTCTGACCGGTGGATGCGAAGAAGAAGATTTTAAAAGAATATACCTCGTATTGCACTAAGTTACAATTTGGGTTCCCAAAGGGAGTCCAAATATGAACTCAGGGACTTGGCTTGAACAAACATCAATCTCACCCCCCTAAGGATGATGCATAGCAAATATCAAAAGATTCTGATTTGTGGATCCGAAGAAGAAGATTTTTAAAATATATCCCTCATATTGCACTAATTTGAACATTTGGGTTCCCATAGGGAACCCAAATATGGACCGAGGAATTTGATTTCTACAAATATGTGAATCAATGTTCCAAAGATGTTATATGTAAAATATGAAAGCTTTTAGAGCAGTGGTTTGGAAGAAAACAATTCTTTATTTTTTTCCCATTGCCTACTGTGTTAAAAAATACTGACTCAGCACTTTTTCAGAGTCCCGAAAAAGTACCCTATGATAAAACCGATAGCAATTTTTTTTTACCAATCCTTTCTGTTGGTCCCAAGAAAGCTTCACACCAAATAAAAATTCTCACTGCCGTGCAGTTTTTGAGATATAGGCGTTTTAATTTTTTTCTATTTTTAGCTCCTGTGGTTCCCACGGGGCTACAGGAAAAAAAATTTCTGCATAAATTAGGTACTTATGACCCAATAAGCCCTCACATAAAATTTGGTTCAAATTGGCCTCTCGGTTTAAAAAATAGAAATTTGGGGTGGGGCCAAAATTTTTGCTCCTCCCATAACATCGCCAAGTATAGACCTACAAACTTCTCTTGAACAAACTTGAGTCTACACCTCAAAAGGAAGCTGCATACCAAATATCAAGTCTCTGCTATTGCTGGTTCTTGAGAAGATATTTTAAGAATTGGAGCATTTTTGCCCCACCCCTCTGCTCAATATGAGCCGAAACCTAATTTGCCCAAAAATCAAAATGCCGCTATATAACCCCTACTCACATGAAATTTCATTAACATGCGGCCAGTGGTTTGGAAGAAAAAGACCCAAACACCACCTTCACGCCCGACGACGGACGACGGACGAAAAGTGATCAGAAAAGCTCACCCTGACTTTCAGTCAGGTGAGCTAAAAAAAGGAATGGACCCACCATCCTGTATACTAACATATCTCCTTGCTCTGTAATGTTTGAGCAGTCAGCAAGGTGACAACCCCCACCCCCCCCCCCCCCCCCCCCACCTCCCCCCCGCACACCCTTCCTGTGGAGCAGTGCTGTGGGCAGCTTGGGGCATTAAGCATATCATAAATATTGTCACCAAGTACTGACTGAGCTCAAAGATTACTGAGCAAGGATTGCATTTTTAGAATCTGCCAACCGGGTGCACCCCAATCAAAGAGTCATTTTGACTTTAATTGACGAATTGTCCACAAGAACTCTGAGCGAGTCGTCTGTGCGGGTAATTCGTCTTGTTTCACTTGGAAGACAAGTGTTGGCCACACGAGGATCCAGCATGTTCTTTTGAATTCTTGGGAGTGGAAAATTGAGAGAAATTAAAAATAAAAATAACAAACAGACGGTAGTCAGGTACATTTGGACTTTTTTATTTTTTAACTGGGAATGCTGTGAAATTTATTGCTCGATAATAAAATATACTCTCACACTGTGCCGTTTTGAGCACTTTCCCATTTTCGATGCAAGCTGTGCACCCTGAACATTTTTCAGCCTGTACGTATGTGGCATTGGGTAATTTGTTTTAATTTTTTGATATCTCGAATGTCTAAAAAATTTTGGGTGTTCGAAAATTTAGATGAAATACACCCGTTGAGGTGCTCACTCAGATGCAAGGAAATGCATTTTTTTTACCCTGGAAGGGTCGGCCCGTCGTACCGGCGACCCTTGGTCGCCACACTGGATTCTGGTGGATTCCCATCAAGATAATTTACGGGAATCCAGTTGGATTCCCGGAAAATCGGACGAAAAACAAGCCCTGTGTAGTGTTGGATGAAAAGGATAATGTTCAAAGTTTATGAATTTAGACAAGAATTGTGATAATTGAGAATATGCTAATTTCTGTCCCCTACATGCTGTTTTCACTAAAAATAATTTGAGGTGTCGACTGTACTAAAGAATTGAGGCCTGGGTTAATGTGGCCCTCACAGTTAACATATGTCAGCCAGAGTTCCAAAATGAGGCATCCTACCAAGTTACAATGAAATCCCTTCATAAATATTACTCGTAGACTGTGCTAAAGGAATCTAGACCACAGTCCGGTCCGGTGGTCACTGTCGAGTGATTGTAACCAAAATAGAATAGTCCCATCTAGATGTCATACCACGTTATCCTACCAAGTTACAAAGGAATCTCTTCATAAAAACAACCTGTAAACAATGCTAAAGGAATCTAGGTCATGTGATCAGGCCACAGCGATCGTGACCAAAATAGGACAGTCTCACCTAGACATCCTACAAAGATATCCTTCCAAGTTACAATGGAATTGCTTCATAAATATGAACTGTACACTGTTCAAAAAAAAATATAGGTCACGTGCCTGTGCGGCCATCACAGATGACAGATCAAGGCCAAAATAGGGCGTTCTCATCCAGAAATTATACCAAGTCATCCCACGAATTTACAATTAAATCTCTTCATAAATGCAACCTTGAACTGTGCTGAAGGAATCTAGGTAACGTGCCCCAGTGGCCATCACCGGTGATTAAACCCAACCAAATTACGACGTTCTGATCTAGACATTATACAAAGTCATCCTATCAAGTTACAATGAAATCCCTTCATAAATACGACCTGTAGACTGTAGTAAAGGTTTCCGAGTTTCAGGTCTGCACAGCCGGTTGATCGATCATGACCAAAAGGGGACATTCTCATCTAGAAATGACCACAAACCTGCATTGGACAAGAACTATGGGGTGTAGAAATCCCTTCTGACAAACAACCTGAAGACAGTGCTAAAGGAATCTAGGTCAAGTGACCAGGCAGCAGTAATGGCTGACCGATTGTGGCCAAAATAGGACAGTCTCATCTAGACATCATACAGAGTTACTCTTCCAAGTTACAATGAAAACGCTTCATAAATATGAACTGTAGACTGTGCTAAACACATTTAGGTCACATGCCTGTGCAGTCTTCACAGTTGACCGATCACAGCCAAAACAGGACATTCTCATCTAGACATTACACCAAGTCATACTATCAATTTACAATGAAATCCCTTCATAAATGCAACCTGTAGACTGTGCTAAAGGAATCTAGGTAACATGCATCTGCGGCCATGACGGTTGACTGAACCCAACCAAAATAGGACATGCTCATCTAGACATTATACCGAGGCATCCTACAAAGTTACAATGAAATTCCTTCATAAATAAAACCAGTAGACTGTGCTAAAGGTTTTCAAGTTTTGGGCCTGCGCAGCCATCACGATTGAAAGATCATGACCAAAAGGGGACGGACGTTCTCATCTAGAAATGACCACGAACCTGCATATGAAATTTTGTGATGATCCGACAAGAACTACAGGTTGTGTAGCCTGTGCTAAAGAAAATGTGATCAGACTTACAGACTTCCTCATGCGTGATGGCAATAGCTTATCTTACTTTGTCAAGTTAAGCCAAAAATTGTAAATGTACTAAAACAGAGAAAAGTAACATCACTTTGGTAACACTGCCAATTTTAGAGCTGCAATGACTACCAATTTTCAGAATTGACTAATCGATTGTCAAAGTCGATGGTTAGTTGATTAATCATCCACATTATATACCCTGAATAAATATAAAGATTAAATATCAAAATACTTAGGACTAAACCCCACCAAATGGTATGGGAAACATGTGTTCACGGTGAGGAAAAATGCAACCCCAGAATTGCTAATTGTAATCAATACACAGTGATGGAAACAAAAACATTCTATACACTGGGACTGGAACAAAAACGTTAACCAATTGAGGTTTTTATAAAAGCCTTTACCTAATGAATCATCTGCATCTGCCCAAATAATTTAATTTAGCAGCTGAAAAAAAAAAAAAATTTCAAAACGTTTCAACAAAACCATATCATGTGACCCCTCATTGGAAGCTCAATGAGCTCAATTTTATTTTACGTCTGATCAATGCTGAAAATCTGAAATAAAAGTGTAAAAGCGTCTCTGAGATACAGGTGGTAACAGAACAGGCAAGGCAGGGCAGGTGGACAGACAGACAGACATTAGACAGACAGACAGACAGACAGAGAGACAGACAGACAGACAGACAGACAGACAGACAGACAGACAGACAGACAGACAGACAGACAGACAGACAGACAGACAGACAGACAGTGTGCAATCCATAAGTGCCCTCACTGTAACCTGTGGGGGACAAAATGTAATAAATATTGGGAGAGAAGATTTAGAATACAAATAGCAGTAATATTTAAATTACCTCTTGATCAGCTTTAATCTTTGAAGGCACATCACTATATTTTTCTGATTTCCACAATGCTTTCATTGGCTGGGCTTTGCTCTCATGGTCTCGTTCTTTGCAATTTCGTTGAATTTGTCGCATACGCTTGACATTTTCCTTAATATGGTCCTTCATCTTCACATCTGAAAAATGAAAGCTACCATGAAATGTGTTAAATTGTGAATTTATGTTTACAGATATTAAAAACATTCACTAACAAGAACAATGTGTAAGTCATGTTTCAAAATTATTACAATATTTCATTATTAAAATTCCTGATTTTGCTTCAATTTGAAAAAAAAAATATTTCATGAGTCACGAAATTTTAACTCATGACTTCCACTGGAAATAAGCATCAACTCTTTCCATTTCACTCAAGCCTACATAAATTGGGCACACAATCATTTTGTTCGCCGAAAGGTTACCTAAAATTTTAAGCAACCATTTATGTTCACCTACTTTTACAGACTAATATCGGAGTGGAAAATCAGCCATCCTTTTGTTCAAAGTTTAGATAGAAATGTTGTAATCTTGTATACTGAGATACTCCAAATACACCAATGACTGACCCGACATTAAAATATTTGATAATGGTATTAAAATTAAACAAGAGGCCACCCCTTAATTGCTGATCTGATAAAATTGTCTAAAGAAGGATTTGAGGTCAAATTTGACATCTACATGTCAATATATTTAATCCAATCTAGCTAATAACCCAACTGATCCCATCCACTCCTCCTCCCCCCAATCCAAACATTTTGACCAACAAACCCTCCTACCCATCCCCCAGGCCTCAAGAGGACTCATGGAACACTATTTGAACAATTGTTAATCTTAAGTACTCACATTTATATCTAAGAAATGTTTACCAGCTCTGTTTTGCAATGGACAGTTCATTTTACCAGTTCATTTAAACATATAGTAAATTCTACATTGGATTCTGAGTTAAATTTCAAACCCCTCTGGTGCCCACCAAAATCAGTAACACTTTGAAATACATCCCCATCAACTCACCAGAGTTTCATGTGGCCTGGTGGGCCCTCATTTGAGCAAAACGTTAATCTTATCCATCCACATATACAACAGACTGAATCTGAGCACAATCAGCTCCCTAACTCATGGACAGAATTCATTCAAACAAATGAACAGTAAATTCTCAAAGGGTTCTTCATTAAAAAAAACTTTCATCTAGGCGCCAGGCACCATAGTGGTGCAATATATCAAATATCATAAGAATCTACTTGGTGGATCTGGAAAAGATCTTTGCAGAATATTCCTCATATTGTACTAAGTTAAAATTCGGGCTCCCATATGGAGTTCAAATATAAACCCCAGGACTTGATTTGATGATTTGAACAAGATTGAGTCTAACCCCTCTACAGATGCTGAATACCAAATATCAAGATTCTAATTGGTGGATCTGAAGGAGATTTTTAAAGAAATTTAGTCATATTGTCGAGGAAGGGGAGGGGGTGGGAGTTTCAAGATTTCAAGGCACATATGATGGGGTGGGTGGGTGATCAAAGAAGCCGAAAAGCAAATTTTTTCAAAGATCAAAAGAATTTTTCATCCTCATTTTTAAAAGTCTTTTTAATCTGTTTTGGCTGGGGAAAATAGGAAAGAATGCAATTTTGACATCCAAACTATCTTCAGATAGTCAATAGTTGTCTCTATGTTCAAATGACTGTCATTTCTGGTCATGGTCATTTGAGTGTACACTTTATAAATGTATAAGGTATCACAGAACTAAATATTTTCCCATAGGCCTCCATTATAATGTTCAGGCGGAAAAAAATATGATCACATCACTTCAGTTTTGGCATTCAAATATCTCTGTCAAGTATAGCCCTTTATATTGATTCTATAGTGCTATGCATGTGCTGCAAGTACCCATAATAGCACTTTCACATCTTTTGTTTTAATCCCCACAGACACCTATTCTGACAAACAAACAAGAGTGAAATTGTAGAAAATATGTTTCCAAAGAGGATGAATCAGACATTTGCTTCAAGAATATAGTGGTCTTTAAATATTGTGGGGGAAGGGGGGGTTCTTGGGCGGGCAGTGAGGAGGAAGGATAGTCAGCTGCAAATTATTGTGAAAATGTCAAGTGAGTGAGTGAGTGAGGTCAGGTCAGGTCAGGTCAGTCAGTCAGAACCCATTGACTTGACTTTGAACAAACTTGAATCTCACCTCCGTAAGGATGCTGTATACCAAATAACAAAATATTCTGACTACTGGATCAGAAGAAAAATATTTTTAAAGAATATTCCTCATATTGAACTAAGTTATAATTCGGGCTCCCACAGGGAACCCAAATATAAACCCAGCGATTTGGCTTGAACAAACTCAAAACTCACTCCCCTAAGCATGCTGCATACCAAATATTAAAAGATTCTGATGGAGGGATCAGAAGAAGAAGAGTGTTAAAGAATACTCCTCATATTGCACCAATCTGAGCATTTGGCCTCCCATAGAGAAACCCAAATATGGACCATGGGATTTGATTTCAACAAACATGTGAATAAATCTTCCAAAGATGTTATATGTGAAATATGAAAGCCTTTGGAGCAGTGGTATGGGGGAAGAAGCTTTTTTAATGTTTTTCACATTACTCAGTGTTAAAAAATGATGATTCTGCATTTTTTCAAAGTCCTGGAAAAGTACCCTTTTTGGACCATTCCTTTCTGCTGTTCCAAAAGAAGCTTCAAACAAAATAAAAATTCTCCGTGACGTGTAGTTTTGGAAATATGTGTGTTTTAAATTTTTTCTATTTTTAGATACTGTGGTTCCCATGGGGAGACAGGAATAATTTTTTTTTGCATAAATTAGGTACTTATGACCCAACAAGCCCTCATATCAAATTTGGTTCAAATCAGCCTCTCAGTTCGGAAAATAGAAATTTTCGTACAATTTAGGCTCCCACAGGAAGCCCAAATATGAACCCATGGACTTGGCTTTAACAAACTTATATCTTACCTCCCTAAGCATACTGTATACCAAATATCAAAAGATTCTGACTGGTGGATGTGAAGAAGATTTTTGAAGAATATTCCTCATATTGAACTAAGTTATAATTCGGGATCCCACAGGGAGCCCAAATATGAACCCTGGGACCTGGTTTGCACAAACTTTGAAAAATTGCTATCACCAAAACACTCATTCTTGTCCCACGGTGATAACAAAGGTACCCAAGAAGTTTTCGTAAAGATCGGTTCATAAATACGGTCTCTAGTCTGAGCCGTATAGAAGTTGAGTACAAAAAACTGATTGGACCTAATTTCGGTACAAAATGGCAGCCATCTTGAATTTTGGACCGCACCCAGAAACACTCGTTCTCGTCCCAAGGTGATAACAAAGGTACCCAAGAAGTTTTGTGAAGATCGGTTCATAAATACAGCCTCTAGCCCGAGCCATATTGACATGTGCACTTACTGTGTAAAAGTTGTACTGAATAATTCAAAGTTCATCTAATTATCATAATTTCTGCTCGAGAAAAAAACCTGTATTTAATATATGTGATGTATTTCACGTTACAAAACATACATACAAAAATTTATTCAAATCAGAACTTTCATACAGAAGTTCTGTACAAAAAACTGATTGCACTAATTTTGGTACAAAATGGCCCCTGGCAGCCATCTTGAATTTTGGACCGCACCCCAAAACACTCGTTCTCGTCCAAAGGCGATAACAAAGGTACCCAAGAAGATTCGTGAAGATCGGTTCATAAGTACAGCCCCCAGCCCTAGCCGTATTGACATGTGCATTTACAGTGTATAAGTAGCACTGAATAAATCAAAGTTCATCTAATTTGCATAATTTCTGCATGAGAAAAAAACCCGTATTATATGTGATGTATTCCATGTTACTAAACATTCATACAAAAATTTATTCAAATCAGAACTTTCATACAGAAGTTCTGTACAGAAAACTGATTGCACTAACTAAAGTACAAAATGGCTGCTGGTGGCCATCTTGAATTTCAGAAATCACTCGTTCTCGTCCCACGGTGCTAACAAAGGTACTCAAGAAGTTTTGTAAAGATCGGTTCATAAATTCAGCCTCCAGCCCAAGCCGTATTGACATTTGCAGTTACAGTGCTCTAATTGGCATAATTTATGCACGAGAAAAAAACCTGTATTATATGTGATGTATCCCTCTAAACATTCACACAAAAAATTACTCAAATCAGCACTTTCATATGGAAGTTCTGCGCAAAAATCTGATTGCACCTAATTTTGTACAAAATGGCTGCCAGCGGCCATCTTGAATTTCAGACCGGACCCCAAAACACTCGATCTCGTCCCACGGTGATAACAAAGGTACCCAAGAAATTTCATCAAGATCGGTTCATAAATACGGCCTCTATCCCGAGCCGTATTGGCATTTGCACTTACAGTGCTGAAAGTAACACTAAATAAATCAGTGCTCTAATTGGCATAATTTATGCACGAGAAAAAAACCTGTATTATATGTGATGTATCCCATGGTTCTAAACATTCACACAAAAAATTATTCAAAGCGCTTTCATTTGGAAGTTCGGCACAAAAATCTGATTGTACCTAGTTTTGTACAAAATGGCTGCCAGCGGCCGTCTTGAATTTCGGACCGGACCCAAAACCACTTCTTCTTGTCCCACGGTGATAACAAAGGTACCCCAGAAGTTTCGTAAAGATCGGTTCATAAATACGGCCTCTAGCCCTAGCCGTGTTGACTGCGCGACGGACGGACGGACAGACAGACGGATGGTGGGCCATGGCAATACCTCAAATTTGGCTTCACCAAAGTTGAGCTAAAAATGTGACACGAAGGGAAGGACTGGTCACATGCACATATTTTTCAGGGAATTCCCAACAAAAACACAAAAAAAGTAAATTGTATTTTTTTGGTCCAGAAGTCATCAAATCACCCTCTTTTTTATCAGGAATATTCAACAATAATGCAAGATATCAATAGAATGTTTCACACGTTTATTGATAAATCTATTTTCCCAAGGCTGTTTATTTTTAGAGATTGCATCATTTCTGAGTGCAACATTTCAAGGTGGGTAACTCTAATTCAAATATTTAGTTCAGCGATACCATAATGCACTTTTTTCCCTTGGATTCTAAATTAAGATTTTGATCTGTTCACATCTGCTAGATTGAAGAATATCAGGTAAATTATAATACCTAGAAAAAAGCAAAATAAAAATTAATTTTGGACCATTCTTGAGAATTTTCAAAAAATGTCACCTTACTAAGCTCTGTACATTGCTCTGCCTACCTAAACCAATATTTAGGAAAGCAGTAAAAATTATTTTAATGCATTAAAGGCTTGACCCAGATGTTCTCAAGAACTACAGACCAGTCTCGAACATATCGTTCATTTCAAAAGTCATCGAAAGAGCAGTGTCTGCTCAAATTCGCCAGCACCTTAAAATTTCTGTCCTAGCCGAGGAATTCCAATCAGCTTATACGCCACAGTGCAGCACCGAGACAGCACTGTTGCGTGTCCAAAATGACATACTCCTGGTTATAGATCAGCGTCAGATATCGTGCATGGTATTGCTAGACCTCAGTGCAGCATTCGATACAATCGACCATGCCATCCTTCTGAATCGATTGCAGAATGTTGTAGGTTTCTCCGGGCCAGCTCTTGAGTGGATCAGGTCCTATCTGATTGGTCGGACGCTGAGTGTCACCATTAATGATTCTGCATCGGGTAGGGTCACTTTAAAGTTCGGAGTGCCACAGGGATCAGTCCTTGGGCCCCTTCTCTACGTCATCTATGTGTTACCCATTGGCAATATAATACGGAAACATGGCCTTAGCTTTCACTGCTATGCTGATGACATCCAGCTCTACGTTCATTTCGGCCTGGGCTCTGAAACATGTGTAAAGGAGCAGCTTGAGCGTTGTGTAGAGGACATTAAATCCTGGATGACTGAAAATTGCCTCAAAATGAATGCTGAAAAACGGAAATCATTTACTTTGGCTTACCCCAACAATTATCAAAAACATCTAAACACTCTCTTAGCATTGACTCAAACACCGTTTCTCCGTCCATCAGTGTTCGTAACTTGGAATATCTCACGGATGAACAGTTGTCGGCGGAAAAGCATGTCAATATGATCTGTAAATCTGCGTTCTTCCATCTTAGAAATATCGGCAGGGTGTGTCCAGTTATCGACGAGGGGACGGCTAAACAACTAGTCCATGCTTTTGTAACCAGTCGTTTGGATTATTGCAACTCCCTACTTTTCGGATGTAAACGATCACTATTGTGGCGTCTGCAACTTATTCAGAATTGCGCAGCAAGGATAGTCACACGGCGAAAAAAATTCTGCCACACAACCCCCGTGCTGCTTGAATTGCACTGGCTCCCTGTAGAAGAGAGGGTGGAATTCAAAATCCTTCACATCACATATAAAGCTCTTAATGGCATGGTACCGTCCTATGTAACAACTCTTATCACGAGATACACACCTGAAAGATCTTTAAGGTCATGTGCGTCCAACAACTTGACTTACACTTTTCGAAATGCCACGGCAGTAGGCAAACGGGCCTTCTCAGTTGCGGCACCATTTTTATGGAACCATCTCCCTGATCACCTGAAGGCACCTCAATCTCTTACAAAATTTAAATCGTCACTAAAGACCCACCTCTTTACGCGATCTCCTGTATATAACTAATCGCGCTTACACAACACATTTGTTTATTTATCAGTATAAAGCCTGAGAGCACCTAGGTGGATTCACGGCTATAAACCACATTATTATTATATTATTATTATTATGCAGTCTGATTAAGGTACATGCGTTTCTCAAAATGTAATCATTGTTTATCATACCTTTATTTGGATGAGTGGTGGGGAGGGGAATAATGTGTTCCAGCTCCCATACCCTTGCTATTGTAGGCATCTTTCCTTGAGTAAAAGGTGCCCCAAGTTGAGCTCATAAAGACCACTTCCCTTTGCACTTCAAAGCTTCCACCACCCTGACTCAAACAAGCTGTTAATTTGAAAGAAGGTGTCACACTGCATCTTATTGCCATGTGTTGTGTTGCCATAGCTGTCAAGTGATACAAGTTGGATAACTCTAAATCTGACTTTCGCTAGATCTCAATCCCCAACTTCAACACCTAATGTCATGGGAGTTATGATCGTTTCATAATCATATGTTATCGCAGGATTTCCGCCAGGGAAAAAAGTGGATCGGTGTGATATAGCATCCAGTTGCAGACGTGACTAATTTGTTATAAAGAGATAGAGTGAGGGGTTTATGACACTCTGGTTTAGACAGCTTTATTTTTGAAGTGCCCTTTGTGTCTTTTGGTGTTAACTTTTGTTTGTAAAATCCTTCTTCATAACTCATTGTGAATTTCCAACTGATAGTAATAATGTATTGAAGCATATCTCTATCACTGAACTGGAAAGCAATGTCTTGGGGATATATTGAGGGCGTGTGTTTTACGGGCAACCTTATTTCCAAATTGCTTTGATGCCGTGATTACTCTGATCATCAGTATTTATCACATCAATGATTGATGTCAGACTTCCAGAAAGCCTAGAGAAGATGCTTTCAGATTAGTCTGTGCTGAGATTTTGGATTACCTTGATCTTTGCTGTCCTCAATGTATGACAATTCTGTGCCAACTATTTATTCCTCAATAAGCTTCATCTTATAAAACAAGAGGCCCCCAGGGGGCCTGAGGCACTCACCTGACATGGTAGACTAAATATCAACCCAGAGAATTGATTTCAACAAGTTGCATCTGCTCCTCCTAAGAAAAGCTTATACCAAATATCCAAAGATTCTGACCAGTGGATCTAAAAAAAAAGAAGATTTTTAAAGAATATTCCTCATATTGAACTAAGTTATAATTCGGGCTCCCACAGGGAGCCCATATATGAACCCAGGGACTTGGCTTGAACAAACTTGAATCTCCCCCCCCCCCCCCCCCCACTCCCTAAGGATGCGGCACACCACATATCAAAACATTCCGACTGCTGGATCCAAAGAAGAAGATTTTTTAAAGAAAATTCCTCATTTTTTAACTAAGTTACAATTTGAGCTCCCACAGTGAGCCCAAATATGGACCTAGGGACATGGCTTTAACAAACTTGAATCTTCCCCCCCCCCCCCCCCCCCCCCCCCCCCCACTAGGATGCTGCATAAAAAATATCAAAAGCATTCATCTGCTGGATCTGAAGAAGATTTTTTAAAGAAAATTCCTCATTTTGAACTAAGTTGTCATTCGGGCTCCCATAGTGAGCCGAAATATGAACCAAGAGACTTGGCTCGACCAAACTTGAATCTCATACACCACCACCCCCCCCCCCCCCCTCCTATACTGAGCCCAAATATGAACCCAGGGGGCCGATTTGAACAAACTCGAATCAGATCAACCTCACAATGTTGCATACCAAATATCAAAAGATTCTGCCTGCTGGATCTGGAGAAGAAGATTTTTTAAGAAATTTGCCTGAAATGCACTAAGTTCTAATTTGGGCTTCTATAGTGAGCCCAAATATGAATCCAGGGGGCCAATTTGAACAAACTTGAATCAGACCCATACCAAGATGCTGCATACCAAGTATCAAAAGATTCTGCCCACTGGTTCTGGAGAAGAAGATTTTTTAATAATTTTTCTATAATTCATACGGTGCTATCAGAGTTATGCCCCATACAGAGCCCCCATGGGACGTGGCCATTTCATTTGAACAAACATGAATTGCCATATAGTAATGAACATCCACATGAAGTTTCGTGAAAATTGGACCAGTGGTTTCAGAGGAGAAGTCATTTGAAAAATGTTCACGATGCCGGATGCCGGACACCGGACGACGGCCGGCCGGTGATAAGTTAAGCTCCCTTTGGTGAGCTAAAAAAGGGTTAAATATTTTGAAAATTACAATTTTTCAGACATTATTCTCTTTCAAAATAGCTTTGGATAGGCAAAGGGTTACAGGAAACACATTTTACTCCAATTTTGTCAGATCTTAAAAGATATATATAATTACTGTCATCTAAGCTGACATGATGGGAACAGAATATAAACAAACTTCCATTCTTTCCAAACACCTGCCATCAAGTTGTTTACAGTACAAGTCAAAATATAGTTTACAGTTGAAGTTGTTTACAGTACAAGTCAAAATAAGTTGTAGGTTAATCCTATAAACTGTGTATCTTTCTCTTCCTACACTGATAAGACCAGAAGCTGACACCATTTTCTGGAAAGCTCTCACTGATAGCTTCCCAGAAAATGTCAGATTCTGATCTTGTCAGTGCAGGAGCAGCAGTTTACCTAGTTTATTGTAGTTATGCTACAGCTTATTTTGACCTGTACTGTATACACAATATTTTGGGTTTTTCCCCCAGTTCTCATTGGAGAAAACTGGAACCAACCATTACCAGATTCTCAAAAAACAAGTATTGGTGTTTATTGGTGTTTTTTTTTTAAGGTCACATATTTCTGCACAATGGCTAACCATGACTGTGACAGTTTTACGGGTGGAGGAAGACAGAGTTTAGGTCAGGTGAGCTAAAAATTACATTTTAACATGACAAACAGTGACTGCCTAGCCACGGATGCCCCCAAACTATGGCCAAATGGTCTATAATACTGAAATGAAACATTTTGTGTTGAATTTGGTACTCATTATTGTCTATAAGGTTTTGAATTTAATAAAATAATCTGAAAATAGCAGCCAAAAGCTGTATTGACCTTATTTCCATAAGGTCAACACAGCCACTAATGTTGGAACTTCCTCAACAGAACCATACACATATGGATGTCACATGAATTGGCATCCAGTACAAGTAAAAATAAAGTTGGACCTTGACCTTCCTGTCACTCAAGCATGATGTTACTGATCTATGTCCCGCAGGCTTGGTGTTGCCTGTATATGTTATGTTGCTACACATCCCATCCAAAGAAGATTATGTGAAGTTGCAGTGCTTTTTAGTTCTGGATTAGAAACCCAATTCTGTGAGAAAATTAAGTTTGCAGGCATGGTGTTGTCTGTATATGTTATGTTGCTACACCTTCATACCAAACAATCATTTAAAGTTGCAGTGTCTTTCAGTAGAGCTGAAGCAGTTTGCTGGTTAACCAATTAACCACCGGTCATGAGTGTGACGGTCATAAAACCCACGATGGGTCATTAACCGGTTATAAACACTGCTGTTAACAACAGGAAGTTACGGGTATTCTGACAGTCAGACACTGCTTGTTGGCTGTCGAATTAGTGGGGAACATTCCTGTTGCATGCAGTTCAGGCAATGTACATCGTCAAAACATCAAAGTAATCACGTCGAATCAATGTAGAAAGTTGCAATGCAGGCCATCTTTGAGACAAACTTCAAAGAGATCTGAGGTCAAAGTCTACCAGTTGGTGATGTGGAGAAACTTTGTCACCAATTGGAAACTGATGCCTTGGCTTATCGCAGCTACTGGCACTGTGTGTCATACCTGAGCATTAAAATATCGAGAGACAGAGAGAGAGAGACAGACAGACAGAGAGCGAGAGTTTCGATATATCAACTTTGGAAAAAAGGAACTTTCATTTATTAATTTTTCATGCAAAAGTAAATGCTTTTTTTTTCAAATCGATGGATAATTGGGAACTTTCAGTTGCTTGTTTTGCATTTCTGAATATATACCACTGGCTTGCTCAAGTAACACACGTGACATGCTAGAATCAATGGCAAATTTTTCTGAAACCCAAACAAACATGAAGCTTTCCACTATTCATCTCTCCATAATAAAATAATGGAATGGAGAGTTGATAAATGATAGTTGTTTATTTGGTTCTAATAGACCCATCGATTCTGAAAATAGGCATTTCGGGCAGTAGCCAATAATCTTGCCTCCTCCCACCAGAACTGAAGATATTGCTTCTCAAACTTCCCCTGAGCAAACTTTAGTGCACACCCCAAAATGAAGCTTAATACCAATTATCAACTAATTTCCATCCATTGCCTCATAATATTTTTTTAAAATTTGGGGTAATTTCCCCACCCCCTCCTTAAGGGGCATGACAAACTGATCTGCACAAAATCAAAATGTGATGTCATAACAAACAAGTCCCTCAAATTTCACTAAAATCGGTTCAGAGATTTTGGAGAAGTCAGGAATACCATGTTCACGGATGACAGATGGATGGACAGATTGACAAGGCATAACAGCAATCACTATAAGCTCATCCTAACTTTCATGCATATAGGCTACCTGTAACAACAAGCATTTCTCCACTTCCTGGGGTTCCCAAACTATAGTATTTGTGCCGAAATTATGTGGTGTACAAAAACCTTTTTGCCATGTTTCATACTTGTAATTTTGTCACAATTTTCACATAACAGAAGACATCACACACATAACTGAACAGAACTACGTGCAACTAGAGGTACTGTGAGCAAACTCACAAAGTGATCCCCCCCCTCCCCCCGCCTAAAATGTATAAGTTAGATTATCTCCCCTTGGAAATGTCAGAACAGAATTATATTGCTTCATGCACATCTTCATATGGAGTTCTTCCACTGTGTAAAGTTTCATGAAAATTCTTCAAACGGTTCAGGAGTTGTGCTTACAAGGATGGACAGACGGTATAAGTTAGATTATCTCCCCTTGGAAATGTCAGAACGGAATTATATTGCTTCATGCAAATCTGCATATGGAGTTCTTCCATTGTGTAAAGTTTCATGAAAATTCTTCAAACGGTTTAGGAGGAGTTGCGTTTACAAGGATGGACAGCTGGACAGACAGACAGACGGACGGACAGGGTGATTCCTATATACCCCCCCCCCCCCCCAAACTTTGTTTGCGGGGGGTATAATAAGTTGTCTGATTGGGGGGTTTTGGTGGCAAATCCTTGAAAACTGCACACCTCCATTTTGCAGAAGAAAACGAACACATATAAACCAAACCTTGTCTGTACTGTTTTGGTATTCCATACTGTCGCCCATCCAAATGCATCATGAATCCAACGGAACCAGAACTCATTCTCTCAGTAGTTTTCAGGTCACCTCAGTATAACATAAATTCTATCAAGCACTGAAAATAAAAGATATTTTATCATTTCTTTTTAAGTATTCATTTATGTTACAAAAACATAATTATAGATGATAGAGTTGTATAAAACATGAAGACATGACATCAAATTTATATTCAGTTGCTGATGAAGAACAGTTGCTGATGAAGGATCAATATGTCTTTTTAACCTTTTACCCAATGCAGACGATATCAAAATTTATTATTTTAAATATTATTTTTTCAAATTTTTCAAAACATTTCAGCAAAAACATATCATGTGACCCTTCACTGGTAGTGTTCAACCGATGATCGGAACTGGGCACTACAATCGGCCAATTGTGGGCAATCGGATGACACAATGGCAACAGGTTCAACCGATTGTTACCAAGCATTTTGAGATGATTCATTAACCACATTTTATAATCTTCTGCAATTGTTGAATTGTTAATGTAAAATTATGTCAATAATACCATTCAATAAATTTGAGAAACAACCACAATGTGTATTGTTAATCTCTCTAGACACCCCTTTACGGGACATACAAGTTAAATGACATGTAAAGCTTACAACTGAGCAAACTTGCGGAAATCGCCAGATCATACTGGAAAAGGGACGGTTCCACTCCATTGACTCAGGTCACAGTAAAATTACCAGTCGCACACACTTAGGCGGTAAACATAGCTCTGAGAGTCATGGTTACCGCCCAAGTGTGTGCGACTGGTAATTCTACTGCGACCCCAGACAATGAAGTTTAAAAATGTTTAGTTTAATGTAGTTCTTTCGAGCTTCGACTTGTCTAGTAGTGCACGGTATTACAATCAGAATTGGCATTAGAATCGGCCAATTATGAGCTCAAATAACCGGTAATCGGTAAGCGACCATTTTTGGTTATCAGTTGAACACTACTCATTGGGATGAGCTTGTTCCAATGAGGAGTTACATAACATGGATTTGTGGAATTTTTTTAATATATTTTTTTTCAAATGCTTAATTTGTAAATTATGTGGGCGGATGTGACCGATTCATTGGGTAAGGGGTTAAAGTAAAAAAAAAAAAACACCACTTTCGACTTCACAAACTTTTCTGTATTTAAATTCAGAACTTTGAAAGAATAGAATGCTGAATAATTCTTGGAAGAACAATTTTAAGCTAGTATTGTCAGATACTTTGATACAAGTAGTTTGTTGAATTGAGACTTTTTTCACCCATACAATCCATTACCATGCTCACTTGATTAATACAAGTTTCTACATGTAATTGTCATAGCCAATGATATTTTATTTCAAAACATTGTTCAGAAACTGTACATATAAAATAATGTTTATTTTCATAATTAATTCGGACAGCCAGTTAAAACCATAACTCTGAAATAATAAGCACAAATAAATAAACGTGAGAATCCTATTAATCTTTTTACTTATTTTCTTCAATACCAGTGTGGCTATCCCAATTAATAATCTACGAAAGTTAACATTATTTTATATGTATAATTTCTAAGCAATGTGTTGAAATATAAACAACAAGAAACAAGAGCAATGCACAACCTTGCATATGCCCCCTCCTGCAATACCATGGATAGCATATGCAGCTCAATGGAAAGGTGGCAATTCTCAAGATGGCATACATATCTGTCATTTTGAACAAACAAACACACATGAATAATAACTTGGTTAAACTTTCTCTGCATACCCATTCAACATAGGCATTATAAAGGTTATTAAATTTTCTGTAGTCATTCAATAAAAAATATTCCCACTGACAAAACACAACAATGCAAAAAGTTTATAGGGGCACTTTTTGTAAGTCTAACAAGAGGCATAACTCAGGTACATACACATGGACAGAACCAGCAATATATGGATATCCTTTCCCGCATACTAGTCCATCACCATTTATTTGTTTATTGGTGTTTAAAGTCACATACTTCTGCACAATGGCTAATCATGACCACAACATGGATACAAGTTATAATGTAAAAGGTTAATTTTGCTATTTTTTAAAGAATGTATAGGCAAAACCAGCAATATGTGGATATCCTGCCCCCATGCTGGCCTATCATCACACCAAAGGATTCAAAATCTGACAACTGATGCCAGTTATAAAGCAAAATGTTCATTTTACTTCTTTTCCAAGTCCTACATGAGTCATAACTCTGGTATGAAGTGTAGACAAAACCCACAATTTGCAGATATCATTTCCTCAGTGCTGGTCTATCATCAACTAAAGGGCATCAAAATCTGACAACCAATGCCAGAGTTATAATACAAAATGTTTGTACAGACGAACAGGTTGACATAGACCTTGACTATATACGAACTGAACCGCCTAAGGAGGCCGGAGGAATAATAAATACCAGTGGCCACAGCCCCCATTGTCCTTCCTCACCCCCCACCCCCACTCATGTGTTGTGTTGCTACACCCCAAAGTCAAATGGCCTTGTTCTGGGAATAAGAAAAAGTCACCTTGGCAACAATGGTACCCAGACAAAATCTTTATGCGACAGCAATTTTCTGTTACTATCTACATGAACACTGACCCATGATTCGATGTGTATACAGAAGTGCTGGCGGGAGGAGGTTAAATGGGGGCTATAGACGCCGTCAGAGATGTCTAACCTGTAGGGCTGCAACGGTTCACTGCAGTCTCGGTGCACCGCAGTATTTTTCCATGGTACAATACTCGGTTCATTCAGCCTAATTTTCGGTATGCTCACGGCACAGCGGTCGCAGCAGGAGAATTCCAACACCCCCAAAAGAGGGCCCATGAAGTCGGATGTGAATTTCAAGGAAACTCTCCACACGTTCTCCCTTTCCCTCTCTCTGAAAAATAGAAGGGGCCCCCCCCTCCCCCACACACACTCAGTAACTCATTTGATTGTATGGACCTGGAATCATCAAAATTTATTGGGAAATTGGGGCATATAATCTTGGTGGATAATATTTGTAATAGTTGGTGAGGTCAGTATTTAAATAGAAAATAACTTTATACATACGATTTCAAACATTCATTTTAAAAATTTAACATATTCAAATCACTTGACAATAAAAGTAAGTGTGGAATTTCAAGTCCATAAAACAATCGGATGTGGTGGGGTCTTCCACGAAGTTGGTGCAGTTCAGACAAGCGATAAATATATTCAATATTCATGACCATGTTGATCATGTGATTTGGGGATACACTCATTTTCATATTGACGTCAGACATTTAGCACATGGTAAACCATGTGTTTTTTCTGTCCTGTTTTGCCAAGTCAAGAGTGCATATTTCTACATCAGCTTAAGGGGCTGCCCGGCTGTAACATTTCAGCTTTAATCTACCAAATATGCGGTGCATAGAAGCATGCTGTTAGTTTTAATGGACGGCTGTTGGGAATTGGGTCTGTATGAAAATTTGTAAGTGTCGACACAAGCAAACAGTTTGCAAACATAAACAGAACAGCATGTCGTGCATCTATAAATAACCGACTTGACGTCACTTGAGCTTTGGGTAATTCCGAATGTGTGTCAGGAGAAGACGATTATTTATTGGCTGATTATTCAACAATTTGCCAATCAAGTTTTGCGTGCAGCATGCTAGGCTTCTAGCATATTGCAAACATGATTCACCATCAGTTTTTGGGCGAATAATGTTAGATAGAAGCCAAGACCAATACCGGGTCTGGACCTGCGTCGCTGCATGCAATTGAATCGGCAAACAGGAAGGGGCTGCACAGCAGATCTGAAAATTGCATACACAATACAACTGATCATTATCAGGCTTCAGATGAAATATAAAATCAATCCCTTGCAGAGAAGCCGAGAAAAGTTTGACGAAAAATTTCAATGTTCAGTGGGTACAGTAAAATTTCAAAGTATCAGCAAATAGGAAGTGGCTGCACGGCAGATCTGAAATGATACAACTCATCATTATGAAGCAGCAGACCAAATATAAAATCATTCCCTTTCATAGAAGCCAGGAAAACCTTGACGGAAAAAGTGTTTCGGACGGCTGGACTGACGGACGGAGTCGAGTGGTTGCTAGACCTGCTCTGCCGCTGGTGACGCAGGTAATAAAAATAGGCCGATGAAATCGTCAAATTTGTACCCATATGTGCAACTAGTAGAAAGCTGTATGATGGAGGGCCAACACAGATGCCAACATTATGTACACCATACATGGTATGGGTACATATAGAAATGGATTGGAGGAGTGTCTAATTTGATGGATAAAGGGTTCATATCTCCGGATCAAATTATCAGATTTACATAAAAAACTATAGAGCACAGCACATCAGTAACCTGAACGTATATATGAAGTAACATGACAATCGGATTGATATTTTTTTAAGTTATCTCATGCCAAAGGGATTGGAGGAATTTTCAATTTGAAGGATAAAGGGTTAATATCTCAGGATCAAAATAACAGATTTACACCAAAAACTATACAGCTCGGCACATCAGTAACCTGAATACAAATAAAAAGTAACTTGACAATCCAAGTAATATTTTTCAAGTTATCAAATGCCAAAGGGATTGGAGGAATTTTCAATTTGAAGGATAAAGGGTTAATATCTCAGGATCAAATTATCAGATTTACACCAAAAACTATATAGCTCGGCACATCAGTAACCTGAACACAAATATAAAGTAACCTGACAATCCAAGCAATATTTTTCAAGTTATCGAATGCCAAAGGGATTGGAGGAATTTTCAATTTGAAGGTTAAAGGGTTAATATCTCAGGATCAAACTATCAGATTTACACCAAAAACTATACAGCTCGGCTCATCAGTAACCTGAACACAAATATAAAGTAACTTGACAATCCAAGCAATATTTTTCAAGTTATCAAATGCCAAAGGGATTGGAGGAATTTTCAATTTGAAGGTTAAAGGGTTAATATCTCAGGATCAAACTATCAGATTTACACCAAAAACTATACAGCTCGGCACATCAGTAACCTGAACACAAATATAAAGTAACTTGACAATCCAAGTAACATTTTTCAAGTTATCACATGCCAAAGGGATTGGAGGAATTTTCAATTTGAAGGATAAAGGGTTAATATCTCAGGATCAAACTATCAGATTTACACCAAAAACTATACAGCTCGGCTCATCAGTAACCTGAACACAAATATAAAGTAACTTCACAATTCAAGCAATATTTTTCAAGTTATCGATTGCCAAAGGGATTGGAGGAATTTCCAATTTGATGGATAAAGAGTTAATATCTCCGAATCTAAATAACAGATTTACACCAAAAACTATACAGCTCAGCACATCATTAACCTGAACACAAATATAAAGTAACTTGACAATCCAAGCAATATTTTTCAAGTTATCGAATGCCAAAGGGATTGGAGGAATTTTCAATTTGAAGGATAACAGGTTAATATCTCAGGATCAAATTATCAGATTTACACCAAAAACTATACAGCTCGGCACATCAGTAACCTGAACACAAATATAAAGTAACTTGACAAGCCAAGCAATATTTTTCAAGTTATCGAATGACAAAGAAATGGATACGGACACTGGATGGACAGACAGACCGACGGACGGACGGACGGACGGACGGACGGACGGACGGACGGACGGACGGACAAACAAAAAAAAACTATACAGCTCAGCACATCAGTAACCTGAACACAAATATAAAGTAACTTGACAATCCCAGCAATATTTTTCAAGTTATCGAATGCCAAAAGGATTGGAGGAATTTTCAATTTGAAGGATAAAGGGTTAATATCTCGGGATCAAATCATCAGATTTACACCAAAAACTATACAGCTCAGCAAATCAGTAACCTGAACACAAATTTAAAGTAACTAGACAATCCAAGCAATATTTTTCAAGTTATCGAATGCCAAAGGGATTGGAGGAATTTTCAATTTGAAGGATAAAGAGTTCATATCTCAGAATAAAATTATCAGATTTACACCAAAAACTATACAGTTCGGCACATCAGTAACCTGAACACAAATATAAAGTAACTTGACAATCCAAGCAATATGTTTCAAGTTATTGGATGCCAAAGGGATTGGAAGAATTTTCAATTTGAAGGATAAAGGGTTAATATCTCAGGATCAAATTATCAGATTTACACCAAAAACTATACAGCTCGGCACATCAGTAACCTGAACACAAATATAAAGTAACTTGACAAGCCAAGCAATATTTTTCAAGTTATCGAATGACAAAGAAATGGATACGGATGCCGGATGGACAGACGGACGGACGGACGGACGGATGGACAGACGGACAAACAAAAAAAAATATACAGCTCGCCACATCAGTAACCTGAACACAAATATAAAGTAACTTGACAATCCAAGCAATATTTTTCAAGTTATCGAATGCCAAAGGGATTGGAGGAATTTTCAATTTGAAGGATAAAGGATTAATATCTCGGGATCAAATCATCAGATTTACACCAAAAACTATACACCTTGGCAAATCAGTAACCTGAACACAAATATAAAGAAACTAGACAATCCAAGCAATATTTTTCAAGTTATCGAATGCTAAAGGGATTGGAGGAATTTTCAATTTGAAGGATAAAGGGTTAATATCTCAGGATCAAATTATCAGATTTACACCAAAAACTATACAGCTCGGCACATCAGTAACCTGAACATAAATATAAAGTAACCTGACAATCCAAGCAATATTTTTCAAGTTATCGAATGACAAAGAAATGGATACGGACACCGGACGGACAGACGGACGGACAGATGGTCAGACAGACAGATGGACGGACAAAGGATGGACGAACGACGGATAGTCATCCCGGATGAGGTCATTATGTGTACCATACATAGTATGGGTACACATAAATATTTTTCAAGTTATCAAATGCCAAAGGGATTGGAGGAATTTTCAATTTGAAGGACAAAGGGTTAATATCTCAGGATCAAATTATCAGATTTACACCAAAAACTATACAGCTCAGCACATCAGTAACCTGAACACAAATATAAAGTAACTTGACAATCCAAGCAATATTTTTCAAGTTATCGAATGACAAAGAAATGGATACGGACGCCGGAAAGACAGACGGACGGACGGACAAAGGATGGACGAACGACGGATGGCCACCCCGGATGATGGCATTATGTGTACCATACATAGTATGGGTACACATAAAAATGTACCGCAATACATATTGTACCGCCACCGAAAAACCGAAATACGTACCGAACCATGAGGTAAGTGTACCGTTGCAGCCCTACAACCGGTAACCTGATGTGGAAACTGCCTCTTTTATTACATAACCGGACAACTTGTACCAATCAAGTCGTACTTAAAATTGGATCACTCATACCCATTTTCATTGGACGACTCATATCCAAAATTGGACAACACATATACATGGTTGGTCAACTAGAACCTTATGTTTTATTGTGCGGATGAGGGCAGATAAAGCCAGAAGAATAATAGAAGATGACTGTATTTGTGATCATGCAGTATATTTAAAACGATCTCTCGCTGCTTGAAAAATGTCAACCCCATGTCATTCATGCCTGAAATCCCAAAACCTGGTTGATGTATTCTCACCCTGATATTTCTTGGGTCATTTTGCTAACGTTATTCCTTCACAATGTAGGTACCTTGTTAAGCCTTCTAAAAGTACTCAGGGTTCACCAATTGGCAAGAAAATGAAAAAAATTATAGTAATTTATCTACTTTTTATATTTACCAATGACCCAGACTTAGCTGGTGCTAACCCAAAAATATCTAGGGCCAAACACAAATTTTGCCCCCCCCCCAATCCCTCAAATTTGCATGCAAAACCGAAAATTAGAAGTCCTATCTGGCCCTCCATACATTAACCCTCCGCGCATGCACAGACGCCAGGAAGTCACCGAATCTACCACCAATAAATCATTCTTTGAAGAAAAAAAGATTATAATAATTAGGTATGAGTGCCCAGTACTGCCCACTCATGGGAGGGCCATTCCCGTCTGGGATAAAGACCATAAAGACTAGAGTTGGAAGACTAAAGCGACCTATGGCAAGTTTTCCACCTAGTCAAATGCAACTAGAACTATCACTGAAGGTGATTAATACCCCCGCTTTGGGTTTTTAGAGGAATGCACTTCTGATCATGTAGGCAAAGGCCATAAGGAAATGTATACATAAAGATCATTTTTTGTTGTTGAAATTTGTATTTGCATGTGGCCTTCCACAGAACAGCACTGAATACTTAAAGAGCCCACACATATATGGTTTACATTTGGAAAAACACATTTACAATGTGCAACATGTATTCAAAATCGGTTCATTATTGTAGGAGGAGTTGCACACACAAGAATCCCATTTGAAAACCCATAATAAATCCAAGTTAAAGGGAGATAACCTGGTTAAAATTGTCGCAGATCAAAAATTTGGGAATATGCGTATGTTCACTTAGTTGTGATAATGTTTGAAAGGTTTCGTCAAAATTGATTGATAAATGTAGGAGGAGTTGCATGCACAAGAATTTCATGTAGAAACCCATAATAAATCGAAGTTAAAGGGAGATAACCTAGTTAAAATTGCCACAGCTCAAAAATTTTGGAATATGTGCAAGTTTACTTAGTAGTGATGATGTCTGTAAACTTTTGTCCAAATTGATTGATAAATGTAGGAGGAGTTGCGCACACAAGAATTTCATGCAGAAACCCATATTAAATCAAAGTTCAAGAGAGATAACCTGGTTAAAATTGTCGCAGATCAAAAAGTTTGGAATATGCACATGTTCACTTAGTAGAGATGATGTTTGAAAGGTTTCATCAAAATCGGTTCATTAATGTAGGAGGAGTTGCACACACAAGAATTTGTTTGAACGGAAAGACATAATAAATCTAAGTCAAAGGGAGATAACCTGGTTAAAATTGTCACAGATCCAAAATCTTGGAATATGCGCATGTTCACTTAGTAGTGATGATGTCTGAAAAGTTTTGTCCAAATTGATTGATAAATGTAGGAGGAGTTGCGCACACAAGAATTTCATGTAGAAACCCATATTAAATCAAAGTTCAAGAGAGATAACCTGGTTAAAATTGTCGCAGATTAAAAAGTTTGGAATATGCACATGTTCACTTAGTAGAGATGATGTTTGAAAGGTTTCATCAAAATCGGTTCATTAATGTAGGAGGAGTTACGCACACAAGAATTTGTTCGGATGGAAAGACACAATAAATCTAAGTCAAAGGGAGAAAACCTGGTTAAAATTGTTGCAGATCAAAAATCTTGGAATATGCGCATGTTCACTTAGTAGTGATGATGTCTGAAAAGTTTTGTCCAAATTGATTGATAAGTGTAGGAGGAGTTGCACGCACAAGAATTTCATGTAGAAACCCATAATAAATCTAAGTTAAAGGGAGATAACCTAGTTAAAATTGCCACAGCTCAAAAATTTTGGAATATGCGCATGTTCACTTAGTAGTGATGATGTCTGTAAACTTTCGTCCAAATTGATTGATAAATGTAGGAGGAGTTGCGCACACAAGAATTTCATGCAGAAAGCCATATTAAATCAAAGTTCAAGAGAGATAACCTGGTTAAAATTGTCGCAGATCAAAAAGTTTGGAATATGCACATGTTCACTTAGTAGAGATGATGTTTGAAAGGTTTTATCAAAATCGGTTCATTAATGTAGGAGGAGTTGTGCACACAAGAATTTGTTCGAACGGAAAGACATAATAAATCTAAGTTAAAGGGAGATAACCTGGTTAAAATTGTCACAGATCCAAAATCTTGGAATATGCGCATGTTCACTTAGTAGTGATGATGTCTGAAAAGTTTTGTCCAAATTGATTGATAAATGTAGGAGGAGTTGCGCATACAAGAATTTCATGCAGAAACCCATATTAAATCAAAGTTCAAGAGAGATAACCTGGTTAAAATTGACGCAGATTAAAAAGTTTGGAATATGCACATGTTCACTTAGTAGAGATGATGTCTGAAAGGTTTCATCAAAATCGGTTCATTAATGTAGGAGGAGTTGCGCACACAAGAATTTGTTCGGATGGAAAGACACAATAAATCTAAGTCAAAGGGAGAAAACCTGGTTAAAATTGTCGCAGATCAAAAATCTTGGAATATGCGCATGTTCACTTAGTAGTGATGATGTCTGAAAAGTTTTGTCCAAATTGATTGATAAATGTAAGAGGAGTTGTGCACACAAGAATTTCATGTCCGGAAAGACGTACGGACGGACGTACGGATGGATGGACAGACGGACGGACGGACGGACGGACGTACGGACGTACAGGGCGATTCCTATATAGCCCCCACTTCTTCGAAGCGGGGGTATAAATATGAAGACACAAGGCTTTGTTGCATCAGAATAACTCCCAATTAACATTAGTTAAGACTGAGATATATATACTAGGTCTGGAAAGAATTTTAAAAGGTACAAACGACCACAAAATTCCTTTCCATAAAGACAATGCATCACAGTACTTAAAATTAAAGTACATAAGACCATGAGACTAAATTCGCTCTGACTAAGAAATTATCTTCTCAATTGCGTCCGAGTGAACAGCTAAATGATGAAGGTAAGGCTAAAACTAGCATCTTAGCCTGCTCAATCAACGCAGAGGAACTCTCCACATCCTCCCCTGTTGTTTTTAAAAGTATGTGAACAATCACAAATGATTAAAAATACACAGGAAGAAGATAAGAAACCGAATTACTTTTTCCCACAGGAAGTTAAATATGGTGTCGTCTACACAATCGAAGACCTCTGACACCTGTGTAGACTTAACCGGAAAGGGATCTTATTACCCTGCTCTTTACCCGGATGAAGTCAGCGTCCAACTACATTAGCGGTTTCTCTTAATTGCTCGCAGCATTTTGATTCACTGGAACAAGTTCAAGGAAATGATAATGTATGGTATCTATATCATCCAAGAGTTGTTCCAGAAGGAAAAGGTGACTGGACTAATTAAGCACCATGCAAAAGCTCAAGATTTGAGACTGACGTTGAGTGCTTCTGCCTTAGCAGGAATACTGCGATTAGCTGCGCAACTGCGACAGCAAGTCCGTTACAGAGGCCTGAGGAGCAGCGGTCATGAATAGCCTCTTCGCCAGCTGCTCCTAGAACAGGGATTCCAATATAGTTATTACTGCAGACAACCCAATGAATGAAGCCTCATCTCCTTGGCTACTAGATGGTGCGACTTTCTTCACAAAAGATGGACCTTTTGATGATGCAGACTGGAAATCCTGAGTCACTTAGCCAAGGTGCGGTCAGGAGTGCTTGGTAGATGCTAAAGAAGCAAAACTGTAGCCGTCCCCGGCTAAGAATTGAACTAAGCGTACCGGACAATAGCTATGTACGTAAGCTCTGACTGATGCAAGTTCCTACCAACAACACCCGGCTCCAGATGTTGTTGAAAGAGAGAAGGGTCTCCCTCTTGCTCGCAGTCTGGAGAGACCTAGACGAGCGTACCTCAGAACTTGCTGTCTTCTTCCTTCCATCAACACTGGGTGAGCATGATTGGATTAAACAGTGCTCGCTACACCCTTATTCTCTCTCGACCGCCACTGACATACCCGGGATCACATCACCCACATACTAGTGAGATCTGCCGGTTGAGCTAGTTGTAGACAAGGGACGTAAACCTCTTTGAAGCCTTGCCCTTGTCTAAAATCATTGAGCACTTTTCCACTAGCTCTAAATACAACGCATATGCGACACATCCGGAGTCACGGTCCTCGTATTCAATCTTAACCGTTTCACCGGCGTCAGGAAACTGAAACCACTCATCGGGTTTTATAGCCCTGTGCAATATAAAGATCACTTTGTCCATTATGTAGAGGAAACCATAAGACTAGCCGACCCCGGCTGCCTATTAGACAGGACATTCCGGACAGGAGGCATGGACGTATACTCAGAGTGCCGAAAGTTCCTACCAACAACATCTGTCCCCAGATGATGCTGTAAGAGAGAGAGGCCTCTCTCTTGCTCGCGGTCCTGGATGACATGGACAAGCTTACCTAAGAACTTGCCGGTTTCCTCCTTCCGTCGTCGCTGGGTGAGCATAATTGCAGATCATATTGTTCGCTCCACCCTATATCATCTCCTAGCCTGGATCGTATACACCCGGCATCACAGTTCTCAGAGGCCTGAGTAACTACTTCACCGGTCGAGCTAACTGGCGACAACGGACTTGTGCGGTCGTGTGTGCTTTTCGAACATAGAGGAAGCTGTAAGACTGGCCAATCCCGAAGTCTATGGAAGGAGCATCCCGTGGACGTAAGTTCCAACTGACACAAGTTCCTACCAACAACCTCTGACCCCAGATGTTGTTATAAGAGAGAGAGGCCTCTCTCTTACTCGCGATCACGGAAGACCTGGACGAGCATACCTCAGAACTTGTCTACTTCCTCCTTCTCGTGCTTCCTCCTGTCCGCCGTCGCAAGGTGAGCATGTTCGTATATTTATAGTGCTCACTACACCCTTATTCCTCTTCTCGACCACTACGGATATATCCGGCATCACATCACCCACATACCAGTGAGATCTGCCGGCTGAGCTAGTTAGCGACAAGGTCGTCAATCCTACTAAAGATCTAGGCACTTGTCTAATTCCTTGAGCACTTTTGCCGCTAGCTCTTCATTGATTTGCGATGATGGCAGCACATTCCCTGACGGCGTCATGAAGTCACACCTGTTCTTGTTCCTCTGTAAATAGAAACTGAACAAGAGGGATGTTACATCCCAACGCTCACCTACATTCGCGCTTGATAATGTCGTTCCAATGTAACATGCCTAATATTTAGTTAATATAAATCATTAACTAGGCATCAAATGATTAATATGGTTTATGTGATGGCTTTGGAAAGTCTATATTTCTGCATTTATTATATATCAATTCAACATAGAATCATTGGATATAAAAGCATTTTTTTCTTTTAGAAATGTTTATGATTAAGAATATGAATCGTGAGGCCAGATATTAAATCATAAATAAGAATTAGGAAAGGCTTTCATAAATTTATTTTTTACAAAATAAAAATACATCAGATCAAAAAAAAAATAAAATAGGAGGTGCAAAATGGCATTATGTAATGAAGAATCACTGAAATTGTAATTGTACATTCATTGGTTAAAGAGGAGTTGCGGAAAAACATTCGCTCAAGAAAGTGACTATAAGTCCCAACAAAAATACATCACATCAATAAGCCTTAATGGTACTAGTAACAAGTATGAGAAAGTATTGAATAAAAAAAGAAAGTTAAAAAAAAATTTTTTTAAAGAAAGTGAATATAAGTCCCAACAAGAGGGATGTTACATAAGAATTACGAAAGGCTTTCATAAATTTATTTTTTACAAAATAAAAATACTTCAGAACAAAAAAAAATAAAATAGGAGGTGCAAAATGGCATTATGTAATGAAGAATCACTGAAATTGTAATTGAAGTACATTCAATGGCTAAAGAGGAGTTGCGGAAAAACATTCGCTCAAGAAAGTGACTATAAGTCCCAACAAAAATACATCACATCAACAACTAAAATAAGCCTTAATGTTACTAGTAACAAGTATGAGAAAGTATTAAATAAAAAAAGAAAGTTAAAAAAGAATTTTTTTAAAGAAAGTGAATATAAGTCCCAACAAGAGGGATGTTACATCCCAACGCTCACCTACATTCGCGCTTGATAATGTCGTTCCAATGTAACATGCCTAATATTTAGTTAATAGAAATCATTAACTAGGCATCAAATGATTAATGTGGTTTATGTGATGGCTTTGGAAAGTCTATATTTCTGCATTTATTATATATCAATTCAACATAGAATCATTGGATATATATATAAAAAAAAAAAATCAGTTATATTTCTGCTTACAGTAGGGTAATACCTAAAGTAGTTTTTGAAAAGACAAAAATAAAGAGTAATGATAAGTGAAAGCACCACAATGTGCACAAAAGATGACTTTAATGCAAAATCTTAAACCTAAACACAAATTCTTACAAGTTTTGGCAGGAAATCAGACTCAAATTCCTCAAATATGCATGTAACGAGGGTTAAATATTACTGCAATGGAGTTCAGTAACCCAAGTGTAGAATATCAATCGGCTGGAAAGACACATAGAAACACAAGTCACCTAAACAGAAACTAAGAACTTAAAATTGACTAAGTTCGAGGAAAGCATGGAAATTTTTACTGAAAGAAGAAGAAATTGCAGTTAAATTTCTGCATACAGTCGGGTTAATATGTACAGTTGTTATTGAAATACGAAAATCAACAGTAATGAGAAGTTAAAACAGCACAATCTGCACAAAAGCTGACTTAACGCAAATTCTTACAAAACCTAAACGTAAATTCTTACAAGTTTTGGCTGAAAATTGTAGGTGAAATTTGAAAGAAAGTCGTAGTATCAGGGTTAAATAATGTGCTGATAGTCGCATACAACGTACATATGCAATATGAAAGGCCTGAGTCCAGTGATCTTTGAAAAAATAACCTTAACATTAAATCTTACAATATTGGACACACGGACGCCGACACTGACGCCCGCGGTCATCATATAAGCTCACCACTTGTAATAGAAGTAGGTGAGCTAATAAAAATACATCAGATAAAAAAATAAAATAGGAGGTGCAAAATGGCATTATGTAATGAAGAATCACTGAAATTGTAATTGAAGTACATTCATTGGTTAAAGAGGAGTTGCAGAAAAACATTTGTTCAAGAAAGTGACTATAAGTCCCAACAAAAATACATCACATCAACAACTAAAATAAGCTTTAATGTTACTAGTAAAAAGTATGAGAAAGTATTAAATAAAAAAAAAAAGTTAAAAAAAATTTTTTTTGAAGAAAGTGAATATAAGTCCCAAAAATCCCCCTCAAATTCCTCAAATATGCATGTAATGTAATGAGGGCGCAACGTTACTACAATGTAGTTCAGTAACCCATGTGTACAATATCAATTGCCTGGAAAGACACACAGAAACAGAACTCACCTTAACACAAACTTTTAGAACTTAAAATTGAGTAAGTCAGAGAAAAACGTGAACATTGTGACTGAAAAAAAGAAAAGAAATCAGTTAAATTTCTGCATATAGTAGGGTTAATACCTAAAGTAGTTATTGAAATGAGAAAATAAACAGTAATGAGAGGTGAAGGCACCACAATCTGCACAAAAGCTGACTTTAACGCAAATTCTTACAACACCTAAACGCAAATTCTTACAAGTTTTGGCAGAAAATTTTAGGTGAAATTTGGAAAAAAGTCGTAGTTATCAGGGTTAAATACTGTTCTGATAGTCCCCTACAACCTACATATGCAATATCAAAGGCCTGAGCCCACTGATCTTTGAGAAATTAACCTTAACATTAAATCTTACAATATTGGACACGCCGGACGCCGACGCTGACGCCCGAGGTCATGACAATAGCTCACCACTTCTAATAGAAGTAGGTGAGCTAAAAACCCCCCTCAAATTCCTCAAATATGCATGTAATGAGGGCGCAACGGTACCGCAATGTAGTTCAGTAACCCATGTGTACAATATCAATTGCCTGGAAGGACACATAGAAACAGAACTCACCTTAACACAAACTTTTAGAACTTAAAATTGAGTAAGTCGGAGAAAAACATGAACATTGTGACTGAAAAAAAAGAAAGAAATCAGTTAAATTTCTGAATTCAGTACGGTTAATACCTAAAGTAGTTATTGAAATGAGAAAATAAACAGTAATGAGAGGTGAAGGCACCACAATCTGCACAAAAGCTGACTTGAACGAAAATTCTTACAACACCTAAACGCTAATTCTTACAACAAGTTTTGGCAGAAAATCAGCCTCAAATTCCTCAAATATGCATGTAATGAGGGTTAAATATTACTGCAATGGGGTTCAGTAACCCAAGTGTAGAATATTAATCGCCTGGAAAGACACATAGAAACACAACTCACCTAAACACAACAAAGTTTTACAACTTAAAATTTACTAAGTCCGAGAAAAACATGAAAATTTTGACTGAAAAAAAAGAAAATTTCCGTTAAATTTCTGCATACAGTAGGGTTAATACCTACAGTTGTTATTGAAATATGAAAATCAACAGTAATGAGAAGTTAAAGCAGCACAATCTGCACAAAAGCTGACTTTAACGCAAATTCTTACAACACCTAAACGCAAATTCTTACAAGTTTTGGCAGAAAATTTTAGGTGAAATTTGGAAAAAAGTCGTAGTATCAGGGTTAAATACTGTTCTGATAGTCCCCTACAACCTACATATGCAATATCAAAGGCCTGAGCCCACTGATCTTTGAGAAATTAACCTTAACATTAAATCTTACAATATTGGACACGCCGTACGCCGACGCTGATGCCCGAGGTCTTGACAATAGCTCACCATTTCTAATAGAAGTAGGTGAGCTAAAAACTATAGTGACATTGAGGACCAGCCGAGTCCCCTCCCCGCGACAGGACCGATAGTGTCCACTCGCCTAACACAAACCATGACGCCCGTCATTCAGATTACCAAATCTGGCACATGGAGTAGAATTAGTGGTAGTACATCAACTAAACTCATTACAATGACCAAGTAAATAAAGGAAAGGTTTCCTCTATTTGCCATACTATTAGATAAATATAATCATCTAAATACTAATATATGTCATTGTACCACCACCAAATCTACATATAATATAAGATAACATTAAAATATAATCAATGAAATAAATATATCCAAAAGAAAAACTCTTTAAAAAATAAAATAAAATTTGAAAAATTTTTCCTGATATAAGAGCCCAAGTTCCCAAAGGGAACGATGAGCCCAAAAAAGCCTAAGTGTGGACAAAATTATAAAATCTGTGTAAAATTAACTACCACACTATCAGAATATTTAATGTTACTTACAACTGTTGTTCCTAAACAAAAATAGGAAACTACCTAGAGTAATGTAATGTAAACAAAACACCGGAATCAAGACCCCAGGCAACACGGCCCGAAGTCAGTAACAGAAACAAGACTATCCGATGTAAAGCAAGATCTTCCTCAGAAGAAAAAACGATACATCGGATGTATGATGCATGACCAAAACACCCGAACACCCTAAGGACCGTAACCCTGGGGATGTACAGAATAATCTTCTGTATAAAACGTTAAACTCCCAATAAATTTTATAATTTTTTTTTTATTAAAACAAGCCAAAAAGCTTGGGAGCTTAACTGGGGGGGGGGGGGGGGGGGTGGGGGGGGGGGGGGCAACGGAAGGCAAGGAAGGAATACTAAATAAACAGTGGATAGATCATAATCATTCAATGATAACGTCAGGCTCATGCCCCAAAATTAGGGAACATGAACTAATTTTAATAAATATTATAAAATTACAGCCCTGAACATTTCAAACCACCGTTTCTTCTTTCCTTCATCCAGTTCTGTCCTTGGATTCACCAATTTAACCACTGATTTGTGTCTGGCATCATAATTAATTGAGATTTAAAAGCACAAATATCAGTTTGTTGTTAACTGACAAAGGCCAAATAAAGAATGATTTATTGGCGCCAGATTCGGTGACTTCCTGGCGTCTGCACATGAGCGGAGGGTAAAATGTATGGAGGGCCATCCTTAAAACTGAGATTTACAAGCACAAATAACAGTGAAGTGTAACTGTATTGAGGGCCAAACAAAGAATGATAATTGCGCCAATTTCGAGACCTCCTTGACACTGCACATGCGCAGTGGAGTAAAATGTATGGAGGGCCAGATAGGACTTCTAATTTTCGGTTTTTGCATGCAAATTTTGGGGATTGGGGGGGCAAAATTTGTGTTTGGCCCTAGATATTTTTGGGTTAGCACCAGCTAAGTCTGGGTCATTGGTTACAGTATAAAAATAGTTATTTTTTTTCTATGGGGAAGACCTTTGACCTTCACCTATGGGGATACACACTATTAATGTAGTATGATGCGAAATGAAGAAGGAAAAATATTCCACCTCCACCAGCAAAACAGAGCGTGTTGACCACAGTGAAAAGCACAGCTTCATTCCTCAGGGTTCCCACAGGGAGGGTACCTCGATGGAATGATCACTGTTTTTAGCTGAATTCATATTCTATGTGTATCAGCTTAAAAAATAAATGAAACCCACAGGGTATTTTAGTTAAAAAATCTTTTTCTGAGGTAATAGTGTTCAGTTCAGTCAAATCCTTTTTCTTTCATATATAATCTCCCCTGATACCCATCGCTGTTTGCTTTATTATATTCACTGTCATGTTCGAGTGGCAGATTTTTATATAAAATATTGATAAATCTTATTCACTGGTATACTGTCAATACTGCTGGCTTGTTTTCAAAATTTTGTGTAAGCCATTTATCGTTCCCCTATACTTGATTCAGATAACCTGTTACGTAACCTAAATATATATGTATCACAACTATGCTGATACATGAAATGTATCATAGCAAAGCTCTTGCTCCTATGGGCAAGATACTGAAGAATAGAGATGAATCCTTAGGAACAATGAGGCTGCATTGCAGCAAATCAGATACAAATTAGTTGCAATTATAGCCTAATCTTGGCATGGGCTAGCATGCTACAGAAGAGTATGGCATCCCTATACAGCTAACATGACCATACTAGAGCATTCAACTTGGCAAACATTTTGCATGCCCTGGCAACAATTTTATTTCATTCGCATTGTTTTCATTTTAGGTAACCTCCATGCAAACGGCTGCTCACCTGATATCGACAGGCCTGTACAGAATGAGCGAGTCAGAATGCATTTAGTCCAAAGTAAAGGGTGAAGCCAGTGAAACCAAGTCATCGATAGAGTGAAACTGAATTGGAAGGCTTTAAAAAATGTGATCAACATCTTGTCCAGAATTAGTAATCACATTTCTTGAAATGCCTTTCTGCATTATCAGAGATGTGGAACCTAGAGCCAATTGGGAGGGGACACTCAACCCTTGCCCCTCCCCCACCCTCTCTCTCTCCCACACACACCAAATCAAGACCCTTTTTAGAGGCCTGGTCATCACTATCTACTGTAAAAATGTCAATTTCTCAACTCAAACATGTTTTTTTAGAGGCCTGGTCATCACTATCTACTGCAAAATTGAGTGTGTACTAGTGACATCAATTTCTGTACCCAGTGTATTTGTGTACACTGAGAACTAACTACTTTGTAAGTCTTTGTTAACCCTAACATAATTTTTATTTTCCATACCCTTCACTCTGAACAAGGTTTATAACCAAATTGTGGAACATGCTCAGTGATGTTCCAATGAGGGGCTCTCAACTATGTTGTAGGGATTGAACTCAAGATAATAACAGTAAGATATTCTGATTCAGATTACAATCCAGATAATATTTTTCTACTGACAAATGTTACAAAACCACCAGCTTTTAAAAACAGTTCCATAGTACATAATCTTCAAGAATGTAATCATATTCATTGCAGAAGTCCCCGTATATGCTCTTTGTACATTTTGAAATTGTTGAATTCTCTTAGGCCTATCATGATTAATCAAGAAGTCGACTAATCATCAGAAAAAGCCCACAAGTGACTACAATTTCAAATTCGACGATTTCGGGTTTTCATCACTCATTTACTGCTAATTATTGGTTATTATCCTCCCCCATCGTATTCGTAAAAAGTATCAGAGGCTGATGAATATCAGAATACATTGTAACTGATATGGGAAAGAGGTATAAAGATACAACACATGACACCAGGTCTGGCATTCTAGAAAGCACTGGAGCATTGGAGTATCATTTAAAACCTTCACAATTCCTTTTCGAGGCCTTATTCATATCATTAGCTACACCCAATAACAAACACAGTGGGCCACGACTTGCTATTCAGTACAATGGGAATTGCCAAGAGCGTTCCCTAGCCAAATCAGCCCCCATTGTTTTGATCCGAACTGTCCCTGCTATTTGACCCAAACCAACCTTCAGCGGCCAGGCCATAAGGCTGTCGAACGATTTCAGCCTGTCCTTATCTGAGTCAAACCGTACCCTGAGTATTCTGACCGACAACCCCCCCCACACCCCCCCCCCCCCCCCCCCCCACAAAGATTTTGAAATCACGACTGAGTGGTCACAACTTGGATTTTTGTGGAAAATGGGCAGGGAGAGGGAGGGGGGATTTCTTGTTTGGGCAAATGGCACGCATGTTTGTATTCTCTTAAAGGTTAAATAAACAATATTTTTTTAATGTTGATTGAAAAATGACCCCCCCCCCCCCCATATGCCATATGCCTACATGACTTTAAAGACCCCCCTGCCCCTCCCCAATTTCGATCTCCGGGCCTACTGCTTGTATTTCCAGGTTCTCTGTTCATAAGAGTACTGTCCGACACTTTTGGGATCAATTTTTCTGAAGCTAAGCAAGTGTTCGTAATTCTGATTTGTTTCACTTGTCTCAGTTTGCTCTTCATCTTTTCTGAGGGAGCGCGGTGGCTCAGTAGGTAGAGGTGCAGGCTGCAAGCCGAGAGGTCCTCGGTTCGAATCCCACCTGTGGCAACCGCGTTGTGTCCTTGGGCAAGACACTTCATCTCCATTGCCCGCGTGGGGGCACGATGACGCCCTGTACTAAGGCGTACTGCACGTCGATGGTACGCATGTCTTCAACCAATCTAACCCTGCCTGTGCTGCAGTGCGGAGTTACGCTGTTGGAGAGCTGGCAGCTGCTCGGTGGTTCTCTCCGGGTACTCCGGCTTCCTCCACCCGTAAAACTGTCACGGTCATGATTAGCCATTGTGCATAAATATGTGACCTTAAACATCAATAAATAAATAAATAAATCTTTTCCGAACAGTCTTGTACTCTTGTTCTCACCATGAGCTAAGCGTATCTTGTAAAATTATCAGTAAACAACAGGGATGAGAACGCCAAGCAACAAAATTCACTGAAATTTGTAAAAATTCCCTTATTTTCAAAATAAATTTGTGAAAATCAGGGATTTTTCTTTAAATCTAAGAACACAGAATGAACCTGTTGATTTAGAAATATTTAATTTCTAGAAATTTCAGCATTTGAGGCATGAATTCCCATCCCTGTAGACAAATAAAGAAGCAGGAAAAAAATGAGTTATTTTTTATTTTTATTTTTTTATCCCAAACTGATTTTTCTCTGGATCAGGTCTTTTCAATAACTCATCATTAATCCTTAATCACGATGATAAAAGAACATAAATATAAATTTGACACCTTATTGTTGTTAAACAAGTGTTTGACCAACAAGGTGGTATTAGTCCCCTACGGTGCTTTTGTGACATAAGGTGTTTTTGTCACAGAAGACACTAGAGTATATAAGCATCTTGGATTTTTGAAAAAAAAATATTGAGCGTGCATAATCCCCTCACAACCCTTTATCCATGTACCAAATATGAAAGGTGTAGCTTGAAGCATGTTAGAGGGAGAGGTGGTAACATAAAAACAGACAGATGTTAGATTTTGAAACAAAAAATACTGAGCGTGCATAATCCCCTCACAACCCCTTTATCCATGTACCATATATGGAAAGTGTAGCTTGAACCATGTTGGAGGGAGCAGTGGTAACATAAAATAGAGAAAAAAGCTTAAAAAACACAACAGAAATGGTTGCCATGGCGTCATCTTGAATTTTGAAAAAAAAATATTGAACGTGCAACATCCCATTACAACCCTCTATCCATGTGCCAGATATAAAAAGTGTAGCTTGAACCATGTTGGAGTGAGGGGTGGTAACATAAAATAGAGAAAAAAGCTTAAAAAAACACAACAAAAATGGCCGCCATGCCACCATCTGGGATTTTGAAGAAAAAATATTGAACGTGCATCATCCCCTCCCAACCCTCTATCCATGTGCCAAATATGCAAAGTGTAGCTTGAACCATGTTGGTGGGAGGAGTGGTAACATGAAAATAGAAAAAAAAAATAGGCCGATGAAATCGTCAGATGTGTACCCATACGCGCAACTAGTAGAAAGCTGTATGACGGAGGGTCACCACGGATGCCGAAATTATGTACACCATACAAGTTATGGGTACATATAGAAATGGATTGGAGGAGTGTCTAATTTGATGGATAAAGGGTTAATATCTCCGCATCAAATTATCAGATTTACATAAAAAACTATACAGCACAGCACATCAGTAACCTGAATAAATATATAAAGTAACATGACAATCAGATTGATATTTTTTGAGTTCTCTCATGCCAAAGGGATTGGAGGAATTTTCAATTTGAAGGATAAAGGGTTAATATCTCAGGATCAAAATAACAGATTTACACCAAAAACTATACAGCTCGGTACATTAGTAACCTGAACACAAATATAAAGTAACTTGACAATCCAAGCAATATTATTCAAGTTATCGAATGCCAAAGGGATTGGAGGAATTTTCAATTTGAAGGATAAAGGGTTAATATCTCAGGATCAAAATAACAGATTTACACCAAAAACTATACAGCGGCACATCAGTACCAGTAACCTGAACACAAAAATAAAGTAACTTGACAATCCAAGCAATATTTTTCAAGTTATCAAATGCCAAAGGGATTGGAGGAATTTTCAATTTGAAGGATAAAGGGTTAATATCTCCAGATCAAATTATCAGATTTACACCAAAAACTATACAGCTCAGCACATCAGTAACCTGAACACAATTATAAAGAAACTTGACAATCCAAGCAATATTTTTCAAGTTATCAAATGCCAAAGGGATTGGAGGAATTTTCAATTTGAAGGATAAAGGGTTAATATCTCAGGATCAAAATAACAGATTTACACCAAAAACTATACAGCTCGGTACAACACCAAAAACTATACAGCTCGGTACATTAGTAACCTGAACACAAATATAAAGTAACTTGACAATCCAAGCAATATTATTCAAGTTATCGAATGCCAAAGGGATTGGAGGAATTTTCAATTTGAAGGATAAAGGGTTAATATCTCAGGATCAAAATAAGAGATTTACACCAAAAACTATACAGCGGCACATCAGTAACCTGAACACAAATATAAAGTAACTTGACAATCCAAGCAATATTTTTCAAGTTATCGAATGCCAAAGGGATTGGAGGAATTTTCAATTTGAAGGATAAAGGGGGTTAATATCTCCGGATCAAATTATCAGATTTATACCAAAAACTATACAGCTCAGCACATCAGTAACCTGAACACAATTATAAAGTAACTTGACAATCCAAGCAATATTTTTCAAGTTATCAAATGCCAAAGGGATTGGAGGAATTTTCAATTTGAAGGATAAAGGGTTAATATTTCAGGATCAAAATAACAGATTTACACCAAAAACTATACAGTTCGGTACATTAGTAACCTGAACACAAATATAAAGTAACTTGACAATCCAAGCAATATTATTCAAGTTATCGAATGCCAAAGGGATTGGAGGAATTTTCAATTTGAAGGATAAAGGGTTAATATCTCAGGATCAAAATAACAGATTTACACCAAAAACTATACAGCGGCACATCAGTACCAGTAACCTGAACACAAATATAAAGTAACTTGACAATCCAAGCAATATTTTTCAAGTTATCAAATGCCAAAGGGATTGGAGGAATTTTCAATTTGAAGGATAAAGGGTTAATATCTCGGGATCAAATCATCAGATTTACACCAAAAACTATACAGCTCAGCAAATCAGTAACCTGAACACAAATATAAAGTAACTAGACAATCCAAGCAATATTTTTCAAGTTATCGAATGCCAAAGGGATTAGAGGAATTTTCAATTTGAAGGATAAAGGGTTAATATCTCAGGATCAAATTATCCGATTTACCCCAAAAACTATACAGCTCGGCAAATCAGTAACCTGAACACAAATATAAAGTAACTTGACAATCCAAGCAATATTTTTCAAGTTATCGAATGCCAAAGAAATGGATACGGATGCCGGCCAGACAAATGGATGGACGGACAGATGGATGGACGGACAGATGGATGGACAAACGACGGATGGTCACCCCGCATGCCAGCATTACTTGTACCATACATAGTATGGGTACACATAAAAAGCTTAAAAAACACAACAAAAATGGCCGCAATTCCGCCATTTGGATTTTGAAAAAAAAATTTTGAGTGTTCATCATCCCCTCAGAACCATTTATCCATGTACCAAATATGAAAGGTGTAGCTTAAAGCATGTTGGAGGGAGAGGTGGTAACATAAAAAACAGACAGACAGATGGACAGACAGAGACGGATGGACAGACAGATGCCAAGACAGACGGACGGACAGACGGACGGAGTGCAATCCTATAGTCCCCTTACGATTCCTGTAGGGGACTAATAACCTAATTTCCTAATTGAAGTCATAAAAAGGGAGCTTAGTATATTGACAGGACTGTTTTCAAAGCTTATTCACACCTTCTACTGTTCAAAAAATGCACAAATGGTGATTGCCAACATCACTGATTGCTACCTGAAAACGGCCGCAAATAGAGAAAAATATTCTCTGTTCAGGCAGGATGAGTCTACATTTTCCACTCCCAGTATGTTTACATCGAGAAGGATAGCGATCATCAAACCATATTTATTGGTGCTTTACACCACATATGTGGCCGTCGCCACATTATACCCCAAGCTTCTGATGTAATAATAATAATAATATATATTTTTTTTAGCGCCTATCCTAATAAAAGCCCTAAGCGCTTTACAAAAGAAATCACAAATAAGATAGATAAAATCAATAAAGTCACCCGGTTTGTGTGTCAGCGAAGGGATAGCCTGGGAAGTTCCTCTGGTATAAGTAGGTTTTTAGTCCCTTTTTAAAACATTCAAGAGATCGTGCATTTCGTAAGGTTTTGGGTAATGAGTTCCACACATGGGGCGCGCTGATCCTGAAAGCCCTGTCACCTACAGTCTTCAAGCGAACTGAGTTAAAAGCCCTTCGTCGCTGGATCGCAATGATCGCTGCAGCTTGTATGGTATGAGGAGTTCGCTAAGGTAGCCTGGGAAGTCAGCCGAATTTCTCTGGTAGGTGAGTATTGCTAGTTTATATGTTATGCGGTCTTTAACTGGGATGTAGTGCAGCCTGGCAAGGGCGGGTGAGATGTGTTCCCTTTTCTTCGTCCGTAGAGCAATCCTAGCAGCAACGCTGATCAGCCTCTGTAAACACATTCAGACCGACTGTCCCAGCAATGGCAATGCTTAGACACAAAATAGCCATAGCCATTTTTTGTTAACCGTTTACCTTACGCATCTGCCATATCTGCGCCTGTGATATACAAAATTTTCTATACATATTTTACGTTTTTCATTTTTCTACTCCAAAACATACCTCATGACCTATTAATGGAACAAACTTGATGATCTTGTTCCAATAAGAAGTAATAAGCCATGGTTAGAAGTAAATAAAAAATGAAAAAATCTGAGGTTTCAGAAAAATAATTTGTACTGTTGGCTTCAACTTGTGTAAGGTAAAGGATTAAAGATGCACTACATAAAGCAATGTTGGGCTATATGAGACAATTTTCTTTTTTGCATGTAATAACTCCCAATCCTTCAAAATGCATTTTGAGAATAATTGCCTAAGTGACAATTGTGTGTGTGTGTGTGTGTGTGTGTGTGTGTGTGTGTGTGTGTGTGTGTGTGTGTGTGTTGGGGGTGGGGGTGGGGGTGTGTGTGTTGGGGTGGGGGTGGGGTGGGGGTGGGGTGGGGGAGGGGGAGGGGGTGGAAGGGGGGGCAGTTGTGGAACCTATATTGAAACCTGGCCTGTATTACTAGCTGGAAAATACACATATCAACTTTGGTTGAAATCAAATAATCCAAACTGGAGTTATCAGCCGGAAAAAAAAATTGTTTACAGACAGATGGATGGACCGACAGATGGACGGACGAAAGTCATGACCATAGCCCTGACTATAAACAGTCAGGCTAAAAATGCATTTTGTACCCAAGAAAAAATATTGCATGAATGGCCCTGGGTGGGGAGGAGGTGGGGTGGGGGATGAGGGGTGAGGGAGAGTGGGGGTGTTAGGGGAATCCATTTTTTTTTCCACATGTGGTCAGTCTAAATCCTTCAGAATGCATTTTGAGCAGAGAAAAAAAAATTACCTAACTGGCACCATGGAGTGGGGGTGGGGGTGGGTGGTGGTGTTTGTCTGGGTTTTTAAGCACATATGTAAGTTTAAAAAAAGGTTCCACATGTAGTGACTGTAAATAGTTCAAAATGCATATTGGAGAAAAGAAGAAAAAAAAAGCCTAATGGGTGGGGGAGGATAGGGGGGGGGGGGGTAGGGGGAGGGGGTATTTGTCGGGGTTTTTAACCACAAACTTGGAGTCATCCTACCAAGCTACAATGAAATCCCTTCAAAATTGTGGCCTGTGGAATATTCTAAAGGTTTTCAGGCTTCGGGCCTCTGTTGCCATCACAGTTGCTGAAAAGGGGACGTTCTCATCTAGAAATTATATGAAGTCAATCTATCAAGTTACAATGAAATCCCTCCATAAATATGACGTGTAGACTGTGCTAAAGGTTTTCGGGCTTTGGGCTCAGGTAGCCATCATGGTTGAATTATCGCAAGCAAAAGGGGACATTCTCATCTGGGCATCATGTGGATTGATCTTACGAAGTTACCCTGAAATCCCTTCATAAATATGACCTGCAGACTGTGCTAAAGGTTTTCGGGCTTCGGGACACTGTTGCCGTCACAGTTACCCAAAAGGGGACGTTCTCATCTAGACATTATATGAAGTCAACCTATCAAGTTACAATGAAATCCCTCCATAAGAAGAGTTAATCTGTCGCCGTACCTCTGAAGAATGTCGTCCAAGTAGGCCGACGTTACCGCAGACGAATGAGCTCGGAAATGAGTCATTACCGAGTTCATTATTCGAGTGAAGGCCCAGGGCGCTAGATTCAGTCCGAAGCACATTGCTCAGAACTGATAAATGACTCCTAGGACCTTGAAGCAAAGGTACTTTCTGAACGTCGTATGTACCATGACGTGAAAGTACGCATCGTTGAGATCTATGCTCGCAGCATAATCATCCACTCGAATGCTCGCTCTCACCGATCGAATGGTCTCCATATAAAATTTCGGAGCCACGATCAGCTTGTTTATCCAGCTTAGATCTATAACTGGACAGTCGTCTGGTTTTGGTACCAGGAACAGGCGACTGTAAAAACCGGGAGATTCCTGGTTTTCTATGACCTCCATTGCATTCTTCTCCAGAAGAGATTGCACCTCTGATTGAAGCGAATCTCTCTTCTGAAGGTTGGACGGAAGCTGAGTCCAACGTGGACTTCGTGTTAACAGAGGTTTTTCTCTGAAGGACAGTTTTAGACCTTCCAAAATAACCTCCTGTACCCATCGGTCGTCCGTAATTGACAACCAATTGGTTAAGAATCTTGACAGCCTTCCGCCCACTGGAGCCCAAAAGAGGTTCTGACCTTCACCTCCTGGACCTGCGAGGCTGGCGGGAGGAGAAACTACGTCCTCCCCAACCCGCACCTCGACCAGTCGACCTAGGGGCATCTGACCAGTTGTCTCGGTCAGCATTACGTCCCCTACCTGAGTCGCTACTCTGACGGTCTCTGGAGTAAGAGCTAGAGGATTTTTTAGATCCTCTATAGGAGCTTCCCTTGGACGTACTCGCCCCAGAAATTCCTGACTTACTCCTCTCTGCTGAGTCTGGTTTCTTAGAAACAGACTTGAAGAGCAGAGAATCTGAAGCTTTCTTGGTAATCTGATCATAGATTAATAAAAGCTTACCATCAAAGAGAAGTTCTCCTGAAACTGGAGCGACTCGAAGAGAGTTTTTCACCTTAGAATCCACCCTAGTGGATGAAGCCAGGGCAGCATCACGTCTGACTAACTCCAAATTTGCCACTGAAAGGGCGGAGTTATACGTGGAAAATGCGATTGCCCCAGAAAGAACTCTCAAGGAAGTTTGAACATCCTGGAATTCTTTACCATTGAGACATTGCGCTAACGCTCTGGTAAGGTGATCTGCGTATGATAAAGCATCTAAACTGGCTCTGTTAGACGAGATTGTCGTCTCCAACGTACTGGAGAGAATTGACATAGACGCCTGCAAAGACAATTCCAAGTCTTCGGCCTGGTCGTCTAAATGCAGAGGAACTCTCGGAATGCCCTTTCCTGCCATTTCAAATTTATTCCTACTGTTGATGAACAGCAGATGTAGAGCATGTTGCGATAAGAAACTGGTTCTGCCAGTCTTAGAGGCTAACCTAAAAGTTAAAAAATTTATAGTAATTTATATATTTTTTATACTTACCAATGACCCAGACTTAGCTGGTGCTAACTCTAACAAAACCAGGGCCAAACACAAATTTTGCCCCCCAATCCCCAAAATTTGCATCCAAAACAAAAAGAAATCATGTCCTAAAGGACCTCCATACTACGCCTCTACTGCGCATGCGCAGTGACGCAGACGTCCCGAAATTGGCGCCAATTATCATTCTTACTGGCAGTGCCTGGTCAGCGCTATGTACTCAGCGGGGAGGCAAGAGTTCCCAACTCCAGGGAGGGCCATCCCCGTCTGGGTCATTGGTAAGTATAAAAAATATGTAAATTACTATAAATTTTTTAACATTTTTATACTGTACCAATGACCCAGACTTAGCTGAATAGTAAACAGGCTGGAGGGCCTAGGACATAGAGGAAAATCCAATAAGCTCAACTATATAGTAAAGAGGTAACCCCTTAAGGAGAAAAGGAGTATTAGGCTTTACATGTATCTTTCTTATTTAATATTAAATTAGAAAGATACACTACCCTTAATAATTGAGCACAATAACATTCATGTTCTCTATTAACATCCAGTATAACCCTTATACTAATTATTTTTAAAGCAAGCCAATAAATAAAGTAGTCCAGAGAATTGAGACTCTTTATAGTCATTTAAAAGTGTCCGAGTATTGTATATTAAAGCCCGTTTGACACTTGACATATACAAATGCTTCACACCGAGCTACACTTTAAAAATAAGACATGAATGAATTTAAACATTAATATTACACTTTAAAACCATCCCGGAAGCGACTCAGAAATACTGACTTGGAGGAGGCATTCCCTTGCTTTTCACTATAAAGCAGGTGACCTAAGGGAACACCCCCCCCCCCCCCCTTCCCCTTGCCCTGGGTCAAATAGCCCAGAGCGAAGAGGGCAGCCGGACGGAGTCACTGCCGGAACAGAAAGCCTGCATAACTATAGTTGCAACTGTTTAGTGGACGACATTCTGAGCAACAGATAACGGACCTAAACAAAGCAGGTCTCCAGAAATGGACTCAATATTTCTGAGATAAAAATTCGTAAATGTGGATGGCTGAGACCAATAAGCAGCCTTCATTAAATCTGTAATAGCAACACTATTAGCATAAGCCCAGGAAGTAGAAAGAGCTCTTACTTCATGAGCAGAAATCTTAAGCACAGATTGCTGAGAAGAAGATAAATCTTCATAAGCAGTACGGATAGTTAACTGAATCCATCTAGCAATAGAATGGACTGAAATGTCCTTTCTATTAGGCATCAAAGACAGAAAGAAACGTTTCCGTCCCTTTCTGATAAACTGAGATCTCTGTTTATAGATACGTAGTGCTCTAACAGGACAGAGTAAAGGCCTACGCCCGTCTGAAGACGGAAGAGCCTTAATAACAATAGGTTCCGGATATTTATTAGGAGCCTGATTCTTAGCTAAAAAACCCACATTAGTAGTGAAGGTGATAGTGTTCCCAACACTACGATAATGAGACTCATCCACCGATAGTGCATGAAGCTCACTGACTCTTCTGGCAGAAGAGAAAGCTAAGAGAAAAGCTGTCTTATAAGATAAGAATTTGAAATCTACTGTCCCAAGAGGTTCAAATGGCTTTTCCTTCAATTTAAGGAGAACCCAAGCTAAATTCCACTTAGGAATTAATCTAAGAGTTCTGGGTCTATTTATCGAAAAGTTTCTAACCAACTTCGATAAAGAGACATTAGATCCAATTTGTAAACTATCATGACGTGCATAGGTATCAGATAACATAGATCTATAACCCTTTATAGTAACAGGCTGCAGTTTGATTTCGTCAAACAAGTATACTAGAAAGTTTGCAATGTCTGGTATAGAGGGATCGAATATATCTACAGAATGATCCCTACACCAACGACGAAAAACCTTCCACTTAGCCACATAGTTTAGCGAAGAGGAGGTCCTCCTACAGTTAGAAATCGCGTCCACTGCTCGTCCTGTAAAGTGCTTGCCATGCAAGAAGGACTGCACAACGGAAAAACGTGAAGGTTGAGACCTTGCGGGTTGTGATGGAGTTGGCGCGATTTCCCCTGCGAAAGAAGATCCTCCCGTGGAGGAAGCTTCCGCGGTAGGTCCCACAACAGACACCTGAGTAGATTTATCCACGGTCTCTGTGGCGACAGAGATGCTACCAACAGAATCTTGCATTGAGATTGTTTTATCTTTAGCAATACTTGTTGAATTAACGGCGCTGGAGGATACGCATATCCTATCATTCCGTCCCAAGGGATCGACAGAGCGTCTACTGCAAAAGCTCTTGGATCCGGACACAGAGACACATACGTCTGCAACTGATTGTTGAGATGTGTCGCAAATAAGTCTATCATTGGCCGTTCCCATTGGTAGCAAATCTGATTGAATACTTGTTTGTTGAGAGTCCACTCCGACGGCAACAAGCGACCCTTTCGTGAAAGGGAGTCTGCTAGTACATTCAGACGACCCGGTATGTGACGGACCGAAAGAAGAACGTGATGTTCTAACGCAAACAGAAGGATTCTTTCCGTTAGATTGAACAACGGAGCTGAATGAGTGCCTCCCTGATTCCGTATATACGCCACTACTGTCGTATTGTCGGATAGGATTTGGACATGAGCATCGTGAATAATGTCCATCCAGTGACGTAATGCAAGCCAAATTGACATCATTTCCTTGATGTTTATGTGCTTGCACAGGAATTGCGGATCCCAAAGACCCTGGCATCTCGAATCCGTTGGGATTAATGATGCACCCCAACCTGTTTGACTGGCATCCGTCATAACGGTAAAACTCGGATCCGGCAACTGCAGCGGAACTCCTTGAGTTAACCACTGAATGTTTGCCCAAGTCTGTATCTCTTGTTTCACTTGATCTGACAAGAGAACGTCTACATCGAGAGAATGAATTTTCACACTCCAATTCTGAGTCAGGAAAATTTGAAGAGGACGTGTGCGTAACCGCCCCATCGGAATGAGATCCGCGGCGGCTCCGCACAGACCTATCAGTCTCATAAATTCTCTCGCCGTGACTTTGTCTGCGTGCAGACAATAGCGAGCGTAACAACTGACTAATTTCGCTCTGGTTAACGGCAGACGAACGAGATTGTTGTGCGTCTCGAAGCTCATTCCCAGATGAGTGAATGACTTGGACGGCACCAGATCCGACTTCTCCTCGTTTACTATAAAACCGAGACGTCGGAGCAATAGAAGAAGATTCTGAACATCGTTCTGAAGCGTTAACTCGTTGCCGTACCTCTGAAGAATGTCGTCCAGGTAGGCCGACGTTACCGCAGACGAATGAGCTCGGAAGTAGATCATTACCGAGTTCATTACCCGAGTGAAAGCCCAGGGTGCTAGATTCAATCCGAAGCACATCGCCCGGAATTGATACACCACTCCTAGGACTGCGAAGCGTAGATACTTTCGGAATGTCGGATGTACCATGACGTGAAAGTACGCATCTTTGAGATCTATGCTCGTTGCATAATCGTTCACCCGAATACTCGCTCTGACCGATCGAATCGTCTCCATATAAAACTTCGGAGCGACGATCAGCTTGTTTATCCAGCTCAAATCTATGACTGGACGGAACGAGCCGTCTGGTTTCGGAACCAGAAACAGATGGCTGTAGAATCCCGGAGATTCCTGGTTTTCTACGACCTCTACCGCGTTCTTCATTAAAAGAGACTGCACCTCCGATAACAGAGCGTCTCTTTTCTGTGGATTTGACGGAAGATGAGTCCACTTTGGACTTCGAGTTAATGGAGGCTTTCGTTTGAAGGATATCTTTAGACCTTCCAAAGTCACTCCTCTCACCCAAGGGTCGTCCGTAATCGACGCCCACTCTTGTGAAAAGCTCGACAACCTTCCGCCAACCGGAACGCGATAGAGGTTTAAGCCATCACCTCCTGGACCTGCGAGGCCTGCGGTAGGAGAAACCACGTCTTCCACGACCCGCACCTCGCCTCGTCGACCTCGGGGCGTCCGACCGATTGTCCCGGCCTGAAGGACGTCCCGAACGAGAGTCGCTATCCTGATGGTCTCTCGAATAAGACCAAGAGGACGCACCGGAACCTCTATAGGAACCTCTCTTGGGCGCATTAGACCCAGAAGTGCCTGTCTTATTCGTGTCTGCTGTATCCAACTTCTTAGGAGCAGATCTGAACAACAGAGAATCATTAGCTTTCTTTTTAATTTTATCATAAATAGAGGAAAGCTTGCCGTCAAAGAGAAGTTCTCCTGAGACCGAAGCGACTCTAAGAGAGTTCTTCACCTTAGAATCCACTAGTGTGGATGTAGCTAGGGCTGCGTCACGTCTAACCAACTCCAGATTTGCCACTGAAAGGGCGGAGTTACACGTGGAATAAGCTACTGCCCTTGAAAGAAGTCTTAAAGAGGATTGTATATCCTGAAACTCTTTCCCCTGAAGGCGCAGTGATAACGCGTTAGTAAGGTGATCTGCGTAAGATAAGGCATCTAAATTGGCTCTGTTAGACGCAATAGCTGTTTCCAACACCGCGGTTGGAATAGAAGCTGGCAACGGTAATGATAGCTCTAAGTCTTCCGCCTCGTCGTCCATACGCAGAGGAACTCTCGGTATACCCTGTCCTGCCGTATCGAATTTATTCCTTGCATTAATGAAAGGCAGGTTGAGAGTATTAGCGGACAAGAAACCTGCTTTCCCCGTCCTGGAAGCAAGTTTAAATATAGCGTCGTTCAATAATTCAAATGTTCTTGCAACATTAATGGACTGCGACGGAAACTCGGGAGCGATGTCCCTGAACCGCTCAAAAAATTCAGAGTCCAATGACGCTATAATTCTTTTGTCCGGAAGCGCAGCAGTCTGGCCCAACGGAACAACTTGAGGGAGAAAGTGCCGGATGAAGTCCACGCCAGCTTTATGTTGTTCCGAAAGGGATAGCTCCAAGTCATCCGTATCCCTTTCACCATCCGGTCGGACCTCATGATGTTCCCGGTCGTCCGCCCCCGATGCTTCGGCGGAGCGTACCGACCCAGCGCCGTCGGATAATTCTCGATCCGACACCGTTTCTGTCGGCTGCTGGGATGCTGCGATAAGCTGTGCTATCTGCACAAGAATGTCCGGCGTCGAGACCTGCGGAGGCACAGTCTTTCGCTGCTTCGCCGAGGGCAGCTCCGCATCAGATGGCTCCCGCATACTTTTCCTATGCGAACGTCCAGAGTCCATCGGTCTCGAATCCCTGGCTGCCGGATGGTGTGACCTGGTCGCCGAAGAATCCTTCATCGGCGAAGCTGGTAATATATCGGCGGTCACGCAGCCAAGGTGCGGTCGTGTGCGCGGACGAGAAGAGGAAGCCTTAACAGTCTTATACAACGGAGCGTCCCGAGCGACGGACGTATGCTCCGCTAAAGACACATTTTGTACCACAACATCTGGTCCCAGATGTTGTTGTACGAGAGAGGGGCCTCTCTCGCTCGCGGCCCGACTGGACCTGGACGAGCTAGGAACCGGACTCAAAGGCTTCCTCCGTTCTCGCTTACTATCTGCCGTCACTGGGTGTGCATCTATTATGTTTATAGTGCTCGCATCACCCAAAATTTCCTCTTGGACCGCATCGGACGAACCCGGCTGCCGAACCATTCGGTGAATGGACGCTACACCGGGCGAGCTAGCGGACGACATTTGTCTAATCTCCATGAGCACTTTTGCCGCTAGCTCTGAATTCATTTGTGACGACGGACGCACACTTGAAGAAGATAACATGGAAACATCACCCTGTTCTGGTTCCTCTGAAATAGAAACTGAGAGAGTAGAGTGACCTTGCGGAGAAAGAGCCGGAATCGCTCTTTCTCCAGAAACAACATATCGTGGCACACGTTTCCAATGTTTCTCATCCCAATGTTCACATATAGGACAGGGATTAATGCGAGAACACTGACTACAATTAATACAATGATCATGAAAGTCAGAGGAAGATTTCTTCCTATTACAATTTAAACAATGTCCCTTCATTGTGAAAGAACAACAATAAGTCCTAGTTACTCGCAAAAACCCCTGACACAAAGATACATAATAACATGATCCATTAATAAATGAAAAAACAATTGCAAAACAAAATAATTTTGAAAAAATATTTTTTCAGCGAAGCCCAAGTTGCTGAAAAGTAACATTGAGCCCCGATGGATCCGATGGCAAAGTGTGGTCAAAAATTTTAAATTTATATTAAATAATTAATGAGACACTTTCGGATAATATAAATGTATCTTATAGAGAGATAAACTACAGCAAAGGCAAACAGCCCCCCTCAAAAAAGGATGTTGCCAATGAAAACAAACAGTGTAAAAACACCAGAAAACATGACTCCAGGCACTGAAAAAACTGGCCCGGAATCAGTCATCAATTACACTCTATCTGATGCAAAACAGAGACTCCCAGGGGAGAATCTGTAGAACATCAGATGGAAGATGCAGAACACAAACGTTATACACCCATGGGTGAAAACGTAACTATGGGGAAAATAACAGAAAACATTCTGTAACCAAGCAACTCTCCCAGGAAATTTTAGAAATGAAATTTCTCAAAAATATGCCAAAAGCATGGGAGAATTGCAAGGGGGGACTTTAGAAGGCTAGGGGAGAGGAAACACTGAATAAGCAGTGCAACAATTAGCAAGAATGACAACAAGAGGCCCATGCCTCGAAAATAGGCAACTTAACATAATTTCATCAAAAATTTTAAGTACAGCCCTGATTATTTTTTGTCACTTCTTTTTCCTCTCCTCCTTCTATCCTCCTTAGAATCACATTTTCTCCAGAAATTATGTGTCTGGCATCCTTTAAACTGAGATTTACAAGCACAAAGATCAGTGAGATGTTGACTGATGAAGGGCCAAACAGAGAATGATAATTGGCGCCAATTTCGGGACGTCTGCGTCACTGCGCATGCGCAGTAGAGGCGTAGTATGGAGGTCCTTTAGGACATGATTTCTTTTTGTTTTGGATGCAAATTTTGGGGATTGGGGGGCAAAATTTGTGTTTGGCCCTGGTTTTGTTAGAGTTAGCACCAGCTAAGTCTGGGTCATTGGTACAGTATAAAAATATAGCGTCATTCAGCAATTCAAAAGTCCGTGAGACATTGCTTGACTGGACCGGAAACTCAGGAACAACATCCTTAGTCCGGCCAAAAAAGTCAGTATCCAGTGATGCTATCAGTCTCTTATCTGATATCGCAACTCTCTGGTCCGATAGAATAACCTCTGAAACGTGTTGACTGATAAAATCTACCGCCACCTTATTATGTTGTTCCAGAAGGGAAAAATCCAGCTCCGCAGATTCCCTTTCACCATCCGACTGGGCAGATGCGAATCTCGGTCATCCCTGTCTGACTCTGCAGAGGAACGTACCAACCCAGCTTCCTCAGACAGTTCCTGATCTGAAACCGTTTCCGAAGGTTGCTGGGATGCTGCGATGAGTTGCGATATCTGTGATAGCAAGTCCGTCATGGAGGCCTGTGGAGCTGCGGTCTTACGTTGTTTAGCCGCTGGAAGCTCCTGGGATGGTACCTCTTGCAAAATCCTTTTATGCGTACGTCCCGACTGGTGAGGCCTCGTGTCCTTGGCTACCGGATGGAGTGACCTAGACGACATGGAATCCTTTGTCGGTGAAGCAGGCTGGATATGTGAGGTCACAAAGCCAAGGTGTGGTCGTGTGTACTGGCGTGTGGAAGAGGAAGCCAATAGACTAGCCGACCCTGGCTGTCTATGCGACGGAGCGTCCCGAGCAGGAGGAGTGGACGTATGCTCCGGCTGACGAACGTTATGCACAACAACATCTGGCCCCAGATGTTGTAAGAGAGAGGGGGCCTCTCTCGCTCGCGGTCTGGGTAGACCTGAACGAGCTACCTACCAGGCTGACCGGCTTCCTCTGATCCATCCTCCGATCCGTCGTCGCAGGGTGTGCGTGATCCAAGATTATAGTGCTTGCAACACCCTTTCTCCTCTCCTGGACCGCAACGGATGTACCCGTCATCAAATCACCCACATTACGAGTGATAGATCTGCCAGTCGGGCTAGCTGGCGACAAGGTCATTAATCCTACTAAGGATCTAGGCACTTGTCTGATTTCCTTGAGCACTTTTGCTGCTTGCTCTTCATTGATTTGCAACGACGGCAGCACACTTCCGGAAGACATCACGGAAGCATCACCCTTTTCTTGTTCCTCTGAAAAAGAGACTGAAAAATTAGAGTGACCCTCTGGTGAGAGGACTGGCATAGACCTCTCACCACTAACAATATAACGTGACACACGTCTCCAACGTTTGTCATCCCAACTGGCACAAACTGAACAAGAATTAGTGCGAGTACAGTGACTACAGCAAATACAATGAGCATGAGAATCGGAGGAAGACTTCATCGATTTGCAATTTGAACAATATTCTTTCATAATTAAAAAATATTATACAGCCGTAGTACTTGCACTAACCCTTGAAAATACAAAGATACATAATAATAATACAATCCATAACAAAATGTCGAAAAATAATTCAAAGGAAAATTTTCGAAAAAATTCTGACATGAGTCCAAGTTCCTAAAGGGAACGATGAGCCCAAATGGATCCCAAAAAAGCCTAAATGTGGACAAAAATTTTAAAACATTTCTAAAAATTAATGTTACACTTACGGACAATATTAATGTATCTGACTATATAATAAACCTTACAGAAGACAAGGAATCACTAACAGAAAGTAACCGTTTTCAACGTAAACAAAAGTCAATAAAAACCGGAAACAAGACTCCAGGCACTGAAAAACATGGCCCGAAATCAGTAACCAATTTAAAACACTATCCAGTGTAAAACAGAATCTTCAACAGAAGAAGCTGCAATACGGCAGATGGTAGATGCATGACCAAAACGCCTAAACACCCCAAGGGTGAGGACGTAACCATGGAGATAACAGAATAAACATTCTGTAACTATGCTAAAACTCTCAAGAAATTTTAATAAAAAAATTTCAAAAATTATACCAAAAGCATGGGAGATTAGTAAGGGGGGTTTCAAGGAAAGGGAGAGATGAAACACTGAACAAACAGTGGAGATTTCATGGCAAGAATGAAAACATCAGGCCCATGCCCCGAAATTAGGGAACATGAAATAATTTTACATAAAAATTATAAGTTACAGCCCTGAACACATCCTTCCACTGTTCCTTCCTCTCATCCTCTTATTTCATCCTTGGATCCACCATTTCCATCATGATTTTGTGTCTGGCATCATTTTAACTGAGATTATAAGCACAGATATCAGTGAGATGTTAGTGATAGAAGGGCCAAACAAAGAATGAGGATTTGGCGTCAATTTCGGTACTTCCTTGACACTGTGCATGCGCAGTGGACAAAAGTATGGAGGACCATATAGGACATTGGATTTTTTGATTTGGATGCAAATTTTGGGGATTGGGGGAGCAAAATTTGTGTTCGGCCCTGAATAATTTAGAGTTAGCACCAGCTATGTCTGGGTCATTGGTACAGTATAAAAATACGAAAATCACGCAATACACATTTTTAAATACTTCTTGTATCGTCGCGAAATGAATTGATAAAAGGGGGAAAATACATGAATGAACATTATCTCCTCTTCTGAGTATCTGCATTCTAATATTCAATTGCCACCTTATATCAGTAGGAGGTGAGACTTAATTACTGTTGATTGCCTGTTACAAGTACTGAATATCCATCAGCCGTCACGCGTTACTATTCTCCAGAAATCGCGATACACTACCTTGCATCAGATGCGATTCTCTGGTGATTTGCTGTGCTAACCTAACACGCTATTATTTCAAATTAGTGCAGAATATGGGACAGGACTTCTAGTTTTAACTGTAAGGTCACATATTTATATTTCTGCACAGTGGCTAATCGTGACCACAACATAGATATAAAGTTGAGGCCAGCCAATCATTCATACCCATAGTGCCCATTTAAGAGAAAGTTGATCACAGGCATTGGTTACCCAGTCCAATTTTACCAGAAAAACAGAGCTTGTTTACTACAGTAAACAAACACTTCTTCACTTCCCAGGGTTGCCATGAGCAGGGACCAGCCGTGAGGGCGACTAGGGCGATTAAGTCGCCATTCTAAGCCCAAAGTCGCCTAGAAAAATAGTCGGGGCGATTACAAATCGCCCTCTAAAAATTGGCCAAAATGAGAAAAGGCTGAACTGAGTGATGCGAGGTTTACATGAAAACGAGTATTTTCAAAAATCGAATGTGCTCGAGTGTGATAAATGGGCATTTTAATTCGTCAAATAAACGTCCATTTATTTGAAATCACACGACAAGCAATTGTCCATTGTCGCTTTTGGCAGATTTTTTTTATTTCTATTTTGTTGCATTCCAGTCGGAGCTTCAAGTGTCGAAACGAAAATAGGTGACTTACACGACTCAACAAAACAACCCAGTTTGAAAGTAGGTTACGTCGCTTAGGATATCGAAAATGTATACACAACGGATGTATTTTATAACACATTATTTTCATTTCGATTTGCTGACGACTGTTAACTGTTGGGCTGTCTATTCCCAGAAAAACACGAATGGAATTGAAACACTTCTTCTTTATGAATTCCCAGAGTTAATTTTTCGCTGCACCTCCTTTAGGAGTAGTTGAATTTGAAATTTACATTGATTCTGTACATAAAATGAAACAAGTGAAATTAATGTTAGAAAGATTCAATTAAGATAAGGAACTTTTAAGATAAGGAACTTTTTCTCCTGTGATCCTCCATCAAGGCCAATGATCTTTGTTGATGAAGGTCCATGATGTATCTTCTGCTCCACTGCTCTATATTCTCTAGCACAGAATAGTTCAGATCAAGAAACACTGAGACAGAGTCAAAGGAACAGTCCAGTATGAGCTGAGTTAGAAAGGTAGGATTGTTAGTAATTGGAGTGAAGGAAGACACAGGTAGAATGCTTCTCAAGTTCTCCATGGCTGTTTCTCTAGTTCTTTTGATTTCTGGAAAGTCACAGGCTGTGAGGAAGTGCTGAATGTTCTCTTCTTCATTGTTACATAATTTGCATGTTGGACTCTCATTGTAAAATGCTGCTCTGTTGACCTGGAATGTGTACACAACTTCCAGCAGCTTCACTTTCAATGCAGCTCTCCTTATGTCTTGGCAGTTATTCCTTAGTGTAGACCATACATGGTGTGGCTGGCCAATTGTGACAGCCATTGGGTTGATAAATTTTAGAGTAGACTTGCTGGAAATTTCTTTTCTTATCTCTGAGTCCCAAAATTCATTGATGTGATGATCGATCATTTTTTTCCATCTTGCCTTTTGTGGTGGAGACTTCAGAATGTCAAAAGCTGATGGGAGACTGTATTTTGACAGAATCTTCCGAACACCTGAGAACCAACTGCCAGATTTTAAATCTTTCATTGCTAGTTGCCTCTGAGCAATGTCCCTCTCCACTGATCCTTCTTTCCTGCAAATGTTTCCAAAAAGTGATAATATTTTCTTGTGAATTTTTGCTTCTACTGGTGGTAGACCTAGGAGACCACATGCTGCTGCATTGGATGTTCGAGGCGGTAGAGACTGTAACTGCTTCAGTATGTTTCTTTGGAACAGTTCTAGTTGAGCAATGTCACAGGCCGAAGGTGGAGCAGCATCAATTCCATAGAGTACTCTTGGTAGAATAAATACCTTCCAAATGCTAGCAGAAACCTGAGGATTGAGCCCACCAGATCCATGTAGGCCCGAAAAAAAAGCTTTAATGATGTCAAGAAAGGCTTTGTACAGGACACAAGTGTGCATGTGGACGATCTTGAAAAAGGGTCCTCCTAAACATCGGAATGACAAGAAATGACGCGGAATGACACCGGAATGCCATAAAAATGATGCAGAATGACATTTCTTTTACAAAATACTCGACCCCAGAATGTATTTTGTTTATTAACTAACAAAGTACCTCCCAAGCAACCTTCTTACATCTGGTCCTGTTCACACTTTCAGACTTAAGAAATTATTAGCTTAGTAGACTTTGTTGAAAGGCAACCACAGGAGGGTGATGGGGGATTGGCACGAAGAAGAGGTGAGGGGTCATGAAGGAGAAGGTAGCATTGGGGGATTTTCAGTTAATAATTACATTGTGATTTTTTAACCTGGCACAGATGCATCATAGACAACTGGACCTGGATTATTTGAACGTTAATGGAGGACCATAAATTGAAAATATGAAGGGGCGGCGGGGGTGGTACATGAATATTCTTAATTTTCCCCACTTGCCTATGAAGTCTCCCTACATGACTCTGCAGTCTCCCTATTTTTTCTGGAGGGAGACTTGAAGTCTCCCTAAAATTCCCACCTAGGCTGGTCCCTGGCCATGAGGAAGACTAGATACTACCCTATATAAAGTTATCTATAATCTAGTTATTCAATGATGTGTTCCAGTTTCAAAATAACTGCATATTTTCTTCTTAGTAAATGACTATGTATTTTAGAACAGAGATAAAAAAGACATTTGTGGGAAGTGCAGATATTTATAATTATGTACAGCTATGTGCAGAAGTACTGCTCCTTTTATATAGCCTTAGATGCCAAAATTAATTTTTAACAAGCCAAGACCAATACCGGGTCTGGACCTGCGTCACTGCATGCAATTGATTACAGAGATGAACAGACTTCAAAGTATCGGCAAACAGGAAGTGGCTGCACGGCAGATCTGAAAATTAGATACACGATACAACTCATCATTATGAAGCAGCAGACCAAATATAAAATCATTCCCTTTCATAGAAGCCAAGAAAACTTCGATGGAAGAAGTGTTTCGGACAGACTGACGGACGGACGGAGTCGAGCGGTTACTAGACCTGCTCTGCCGCTGGCGCCGCAGGTAAAAAACCTGAGTAAATATGCAAATGAATTCAGGACCTCTCATTTCATCTGTGTAAAACAGCAGGTTCTCTCATTCCTAATACACTGTTTCATGGGTAGATTTTAACGTAAAATGTTCTTAGTAGCCTATTGATACAGGCGTTTTAGACTGAATTTAACAATCCTCACATAATCGCTTGACAATTTGACTTATGCAACAACAAAAAAAAAGAAATGATTTTTAAAAGTAAAATATTATTTTATTCACAGAGGGGGGGATACTCAAGGTCTTAGGCCTATCCTTGAGGGAGAGGCTGAGATGAAGAGAAAAGGATCAACTGTTGTACCAGAATAATCAGGGCTTTAAATTCATTTATTTCAGGCACACCATTTTGCCCTAATTTGGGCATATTAAAATAAGAAATAACAGTCTTATCCTGTTATACTTTACTGCCATGCCTTTCTTTATGTTTCCTTGGTAATCTTTTGATGGAAGTTATTCTCAAATGTAGAAGATGCACAGATAATGTATGTATATATTTTTCTTGATGTCTTCACACCTTCTCTAATTTAGGCACACCTGTAAACGGTGTGAAATTGGGGTAATCTAAAGGCCTGGAACCATAGAAAGCTGTTCTATGAGAACCATCAAATATATATATAGCTAATTGACGAGGGGGTAGGGTTGGGTCATTTGTTTCTGAGAAGCATAGGCATACAATATGCAGATACAGGAGGGGGAGGGGGGCTGCAGCTCTCCATTGCCAGAGAATTAAGGAGGGGGCAGGTCAAAGCACAGTGATGGCCAATGTAGAACACGTTACATTGGGAGTACACAAGAGGGTTTGGAAAACTGGAGGGGGAGAAATACACAAAATGAAACAAATTCTGGCAGCGAGAAATAATATGACATTTCATTATGCATTACATTTTAATGCGAGAAAAGTCAGAACCAGTGAGAAAGAATTATGCAGTCTGGAAACCATGTATCCTCAGTGCATGTGCATTTTGTTTTCTGTACACCGAGCTCCATGTATCATTTTCCAAACCAACTTTTTTTTCGAAATTAAATGAAAGTGTCAATGACACTGTAGCTCAACTTGTTAAGACATGTACATGTATAGCATGTGACACAGCAATGACAAACATCTAGGTAATGACCTGATAACAAAGGTACATATAAAGTATTGTAACGGTCTGTACATAAATACTGACCGAAGCCTGTAACAAATGTATAGGTAAAGTACTGTAAAGGTGGGTGACAGTCAGCTGCTAAGCTAGAAAAGAAATCTTTGAGTTCCAGAGTGGGTCTGACTGAACTCCAAAATATTTGTTCTCATAGCACAGTGATAACAAGACACCCAAGAAGTTTTGTGAAGATCGGTTCATAAATACGGCCGAGACATATTGGCATTTGCACTTACAGTGCTGAAAGTAACACTGAATAAATCAAAGTTAGTCTAATTTGCATAATTTGTGCATGAGAAAAAAAACCTGTATTATATGTGATATATCCCATGGTACTAAACATTTGTCCAAAAATTTATGCAAATCAGAACTTTCAGATAGAAGTTCTGTACAAAAAACTGATTACACCCAATTTCGGTACAAAATGGCTGCCAGTGGCCATCTTGAATTTCGAAACGGACCCCAAAACACTCGTTCTCATCCCCCCGTGATAACAAAGGTACCTCAGAAGTTTTGTGAAGATCAGTTCATAAATTCGGCCTCTAGCCCGAGCCGAATTGGCGTTTACATTTACAGTGCTGAAAGTAACACTGAATAAATCTAAGTTAGTCTAATTTGCATAATTTATGCACGAGAAAAAAAAACGTATTATATGTGATGTATCCCATGGTACTAAACATTCATACAAAAAATTATTCAAATCAGAGCTTTCATGTGGAAAATCTGCGCAAAACTCTGATTGCCCCTAATTTTGAACAAAATGGCTGCCAGCGGCCATCTTGAATTTCAGACTGGACCCCAAAACACTTGTTCTCGTCTCACAGTGATAACAAAGGTACCCAAGAAGTTTCGTAAAGATCAGTTCATAAATGCGGCCTCTAGCCCGAACCGTATTGGCATTTGCACTGACAGTGCTGAAAGTAAGACTAAATAAATCAAAGTTAGTCTAATTTGCATAATTTAAGCACGAGAAAAAACCCTGTATGATATGTAATGTATCTCATGGTACTAAACATTCATACAAAAAATTATTCAAATCAGAGCTTTCATATGGAAGTTCTGTACAAAAAACAGATTTCTGCATCGTCGGTACAAAATGGCGGCTGGCAGCCATCTTGAATTTTGGACCCCACCCAAAAACACTCGTTCCCTTCCACAGTCATAACAAAGGTACCCAAGAAGTTTCGTAAAGATCGCTTCATAAATACAGCCTCTAGCCCAAGCCATATCCAATTGTTGACAGATGGACGACGGGCCATGGCAAAAGCTCAAATTTGGCTACGCCAAAGTTGAGCTAAAAATAAGAAAAACATTTTTGTAATTTGAGACACAATTGAATAGATTTATAATCTGGCAACAAGAGGTGTAGAAATATTGCACAGTATTCAGGCAGGTGTGAACAAAATGTTTATTTTGTAACTGACAATAGACAACAGAAACGGCTTATCTTGTTAAATGAATATGGCAATCTAAGGTCATCTGTTAGTTTTAACATATTTTATTGCACCAAAAGTACAAAATGGATTGAAGGACAAGTGCATGCAACTTAAGAATCCCTCCTCTCCGTAGGTAATACAATTTCGATTAACTAGTGGTGACATACATTTGTGAACAAAAATGTAACTGTCCAAGAGAAGAAAAGGTCAAAAACTTGAAAAGTCAGTAAGTAATAACATGAAAAAGCTACCGAATATGAGGGCAGAAGAGAGAGAGAGAGAGAAAAAAAAGTGAAATGGAAGTCGTCAACTGGTGAGGCTGAGGCGGTTGACAGTAAAGCAATTTTGATCCAAACTTTACGTCACCCGAAAAATGTACTTGCAAATCAGTCTTAAGACAAATATACATTCATTCAGCATAAGTCATTGGTGCTTGTGCTCATTTGATAGCAGTTAAAATAGCTTGTCTTTTAGTACTGTAGGTCGTCTTTTAGTACTGCCCTGAAGAACCACCGTAGATTTTTTACTATTTGCTTCCATAAAAAGGGCTAAACAGGTCCTATCACTTCAAATTTTTCCATATAATGATCTACCGAAGTCCGACATTCACATTTGGCATTGGAAGATAATGATCCATCAGCAGTAAACTTTCAACACCAGGGGTCGACTTTGCTCGCCAATGTTTCCTTTCTGAAGTAGAAATAAATGTTGGGTTGTTGTTTTCGCATGGAGTAGGGCACAATTAATCATTCAGAAACACTGCAGTTGTAACAGGAATGCATGGTGAATGCAGGAAAGCTGAATGTGCTTCACCTGGTTTATATTTCATTGATAAATTACACATATTATTCCTATTATAGCATTGCGATTGGCTGCAGTATTGAAGTTTGCCTAATCAAAGTGTATGGTGCAGTCACATGTCAAATGGAATGTGACCCGTAATTCCCTATATGCTTTTAGGGCTAACCGATTAGACAGACATGATTTTTGCAAATTTGGTCATAAATTATTTGTCAACTTAAGTCCGGCAATAATGCAAATAAATGTCACGTTGATATTTAAAAAATTGGAAATGGAATTTACCTGAGTAAAAGCAGATTATCAAATATATACCAACAATACATTGATCCATTACGGATTTGACATATAATAATGCCTATCCAATGAGATAATGTGCAGGGTTAAGAGTTTCATAATATCTAATTTCGTAATAAAATTGAGTATGTTGATTTCTATGAATTAAAACTGAACTACAGCCATCTTCTCTCATTCAGTTAATTAAACTTTCTATCTATGGTCGTCTTTTGGTATGAGACGACAAACATATAATTTTAATCATTTGCTGCAATTAAATGGGATAAACTGGTCCAGTATATATTTACTTAACATACCAATCAGTTATGGTCATCTTTTAATATCGCACGGAAAGACAACTGTAAAATTTTTATTTTCTTCTACAAAATGTGGTAAACTAAACTTATCGCAATAATCTTTTTCCGTAGTTGTATTTAAGACCTGTATGTACCACCCTGCACTTTTATTTTCCAATCTCTACAGTTACTTTTTCTACAGTCATCTATGCTCGTTTAGTTAGCTCATAATTAACACCACAATTGATGGTCATCTTCTCTCAGTTAAAATGTAATTAAGCTTCTCCTATCAACACTCGTCTTTTAGTATAGACTGTAGAATTTTTATTATTCTCTGCTCTAAAATGTGATATCCTGGTCCTATCGCTCTATTTTTTGTTTTTCAATAGATGTATATAACACCTCTATATACACCCCCACCTCCCACTGCACTTTTATTTTCTAATTCTAACCATTACTTTTTCGATGGTCATCTACACTCGTCTCTTAGTACAACTCCCTGCAAAATGATATGAACCAGGCTCCAACATAAAACAATAAACCCTTACTTGTTCCTTTGACTCCACTCCAAGAGAATGTTGGCTTAATCAGATCATGGCTTTTTCGGACCTTGGCTCATTTCGACCTCTGGCTCATTCAGACCTTGGCTTTTTCTCAGACATCCAGATTTTTCGCCCCCTCAGTTAGATATTGATAATCATGACAAGAGTTTGGAAAATTTAAATTATTTTTATTACATTTCACCTCAAAAAATTATACGTAGAAAAAGTCACTTTTTTTACAATATTTACATAAGAAAAAATAACAAGAATGAATATATAAAATAAAGTAGGGCCGCCATGGATTGGCCACTTTAATAATACATTCCAAACACTAATTACTAATTATAATTAGGAATAATCATCAAAAAATTTAATTAATGAAGCACCATGTGCGATGGTAATGTAGGCCATTAAGTAAATTAACAAGAATGATAAAGAATGATAAATATAATATTAACCTAATGTAGAGATCGCATAGACCAACACATTATTTACAATAGTAAATACCTGGCACATATACAGTATTTACACTGGCGGTGATGAGGCGATTAATAGGTATAGAATCAGCCATCAGCCAATAACCACCCATCAGGTTGACAATTGGTAGTCGGGGGTGTGGGATCGATCCTCGTCGATGGTCATATGTAAAAACAAGAGGCCCCAGGGGGCTTGAGGGCGCTCACCTGACATGGTAGCCTAAATATCAACTCAGAGAATTGATTTCAACAAGTTGCATCTGCTCCTCCGAAGAAAAACTTATACCAAATATCCAAAGATTCTGACCAGTGGATCTGTAAAAAAAAAAGATTTTTAAAGAATATTCCTCATATTTAACTACGTTATAATTCGGGCTCCCACAGGGAGCCCAAATATGGATCCAGGGACTTGGCTTTAATAAACTTGAATTCCCCCCCCCCCCCCCCCACCCCCACCCCCACCCCCTAAGGATGCTACACACCACATATCAAAACATTCCGACTGCTGGATCTGAAGAAGAAGATTTTTTAAGAAAATTCCTCATTTCGAACTAAGTTACAATTCAGGCTCCTACAGTGAGCCCAAACATGGACCTATGGACATGGCTTGAACAAACTTGAATTTCACCCCTCTAGGGTTGCTGCATGCGAAATATCAAAACATTCCAACTGCTGGATCTGAGGAAGAACATTTTTAAAGAAAATTCGTCATTTTGAACTAAGTTATCATTCGGGCTCCCACAGTGAGCCCAAATATGGACCTAGGGACATGGCTTGAACAAACTTGAATCTCACCCTCCTAAGGATGCTACATACCAAAAATCAAAACATTCCGACTGCTGGATCTGAAGAAGATTTTTAAAGAAAATTCCTCATTTTGAACTAAGTTATAATTCGGGCTACCACAGTGAGCCCAAATATGAACCCAGAGACTTGGCTTGAACAAACTTGAATCTCATCCCCTAAGCATGGTGCATACCCAATATCAAAACATTCTGCCTGCTGGATCTTGAAAAGAAGATTTTCTAAGAAATTTGCCTGAAATGCACTAAGTTCAAATTTGGGCTACAACAAACTTGAATCAGATCCACTCCACAATGTTGCATACCAAATATCAAAAGATTCTGCCTGCTGGACCTGGAGAAGATTTTTTAAGAAATTTGCCTGAAATGCACTAAGTTCGAATTTCGGGCTTCTATAGTGAGCCCAAATATGAATCCAGGGGGCCGATTTGAACAAACTTGAATCAGATCCACCCCACAATGTAGCATACCAATGAATCTGGAAAAGATTTTTTAATGGTTTTCCCATTGCCTACAGTGTTAAAAAGTGCTGACTCAGCCCCTTTTCAAAGTCCTGAAACTGTACGCTATGATAAAACCGATGGCAATATTTTTTTTTACCAATCCTTTCTGTTATTTTTTTTTTATTTTTAGCTCCTGCGGTTCTCACAGGGCTCCAGGAAAATTTTTTTTGGCATAAATCAAGTACTTATAACCCAATAATACCTCATATTAAATTTGGTTCAAATCGGCCTCTGGGTTCAGAAAATAGAAATTTTGCGCGGGGCAAAAATTCTTGCCCCTCCCATAACGAAGGCAAATAATGCCCGACAAACTTCTCTTGAACAAACTTGATTCTAAACCTCAAAAGGACTCTGTATACCACATATCAAGTCTCTGCTACTGGTGGTTCATTAGAAGATTTTCAAAAAATTTGGCCATTTTTTCCCCACCCCTCTGCTCAATATGAGCCGAAACCTAATTTGCATAAAAATCAAAATGCTCCTATATAACCACTACTTACATGAAATTTAATTAAAATGTGGCCAGTGGTTTAGGAGAAAGAGGCTCAAACACCACCTTCACGCAGGACGACAGACGGACGGACGGACGGACGAAGAGTGATCAGAAAAGCTCACCCTGACTTTCAGTCTGGTGAGCTAAAAATAATTGTTGAGATTTCCTCAATTCATCATCCAGATCTAAGGCAATTTTATAGAAATGAGCGATTCGTAGTTCCAATTGATCTCATATTTTGCCGAGCCAAGCTCCTGCGACGATTCAAAATTCGAAAGTCAATATTCGATTTGAAATCGGAAATTCAAATATTTTCGAATATACTTTACTTGTAACGATAAGAGTTTGTAGCGATGTAGCTACAAATGTCCAACAATTGTAGCTACATCGCCACAAACGCTGTCACTACTACAACTGTTCATTTCAACTCATTGTGCATTATGACCAGTGACCATTTATGAAAATTTTAAGTTTCAAACTTTGAAAAGTTATTCAGCTGTGTGCCACAAAATGATCACATTATTTTATATTGAGTATTGTTCTGTTCGATCACAGTTACTGGATACATCGTCAAAAGCTATGGTTTTCTAAACCAATACCTCTGATTATTATATAATTATAAGTAGAGCAGGCTTTAATTCACAAGCGGATCGACTCCATTCGTGTTGAATTATCATTTCGTTTTAGAAATTCTACGTTTTATTTAAAACAAATGGCTTCACCACCGGAATGGAGGTGATCCGATTTCAAGTTTTTTTTCGAAAAAATGTGATAAAAGTGAAGTATCAGCCCTATCAGCCAGGTTTGTTTAATGAAAGTGTCCATGACACTGTAGCTTAACTTGTGTGTTGTGTTTGATGAAAAGGATAATGTTCAATGTTTCTAAAAGGAGTATGAAATAAGTCAAGAATTGAGATAATTGGGAATATGTTCAATTCTGTTCCCTGTATGCTATGTTTTTGATAAAAATAATATGAGGCGTACACTGTACTAAAGAGCTGAGGGGTGGGTTAATATGACCTCACAGTTAATGTATGTGGCCTTCACAGTTAACGTATATCAACAAAAGTTACAAGTTACAGTGAAATTATTCCAAAACGAGTCATCCTGTCAAGTTACATTAAAATCCCTTCATAAATATGGCCTGTAGACTGTGCTAAAGGTTTTCGGGCTTTGGGCCCCTGTAGCCATCAGTTTCCCAATTGCGTCCAAAGGGGACGTTCTCATCTAGACATTATATGAAGTCAACTTACCAAGTTACAATGAAATCCCTTCATAAATATGACTTGTAGACTGTGCTAAAGGTTTTTGGGCTTTGGGCTCTGGCAGCCATCATGGTTGAATGATCGCAACCAAAAGGGGACATTCTCATCTGGGCATCATCTGGAGTGATCCTACGAAGTTACAAAGAAATCCCTTCATAAATATGATCTGTAGACTGTGCTCAAGGTTTTCGGGCTTCGGGCACCTGTAGCCATCACAGTTGACCAATCACGACCAAAAGGGGATGTCATCATCTAGGCATTATATGGAGTCAATCTAACAGGTTACAATGAAATCCTTCCATAAATAATATGACCTTTTGCCTATGCTAAAGGTTTTTGGGCTCGGGCACCCATCAAGGCTGAATGATCACGATCAAAATGGGACGTTCTCATCTAGACATTTTTTGGAGTCATCCTACCACGTTACAATGAAATCCCTTCATAAATATGACCTGCAGACTGTGCTAAAGGTTTTTTGGGTTTCGGGCACCTTTAGCCGTCACAGTTGCCCAATCATGTCCAAAAGGGGATGTTCTCATCTAGACATTATATGAAGTCAACCTACCAAGTTACAATGAAATCCCTTCATAAATATGACCTGTAGACTGTGCTAAAGGTTTTCGGGCTTCGGGCTCGGGCAGCCATCATGGTTGAATGATCGCAAACAAAGGGGACATTCTCATCTGGGCATCATCTGGAGTGATCCTAGAAAGTTACAATGAAATCCCTTCATAAATATGTCCTGTAGACTGTGCTCAAGGTTTTCGGGCTTCTGGCATTTGTAGCCATCACAGCTAACCGATCACGACCGAAAGGGGATGTCATCATCTGGGCATTATATGGAGTCAACCTAACAGGTTACAATGAAATCCTTCCATAAATATGACCTTTTGCCTATGCTAAAGGTTTTTGGGCTCAGTCACCCATCAAGGCTGAATGATCGCGATCAAAATGAGACGTTCTCATCTATACATTATTTGGAGTCATCCTACCAAGTTACAATGAAATCCCTTCATAAATATGACCTGCAGACTGTGCTAAAGGTTTTCGGGCTTCGGGGCCCTGTAGCCATCACAGTTGCCCAATCACGTCCAAAAGGGGACTTTCTCATCTAGACATTATATGAAGTCAACCCACCAAGTTACAATGAAATTCTTCAATAAATATGACCTGTAGACTGTGCTAAAGGTTTTTGGGTTTTGGGCTCAGGCAGTCATCACGGTTGGCAGATCATGCCCAAATGGGGAAATTCTCATCTAGACATCATAAGAAGTCATCCTACCAAGTTACAATGAAATCCCTCCACATTAAACATGACCTGCAGACTGTGCTAAAAGTTTTTGGGTTTTGAGCTTGGGCAGCCATCACGGTTGATAGATCATGCCCAAAGGGGGACGTTCTCATCTAGGCATTATACAGAGGCATCCTACCAAGTTACAGTGAAATCCCTTCATAAATACGACCTGTAGACTGTGCCAATGGTTTTCATGTTTTGGGCTCGGGCAACCATACCGGTTGCCCGATCGTGACCAAAAGGGCACATTCTCATCTAGACATGACCCCAAACCTGCATATGAAATTTTGTGACGATCAGACAAGAACTGCGGGGTGTAGTCCGTGCTAAAGGAAAATGTGAACAGACTCACAGACTAACAGACTTCCGCACGCGTGATGACAATAGCTTATCTCGACTACGTCAAGTTAAGCTAAAAATGTTTATTGCTGCAGTTTTGAAGCTACAGTCAACAATATGAATAATTTCAATCAATATCTAGTATATTGGTTTATATCTCAGCTTAAAGCGTGGGAAGTGGTGAGGCAAACAATGCACTCTACATAACTCTGTCTTTTAATGATCAGGGGTATAATTTTAGAAAAAAAAAATTTTCTCTTCATGATGTATCCATTAACTGTGATTCAATGTTTGATTTGAAATTTGATTCGTTTCACCAATTTGATTCGATCAAAATTGGCAATTTGCAGGTTGCTATGCCGAGCAGATTGAATATGTGACTAGCGATGTTAAATTCTCAGGGATAATTGGGCATTAAAGTTAGAAACTCTCGCACAAATGACTGCAAGAAATTGCAGGAACCTGCTTGCAACACTGTGTATATTACCGTTGATGCATTTTGGTGAAGGCTTCCATAAAACTTTAGGGTTAGGGTTTGTGTTTGTTTCGTTTTATTCTGCCATGCTTCTGGTTTATCAGATATTATGTACGAAAGATGGCAGCGTCCATTAGTAAAATAAATGTGCTCCTCATCAATAACTGAATTGTTAATTAAAGCCCTCAACATTGATAACAAACAGAACTAAAACCGGTATAGGGATTGGGAGTTTACATGGTGCATTGCCTGGCTATTACCATCAATTAAACATAAAACCCTAACCATCTGACATCGGAATTGACAATCGTCGATTTCAAATCCAAAACATCGGCATTTGGATGACAGGTGAGGTCATTTATCTTATCAGCACATCACTATATACTGGAGCATATAGTTTTGCTGATTATTTGAATGGCCTGCGGATTGTTATCTCTTTTGTTGAATACTGATGTTACAGTTCCAATAATTTTCCGCCTCCAATCATCTGACTTTTCTTCTTTTGCTGCTGTCGTTTTGATTTTCCCTCTGTGATCATCTTTACGTTTGTAGATGTCTGACTAGCTTCTTGATATAGGAGGGTGATGGATAGCTAAAAAGCAGATTCCATTTCTTGACACGCTGGTTTAGTTGGTTATGCCACCCTTTAGTCGTTTGTTCGGATGCAGCAGCCAAATACCGACCATGTTGCTACTAGGCTTGGGACGATATCCTGGTATGCCGATATGTACTGATACGGCAAGCCATGATCTGGGTATCTGTGCAGACGTCCGAATTTCACTGTATTGTGATACCACTATATAGTATATAGGCTGGTCACCAATCTTAAAATTCAACAATTTCACTCTCAACACATCAAATTTTAGGCTTGGGCGATTTGGCCAACTCAAATAGCATGCAATTCAGAATATAACACCAGGGTACACTGGAATACCTATTATTAATAATCAGGGTATTTTTCATTTGGGTTCGCATCGCTGTTTGCGAAGCAAGATCTCATCGAAATTTGGTTCCTGTGGTGCAATTTAATATTTTATGCGCTCATCCAACATTCCAATTCAAAAATGGTATAACTACAGATAAACAGTGTAACAATACACCAATTTATTATGAATGTCTGTTGGTCAAACGAAATGATAAATTTAACACCATTTTACAAGTGTTTTCAAATCAGTTGACAAAACTTGACTGGTGTTTTCTATGATGTCGGTGCCTATAAATTAGCTCCCTTGATGTGCACCAGTCATTCTTCGTAATCATTTTCCATGACTTTTTTCATTCGGGTGGATTGATTTGAAAATTGCAAAGTGGAATTCGAATCATGAACTGCAAGAGCATGTCTCAATGACTGATGTATTTATTTATCAGGGGTCGATTTAATTTTTAAAAATTGAAGAGCAGTTTACTAACATGGATAAATTTTGATTAGCATTTCCTATTATATATATGTTTTGTCATGTGAAATTGATTAGCTATCGTTGAAAAAAGATCCGAAAGTTAAAAAATTTATAGTAATTTATATATTTTTTATATTTACCAATGACCCAGACTTAGCTGGTGCTAACACTAAAATATTTAGGGCCAAACACAAATTTTACCCCCCAATCCCCAAAATTTGCATCTATACTGAAAATTACATGTCCTATATGGTCCTCCATACTTTTGCTCCACTGCGCATGCGTAGTGTCAAGGAGGTCTCGAAATTGACGCAATTATCATTCTTACAACCAGTGCCTGGTAAGCATTATGTACTCAGCGGGGAGGTATGAGTTCCCTACTCATGGGAGGGCCATCCCCGTCTGGGTCATTGTTAAGTATAAAAAATATATAAATTACTATAAATTTTTTAACATTTTTATACTGTACCAATGACTCAGACTTAGCTGAATAGTAAAAAGTTTGGAGGGCCTAGGACATAAAGAAAATCCAACAGACTCAACAACATATACAGAATTATCCCCTCGAGGAGAAAGGAGAAATAGGCTTTACATGTATCTTTCTATTTGCATAAAAACGAGAAAGACACAACACCATTCTGTACTTGAGCACAATAACATCAATGATCTCTATTAACCTCCAGTATAACCCGTTATGTTAATTATTTTTAAAGGAAAGCCAATAAATAAAGGAAGTCCAGAGAAATGAGACTCTTTATACTCAATTACTTTTAAAGGAAAGCCAATAAATAAAGGAAGTCCAGAGAAATGAGACTCTTTATACTCATCAAAAGTGTCCGAGGATTGTATATTAATGCCCATATGACATGTGACATATACAAATTCTTCACACCGAGCTACACTTTAAAAATATTACATGAATGAGTAAACATTAGCTTTACACTTTAAAATCATCCCGGTACCGACTGGAATTACCGACTCCAGGGGAGGTATTCCTTTGCTTATCATTATAAAGCAGGTGACCTAAGGGAACACCCCCACTCCCCTTGCCCTGGGTCAAATACCCCAGAGCGAAGAGAGCAGCAGGACAGAGTCACTGCTGGAACAGAAAGCCTACATAACTATAGTTGCAACTGATTAGTGGACAATATTCTGATCAACTGCTAACAGAACTACATAATGCAGATCTCCAGAAATGGACTCAATATTTCTAAGATAAAAATTTGTGAAAGTGGAAGGCTGAGACAAATATGCAGCCTTCATTAGATCCGTAATAGCAACACTATTAGCATAAGCCCAAGATGTTGATGGAGCTCTTACTTCAGGAGCCGAAATCTTAAGAGCAGACTGCTGAGATGAAGATAACTTATCATAAGCAGTACGTATAGTTAATTGAATCCATCTGGCAATAGAATGAACCATAATGTCCTTTCTATTAGGCATCAAAGACAAAAAGAAATGCTTACGTCCCTCTCTAATAAACTCAGACCTACGTTTATAAATACGTATTGCTCTCCCACCCCCCCCCCCCCCCCCCCACCCTTCCCCTTGCCCTGGATCAAATACTCCAGAGCGAAGAGGGCAGCAGGACAGTGTCACTGCTGGAACCGAAAGCCTACACAACTATAGTTGCAACTGTTTAGTGGACGACATTCTGAGCAACAGATAACAGACCTAAACAATGCAGATCTCCAGAAATGGACTCAATATTTCTAAGGTACAGATTCGTGAAAGCGGAAGGCGGAAACCAATAGGCAGTCCTCATTAGATCTGTAATAGCAACACTATTAGCGTAAGCCCATGATGTAGAAAGAACTCTTACTTCATGAGCTGAAATCTTAAGCACAGACTGCTGAGTTGAAGATATTATCATAAGCAGTACTGATAGTTAATTGAATCCATCTAGCCACAGAATGGATCGAAATGTGGAGGAAGCTTCCATGGCATGTCCCACAACAGACACCTGGGTAGATTAATCCACAGTCTTTGTGGAGATAGAGATGCTACCAACAGAATTTTGCATTGAGATTATTTAACTTGAGCAATATCTGCTGAATCAACGGCGCTGGAGGATACGCATATCCTATTATTCCGTTTCACGAGATCGATAGAGTGTCTACTGCAAACGCTCGAGGATCCGAACATGGCGACACATACGTCTGCAACTGATTGTTGAGATGCGTCGCAAATAAGTCCATCATTGGCCGCTCTCATTGGTAGCAAATCTGATTGAATACTCATTTGTTGAAAGTCCATTCTGACGGCAACAAGCGGCCTCTCCGTAAAAGGGTGTCTACTAATACAGTCAGACGACCCGGAATATGACAAACCGATAGGAGAACTTGATGTTCTAGTACGAACAGAAGGATTCATTCCGTTAACTTGAATAACAGAATGGAATGAGTGCCACCCTGGTTCTGAATATACGCTAATACCGTCGAATTGTCGGACAGAATTTGCATGTGAGCATTCTGAATAACGTTCATCCAATTCCTGAATTTCTACGATCTCTATCACGATCTTGTCCTGCGGACTTGACGGAAGCTGAGTCCATCTTGGACTTCGAGTTAACAGAGGTTTTCATTTGAAGGACAATTTAGTCCTTCCGAAATCACCCCTCGAATCCAAGGGACATACGTAATCTACTCCCAATTGAATGAGAAACTTGACAGTCTTCCGCTCACTGGCACACGATAGAGGTTAATACCATTACCTCCTGGTCATGCCAGGCTTGCGGAAGAAGAAACCATGTCCTCCATGGCCCGCACCTCACCCCGTCGACCTAGGGGTGTCTGACCGGATGTCTCGGCCAGTATTATGGCCTCTACCTGAGTCGCTACTCTGACGGTCTCAAGATTAAGACCTAGAGGATGCATAGGAACCTCTATAGGAACTTCCCTTGGACGTATTTGCCCTAGAAGTGCCTGTTCTACTTTTCTCCGCTGAATCCGACTTTATGGAAGTGGATTTGAATAGCAGAGCCTGAAGCTTTCTTAGTTATCTGATCATAGATTGCGGAAAGCTTGCCGTCGAAGTGAAACTCTCCGGAGACCGGAGCAACTCTAAAAGAGTTTTTCACCTTACTATCCACACGCGTGGATGTAGCCAGGGCCGCGTCACGTCTAACCAACTCCATACCACCACTAAAAGGGCGGAGTTATACGTGAGGCCCTTGAAAGAACTCTTAAGGAAGTTGTACATCCTGGAATTCTTTTTCCTTTGAGACGCAATGATAACGCTCTGGTAAGGTGATCTGCGTACGATGATGCATCTAAGCTAACCCTGCTAGACGATATTGTCGTTTCCAACATCGTGGTTGGAATTGACATTGACGACGGTATAGACAATACCAGGTCTTTGGCCTGGTCGTCTAGACGCAGAGAAACTCTCGGAATGCTCTGTCCTGCCGTTTTGAAATTATTCCTTGAATTGATGAAAGGCAGATGTAGAGCATTTGCCGATAAGAAACCGGACTTGCCCGTTTAGGTAGCAAGTTATATATAGCGTCATTCAATAGTTCAAATGTCTGTGAGACATTTCTGGACTATGTCGGAAACTGAGGGACGATGTCCCTAAACCGATTAAGAATTCTGAGTCCAGTGGCGCCATCAGTCTCTTATCCGGCAACGCTGCATTTTTTGGTCCGGAGGAACAACGTCAGATGATAATGCCGGATGTACTCTATGGCAATTATGTTGTTCCGAAAGGGAAAAATACAACTCCTCCGTATCCCTTTCGCCATCCTGTCGGACCACTTGTAATTCTTGGTCGTCCGTGCCTGAACCTGCAGCGCAACGTACCAACCCAAATTCCTCGGATAATTCCAGATCCGACAGAGTTACTGTCGGTTGCTGGGATGCTGTGATAATTTGTGCTATCTGCAATAGCATGTCCGTCACGGAAGCCCGTGGAGCGGCGGTCTTACAGGATTTAGCTGCTGGAAGCTCCTTGGATGTTGCCTCCTGCATATTTCTTATATGCGAAAGTCCGGAGTAAGAAGGCCTCGTATCCTTGGCTACCGGATGGCATGACCTGGTTGCCGTAGAATCCCTGGTCGGCGATGTTGGTTGAATATCACTGGTCACGTAGCCAAGGTGCGGTTGCGTGTGCTGCCGTGAGGATGAGGAGGCCGAAAAAGCAGTCTCTCAGGACTGTCTATATAATGAAGCGTCCCACGCGGTGAACGTATGCTCCGTCTGAGGAATGTTTTGTACCACAACATCTGGGCCCTGATGTTGTAGTACGAGAGAGGGACCTCTCTCGCTTGCAGCCCGGATGGACCTGGACAGGCTAGGAACCGGACTAATAGGCTTCCTCCATACCATCCTCGAATCCGTCGTCACTGGGTGTGCACATTGTATTTTTTAGTGCTCGCATCACCCAAATCTCCTTCCTGGGTCGCAACGGATGAACCAGGGTGCTGAGCCATTCGGTAAATGGTCGCGACACCGGGCGAGCTAGCGGACGCCAAAGCCATCGATCCTACTAGGGAACTCCAGGCAATTGATGTATATGCATGAGCACTTTTACCGCTAGCTCTTCATTTGACTGTGACGATGGAAGCACACTTACGAAGACATCACGGTAACATCACCTTGTTCATGTTACTCAATGAGACCTGTGGAGCCGCGGTCCTACGTAATTATCCGCTGGAAGCTCCAGGGACGTTCATTCCTGCATTTATATAATATGCGAACGTCCCAACTGGAAAGGCCTCGTGTCCTTGGCTAGCAGATGGAGTGACCTGGTCGACGTGTATTCCTTGGTCGGTGAAGCAGGAGCAACGGGGACATTCAATCCTGCATTTATATAATATGCAAACGTCCCCTGGAAATCTGTGGTCACATAGCCAAGGTGCGGTCGTGTGTGTTGATGTGAGGATGAGGAAGCCAATATAACAACCGTGTGGGACTGTCAATGCATCCTGAGCAGGAGGAGTGGACGTAAGCTCCGACTAACGAACAAACATACAACAACATCGCGGCGCAAATGTTGATATAAGAGAGAGTGGGCCCCTCTCACTCGTGGTCCGTGTGGACCTGGACGAGCTAGCTACCGGATTGACAGGCTTCCTCCATACTATCCTCGGATCCGCCATTGCTGGGTGTGCACATTTGATGTTTTATAGTGCTCGCATCACCCAATCTGCTTCCCTGGACCACAACGGACGAACCCGGATGCTGATCCATTCGACACCGGGCGGACTAGCGGGCGGTCAATGCCTTCAATCCTACTAGGGAACTCCCGGCAATTGTCGTAATACCTTGAGCACTTCCCGCAAGCCCCAATATTGCAATGACGGAGACACACTTGTTGAAGACATCACGGAAACATCACTCTGAATTCTGAAAAAGAGACTGATAAAGTAGAGTGACCCTGCGGAGAGAGGACCGGAATGGACCCCTCACCGCTAACAAAATACCGTGACACACGTCTCCAACATTGTCATTCCAATCAACACACACAGAGCAAGAATTAGTACGAATACATTGACTATAAGAAACACAATGAACGTGAGAATTAGAGAAACATATCCTCGCATTACAATTTGAACAATATTTTTTCATAAAGAAAAAATATAGACAGTCATATTACTCGCAATAACCCTTGAAATAAAGATACACAATATAATATAATCCATTATAACATTTTGAAAGAAAATAATTTCCCAAAAAAAAATTTTCAGAAGAGCCCAAGTTGCCAATGGGAACAATGAGCCCAAATGGATCCCAAAAAAGCCTAATTGTGGACAAAACTTTTAAAACCATTTCAAAAAATTAATGTAACACTTACGGACAATACTAATGTATCTTGCTATGAACTGAACTAAGCAGAGGACAAGTAATCACTATCAGAAGTAACAGTTGTCAACACAAACAAAAAGTGTACACAACCGGAAACATGACTCCAGGCACTGATAAACATGGCCCAAAATCAGTTACATGTACCACAGGGTTGGGGTATTCGTATTCGTATACGGTATTCAGTCGTATTCAATACATTTTTTCAAGTATTCGAATGTATTCAGTATTCATGCAATTTTAAAGTATTCGTATTCGAATACAGTCAAATTTGAGGTGTATTCATGAATACTTTTTGAATACTATTTGAATACTTTTCTTGTTTTTGTCCAAGATGTCATCAAGGAACAAATCGCTAGTTTTTATTCATTACAAAATGCCAGATAATCCATCTGGTACTATAAAAGTTCAATGTAAGCACTGTCCAACATTCATATCAGGTCCATCAAATAGTACATTAAACTTCATACTACACATGAAGGTAAGTTCAATTATTTATCTGTCTTTTGATAGCAAACTCTTCATTGTTCAAATATTGTTTCACTGTAAATTAACATTGTAATTGTACAGATTATTCTTAGGACAAAGGATATCAGTCTGGCCAAAGTATTCATTTTTAATCCCTAAACAACTCCATTATCCAATTAATACTAATCTAACATTTTTCTACAGTAATAGTAGAAATAAGGTGTAGACTGATAGATCTGTAAAATTATTGTGCTTGAATTACAACATTTTCCCAATAGTGTAGTAAATGCTTAATTGATTTTTGTGAATAGCACTGGGCCTGGCCAGTGTTTTTTCTCACCAGCAATGTATGTTTAAATATTAATAAAAGACATGAAGCAAAGAGGCCACAATTAGCCACAATTAATAGACATTATTGGGGGTCATAAAATGCAGTTTCGAAGAAAAAAACTTAAACTTTAAAAAATACCAAAAAATTGTGTTAATTTCTCACAGTTCCCTATTTCATGATTTTATTTTTCCATTTTTTCCTTCCAAACTGCATCTTATGACCCTACTTTGGGGTCATAAGATGCAGTTTAGAAGAGAAAAAAATTCTGAAAAAATAGAAAAAAAATTGGCGTTGATAGTATGTATATGGCGATATATATTTAAAATGAGCTCATTCCAATGAGGGGTCATAAACTATGTTTTTGAGACAAAAAGTTAAAATGTCATATAGAAAAAATGGTAAGAATTGGTATTTTTGATCTGTAATTTTTACATAGAAGGGTTGGAAAAATTTTGGTGTAGGGGGAGAGGAAGGAGGGTGGGTGGGGGGCTTTGTGTAAGTGGATTTTACACTCTTTTTTTCTTTTGTTTGTCATTAATACCAACTTATGTCTGTTGATTGGATTTTAAAGGATTAAGAGATCCACCCTCTGAAAAACTAATTCTTCACCTATAATCCCTTATACCCTTAATCCCAATAAGAATGATCAAATTATCATCCATTTACAAGAAATAATTTTGAAAAGTATTCAATTATTCATATTTGTATTCATGAATACATTGTAAAGTATTCGTATTCGTCTTCAAATACATTTGAAATTTGTGTATTCGTATTCATAAAATTTCAAAGTATTCGTATTCGTATTCAATACATTTACAATGTATTCGCCCCAACTCTGATGTACCAATTTAAACACTATCTGATGCAAAACAGAGACTTCCAGAGAAGAAACTGCAGAACATCAGATGGTAGATGCAGACCAAAATCCCTAAACACTCAAGGGCGAGGACGTAAACATGGGGAAAAAACAGAATATTATTCTGTTACCAAGCCAAAACTCCCAAGAAATTTTAGTAATGAACATTACAAAAAATATGCCAAAAGCATGGGAGAATAGCTAGGGGGGGATAAAGGAAAGGGAGAGAGGAAACACTGATCAAACAATGGAACATTCATAGCAAGAATGACCACAACAGGGTCATGCCTCGAAAATAGGTAACATGAAATAATTTCGTAAAAAAAATTATAAGTTGCAGCCCTGAACATTTCCTTCCACTATTTCTTCCTCTCCTCCTTCTATTTCCTCCTTATATCCACCATTTCTCTCATAATTATGTGTCTGGCATCATTTAAACTGAGATTTACAAGCACAAATATCAGTCAGTTGTAACTGAATTGAGGGCCAAACAAAGAATGATAATTGCTCCAATTTCGAGACCTCCTTGACACTCTGCATACGCAGTGGAGTAAAAGTATGGAGGACCATATAGGACATGTAATTTTCGGTTTAGATGCAAACTTTGGGAATTGGGGGGTAAAATTTGTGTTTGGCCCTAAATATTTTAGAGTTAGCACCAGCTAAGTCTGGGTAAAAAAATATCGCTATGCGAATCCAGTTAACCCTTTACCTGACGAATTGTCCGCATCCGCCCGCGTAATATGCAAACTGAGCAGTTGAAAAAATTAAATTTTTCAAAATATTTCAACAAAACCATATAATGAGACCCCTCATTGGAACAAGCTCATTGAGCTTGTTCCAATGAGGGGTCACATGATATGGTTTTCTTGAAATTTTTTGAAAAATTTAAAAAAATGATATTTAAAATAATAAATTCTGATATCGTCTGCGTTGGGTAAAAGGTTAAATAGAACCCTGTTTATTTTCCATTGCCAACCCACAGGACCAGGGTACTCTAGCTTTTTATGTATTTGGTATGGTTAGTTGTCGCGATCACCAGATGACTACTTACCTATTTTTGTCGTAATTACCAGTGCCTGTGACTAAAATCGTCTTTATTCTAAAACTGAAAAGAAGAAGGATGTACTTAGACTCAGAGGGGCCACTTGGTAACTCACATTTGTAAAGTTAGGGATGGGCTTATGCTAGGACACCAGTAATCAGGCCAGGCCTTCAGATTACCCCCATTTCACACCTTTTACGGGTGTCTCAAAATTAGAGGGGTGAAGGCATCAAAAACAAGAGGCCCCAAGGGGCCTGAGGGCACTCAACTGACATGGTATCCTAAATATCAACCCAGAGAATTGATTTCAACAACTTGCATCTGCTCCTCCTAAGAAAAGCTTATACCAAATATCCAAAGATTCTGACCAGTAGATCTAAAAAAAAAAAGAAGATTTTTAAAGAATATTCCTCATATTGAACTAAGTTATAATTCGGGCTCCCACAGGGAGCCCATATATGAACCCAGGGACTTGGCTTTAAGAAACTTGAATCTCACCCCCTAAGGATGCTACACACCAAATATCAAAACATTCCGACTGCTGGATGTGAAGAAGAAGATTTTTAAAGAAAATTCCTCATTTTAAACTAAGTTACAATTCAAGCTCCCACAGTGAGTCCAAATGTGGACCTGGGGACATGGCTTGAACAAACTTGAATCTCACCCCCCTAAGGATGCTCCATATCAAATATCAAAACATTCCAACTGCTGGATCTGAAGAAGATTTTTAAAGAAAATTCCTCATTTTGAACTAAGTTAATTCAGGCTACCACAGTGAGCCCAAATATGAACCCAGGGACTTGGCTTGAACAAACTTGAATCCCACCCCCCCCCCCCCCCTCCCCTAAGCATGGTGCATACCCAATACCAAAAGATTGTGCCTGCTGGATCTTGAGAAGATTTTCAACGAAATTTGAACAAACTTGAATCTCCCCCCCCCTCCCCCCTCCCCCCCCCCCCCAAGGATGCTACATGCCAAATATCAAAACATTCCGACTGCTGGATCTGAAGAAGATTTTTAAAGAAAATTCCTCATTTTGAACTAAGTTATAATTCGGGCTACCACAGTGAGAAGAAATATGAACCCAGGGACTTGGCTTGAACAAACTTGAATCTCACTTGAACAAACTTGAATCAGATCCACCCCACAATGTTGCATACCAATTATCAAAAGATTCTGCCAGCTGGATCTGGAGAAGAAGATTTTTTAAGAAATTTGCCTGAAATGCACTAAGTTCGAATTCGAGCTTCTATAGTGAGCCCAAATATGAATATAGGGAGCTGATTTGAACAAACTTGAATAAGATCCACCCTACAATGTTGCATACCAAATATCAAAAGATTCTGCCTGCTGAATCTGGAGAAGAAGATTTTTGAAGAAATTTGCCTGAAATGCACAAAGTTCGAATTCGAGCTTCTATACTGAGCCCAAATATAAACCCAGAGGGCCGATTTGAACAAACTTGAATCAGATCCACCCCACAATGTTGCATACCACATATCAGAAGATTCTGCCTGCTGGATCTGGAGAAGAAGATTTTTTAAGAAATTTGCCTGAAATGCACTAAGTTCGAATTTGGGTTTCTATAGTGAGCCCAAATATGAATCCAGGGAGCCGATTTGAACAAACTTCAATCAGATCCACCCCACAATGTTGCATACCAAATATCAAAAGATTCTGCCTGCTGGATCTGGAGAAGATTTTATAATGTTTTTCCCATTGCCTACAGTGTTAAAAAGTGCTGACTCAGCACTTTTTCAAAAGTCCTGAAAAAAGTACATTGTGATCAAACCGATAGGGATTTTTTTAACCATTCTATTCCACTGGATAAAAGTAAGCTTTATACAAAATAAGAATTCTCTGTGCCGTGTAGTTTTGGAGATATGGCAGTTTTAAGGTTTTTCCTATTTTTAGCTCCCGAGGTTCCCACGGGGCAATGAGAAAATTTTTTTTGGCATCAATCAACTACATATGACCCATTATCATCTCATATCAAATTTGGTTCAAATCGACCTTACGGTTCGGAAAATAGAAATTTTAGGTGTGGCCAAAATTTTTGCCCCTTCCATAACGAAGGCAAATAATGCCCGACAAACTTCTCTTGAACAAACTTGATTCTAAACCTCAACAAAAGGACTCTGTATACCACATATCAAGTCTCTGCTACTGGTGGTTCATTAGAAGAAGATTTTCAAAAAATTTGGCCATTTTTTCCCCACACTCTGCTCAATATGAGCCGAATCCTATTTTCGATAAAAATCAAAATGCCCCTATATAACCACTACTTACATGAAATTTAATTAAAATGTGACCAGTGGTTTAGGAGAAAGAGGCTCAAACACCACCTTCACGCAGGACGATGGACGACGGCCGAAGAGTGATAAGAAAAGCTCACCCTGACTTTCAGTCAGGTGAGCTAAAAATCTCTGTGTCTATTCTGCATTTTAGAATAACTTCCATCATAATATGACCATTGAAACACAAAGAAAGGCATGACAATAAAACATAACAGGAGAAAACTGTTATTTCTGGTTTTAATGTCCCCAAAATAAACAAATTTAAAGGCATGAACCAGACAGTGCAGTATGTGATAGAAATTTGGAAATTGGGGGGCGGGGGGGGGGGGGGGGGGGGGGGAGGGGAGGGGGAGGGGGCTGAAGTGGACTCCACCCTCCTAATAAATGTGTCTGTGCTCCCCAACTATGAATTCCTGGCTCCACCACTATCCCTATGTGATCTTAACTGCAGCTTCAATACCTGGATGAATATTAAGATTCATACCAAGATACATATCCTATCGTGAATCACGTACCTGGATACGTATGGCACCATGAATTTGGTGTATCATCCCAACCCTAGTTGCTAATGGCCTAGTTCTGCTCTCTATCCATGTATCCTCAACAGTCTAGAAAGTCCTACGGGTCTCTCTTGCATTCTTGGATATGGAGGTCGAATCCTGAACCACTCAATGTAACTTGACATTCAGGATGAATGTGCGATAAATTGGTCCATTGACAATTACCATCCGAATCGTTGACAACACAGCACCGCAATACAACAGTACCATATTTCTGTATCCTCCTGTGTACAAAGGTGTACCCATTACAGCTTAAAATTTTCTTTTTCCTCTCTTGGGCCCATTTTCGATTTGATGTCATTCAGGTTGCTCTACATTACTTTATATAGTAACTGTTATCAGAATATATCTGAGGGCAAATAACCTTTGGAGGTCCGAAAAGCCAAGGTCCTAACGAGTCTAAGCTCTGAAAAAGCCAGGGTCTGAATGAAACGGTAACAGGTCGATTCGGCCCCAAAGACGATTCAGGCTTGGCCGGATCCATGCCCCAGCTGATCCGGCCCCAGGTAGAATTAATTAGTTGTGGCATGTATTGTGATAGGTGTTAAGTAACAAAGTCGTTAAAATTCATTTCATTTTTCTATTTCATATTTCCGACCAGAAATAACAGCCCTTTTAAAGGGCTTTTGGGTGTGTGTGTTTATGTTTTTCTTTCTTTTTTTCTCCTTTCGTCACCCTGTCATCTGTTCCCCCTGAAGGCTGACTAGATAAGAAGACCAAGATTCAGCATCCACTCTCCCCTCTCCCTAAAAGGCTCATGGATTATTCCCAGCTTTCAAAAACACATATTGGTGGATGTTTTCCTTTTTATAACCATTACAGATATGCTGGGACTGCTCCCAAACCAGCGACTGTTTAGGTTTCTCTTTCTTTTTTTTATTGAACAACCCTCAAACTGCTGTTTGAGTATTACCATAAATATCCCCACGTTTGTAAGTAAAAAAAAAACCTGAATTCTTGTACTTATGCACAATTTCTGCATGATATAAAACAGCCTGTGGGCCCCACTCAATACACTATTTTCTGTTTCCAACACTATTTCTATCATTAAGAATGATAATAATATTAATGACTAACAATAACAATAACTACCATTAATTTGAATAATTGGAGATGGACTGATGATAAATGGGGTCGGATCGACTAGGGGATGGATCGTCTGAGGATGGATCATTCTTGGGGTCGAATCGACTTGAAAACGAATGAAACAAGGTCTGAAAGTGCCAAGGGCAAGGCACGATTAAGCTGATAGTGATACCCTCCAACTTCCAAGGGTAATACGCGACTTTTCGTCCCCAAACCAGTTCATCCTGAGACGATTCGTCTGGGACATTTCGTCCCATAATTACAACCGGGACGATTCGTCCCACTAATGTTTTTCGGAGTATAGAGACGCTTCGTCCCACATTATTTTTTTCGAATATCGGTATGATTCGTCCCAACATTTATTTTCATGTTATCGGGGGAAAAATATATACTTTGATTTACAGTGTTGTCCGTTGAGTTTGCGCAGACGTTTTTACGCTACCGTTCGAAACAAAGCAAATGTATTGTTTTTCGCATCGAAAATTTTCAAGAGTTTACCGAATTTATAAAAAGAAATTAATGGCCAGATTGTAGTAAAGTTCCCTACACAAACGTATTTTGAAGGTAAGTTGCTATTTAACTGACTACATTTCCATTTTGGACAAGCAACGCAGTGTTTACTTTCTATTTTTATCCTGTGTTGCAACTTGCATTGTCTCACTCAGTGATTCACGACCTACATTGTGATCTTGAGTTTTTCGCGAACTGTATGAATTGTTATGGGTTAAATTCAAATTAAATATTTTTTTCATTAGAAATAATTGTCAACATACACGTAAATATTTGTTTTAATTGGTTTCATTTGGTATGGAAAGTTTATAATGCAGACGACAGGTCCAGAAGAACCACAAGCAGAATGGGCGCCTCAATGAGCATATATAAAAATTCAAAACTGAAAATCCCTGACCCCGATATAGAGAATCAAGCTTGAAAAAATGTATGGAAGCTCAGACGTACAAGTCCCCAAATGCTATTCTTAATGAGTTGTTTTTTTCTCCTGTTGAAAATGTCATTCCAGCATTTATTGTGTAAAACAAAATATTTTAGACCAATTTATATTTTCATTTAATTAAAAGTTTTCTAGTAATCACCTATCAGCTTAATACTTAACATTTAAATTGGAGTAATTTTTTTTGGAGTGGGGGGTATGGTAGTTGGATATGTGTATAGATCTATGCAGGTTGGCGATACTGGCAGCGTCAGAAAATAATCTACTGGGGCAAGTAGGGAACATGCTTCTTACAAAGGAGTGGGGTGGGGGCAGCCCATAAAGTATCATATCACTTCATTCTTAAGGTACAAGCAATCCTTGAGGGCCTGGTGGGCTGCTTTTTTTCTCCGGGGTGGGGAGATTCATTTTTCTTAATCTGAAATGTTTGTGTTAAGGCCCCCCCCCCCCCCTCCGACACACACACACACACACAAACACACACTGGTTGAAGGACATATTACTGGGAAATGTGCTTTTGGAGAATTATACTGAGCAATAGGTAAGTCTGAGTACCATTTTCCAATTTCAGGAATTCAAACATGCCAGCAATTAACGGCAGAAAACCAAAGTATACATATCGTATGCTGAAGGAGGTATACTCAGATGTGAAAAAAAAATGTTATGCAATTAGAAAGGCAGCAAGAATACACAATGTTCCAGAATCAAAGCTTAGGTCAAGGTTGAAACACCCAGCAGGAACGGAGGTGAAGATGGGGGGGACCAACTATATTTACCGCAGAACAAGAGCTGCAGTTGGGAAATTATTGCATAAATATGGCAAATATAGGTTATGGTTTCACAAGATGGAAGGTGCTAGAGTTAGCTAAATCGATGTGCGAGACAATAGGAAAACCCAAAGAACCAACAAAACATTGGTTTTACAGTTTTTTTGGACGGCATCCAGAGTTAGGGATGATGAAACCGAAAAGAAGGGAGTTAGCAAGAGAACTTGCTGTCACAGAGGATATGTTAGACAGTTACTATAAACAATTAAAAATAATATTAGATAAATATAATTTGCTCAACAAACCAGCTGGCATTTGGAATGTCGACGAGACGGGGATTTCTTTGGCACATAACCCACCAAAAGTAATCTGCCGAATTGGAAAAAAACCATACGCCGTCACCATGGGGAGGTCTGCCACCACCACATTGACCGCTGCAGCAGGTGTTCTTGGGGAGACCATTCCACCATACATGATCTTCAAAGGAGTACGGATTTCTAATGAGCTAAAATCGTGTAAACTGGAGGGGACGGTCTACAGGGCTTCAGAGACCGGCTGGTCAAACTTGGATTTGTTTATTGATTTTTTCAAAAACCATTTCCTCAAACATGTCACAACAAGACCTTGTATTTTGATGTATGATGGCCATTCAAATCACATTGCGCTCGACCTCATTGAATCGGCAAGACAAGAAAATGTGCATCTTTTTGTTCTTCCACCTCATAGCAGTCATTGTCTTCAGCCTCTTGATGTTTCTGTGTTTAGTCCTTTTAAATGTTTTTTGAATTCCCAATTACATAAACAAATGCATAAAAACCCAAACAGTGTCATTACAAACACTGATTTGCCCATCTTTATTGGAAATGCCTTTTTGAGTGCATTAACTGTTAGCATTATAATGTCAGGTTTCCGTAAGACTGGGATCTTCCCATTTAACCCTAAAGCTTTTGTTCTTAAAACCAAACCAGGAACAAATGATACTTCTGCACCTAAAACTGTTTCAAGGGAAGACAGAAAAAACAATCGCAATATTACTATTTTATTTCAAAGTAAAGCTACAGATTTCATGGAATTAAAACAATTAAATGAAGTGCATAAAAAAGAAAATCTTTTGTGCCACCATTTGGCTGTCCCATAACAGAAAATGAGCATTATGAAAGAAAAGAAAATGAATGCAAGAAGGAAATTAAAAATAAATTCCCAAAGAAAAGAACATTCAAAACACCTTATAGAGAAACAGAAGAGTCCACTTCAAACCCACAGCCGGCAAAAAAATTAAAACACAACAAACAAGAAAACAAAATATTTTCAAAAGGAAAAGTTCAAAATTCCAAAAAAGGAAAAAATCCATGTGTAAAAAAAATTCCACAAGATATTTCTGAGGATGAGGTGTGTGTTGTTTGTGGGAAATGGCAGCCTGACAGGTTAAAACTAGAAAGATCAATAAAGTTTGTGCAGTGGGGTCAATGCTGTGACTGCAGAAAATGGGTGCACCTGAAGTTTTAAACAACAATTGAAAAATTGTCGGAAACTGACATTTTTCAGTGCCCCAAATGTTTGTTAGAGCCATAAAATACATTGCAGTTCAATTTGTAAATAAGTTCGCATTCGTTTCAAGTTCCCTTTCTTCATTGATAAAATATCTTTGTGTGTTATTTTATGGAGTTATTTGATAAACATAGCCCGTCCAGGCTGCCGTACAGTTCATTCTGCAAGTTTCATTCCACACTGCGCAAACTCACCGGACGTGTTGATATTCCGATAACGCAGGGGGTAAGTACTTATTTTAATATTAAATTCGTTTTAAACTTTGATTGAGTGTCCAAATCTGTACACACCCTAAAGAAAAGTGAATTTATTTTATGACCAGTGTGATTTCATGATAGTTTTTGTTTTGAAAACAAAACCTGTTGCCGATTGAATGCTTAGGTGCGCAAAGACACCGCACAGCACTGTATATAGATACAGATTTTTACTCATTTACTAATCATTTCCGGGAATCCATTTCGTGAAAGTAAGCAATTTCTGGAGGTAAATGGACAAAAATATTTAGTAATCAAGCTAACTTTACACTTTCACCTTGAACATTAATTTATTCATTGGTACTAAATGACTGTTATTTCGGCAGACAATAAAGTGTATATCAAAGAAAATGACTATGATTTACAATTTATTAACGGCTGAAATATCAGACAACGGCACTTTGTGATATTTTTTCACTTGACTGATCCGCCGAAATAGTCGATTTCGGTGATAATTCGTTTTTAAAATAACCATACATGTATGATCATTTATCTCACCAAATTACTTTTCGGGACGAATCGTCCCGATTCGATAATGTAATGATTAAGGGCCTATATAAGTAATGAAATTGTGTTTATTTTGAAAATTCTCACCTCTGATATTCTTTCAATTCAAATTAAATATACACAAAATGTACATCAAAATGAAGGTTGGGATGTATAGAACACGAAACACATGTGTAATCAACTCATGGAGTCGACTATAGGCACCACTGGTTCCTGGAAGTCTGCTGCCGTATTCGCACCAGAACTGATAATCTAATAATATTTCACGAAAACAACTTGTGGCCAAATGTGCTTTACGTATCCAAGAATAAAGCTAGGGGATAAAAATGCTTCAAAACACGGCGACAGAGCTGCATTGGGGAAAATTCCAAAGCCTTTGCTTTTGTTTACGTATGAGTGTACTTTCGATTTCCGGTCGACGCCATCGGACAGAAAAAGCATGTCAAAACAACACCGTTTAAAATCAAATAATGAAAAAGATCGACTTCATACAGTATACTGTTATTAGATAGAGATTGCACAGTTGCCATATTCAATGCAAGGTATCATGATACCTGTTGAAATTTCTTAGAATTACGATTTTGTTTTTCGATGGAAATTTGTGGTAACGAGTGATTTGCGCATGTCTGTTGAGCATGGAAACCATCTTCAATAAAAAATGCCGACAGTTTTTTTCTTTTTCAAAATGCAGTCCTATCGCTGTATTCGAAAGTTTTTTGAATGCCTAGCTTTGTTCTTGGATATATGAAGCACATTTGGCCACAAGTTGTTCTGATGAAATATTATTTTATTATAAGTTCTGGTGTGAATACGGTAGCAGACTTCCAGGAACCAGTGGTGCCTACAGTCGACTCTATGTATTTAATTTGAATTTAAGGAATGTGAGAGGTGAGAATTTCAAAATAAACAAAATTCCATTACTTATAAAATATAGGCCCTGAATGTATTTAGCACGAATCGTCCGGGACGGACAGGTTTTGGGACGAAACGTCCCGGAGCTCTTCCAAGTCGTTTCCATTCTCTTTGACTTCATTCAACTTAAATTTGGCCCTGTTCCAACTCCTTGATTACCTTAAATGCCCGTCCCAGTCCTTCAATATTTCATCTCGGGCCGAAACGTTGCAGTGCGAAACGTCACTATGTCAATGAACACTCAAAAGGGTGTTAATTGAGTATTTAATCAGTCGTTAATTGGAACATAGAAAATACAGGTGAACAGTCAAAATAAATGTCCAAGTTATTAACAAAATATGCTCCCAGTTATTACCAATTTCGATGCTGTTGCTGAGTTTTATAAATAAATTTAAAAATTGTGATCATGTCATGGCCGCCATAATTGTTTTTACCGTTGTCATGTGACAAAAAATACTTTGATGAGAATAAGAACTTTACAAATAATTCTTTTTATACACTAAACCTGACGAGATAGATGGTTTGAGGAAAATTAAAATAACATTTTTATTTTCTATGATCAAACTATTTTTCCATTTTTTTTTCTCATAACACCGAGATATTTTGTTGTCATGGCAATGAAAACTTCCGCTTTTTGTTTTTGTGCAAAAATTTGGAAATTTGTTGTGGACTGTTTTTCCAGGCATTCGTAACCTGAAGGGGTTAAGATTTTCAGAGAATGACACCAACTCTAAAATCAAATGTTGACGGATGATGGGATAATAAAAAGAAAACTCCCCTTACTTCTCATATTGTTTTACACGGAAACGTTACCGTCGTTCCGTCGAAACTGAATGTTGACCTGTCAACAGGTCATCAAAATTACTGTCGAATGACAAATATTTCGAGTTGACGTAGTTTTCTGACCACGAAGCTGAGGCAATGTCAAAGGCAACAGTATCAAAATCCCGACAGGATAAAGGGAAACCAGCAACATCCGCAACGCCTGTGATTACTCATGAAATAGTCCCAGGAAAATTTAATGATCATGACTGGTAAGTATTATTAAACTTTTCTGGGGTTTGTGTTACAATTTACTTGAAGTCGAAAGAAATGGGAGCATGGTGGTTAATTGGTTAGACTTAGAGCATTGGTCTTTAAACCGAAAGGTAGACAGTTCAATCCTACTCTGCATCATATATGGTTGCGTCATTTGGGACCCCTAGTGGGCCCTACATCAAAAGAGATATCCAGGAACTTGAGATGACACAAAGACGAGCCGCACGTTTCATATACAACGACTACCGCAGAACAAGTAGCGTTAGTGAAATGCTCAGTGCCCTAAATTGGCCATCGTTACAGGAACGCCGTAAAAACAAACGCATCCAAACACTACACAATATCATCTCTGGGTGCAATGCGATCCCTAAGGCAGAGTACATCCAATTGGGCCAGACACGCACAAGAAGCAATAACAACACCAAGCTGGCAGTTTACAGAACAACAACAACAGAATTTAAAAATTCCTTTTTCCCACGCACTATTGTGGATTGGAATGCCAGTAGTCAGGCCGCCATCGGTGCAGTTTGCGGCAACTCCGCCTTGCGCATATAAAAACATCAACAGCTTCCCCTGTGTTAAAATACGTGAAAACGCGGTTTACACAGTGTTCAGATTCAGATATGTGTTGTGTCCTTCAAGTCCTTGCGTAAGATACTTATCCCGATTGTCCTTGTGTTGTGGGGGCATGATGCTGCTGCACTACTTAAGTTAAGGTGTACTGTATGCTGATGGAGCATTTGCATTTAACCACAGCCAATGGGAACCGATCAATTCGGCCTTTAGACAGTTGAGTTGGTTTGGCCTTGAGTAGATTCGGCCTCAGTCAGTTCGGTCTTGGGAAGATTCAGCACATGAGTCTGGAACTTGTCCTACAGGCCATATAATATCACATATATGTATACCACCCCTCTTCCAAGCAAAGAGAGGAAGGAGTGCAATGGGCCATGGACTGATCATATCACATTCACGTCTTGCATTTCAATTCAAATCAACTTACCTCTTGTGTTTCTCTTCACACTTATACTCACAAATGATTTATCTATCTAACGACCGAAAGGTTGGATTCAGAATTCTCGATTACATACTTTATTACACGATTTTCCTCCCCAAAATTACGGAATTTAAATATGCCGCGACTCCATGTCACCAACAAGAAAGTGAAAGTTAACTTGTTGACAGTTTTACTTCACAGGATCAACAAAGCAAAGCGAAGTGGGTTTACCATATGACAAAATCCCTGTGAAATTTGCATCGCTTTGTGTCTTATGCGCATGCAGTTTTCAGAATTATTATTAAATGCCCCCTATTAGTTATATTTGACTGCGGGAGCCGATAAAGTGTTCATTAGCTCTTATTTAACCCGCACTGTCCTCCACAGCGGCCAAATAATGAACTTCTAAATGCTCATTTTCCATAAAGTTTCACTACATCAGAAGACGAAAAAAACATCTTTCCATTTAAAAAATATAGCTTATGAACCCTCACTAAGGGGTCATAAGCTATATTTTTGAAACAAGAAAACTTAAAACGTGGTTATTTACACAATCAACACTCTACTCTGTCTCAAATCTTCATTGACAGAAGAAAAAAACCCAAATTTTTCATTTTAAAAATATACCTTATGACCCTTCAATAAGAGGTCTAACACTTGGCGGCTAGAACTAAATGAAAATAAAAGCAAGGTAATACCCGTTGGACGCAAGGTAGATATGACGAAGAGATGGAGAGTGGGGGAGTTCTCAATCCCCGAAGGGGAAAGCAAACAAATCACTGTAGGAGAAACGGGAGAGTATGAGTATCTAGGGGTAAGCATAAATATAACGGGAAGAGGGGTGTACAGAAATTACTCAGCCAAACTGATTCTGAAGGGGAAAAGAATTCTGAACCAACTAAAACTTTTAGGGAAAAATAGTTTCAACAAGGTCTTTGTGGGGAAAACACTGTGGGAGAGGGTGGGTTTACCAAGTATAACGTATGGCACGGACGTGATTCCATTAAACCAAACCGTTATTAAGAAGTTGGAAAATACTCAAAATGATGCCGGCAGATGGATAACAGGGTCGAGTAATGCTGCAGCTTTGGAAGCAGTAAGGGGGGAGCTTGGGTGGATGAAAATCAAGGACAGGGTAGATTTGGGAAAACTGTGTTACTTTAACTACTTGAGAAACCTGCCTGACAACCGGTGGTGCAAATTGATGCTCGATACCATTTGGAATTCTAATATAGAAACGGGGTGGTCAAAACATGTGAGGGAACTAATGGACAATTACTCTATAGAGGTCACAAACATAGAAGTAGGAATGAAAGAAGGCAAAAGGTTGTCAAAGAGAGAGTCATGGAAGATTGCAATCGAAACTGGCGAGCAGGGGTTAGCGTGAAAAGATCACTGCAGGGGTTACAATATAAAGAAAAGCCAGCTTTTGAGAAGTACCTAGATGGCACCTTTGGAGGGTCACTGCTGTTCAAACTGAGATCAAGATCACTGGAGCTTCGGGGAAAAATTGGGAGAGATGGGGAAAAGGGATGCCTAATGTGCCACTCTGGAGTAGTGGAGACCCTGGAACATTTTCTCTTGGAATGCCCACAGTATATACCTCATAGAATAAAATTTACTGGAAGAATAATGCAGAAGTGGGGTGAAGAAACAAAGGATAGATGGCTGAAGGGGGACACGAGGGAGAGGGTAGGAATGCTTATTGAAGAAATTGAAAAAGAGGAAGTGAGGAACACTATTAAGCAGTTTATATCTGAATGCTGGGAGGAGAGGAGGGGAAGAGGGGGTGGGGTGCATGGGGAATGATGGCCTTCTCTTATGAGGACCGCGACAAATCAGCGGCTGGCCAAAGAGTTATTATTATTATAGCTATATTTTTGAGATAAGAAAACTGAAAACGTGTGTTTATTATTTAGTTTAAACAATATTTATTTCAAAAGTTTCCAAAATGATACCTAGCTTACAATTTCATTAAGTGTGGATTCGACATTAAGCTGTTAGCTTATCCGTGGTCGTTTCCACTCATGGTATAGTTAACAGGTAGCAAATGAGAAGACAGTGAGAAGACGTGTACAGCAAGATACCTGTTCACACAATTTTTACGCCAAGTAAAAATGAAGAAAGTAACATAAGATGATACAAGTAGGTTTAATTTATCTAATTGATAGAAGGGAAGAAGGGTAGGACAGTTTTCAGGAAGAAAAAGAATCCTTTTAAAGAGCCACCAGTCAGATCCGAACCATCTCCATGTCGTACCATCAGTCAGTTACGTACAAGTTCTATCTGAGCGTGGGGATACTGAGAGGACCGGTAGAACTTAAACTTTATTGTGTTGTGCATGTCAGTGGAGGTCCCAACACAGAGATGGTCCGAGATAATACCAGTTAGCTCAAATCTTATGTACACTTGAATTATTGTTGAAGTTAGAGAAGAAAACAGAAAGAAATCTCCGTTGGTCAACAGTGGCTTCCGCCTGCTCCAGGTGACATGGCATAAAAAGTGACTTGTTAGTCACTAAACTAGTAGGAGTGAACACACAGAAAATCTGAGACCAACTTTGTGGTAAAGCACAGTAGGGGTTATTTTCTGCGGGAATGAGTATAGATGCAATCTGCATTATATTTAGAATTAATTTACATTCTTAGGATTATGGTAATAACATTACACTAACCATTCATAATGAAAAGAAGGTCACCAGTGTGGTTTTAACAGAACCTCACAGAAGAGAGAATATATTTATGAACTGTTTCGAAAACTAAGTAATTGTCACTTTGGGTGTAAAATTCAGATCCATACAGCAATGTATTACAGTCAGTTGGATTGGGAAGTAGACCTAGGGTCTCCCTTTGTATACGGTCGTACTTAGGGCATTTTAAAAGAAAGTATTCTGTAGTTTCACGTTCACCATGAACAACTCAGCGAAGCTGCCAGGTGATTGACAAAAAGATGCTCGTTGAGTTGACTACATCGAAGCCGTAATCTACAGTGATATATCTGAGCTTTATAGGTGGTTGATTTGAAAAAGAATGCTGGAGGTCGAACAAGATTTTGGTTCAAGTATTTTCGAAATTCTGTCAGGGAGCGGTTGTCTCTAACGTTACTTGGAATTTCATTCCATGATTTCGTTGTGGATGGGATAAAGGATGTTTGGTAGCCCGTGGTCTGACAGTAAGGGATTCGGAGATTACTGGCGGTGCGAAGTCCTAGAGTCTGAGTTGTCGAGATAGGGGGTGGGACTAAGCAGGAAATATATGGTGGGGAAATGTTGTGATACATTTTAAAGAACTGTATTAATTTGTGTTTCTGCCATCTTATTTGTAGCGTCTCCCATCCAGTTTCCACATAGAGCGATGCCTTGCTCGCACTTCGAGTTGCACCTGTAACAATACGAGCACTAGCAATTTGAATTTTTTCCAGAATTATCACATTTTTTTCGCTGCAGTTATCCCAAACCGTATCTGCATATTCCAACAGGGGTCTAACGAATGCAAAATATATCTTCTCGAATATTTTCTGGTCTAAAATGAATTTATTTTTTCTCATGAGATCCAGACGTGACCATGCTTTTGTGGAGATATGTTCTATGTGGTGACCCCACGAACAGTTTGAGTTGAGAATAACACCTAAGTGCTTGTGCTCCGTGACTTCTTTGATAGGGACATTTGCCAGTACGAGGGATGTCTGTTGAGTGGGGTCAGTTCGGCGTGAAATGGTCATGGCTTCGGTTTTAATGGGATTGAATTCTACCAACCATGTGTGTGCCCAATGTTCAATTGTGGTAAGATCATTGTTCAGAATAACAGCAGCCTGATCAGGGTTTTCAATTATTAAATATAAAGTTGTGTCATCGGCAAAAAGGCAAATACAGCTGGTTAAATCTAATGTTATGTCATTAATATAAATGAGAAACAACAGAGGGCCGAGAGTAGATCCTTGGGGAACCCCTGAGGTAACAGATTTCCAAGAGGACTCCTCAGAATTGACCACCACTCTTTGCATTTCATCACAGAGGTAAGATTTAAGGAAGCCGAGGACTTCATCAGTAATTCCAATTTTCTCAAGTTTGTAGAGTCGACCCTTGTGCCAGACTTTGTCCAAGGCTTTACTGACGTCGCAAAATACCACCCTCACAGCTTTACCTTCATCAAGTGCACGGCTAAATGTGTCATAAATATCCGTCAGCTGCAATACAGTTGAGTCACAAGGAGTAAACACAGACTGGAATGGACTTAGTATTTTGTTTTCATCTAAAAAGGACCACAGTTTTTTGAAGATACATCGTTCAAAAACTTTTCCAGGACAGCTAAGTAGTGAAATCGGTCGATAATTTGATAAGAAATTTGCAGGGTCTTTTTTAGGAACAGGTATTACATTTGCCTTCTTCCACAGTTCAGAAAGTTTGGCATGATGCAACAGGATATTGAAAAGGATAGTAAGAGGCTGGACTAAGGAAGTGGAGCACTCTTTGAGAAGACGTGGACTCATTAGATCTGGGCCTGCTGCTTTTGATACTTTCAGTGAGGAATACACATCCTGTTGGTCCAGTATTATGGTTGTGAGTTTTGGGCGTTCTAGAAATGGCTGCAATGGAAGGCAAGCAAGACTATTGTCAAGGGTTGATATGCAACCAAAATAGTCCTTAAACACATCTGCCTTGTCTTTGTCAGAAGAAATTATCCTGTCCAGGTAATTTATATTTGGAATTTCAGTTTTCGTGTTCCCTAAAAACATCTTGAGGGTCTTCTACCACACGGAGGAGTTAGTACCAGGGCTGTCTAGAGTGGCCTGAATTTTATTATAGTAATTGATCTTTGCTTTTCTTATTGCTGAAACAACCACGTTTCTTTTGGAGCCGTATTTCTCCCAAGCCTTGGGCCGACCTTTCGACTTGGCAATACGGTAGAGGCGTTTCCTTTGATGAATCAAATGCCTAATTTCGTTACGCATCCACTTTGGATCATTTCTTCTAATTGTTGTGATTTTATTGGAAATATACTTAGAAGCTAGTTCAAGGACATTGAAAGTAAACCTGTTGACCATAGTATCCAGATTCGTATATGAAAAAATGGTGTCCCAGTCGTTGCTTGCCAATGAATTATTCAACACCATATAATCACCCTCATTATATAACTCAACTTTTAAAACTCTTTGCAGTAATTTTCGTAAAGTGAACCTTGATACAGACGGGGCAGTGATACCTGGTTAAATCTGGACTATCTGGTAGAAATGGATTGGCTACTTAAGTTGACAGCACATTGATAGAATCGCTGACTGTAATCAGATCCAGCATTGACGCTGATGTCTCCATGAAAAACGTTGGTTCTGACACCACCTGTGTAAGATTAAAATAATCAGCAACATAGCTAAATTTTCCCTTTTTAGGAGAAAGTAGATTGTCGTTAAAATCACCAGTGACAATGATGTCAGGGATTCCAAAGTCCTTAGCTTTCTCAGTAGAGGCAGATATCATATCCCAAACATCATTCTCGCTGTTCGGTGGTCAGTAAAAGACACCGAGTAGGAAGGAGCCACAAGCAGTATATATTTCAACCCATAAGCATTCAAGCGAGGACAATTCAAGATCTGACCTTGGTTTAAATGTTATGCCAATCTTGATGTAAACAGCAACACCACCTCCACTTGTTAGGCAATCTTTCCGTATTCTTGAAACCTGTTTAACTGAATATCACTATTGTCGTCGTCAGGACCTAGCCATGTTTTGGTAAAAGCACATATATCGTATGTAGACATTCCACACTGCAATATATCGAGTTTGGGCTTTATACTTTGGATATTTAGGTGACAAATTCGTGTTCCTGTTGTAAATGTATCATGGATTGTACTAGCCTCGCTTGAGGGTCAGGGTTAACCTCAATATCACCGGAAAGAATTAGTGTCATTGAAGCACAGGTAAACATAATACCAAATATTTTCAACATTAGGAGCATGATTGGAATCAAACTGTGAAAGTTATGTAATGGCACACCACCTATTGAAGTCATGATTGGAGTGTTAGTAAATGTGGGAACGTACGCCCAAGTATGCATCCCCCAAAGGGCTATCTGGCCTGTTATATGAGTATTGCGGTGCTTTTGATAGAGTTTCTTTTAATATCAATTGCACAAGCATCAGAACTAATATTAAGGAGACTCCTTTGCAATTGTGCCGAAGTACTAAGTTGACAAGTATAATACAAGGCATATCCAGTCTATGCTTCCACTGTGCACTGCAACGCGCATGAACAATGAAGAGACCCACTTGCATTCTATAGGTATTTATGTCATCCATTGCAATGATCAGAAACTAGAATAATCATGAGGAGTGGGCCCCATGGTATGCAGTTGACATCAAACGCACCACCCTCCGGCATTATTATTTAGACATTCAACACTTTACTCAAATCTTCATTAGCATAAGAAAAATCCTTGTTTTTGTTTCAAAATGACCAGACACCCAAAATGTAGCTTATGCCCCCTTTGTGAGAGGTTAACAGCTATATTTTGGAGACCAAAAATTTAATCTACTAATAACCTTCAAACTAATTCTTTTAAAAAAATATTCTCAAGAAAGGAAAATACTGTTATAATTACCCTTTGTTGTAACCAGCATCGTCTCTCATAGGCATTTGGGCTAAATTCCCAGCCATTATTTGAGGGGGGGTGGGGGGATTAGATGCTTTTGCATAAAAGTGATTGTGCGGGCACCCGTCGGGGCAAGTAATGCCGAGATAGATGTGGGGAAATGCCCCCCCCCCCCCCCATCCCACAGTAACACCACACTGGTGGAGTCAGCAAAGTGTCCCCGGAGATATTTTGAAATATGACGGCCTGAGACTTTCCGACCTTGTAATTAAGGAGGAAATCAGTCACGTTTTGGGACCAAATATATTTTTGTGCAAGTCCCCCCCCCCTCCTCCCACACACACACACACAAACAATTGTGAAAAAGAGATTTTCTATTTTTCAGGCACTTTTCATAATTTTGGCTGACAACCCAGACATGTCTGAGAAAAATATGATAACTGTCTGAAAAAAATCGATATTTTTACACTGTAACCAATGACCCAGACTTAGCTGGTGCTAACTCTTAAATATTCAGGGCCAAACACAAATTTTGCCCCCAAATCCCCCAAATTTACATCCAAATAAAAAGAACTGATGTCCTATATGGTCCTCCATACTTTTGCCTACTGTGCATGCACAGTGTCAAGGAAGTACCGAAATTGGCGCCGAGCCTCATTCTTTGTTTGGTCCTTCTGTCAGTAACATCTCACTGACTTCTGTGCTTATATATCTCAGTTAAAATGATGCCAGACACAATATCATGATGGAAATGGTGGATCCAAGGATGCAGAAAGAGGATGAGAGGAAGAAACAGTGGTTGGATGTGTTCAGGGCTGTAACTTATCATTTTTATTATAAATTATTTCATGTTCCCTAATTTCAGGCCATGGGCCTAATGTTTTCATTCTTGCTATGAAATCTCCACTGTTTGTTAAGTGTTTCCTCCTCTTCTTCCTTGAAACCCCCTAGTTAATCTCCTATGCTTTTGGAACATTTTTTGAAAGTTTTTTCTTGAAAATTTCTTGGGAGTTTAGCCCTTTACCCAACACAGACGATGTCAAAATTTATTATTTTAAATATCATTTTTAAAAAATTTTTGAAAAATTTCAATAAAACCATATCATGTGACCCCCTCGTTGGAACGTGCTCGACGAGCTCGTTCCAACGAGGGCTCACATGATAAGGTTTTGTTGAAATTTTTTGGAAAATAATATTTTTTCAACTGCTGGATTTGCATATTACACGGGCGGATGTGGGCGATTCGTTGGGTAAAGGGTTAACTTGGTTACAGAATGTTTATTCTGCCCCATGTTTACGTCCTCACCGTTGGGGTGTTTAGGCGTTTTTGGTCATGCATCTACCATCTGATGTATTTTAGTTTCTTCTGATGAAGATTCTGCTTTACATCGGATAGTTTTAAGAATCTGTTACTGACTTTGAGTCGTGTTTTTCAGTGCCTGGAGTCTTGTTTCCGGTTTTTAGAAACTTTTGTTTACGTTGACGACGGTTACTTTCTTTTAGTAATTCCTTGTCATCTGTTAGGTTAGATATGTAGTCAGATACATTTGTATACTCCGTAAGTGTAACATTAATTTTTTAGTTTGTTTAAAAAATTTTGTCCACACTTAGGCTTTTTTGGGATCCATTTGAGCTCATTGTTCCCATTGGGAACTTGCGCTCATGTCAAAATTTTTCGAAATTTTTTTTTTTTAAGAATTATTTTTCGAAATTTTGTTATGGATTGTATTATTATTATGTATCTTTGTAATATTGAGGGTTAGTGCGAGTACTACGGCTTAATAATATGCTTATAATTATGAAAGAATCTTGTTCAAATTGTAATCGAGGAAGTGTTCCTCGGATTCTCATGCTCATTGTGTTTGCTGTAGTCATTGTACTCACACTAACTCTTGTTCAGTTTGTGCCAATTGGGATGACAAACGTTGGAGACGTGTGTCATGGTACATTGTTAGTGGTGAGAGATCGATGCCTGTTCTCTCACCACAAGGCCACTCCAGTTTTTCAGTTTCTTTTTCAGAGGAACAAAAACATGGTTATGTTTCTGTGATGTCTGGAAGTGTGCTGCCGTCGTCGCAAATTAATGAAGAGCTAGTGGCAAAAGTGCTCAATGAAATTAGACAAGTGCCTAGGTCCCAAAAGGGATTTACAGCCTTGTCGCCAGCTGGCTCGACCGTCGGATCTATCACTCAGCATATGGGTGGTGCGACGCCAGGTACGTCTGTTGTGGTCCAGGAGAGGAAAAAGGGTGTTGCAAGCACTATAATCTCGGATCATGCACACCCTGCGACGACGGAACGGAGGACAGAACAGAGGAAGCCAGTCAGTTCTGTAGTAAGCTCGTTCAGGTCACCCTGGACCACGAGCGAAAGAGGTCCCTCTCTCTTACAACAGCATCTGGGGCCGGATGTTGTTGTTCGAAATGTTCATCAGTCAGCATACGTCCACACCTCCTGTTCAGGACGCTCCGTCTTATAGACAGCCAGATTCGGCTAGTCTATCGGCTTCCTCTTCAGCATATCAGCACACACGACCGCACCTTGGCTTTGTGACCTCAGATATCCAGCCTGCTTTGCCAACAAAGGATTCCATGTCATCTATGTCACGCCATCCAGAAGCCAGGGACACAAGGCCTCAACAGTTGGGACGTTCGCACAAAAGGATTATGTCGGACACACCGTCCCAGGAGCTTCCAGCAGCTAAGCAACAGAGGACCGCAGCTCCACAGGCCTCCATGATGGACTTGCTGTCGCAGATAGCGCGCTCATCGCAATATCCCAGCAACCTACGGAACATCCTTCAACAGTTTCTGATCAGGAACTGTCGGATGAAGCTGGGTCGGTTCGTTCCTATGCAAGGTCAGACAGGGACGACCGAGATTCTCATCTGCTCCAGTCGGATGGTGAAAGAGAAATTACGGAGCTGGATTTTTCCCTTTTGGAACAACATAAGGTGCCGATGGAGTTTATCCGTCAACACCTTCCAGACGTTGTTCCATCGGACCAGGTTGCTGCGACAAAGGATAAGAGACTGATAGCGTCATTGGATACTGACTTTTTTGGCCGGATTAAGGAAGATGTTCCTGATTATCCAGTCCAGTCCAGCAATGTCTCACGGACGTTTGACTTGCTTAATGACTCTATTTTTAATTTAGCCTCAAAGACAGGCAAGAACAGTTTCTTATCACATGCTCTGGATCTGCCATTCATCAATAGTAGGAATAGGTTTGTAACGGCAGGACAGGGCATACCAAGAGTTCCTCTGCGTTTAGACGATCAGGCTGAAGACTTAGATTTGTCCCTGTCTTCGTCTTTTTCTATTCTACCTAGCACTATGGAGACAACGATTTCGTCTAATAGAGCGAATTTAGACGCTTTGTCATATGCAGATCACCTTACCAGAGCGTTGGCACAACGTCTCGACGGAAAAGAATTTGAGGACGTTCGCTCCTCCTTAAGAGTTCTTTCTAGGGCTATTGCATTCTCCACGTATAATTCCGCCCTATCAGTGGCTAATTTTGAGTTGGTTAGATGTGATGTGGCCCAGGCTTCATCCACTATAGTGGATTCAAAGGTGAAAAACTCTCTTCGAGTCGCTCCGGTTTCTGGGGATTTTCTCTTTGATGGTAAGCTTTCTTTAATCTATGAGCAGATTATCAAGAAAGCTTCAGATTCTCTGCTTTTTCAGTTGGTTTCTAAAAGACCTGACTCAGCAGAAAAGAGGAGCTTCTGGTTTGAGTACGTCCAAGGGAGGCTGCTATAAAGGATATAAGAAATCCTCTAGCTCTTACTCCAGAGACCGTCAGAGTAGTGACTCAGATAGGGACGTAGTTCTGGCCAAGACAACCAGTCAGATGACCCTAGGTCGACAGGGCGAGGTGCTGCACGGGGAGGACGTAGTTTCTCTTCTCGCAGGTCCAGGAGGTGATGGCCAGGACCTCTATTGCAGTCCGGTGGGCGGAAGGCTGACAAAGTTTTTAACCAATTGGTTGTTAATTACAGATGACCGATGGGTAAAAGAGGTTATCTCAGATGGCCTGAAGCTGTCTTTCTGAGAGAGACCTCCGTTAACATGAAGTCTGCGCTGGACTCAGCTTCCATCCAATCTTCAAAAAAGAGATTCGCTTCTATCAGAGGTGCAATCTCGTTTGGAGAAGAATGCAATAGAGATCGTGGAAAATCAGGAATCACTGGGTTTTTACAGTCACCTGTTCCTGGTGCTGAAGCCAGACGGCTCGTTCCGTCCAGTTATAGATCTGAGCTGGATAAACAAGCTGAGCTGATTGTCTTCCGTTACCCAGAGCGAAGTTAGTCAGTTGATATGCTCGTTTTTGTCTACACTCAGACATACTAACAGTGAGAGAATTCATGCGACTGATGGGATTGTGCGGAGCGGCGGCGGATCTCATTCCAATGGACCGCTTTGCGCACACGTCTACTCCAGATATTTTTCACTCAAATTTGGAGTGTGAAGATTCATTCGCTCAAAACAAATATCGATTTATCGGACCAAGTAAAACAAAGGATTCAGACTTGGGCAGGTATTCAGTGGTTGACTCAGGGAGTTCCACTGCAGCTGCCGGATCTGGTTTTACGATTATGACAGATGCGAGTCAAACAGGTTGGGGCGCGACATTGAGCCCAACAGATTCAAGGTGCCAGGGCCTTTGGGATCCGGTGTTCCTCAACAAGCACATAAACATCAAAGAGGTGATGTCAATTTGGCTTGCGCTATGTCATTGGATGAACATAATTCAGAATTCACATGTTCAAATACTGTTGGACAATTCAACGGTAGTAGCGTACATTCGGAACCAAGGAATCACTCATTTGATTCCGTTATTCGACCTAATGGAAAGAATTCTTCTGTTTGTTTTAGAACATCACATTCTTCTGTCGGTCCGTCATATTCCGGGTCGTCTGAACATTCTAGCAGGCTCGGTCTCTCGGAAAGGTCGCATGTTACTGTCAGAATGGACTCTCAATAAGCGAGTATTCAATCAGATTTGCTACCTATGGGATCGACCAATGATAGACTTGTTTGCAACACACCTCAACAATCAGTTGCAGACGTATGTGTCGCCATGTCCAGATCTTCGAGCATTCGCAGTAGACGCTCTCTCAATTTCTTGGGACGGAATGATAGGATATGTATATCCTCCAACTCCGTTGATTCAACAGATCTTGCTAAAGATCAACCAATCGCACTGCAAGATACTGTTGGTAGAATCTGTGAAATCTCAGAAACATGGATAAATCTACTCAGGTGTCTGTTATGGGATGTTCCTCAGAAACTTCCTCCATGGGTGGACCTTCTCTTTCAGAGGAAATCTCACACACTGCATCACAACCTGTCTCAACCTTCACATATTTCCGTTGTGCGGTTCTTCTTGCACGGGAAGTGCTTTACAGGACGAGCAGTGGACGCAATTTCTAACTGTAGGAGGGCCTCCTCTCCGCTAAATTATGCAGCAAAGTGGAAGGTTTTCTCTCGTTGGTGTAAGGATCATTCTATTGATATTTTTGATCCTTCCATTCCAGACATTGCTAATTTTTTGGTCTACTTGTTTAACGAACTCAAACTGCAGCCAGTAACCATTAACTGGTAGAGTGCTGGAAGCCCATATTTGGGATTTTCTCCGAGGTGAAGGTACTGCAATTTGAAGGCTTCACACTCAGTGGATGTGCTTTGTATGTATTATCTTTGAATTGATATTATTTAGACTGTAAGGACTTGTCTTGTTATAATTTATGGGAGAGTGCCTGTAGGCTTTCTCCCATAAATTGTAGCAAGGCAAAGATATGTGAACAAATTTTGATGGCCAAAAATAATTTAGAACTCTACCAGTTAAGGATTATAGGTCTATGCTATCGGACACACATGCTCATCATGATAGCTTACAGATTGGATCTAATATTTCTTTATCTAAGTTAGTAAAAAACTTTTCGATAAATAGACCTAGAACTCTTAGGTTAATTCCTAAATGGAATTTAGCTTGGGTTCTACTGAAGCTCAAAAAAGCTCCTTTTGAACCTCTGAACACTGTAGACTTCAAATTCTTGTCATATAGGACAGCTTTTCTCTTAGCCTTTGCTAAGTGAGCTTCATGCTCTGTCTATTGATGATTCTCATTATCGTAGTATTGGTAATACTATTACTTTAACTACTAATGTGGGATTTTTGGCTAGGAATCAGGCTCTTAATAAGTATCCTGAGCCTATTGTCATTAAGGCTTTTCTGTCCTCAGATGGCCGTAGGCCTTTGCTGTGTCCAGTTACAGCTATGCATATTTATAAACGCAGATCAAAGTTTATCAGAAAGGGGCGAAAACGCTTCTTCCTGTCTTTAATTCCCAATAGAAAGGACATTTCTGTTCATTCTATTTCTAGATGGATTCAGTTAGCTATTTGTTCTGCTTATCAGAGTTTATCTTCCAATCAGCAGTCCGTGCTTAAGATTTCAGTGCATGGAGTTAGAGCGCTGTCAACATCTTGGGCTTATTCTAACAGTATTGCTATTACGGATCTTATGAAGGCTACTTACTGGTCACAGCCTTCGACTTTCACTAATTTTTACCTTAGAAATATTGAGTCTGTTTCTGGCGGCCTTAGATATTTAGGTCCGTTATCTGTTGCTCAGAATGTCGTCCACTAAACGATTACATCTATAGTTATGTAGGTTTTCTATTCCAGTAGTGACTCTGTCCTGCAGCCCTCTTCGTTCTGTGGTGATTTGACCCAGAGCAAGGGGAAAGGGGGGGGGGGGGGGTGGGGTTCCCTTATATCACCGGCTTTATAGTGAAAAGCAAGGGAATACCTCCTCCTGAGTCAGTAATTCCGAGTCGGTGTTGGGATGGTTTTAAAGTGTAAAGCTAATGTCTACCTCATTTATGTAATATTTTTAAAGTGTAGCTCGGTGTGAAGCATTTGTATATGTCACGTGTCATACGAGCTTTAATATACAATCCTCGGACACTTTTAAATGAGTATAAAGAGTCTCATTCTCTGGACTATCTTTATTTATTGGCTTTCCTTTAAGGAATTAGTATAATGGATTATACTGGATGTTAATAGAGATCATCGTTGTTATTGTGCTCAATTTTTGATTGGTGATGTGTCTTTCTTATTTTTAATAAACAAGAAAGACTTATGTAAATCCTTTCTCTCCTTTTCTCCTTGAGGGGATAATTCTTTATACATAATTGAGCCTATTGGATTTTCCTTTATGTCCTAGGCCCTCCAGCCTTTTTTCTATTCAGCTAAGTCTGGGTCATTGGTTACAGTATAAAAATATGAAAAAATTTAAAGTAATTTATATATTTTTTATACTTAACAATGACACAGACGGGGATGGCCCTCCCATGAGTTGGGAACTCATACCTCCCCGCTGATTATGTAACATTTAGCAGGCACTGGTTGTAAGAATGAGGCTTGGTGTCAATTTTGGTACTTCCTTGACACTGCGCGTGCACAGTAGGCAAAAGTATGGAGGACCATATAGGACATCAATTTTTTCTATTTGGATGCAAATTTTTGTGATTTGGGGGGCAAAATTTGTGTTTGGCCCTGAATATTTAAGAGTTAGCACCAGCTGAGTCTGGGTCATTGGTAAGTATAAAAAATATATAAAGAACAAAATCTTTAAACAGAGAAAATGTGAGGGGCAAACGTTTGAAATAGTTTGGGTTAATGCACACATCGAATTATACCCAAACTGGGATCCATGATTTTACCCAAACCGGCCTCCACAATTTCACCTGAATCAGCTTGTATTTTATGCAAAAGCGCTGTCTCCTGATATACTTTCATTAGTTTTTACTCATCAGTTATTATACCCCACGCAACAAAGTTGCTGGGGTATAATGTTTTTGACTGGTCCGTCCGTCAGTCAGTCCTACTTGTTTTCCGGACTTTTTTTCTACACGCTTCCAGATATTGAGCTGATTTTTGGTGTGTGAGTCTAACATGGTGGCCTACAGATCAAGTTTGCATTTTTTTTCCGCTCCACTGTTTTTTACTGAAATTACGTCCCTTGGACTCTGAAAAATTCATAAAAATTACAGTTTTCCGGACTTTTTTTCTACACGCTTCCAGATATTGAGCTGATTTTTGGTATGTGAGTCTAACATGGTGGCCTACAGATCAAGTTTGCATTTTTTTCTGCTCCACTGATTTTTACCGAAATTACGGCCCTTGGACTCTGAAAAATTCATCAAAATTACAGTTTTCCGGACTTTTTTTCTACACACTTCCAGGTATTGAGCTGATTTTTGGTATGTTAGTCTAACATGGTTGCCTACAGATCAAGTTTGCATTTTGTTCTGCTCCACTGATTTTTACCGAAATTGCGGCCCTTGAACTTTGAAAAGTTCATCAAAATTACAGTTTTCCGGACTTTTTTTGTACATGCTTCCAGATATTGAGCTGTTTTTGGGTATGTTAGTCTAACATGGTGGCCTACAGATCAAGTTTGCATTTTGTTCCGCTCTACTGATTTTTACCAAAATTACGGCCCTTGAACTTTGAAAAGTTCATCAAAATTACAGTTTTCCGGACTTTTTTCCTACACACTTCCAGATATTGAGCTGATTTTTGATATATTAGTCTAACATGGTGGCCTACAAAACAAGTTTGGGTTTTGTTCCGCTCCACTGATTTTTACCAAAATTACGGCCCCATAGACTTTGAAAAGTTCATCAAAATTACAGTTTTCCGGGCTTTTTCTCTGCTTGAATTCTTTCAATACCGTTGAAACTACAGAACACTGTTTTCTGCAGTATTCCTAGAATCTATGTTTATTTTTAAAAAATGATTAGAGCTTGAAATATCGGGGCGCGTGGGGTATGTGAGCGTGCTCACTGAGGTTCTTTAATTTAATATTATATTACGTACCTTAATCTCCAAATGTGTGAGAATGAAACATCCAATAATCCCTAAAGTGTCCAATACAAAATTTCACACAACATGTTCATTTGAATGGCCAAAACAAATAACGCGACAAAAGTGTTATTATTAAATATCAAAGACAGTTTTGGAAAATAAATGTTGATGAAATAGCCCTGTTTAGTTGAACTGTCCAATCATTTTGGAGACTCAGTTTGGAAAGTGTCAGAACAAAATGTCAAGCTTAGACAATCCTGGTACATTCACTGTTTTTACAACATCTAACAAATATATATCAGCGGTCTTTCAAAGGTATTGTCTTCATGTGGTCATGAACTTAATTCAAACTTCAAAGGGTTATCTGGAAAATCAAATCATTTGTGATATAGAACATCAAACACTCATTTCTTTTGGTGCGCTAAAACCGTTCATTCATTGACCACATTCAAAGTACTTATGCGAGGGGCCCTGGACACATCGGACCGACCATGGTTCTGGTCGGTGGCAGCTGGTGGGAGAAAAATTTAAAATTCAATGCAAACAGGTGCAAAATTCTGTCCTCTGGAGGCCTTTAGACTGACAAAAAGAGAGGGTCACTCAGGCCCCCGTTTTTCCACCCTAGTTCAGCCTTCCCCCCTACCCTGAAAATTTTGAAAAATTTTCAGTTCCATTTCAATGATAATTTTTTGTAGGGAAACGCACAGCTTATACAAATTTTCAATATGTGTAAAAAAAAGTGGAGGTCTGGGTTGGGGGCAAGTGTCAAGACTCAGATTGAGAGTGACATCTGGCGACATTCGGCAGTTGGTACACTCTTCATATGTGAGGCCCATGTGAATTAAGTTTCCGCAATAATCTTCCTTATGTTGTTCGAAATCTTGGGGGCCCAGCCTGGCCCCTGCCACAACACAGCCCTTTGGTGGGTAACCTGTCTGCTCCCAGATGGAATCTGGTAGATACAGTACAGAAGCTCAGAGCATTTGGGACGTGATAATGTGGGAAATAAGGTGTCATTGGCTTCCGAAGGATGAGGTGCTTATAAGGGCCCCATAGGCAGGTGAGTATTTTAGTGTCTCCTTATTTTTACTTACTTCTTCATTTTGGGCCCCCTACAGACTATGGCTCGGGGGGGGGGGGGGGGGGGGGGGGGGGGGCTGTACTCACTCCAGGCCACTCCCAGTGGGTGGGCTGCCTCTGACTCTCAGTAGCAGTGGCATAGCTACAGGGGGTGCCAGGGTGCAGTTTTAATATTGTCTGTCAGAATTTTCCAAATTTTTTCTTGGAATTTTATATTTTTATACTGTACCAATGACCCAGACTTAGCTGGTGCTAACTCTAACAAAACCAGGGCCAAACACAAATTTTGCCCCCCAATCCCCAAAATTTGCATCCAAAACAAAAAGAAATCATGTCCTAAAGGACCTCCATACTACGCCTCTACTGCGCATGCGCAGTGACGCAGACGTCCCGAAATTGGCGCCAATTATCATTCTCTGTTTGGCCCTTCATCAGTCAACATCTCACTGATCTCTGTGCTTGTAAATCTCAGTTTAAAGGATGCCAGACACGTAATTTTTGGAGAAAATGTGATTCTAAGGAGGATAGAAGGAGGAGAGGAAAAAGAAGTGACAAAAAATAATCAGGGCTGTACTTAAAATTTTTTGTTGAAATTATGTTAAGTTGCCTATTTTCGAGGCATGGGCCTCTTGTTGTCATTCTTGCTAATTGTTGCACTGCTTATTCAGTGTTTCCTCTCCCCTAGCCTTCTAAAGTCCCCCCTTGCAATTCTCCCATGCTTTTGGCATATTTTTGAGAAGTTTCATTTCTAAAAATTCCCTGGGAGAGTTGCTTGGTTACAGAATGTTTTCTGTTATTTTCCCCATAGTTACGTTTTCACCCATGGGTGTATAACGTTTGTGTTCTGCATCTTCCATCTGATGTTCTGCAGATTCTCCCCTGGGAGTCTCTGTTTTGCATCAGATAGAGTGTAATTGATGACTGATTCCGGGCCAGTTTTTTCAGTGCCTGGAGTCATGTTTTCTAGTGTGTTTACACTGTTTGTTTTCATTGGCAACAGCCTTTTTTGAGGGGGGCTGTTTGCCTTTGTGGTAGTTTATCTCATTATAAGATACATTTATATTATCCGAAAGTGTCTCATTAATTATTTTATATAATTTTAAAATTTTTGACCACACTTTGCCATCGGATCCATCGGGGCTCAACGTTACTTTTCAGCAACTTGGGCTTCTCTGAAAAAATATTTTTTCAAAATTATTTTGTTTTGCAATTGTTTTTTCATTTATTAATGGATCATGTTATTATGTATCTTTGTGTCAGGGGTTTTTGCGAGTAACTAGGACTTATTGTTGTTCTTTCACAATGAAGGGACTTTGTTCAAATTGTAATAGGAAGAAATCTTCCTCTGACTTTCATGATCATTGTATTAATTGTAGTCAGTGTTCTCGCATTAATCCCTGTCCTATATGTGAACATTGGGATGAGAAACATTGGAAATGTGTGTCACGATATGTTGTTTCTGGAGAAAGAGCGATGCCGGCTCTTTCTCCACAAGGTCACTCTACTCTCTCAGTTTCTATTTCAGAGGAACCAGAACAGGGTGATGTTTCCATGTTATCTTCTTCAAGTGTGCGTCCGTCGTCACAAATAAATTCAGAGCTAGCGGCAAAAGTGCTCATGGAGATTAGACAAATGTCGTCCGCTAGCTCGCCCGGTGTAGCGTCCATTCACCGAATGGTTCGGCAGCCGGGTTCGTCCGATGCGGTCCAAGAGGAAATTTTGGGTGATGCGAGCACTATAAAAATAATAGATGCACACCCAGTGACGGCGGATAGTGAACGAGAACGGAGGAAGCCTTTTAGTCCGGTTCCTAGCTCGTCCAGGTCCAGCCGGGCCGCGAGCGAGAGAGGCCCCTCTCTCGTACAACAACATCTGGGACCAGATGTTGTGGTACAAAATGTGTCTTTAGCGGAGCATACGTCCGTCGCTCGGGACGCTCCGTTGTATAAGCAGTCCGCAGAGACTGTTAAGGCTTCCTCTTCTCGTCGGCGCACACGACCGCACCTTGGCTGCGTGACCTCCGATATTTTGCCAGCTTCGCTGATGAAGGATTCTTCGGCGACCAGGTCACACCATCCGGCAGCCAGGGATTCGAGACCGATGGACTCCGGACGTTCGCATAGGAAAAGTATGCGGGAGCCATCTGATGCGGAGCTGCCCTCGGCGAAGCAGCGAAAGACCGCTCCTCCGCAGGTCTCGACGTCAGACATTCTAGTGCAGATAGCACAGCTTATCGCAGCATCCCAGCAGCCGACAGAAACGGTGTCGGATCAAGAATTATCCGACGGCGCTGGGTCGGTACGCTCCGCCGAAGCATCGGGGGCGGACGACCGGGAACATCGGGAGGTCCGACCGGATGGTGAAAGGGATACGGATGAATTGGAGCTATCCCTTTCGGAACAACATAAAGCTGCCGTGGACTTCATCCGGCACTTTCTTCCTCAAGTTGTTCCGTCGGGCCAGACTGCTGCGCTTCCGGACAGGAGAATTATAGCGTCATTGGACTCTGAATTTTTTGAGCGGTTCAGGGACATCGCTCCCGAGTTTCCGTCGCAGTTCAATAATGTTGCAAGAACATTTGAATTATTGAACGACGCTATTTTTAAACTTGCTTCCAGGACGGGGAAAGCAGGTTTCTTGTCCGCAAATACTCTCAACCTGCCTTTCATTAATGCAAGGAATAAATTCGACACGGCAGGTCAGGGTATACCGAGAGTTCCTCTGCGTATGGACGACGAGGCGGAAGACTTAGAGCTATCATTACCGTCGTCAGCTTCTATTCCAACCGCAGTGTTGGAAACAGCTATTGCGTCTAACAGAGCCAATTTAGATGCCTTATCTTACGCAGATCACCTTACTAAGGCGTTATCACTGCGCCTTCAAGGGGAAGAGTTTCAGGATATACAATCCTCCTTAAGACTTCTTTCAAGGGCAGTAGCTTATTCCACGTGTAACTCCGCCCTTTCAGTGGCAAATCTGGAGTTGGTTAGACGTGACGCAGCCCTGGCTACATCCACACTAGTGGATTCTAAGGTGAAGAACTCTCTTAGAGTCGCTTCGGTCTCAGGAGATCTTCTCTTTGACGGCAAGCTTTCCGCTATTTATGATAATATTAAAAAGAAAGCTAGTGATTCTCTGTTGTTCAGATCCGCTCCTAAAAGGTCGGATACAGCAGACACGAATAAGGCGGGCACTTCTGGGTCTTATGCGCCCAAGAGAGGTTCCTATAGAGGTTCCGGTGCATCCTCTGGCTCTTATTCGAGAGACCGTCAGGATAGCGACTCTCGTTCGGGACGTCCTTCAGGCCGGGACAATCGGTCGGACGCCCCGAGGTCGACGAGGCGAGGTGCGGGTCGTGGAAGACGTGGTTTCTCCTACCGCAGGCCTCGCAGATCCAGGAGGTGATGGCTTAAACCTCTATCGCGTTCCGGTTGGCGGAAGGTTGTCGAGTTTTTCTCAAGAGTGGGCGTCGATTACGGACGACCCGTGGGTGAGAGGAGTGACTTCGGAAGGTCTAAAGATATCCTTCAAACGAAAGTCTCCATTAACTCGAAGTCCAAAGTGGACTCATCTTCCGTCAAATCCTCAGAAAAGAGACGCTCTGGTATCAGAGGTGCAGTCTCTTTTAATGAAGAACGCGGTAGAGGTCGTAGAAAACCAGGAATCGCTGGGATTCTACAGCCATCTGTTTCTGGTTCCGAAACCAGACGGCTCGTTCCGTCCAGTCATAGATTTGAGCTGGATAAACAAGCTGATCGTCGCTCCGAAGTTTTATATGGAGACGATTCGATCGGTCAGAGCGAGTATTCGGGTGAACGATTATGCAACGTGCATAGATCTCAAAGATGCGTACTTTCACGTCATGGTACATCCGACATTCCGAAAGTATCTACGCTTCGCAGTCCTAGGAGTGGTGTATCAGTTCCGGGCCATGTGCTTCGGATTGAATCTAGCACCCTGGGCTTTCACTCGGGTAATGAACTCGGTAATGATCTACTTCCGAGCTCATTCGTCTGCGGTAACGTCGGCCTACCTGGACGACATTCTTCAGAGGTACGGCAACGAGTTAACGCTTCAGAACGATGTTCAGAATCTTCTTCTATTGCTCCGACGTCTCGGTTTCATAGTAAACGAGGAGAAGTCGGATCTGGTGCCGTCCAAGTCATTCACTCATCTGGGAATGAGCTTCGAGATGCACAACAATCTCGTTCGTCTGCCGTTAACCAGAGCGAAATTAGTCAGTTGTTACGCTCGCTATTGTCTGAATGCAGACAAAGTCACGGCGAGAGAATTTATGAGACTGATAGGTCTGTGCGGAGCCGCCGCGGATCTCATTCCGATGGGACGGCTACGCACTCGGCCTCTTCAAATTTTCCTGACTCAGAATTGGAGTGTGAAAATTCATTCGCTCGATGTAGACGTTCTCTTGTCAGATCAAGTGAAACAAGAGATTCAGACTTGGGCAAACATTCAGTGGTTAACTCAAGGAGTTCCGCTGCAGTTGCCGGATCCGAGTTTTACCATTATGACGGATGCCAGTCAAACAGGTTGGGGTGCATCATTAATCCCAACGGATTCGAGATGCCAGGGTCTTTGGGATCCGCAATTCCTGTGCAAGCACATAAACATCAAGGAAATGATGTCAATTTGGCTTGCGTTACGTCACTGGATGGACATTATTCACGATGCTCATGTCCAAATCCTATCCGACAATACGACAGTAGTGGCGTATATACGGAATCAGGGAGGCACTCATTCAGTTCCGTTGTTCAATCTAACGGAAAGAATCCTTCTGTTTGCGTTGGAACATCACGTTCTTCTTTCGGTCCGTCACATACAGGGTCGTCTGAATGTGCTAGCAGACTCCCTTTCACGAAAGGGTCGCTTGTTGCCGTCGGAGTGGACTCTCAACAAACAAGTATTCAATCAGATTTGCTACCAATGGGAACGGCCAATGATAGACTTATTTGCGACACATCTCAACAATCAGTTGCAGACGTATGTGTCCCCGTGTCCGGATCCAAGAGCATTTGCAGTAGACGCTCTGTCGATCCCTTGGGACGGAATGATAGGATATGCGTATCCTCCAGCGCCGTTAATTCAACAAGTATTGCTAAAGATAAAACAATCTCAATGCAAGATTCTGTTGGTAGCATCTCTGTCGCCACAGAGACCGTGGATAAATCTACTCAGGTGTCTGTTGTGGGACCTACCGCGGAAGCTTCCTCCACGAGAGGATCTTCTTTCGCAGGGGAAATCGCGCCAACTCCATCACAACCCGCAAGGTCTCAACCTTCACGTTTTTCCGTTGTGCGGTCCTTCTTGCATGGCAAGCACTTTACAGGACGAGCAGTGGACGCGATTTCTAACTGTAGGAGGACCTCCTCTTCGCTAAACTATGCGGCTAAGTGGAAGGTTTTCCGTCGTTGGTGTAGGGATCATTCTGTAGATATATTTGATCCCTCTATACCAGACATTGCAAACTTTCTAGTATACTTGTTTGACGAAATCAAACTGCAGCCTGTTACTATAAAGGGTTATAGATCTATGTTATCTGATACCTATGCACATCATGATAGTTTACAAATTGGATCTAATGTCTCTTTATCGAAATTGGTTAGAAACTTTTCGATAAATAGACCCAGAACTCTTAGATTAATTCCTAAGTGGAATTTAGCTTGGGTTCTCCTTAAATTGAAGGAAAAGCCATTTGAACCTCTTGGGACAGTAGATTTCAAATTCTTATCTTATAAGACAGCTTTTCTCTTAGCTTTCTCTTCTGCCAGAAGAGTCAGTGAGCTTCATGCACTATCGGTGGATGATTCTCATTATCGTAGTGTTGGGAACACTATCACCTTCACTACAAATGTCGGTTTTTTAGCTAAGAATCAGGCTCCTAATTAATATCCGGAACCTATTGTTATTAAGGCTCTTCCGTCTTAGACGGGCGTAGGCCTTTACTCTGTTCTGTTAGAGCACTACGTATCTATAAACAGAGATCTCAGTTCATCAGAAAGGGACGGAAACGTTTCTTTCTGTCTTTGATGCCTAATAGAAAGGACATTTCAGTCCATTCTATTGCTAGATGGATTCAGTTAACTATCCGTACTGCGTATGAAGATTTATCTTCTTCTCAGCAGTCTGTGCTTAAGATTTCTGCTCATGAAGTAAGAGCTCTTTCTACTTCCTGGGCTTATGCTAATAGTGTTGCTATTACAGATTTAATGAAGGCTGCTTATTGGTCTCAGCCTTCCACATTTACTAATTTTTATCTCAGAAATATTGAGTCCATTTCTGGAGACCTGCATTGTTTAGGTCCGTTATCTGTTGCTCAGAATGTCATCCACTAAACAGTTGCAACTATAGTTATGCAGGCTTTCTGTTCCGGCAGTGACTCCGTCCGGCTGCCCTCTTCGCTCTGGGCTATTTGACCCAGGGCAAGGGGAAGGGGGGGGGGGGGGCGGGTGTTCCCTTAGGTCACCTGCTTTATAGTGAAAAGCAAGGGAATGCCTCCTCCAAGACAGTATTTCTGAGTCGCTTCCGGGATGGTTTTAAAGTGTAATATTAATGTTTAATTTCATTCATGTCTTATTTTTAAAGTGTAGCTCGGTGTGAAGCATTTGTATATGTCAAGTGTCAAACGGGCTTTAATATACAATACTCGGACACTTTTAAATGATTATAAAGAGTCTCAATTCTCTGGACTACTTTATTTATTGGCTTGCTTTAAAAATAATTAGTATAAGGGTTATACTGGATGTTAATAGAGAACATGAATGTTATTGTGCTCAATTATTAAGGGTAGTGTATCTTTCTAATTTAATATTAAATAAGAAAGATACATGTAAAGCCTAATACTCCTTTTCTCCTTAAGGGGTTACCTCTTTATTATATTATTGAGCTTATTGGATTTTCCTCTATGTCCTAGGCCCTCCAGCCTGTTTACTATTCAGCCAAGTCTGGGTCATTGGTACAGTATAAAAATGTTAAAAAATTTATAGTAATTTATATATTTTTTATACTTACCAATGACCCAGACGGGGATGGCCCTCCCTGAGTTGGGAACTCTTGCCTCCCCGCTGAGTACATAGCGCTGACCAGGCACTGCCAGTAAGAATGATATTTGGCGCCAATTTCGGGACGACTGCGTCACTGCGCATGCGCAGTAGAGTCGTACTATGGAGGTCCTTTAGGACATGATTTCTTTTTGTTTTGGATGCAAATTTTGGGGATTGGGGGGCAAAATTTGTGTTTGGCCCTGGTTTTTGTGGAGTTAGCACCAGCTAAGTCTGGGTCATTGGTAAGTATAAAAAATATATAAATTACTCTAAATTTTTTAACTTTTTCAAAATTATTTTGTTTTGCAATTGTTTTTTCATTTATTAATGGATCATGTTATTATGTATCTTTGTGTCAGGGGTTTTTGCGAGTAACTAGGACTTATTGTTGTTCTTTCACAAATGAAGGGACGTTGTTCAAATTGTAATAGGAAGAAATCTTCCTCTGACTTTCATGATCATTGTATTAATTGTAGTCAGTGTTCTCGCATTAATCCCTGTCCTATATGTGAACATTGGGATGAGAAACATTGGAAACGTGTGTCACGATATGTTGTTTCTGGAGAAAGAGCGATTCCGGCTCTTTCTCCGCAAGGTCACTCTACTCTCTCAGTTTCTATTTCAGAGGAACCAGAAAAGGGTGATGTTTCCATGTTATCTTCTTCAAGTGTGCGTCCGTCGTCACAAATGAATTCAGAGCTAGCGGCAAAAGTGCTCATGGAGATTAGACAAATGTCGTCCGCTAGCTCGCCCGGTGTAGCGTCCATTCACCGAGTGGTTCGGCAGCCGGGTTCGTCCGATGCGGTCCAAAAGGAAATGTTGGGTGATGCGAGCACTATAAACATAATAGATGCACACCCAGTGACGACGGATAGTAAGCGAGAACGGAGGAAGCCTTTGAGTCCGGTTCCTAGCTCGTCCAGGTCCAGCCGGGCCGCGAGCGAGAGAGGCCCCTCTCTCGTACAACAACATCTGGGACCAGATGTTGTGGTACAAAATGTGTCTTTAGCGGAGCATACGTCCGTCGCTCGGGACGCTCCGTTGTATAAGCAGTCCGCAGAGACTGTTAAGGCTTCCTCTTCTCGTCAGCGCACACGACCGTACCTTGGCTGCGTGACCGCCGATATATTACCAGCTTCGCCGATCAAGGATTCTTCAGCGACCAGGTCACACCATCCGGCAGCCAGGGATTCGAGACCGATGGACTCCGGACGTTCGCATAGGAAAAGTATGCGGGAGCCATCTGATGCGGAGCTGCCCTCGGCGAAGCAGCGAAAGACTGCGCCTCCGCAGGTCTCGACGCCGGACATTCTTGTGCAGATAGCACAGCTTATCGCAGCATCCCAGCAACCGAAGAAACGGTGTCGGATCGAGAATTATCCAACGGCGCTGGGTCGGTACGCTCCGCCGAAGCATCGGGGGCGGACGACCGGGAACATCATGAGGTCCGACCAGATGGTGAAAGGGATACGGATGACTTGGAGCTATCCCTTTCGGAACAACATAAAGCTGCCGTGGACTTCATCCGGCACTTTCTCCCTCAAGTTGTTCCGTCGGGCCAGACTGCTGCGCTTCCGGACAAGAGAATTATAGCGTCATTGGACTCTGAATTTTTTGAGCGGTTCAGGGACATCGCTCCCGAGTTTCCGTCGCAGTCCAATAATGTTGCAAGAACATTTGAATTATTGAACGACGCTATATTTAAACTTGCTTCCAGGACGGGGAAAGCAGGTTTCTTGTCCGCTAATACTCTCAACCTGCCTTTCATTAATGCAAGGAATAAATTCGATACGGCAGTACAGGGTATACCGAGAGTTCCTCTGCGTATGGACGACGAGGCGGAAGACTTAGAGCTATCATTACCGTCGTCAGCTTCTATTCCAACCGCGGTGTTGGAAACAGCTATTGCGTCTAACAGAGCCAATTTAGATGCCTTATCTTACGCAGATCACCTTACTAAGGCGTTATCACTGCCTGCGCCTTCAGGGGAAAGAGTTTCAGGATATACAATCCTCTTTAAGACTTCTTTCTAGGGCAGTAGCTTATTCCACGTGTAACTCCGCCCTTTCAGTGGCAAATCTGGAGTTGGTTAGACGTGACGCAGCCCTAGCTACATCCACATTAGTGGATTCTAAGGTGAAGAACTCTCTTAGAGTCTCTTCGGTCTCAGGAGAACTTCTCTTTGACGGCAAGCTTTCCGCTATTTATGATAAAATTACAAAGAAAGCTAAGGATTCTCTGTTGTTCAAATCTGCTTCTAAGAAGTCGGATACAGCAGACACGAATAAGACAGGCACTTCTGGGTCTAATGCGCCCAAGAGAGGTTCCTATAGAGGTTCCGGTGCGTCCTCTTGGTCTTATTCGAGAGACCGTCAGCATAGCGACTCTCGTTCGGGACGTCCTTCAGGCCGGGACAATCGGTCGGACGCCCCGAGGTCGACGGGGCGAGGTGCGGGTCGTGGAAGACGTGGTTTCTTCTACCGCAGGCCTCGCAGGTCCAGGAGGTGATGGCTTAAACCTCTATCGCGTTCCGGTTGGCGGAAGGTTGTCGAGCTTTTCACAAGAATGGGCGTCGATTACGGACGACCCTTGGGTGAGAGGAGTGACTTCGGAAGGTCTAAAGATATCCTTCAAACGAAAGCCTCCATTAACTCGAAGTCCAAAGTGGACTCATCTTCCGTCAAATCCGCAGAAAAGAGACGCTCTGTTATTAGAGGTGCAGTCTCTTTTAATGAAGAACGCGGTAGAGGTCGTAGAAAACCAGGAATCTCCGGGATTCTACAGCCATCTGTTTCTGGTTCCGAAACCAGACGGCTCGTTCCGTCCAGTCATAGATTTGAGCTGGATAAACAAGCTGATCGTCGCTCTGAAGTTTTATATGGAGACGATTCGATCGGTCAGAGCGAGTATTCGGGTGAACGATTATGCAACGAGCATAGATCTCAAAGATGCGTACTTTCACGTCATGGTACATCCGACATTCCGAAAGTATCTACGCTTCGCAGTCCTAGGAGTGGTGTATCAATTCCGGGCGATGTGCTTCGGATTGAATCTAGCACCCTGGGCTTTCACTCGGGTAATGAACTCGGTAATGATCTACTTCCGAGCTCATTCGTCTGCGGTAACGTCGGCCTACCTGGACGACATTCTTCAGAGGTACGGCAACGAGTTAACGCTTCAGAACGATGTTCAGAATCTTCTTCTATTGCTCCGACGTCTCGGTTTTATAGTAAACGAGAAGTCGGATCTGGTGCCGTCCAAGTCATTCACTCATCTGGGAATGAGCTTCGAGACTCACAACAATCTCGTTCGTCTGCCGTTAACCAGAGCGAAATTAGTCAGTTGTTACGCTCGCTATTGTCTGCACGCAGACAAAGTCACGGCGAGAGAATTTATGAGACTGATAGGTCTGTGCGGAGCCGCCGCGGATCTCATTCCGATGGGGCGGTTACGCACATGTCCTCTTCAAATTTTCCTGACTCAGAATTGGAGTGTGAAAATTCATTCGCTCGATGTAGACGTTCTCTTGTCAGATCAAGTGAAACAAGAGATTCAGACTTGGGCAAACATTCAGTGGTTAACTCAGGGAGTTCCGCTGCAGTTGCCGGATCCGAGTTTTACCGTTATGACGGATGCCAGTCAAACAGGTTGGGGTGCATCATTAATCCCAACGGATTCGAGATGCCAGGGTCTTTGGGATCCGCAATTCCTGTGCAAGCACATAAACATCAAGGAAATGATGTCAATTTGGCTTGCGTTACGTCACTGGATGGACATTATTCACGATGCTCATGTCCAAATCCTATCCGACAATACGACAGTAGTGTCGTATATATGGAATCAGGGAGGCACTCATTCAGTTCCGTTGTTCAATCTAACGGAAAGAATCCTTCTGTTTGCGTTAGAACATCACGTTCTTCTTTCGGTCCGTCACATACCGGGTCGTCTGAATGTGCTAGCAGACTCCCTTTCACGAAAGGGTCGCTTGTTGCCGTCGGAGTGGACTCTCAACAAACAAGTATTCAATCAGATTTGCTACCAATGGGAACGGCCAATGATAGACTTATTTGCGACACATCTCAACAATCAGTTGCAGACGTATGTGTCTCCGTGTCCGGATCCAAGAGCATTTGCAGTAGACGCTCTGTCGATCCCTTGGGACGGAATGATAGGATATGCGTATCCTCCAGCGCCGTTAATTCAACAAGTATTGCTAAAGATAAAACAATCTCAATGCAAGATTCTGTTGGTAGCATCTCTGTCGCCACAGAGACCGTGGATAAATCTACTCAGGTGTCTGTTGTGGGACCTACCGCAGAAGCTTCCTCCACGGGAGGATCTTCTTTCGCAGGGGAAATCGCGCCAACTCCATCACAACCCGCAAGGTCTCAACCTTCACGTTTTTCCGTTGTGCGGTCCTTCTTGCATGGCAAGCACTTTACAGGACGAGCAGTGGACGCGATTTCTAACTGTAGGAGGACCTCCTCTTCGCTAAACTATGCGGCTAAGTGGAAGGTTTTTCGTCGTTGGTGTAGGGATCATTCTGTAGATATATTCGATCCCTCTATACCGGACATTGCAAACTTTCTAGTATACTTGTTTGACGAAATCAAACTGCAGCCTGTTACTATAAAGGGTTATAGATCTATGTTATCTGATACCTATGCACATCATGATAGTTTACAAATTGGATCTAATGTCTCTTTATCGAAGTTGGTTAGAAACTTTTCGATAAATAGACCCAGAACTCTTAGATTAATTCCTAAGTGGAATTTAGCTTGGGTTCTCCTTAAATTGAAGGAAAAGCCATTTGAACCTCTTGGGACAGTAGATTTCAAATTCTTATCTTATAAGACAGCTTTTCTCTTAGCTTTCTCTTCTGCCAGAAGAGTCAGTGAGCTTCATGCACTATCGGTGGATGATTCTCATTATCGTAGTGTTGGGAACACTATCACCTTCACTACTAATGTGGGTTTTTTAGCTAAGAATCAGGCTCCTAATAAATATCCGGAACCTATTGTTATTAAGGCTCTTCCGTCTTCAGACGGGCGTAGGCCTTTACTCTGTCCTGTTAGAGCACTACGTATCTATAAACAGAGATCTCAGTTTATCAGAAAGGGACGGAAATGTTTCTTTCTGTCTTTGATGCCTAATAGAAAGGACATTTCAGTCCATTCTATTGCTAGATGGATTCAGTTAACTATCCGTACTGCTTATGAAGATTTATCTTCTTCTCATCAGTCTGTGCTTAAGATTTCTGCTCATGAAGTAAGAGCTCTTTCTACTTCCTGGGCTTATGCTAATAGTGTTGCTATTACAGATTTAATGAAGGCTGCTTATTGGTCTCAGCCATCCACATTTACAAATTTTTATCTCAGAAATATTGAGTCTATTTCTGGAGACCTGCATTGTTTAGGTCCGTTATCTGTTGCTCAGAATGTCGTCCACTAACAGTTGCAACTATAGTTATGCAGGCTTTCTGTTCCGGCAGTGACTCCGTCCGGCTGCCCTCTTCGCTCTGGGCTATTTGACCCAGGGGAAGGGGGGGGGGGGGGCGCGGGTGTTCCCTTAGGTCACCTGCTTTATAGTGAAAAGCAAGGGAATGCCTCCTCCAAGTCAGTATTTCTGAGTCGCTTCTGGGATGGTTTTAAAGTGTAATATTAATGTTTAAATTCATTCATGTCTTATTTTTAAAGTGTAGCTCGGTGTGAAGCATTTGTATATGTCAAGTGTCAAACGGGCTTTAATATACAATACTCGGACACTTTTAAATGACTATAAAGAGTCTCAATTCTCTGGACTACTTTATTTATTGGCTTGCTTTAAAAATAATTAGTATAAGGGTTATACTGGATGTTAATAGAGAACATGAATGTTATTGTGCTCAATTATTAAGGGTAGTGTATCTTTCTAATTTAATATTAAATAAGAAAGATACATGTAAAACCTAATACTCCTTTTCTCCTTAAGGGGTTACCTCTTTACTATATAGTTGAGCTTATTGGATTTTCCTCTATGTCCTAGGCCCTCCAGCCTGTTTACTATTCAGCTAAGTCTGGGTCATTGGTACAGTATAAAAATGTTAAAAAATTTATAGTAATTTATATATTTTTTATACTTACCAATGACCCAGACAGGGATGGCCCTCCCTGGAGTTGGGAACTCTTGCCTCCCCGCTGAGTACATAGCGCTGACCAGGCACTGCCAGTAAGAATGATAATTGGCGCCAATTTTGGGACGTCTGCGTCACTGCGCATGCGCAGTAGATGCGTAGTATGGAGGTCCTTTAGGACATGATTTCTTTTTGTTTTGGATGTAAATTTTGGGGATTGGGGGGCAAAATTTGTGTTTGGCCCTGGTTTTGTTAGAGTTAGCACCAGCTAAGTCTGGGTCATTGGTAAGTATAAAAAATATATAAATTACTATAAATTTTTTAACTTTTAAGATCTGTTTTGTTTTTGCTTGTTTATCTGCCTACAGGTGAACTTGCGTTTACCCCATTGGTTGAACAATGAAAATACATTTCTGATAACTGATTTTGTCATCAAGTCATCGGTTGAACTACACAAATGCCTTTCTACTAATTAGTGCATTTAGTGGAACAGCCATGATGGAAAATTTGAAACTTTCTATTCAAAAACATACTTTTCGCCATTTAATAATCAAGAAGATTTTCACCCCTAAAAGCCACCAGAATGCTCCATTTGGTAGCTCATTTCAAAATTTTTCTGCAAATGCTCATGCTTACGGCACTCTCAGCAGATGCCTTCAGCATCTGCATGTTGTGAATACAGTGATCATGAAGTACTTTGTCGGAAAAATATAAGCTCTGCACTCCTGCTAAAATATCCTAGCTATGCCACTGAGTCCAGTAGAGTATTAATTATTTCTTCTTGGGTGTTTTCTTATATCGTGGGAAAAATCACCTTGAGGCCATGTTGGACAAAAAGTTGTTGGAGGTCGGTTTGGGTGAAAATGTTGGCGGCCAGTTCAGGTAAAATTGTGGGGGCTGGTTTGGGTCAGGTGGAGGCCAGTTCAGGCAAAAATGTTGCAAGTTTGGGCATCTTCCCCACAGAGAACAAGTCCCATACTCATATGCTTACATTAATTATAGTGCCGATAATGATAAACTTTTTTTTATTTTAACACCGTAAATTGATGTCAAATCAAACGCAACAATTTCAACAAAATGCATAAATCAGTTTTAAAGTTCTCGTCGGTCCGTTTCCAATTCCGACTTATTCAACAAGTTAACTTTCACTTCTTTGTTGGTGACATGAAGTCGTGACAAATTTAAATTCCATCATTTTTTGGAGGAAAATTGTGTAATAAAGTATGTAATCGAGAATTCTGAATCCAAACTTTCAGCCATTAAATAGATAAATCATTTGTACATAAGTGTGAAGAGAAAAACAAGAGGTAAGTTGATTTGAATTGGAATGTGAGGCGTGAATGTGATATGACCAGCCCAGGGCCCGTTGCACTCCTTCCTCGCTTTGCTCGGAAGAGGGGTGGTATATATATATATATGGTATAATATGGCCTGTAGGACAAGTTCCAGACTTCTGTGAATTCAGACAGACAACTGCTGGGGCAACTGGGTTTGATGTGCACAGATTGTATGAGATACAGTTAACAAATTTTCAAGCTTTATTATATTTGCACGATTTTTGTCATTTCAGTAAATTACACTTAAGATGAAAAACAATATTGAAATTAAAATGAAAAGCAATAATGATGCAAATGAAATGAAAGTATGCACATAAAGTAAACTTGTGTGGAAAATAGTCATTATTTCTTGGGACGTCTTTCGGCGTATTTGGGAGACTACAATTAAAGGAACTTAGGTATGAAAATTTGATATGCCTAACGGGGATATGCGTTGTTATAACAACAGATATTCCCAGTAGCCAGTAGGCATGACGACTTTTCATTACGAAAATACATTGTGAATACCGGTGATTAATTATCTCTTGGGGAGTACAATTAATGGTACTTTGGTATGAAAATTTGACATGCCTAACAGGGATATGCGTTGTTATAACAACAGATATTCCCACTAGGCATGACAAATGTTCATTACCGAAATACATTGTGAATAACAGGGATTTATTATTTCTTAAGGACTTCAATTAATGGCACTTTGGTATGAAAATTTGACATGCCTAGTGGGAATATCTGTTGTTATAACAAGAAGTGAATGGTTTTATCTGAATTTTTTTGTGGTTTATGCACATTCATTCATTCATCACATAGATTCATTGACACCTTGGACTCCGGGGTGTAAACATCGTTCCAATGGAGCAGAAGACACAGACTCATCAGAGTACGCGAGCCACTTGCTCCTTTGCCCCTCCCAGACGTGATTCAAAATTATCAAAATTACTATTATAAGTCATTGGGGCTTGCCCCACACCGTCCCTGCCTTTAGGCACACAAAACCATTTTGTTTGCAGTTTATACACATTCAATCAATCATTTTCATCCTTCTCAAAACAATACTCTTGCATTGTTGTTATCAAAACAGCCTTTCCGAACAGTCTCAAAGTGAGTACCCCCTGAATGTACTTGTATTGTTGTTGTCCTCAAAACAGCCATTCACATTGATCACCTTGAAAACAACTTTTCAAAACATTCTTCAGAGTGAATACAACATTATCTCTCTAAAGGCAGCTTTACCTGTGGTAAAAATTTGCGGCCATCAGAAAAAAACAGACACAAATCCCACTGCTTTCTGATTATGAAAACTGTTGTTTAGAAACCAGAAATCACAGTCTGAATTATTTGTACCGGTATGTTTTCACAAGGAAGTTCTTTAAAAAATTTAGAAATTTTAAATGTAGGGTGTTCTGCTTCTCATCTGTACGCTGCTTCACCCTTGTTCATTATTACCCGTATTTCAAAGGATGGGGAGACATGTTCGTAGTTCCCATTCTCTCATATTTGTATTCTGTTTCAGGAATGTTATGTGTGATAAAGATGGCTCAGAAGATTTTGTTTTGGACATTGTTGATGATATTGTCAACACAACAATGGATAGAATTTATGAGATGTACATACAAAAACAGTTGTTACCATTCACAATAACACAAGCTAAGGATGCCATTTTACAAATTATCGAGGTAAGGATAGCAGAAAATGATTTTATTATACGCAAACTGATAGATTATCAAAAAAATTGTGGAAAAATAGAAATCGAATCCCCCAATGTGAAGATATAAAAATTTTCACTTTTCACTGTATCAATCAAAATGGCAACTTTCAAACCATCACTTCAAGGTGAATACGAGTCAAATTATCACTGGAAATGATCTATTTGTTCTAAAAACGTATAATGAAAAGAAAAGCTAGTGTTTGTGAGTGGATACCGATCATTTCCAACAATAATTCAACACATATTCACCTTGAATTGAAACCTACCAGCTGAATCAGATTGCAAGACGCAACCTGTTCTGAGTATCGATCGATCAGATCACTCCCACGTATCAATGTGCATCAGCTGTTTACTTTCATGCATCAAATCAAGGTTGAAACGTGGAATTATTGATAGGAATGATCAGATTCTCATAAAAAGTGTATAATAAATGGAAAATCTAGTGTTTTTGAGTGGATACCGAAAATTATCTCACTTGTGACTGAGCCAAATGGTTATTTTCACTCGCAGTTACTCATGAGATAATTTCTTATCAACCTACCTTACAATTGTTTACAACAGGCTCGCACAACAGTGGAAGTCCCTAACTGGGAAAAATACTCTCTATTTTCTTCTTTCCTAAGTGATTGGGGAAAGAAAAGTGGTGCAAAAGCACCAAAAAAAAATAAGCCAAAACTGGGTCGAGGGCTCACACCCAGTAGGGGACACTCTTCTCCTTGTACTAATCCACGGCTTCCGAAACCAGTGTGCAGACATATAACCAACATGTCATTCTATTTTTTTTCTATTTTTTTTCCACCATCTTACAGGATGCGGATTGTTTTGCTCATCAACAGTGATACCTTTTGACTCTATGTTAATGATGTTTCCTGTTCTGAATTGTGAATTCATAGCTGTTTCTTCACTATCCAGACATACAGGGCTGTGTTTTTATATATTCTCTCGATTATTCACTGTATTTTTCGTGATAAATCTCTATACCGATTTTGCACACGATTTTCACATAACATGCTGTTTCTGTCTTTTGTTCATTAATGCTAACCCTTTGGGTTCTGCTTTTAACTGAGTTAGGTGTCAGTGGGGGGTGGTTGTGGCAGCTTTTTCTCCCCTCAGTTGAGGGTAGAATTTCTGCCAGTTCCCTTTTGGCTGTTGTGGTACTTTTCCCTTCCCGTCAGGCTTTTGTTTCCTGCCACCTTACTCTGGTAGCTGGGGGTGTCCTGATTTATTTTTTTCTTTGGGTTCACCTTCCCATCTACATTGCTCTCACCAGATATGCCTAGGATGATACCTTGCGGGCCATTTTTGTTGTCTTAGCATGTTGAAGTTTCCCATTATTCATGCTCCACTTTATTTGGGTGTTCTATTGAAAGACCCTGTGGGCTGGGTGGTCTTCCACCTTTTGGGCTTCCATCTATTTTGTAGTTCGTGCATGTGACGTTTTCCTCCTGTACCCATGGGCAGGGGAATGTAGTCGTTCGGGGCCTCCCGATTCGACTCTGTCTGGAGAGAGTTCTATCCTCTCCTGGGGTTTTGCAGTCTTTTTATGGCATGGATACCACTGTCGCTGCTGAATTTCTAACGAAGAGATGCCTGGTTCCGGGACTACTGTCCCCCTCCAGTCAACTCTGAGACTGTCACTAGGGTTGTGACTCCTCTTTTGGAGTCAAGTTCATTTGCTCTCTCTGCTTTTCTGCCTTTGTCAACAGCTACTGATGTATCCGCTACTGCTGCTACTCCGTTGGTGATGTCATCGGTCTCCGTTTCAGCCGGCCTCAGCTTATCCTTGCAGGGGTTTCTGTATTTTTATACTGTACCAATGACCCAGACTTAGCTGGTGCTAAATCTTAAATTCTAGGGCCAAACACAAATTTTACCCCCCAATCCCCAAAATTTGCATCTAAAACTGAAAATTACATGTCCTATATGGTCCTCCATACCTTTCCTCCACTGTGCATGCGCAGTGTCAAGGAGGTCTCGAAATTGGCGCCAAAAGTCATTCTTTGTTTGGCCCTTCATCAGTTCACATCTGACTGATATTTGTGCTTGTAAATCTCAGTTTAAATGATGCCAGACACATAAATATGAGAGAAATGGTGGATCTAAAGAGGAAATAGAAGGATGAGAGGAAAATTCAGTGGCAGGAAATAATCAGGACTGTAACTTAAATTTTTTACGAAATTATGTTATGTTCCCTAATTTTGAGGCATGAGCCTGTTGTTATCATTCTTGCTATGAAAGTTCCACTGCTTGATCAGTGTTGCCTCTCTCCCTTTCCTTTATTCCCCCCTTGCTATTCTCCCATGCTTTTGGCATATTTTCTGTAATAATTATTACTAAAATTTCTTGGGAGTTTTGGCTTCGTAACAGAATGAATTTCTGTTCTTTTCCCCCATGTTGACGTCCTCACCCTTAGGTGTTTAGGCGTTGTGATCTGCATCTACCATCTGATGTTCTGCAGTTTCTTCTATGGAAATCTCTGTTTTGCATCAGATAGTGTTTAAATTGGTAACTGATTTCGGGCCATGTTTATCAGTGCCTGGAGTCATGTTTCCGGTTTTTGTACAACTTCTTGTTTACATTGACAACGGTTACTGCTGATAGTGATTTCTTGTCTTTACATTAGTTTAGACATAGCAAGATACATTAATATTGTATGTAAGTGTTGCATTAATTTTTTGAAATGTTTTAAAAATTTTTGTCCACACTTAAGACTTTTTTGGGATCCATTTGGGCTCGGTGTTCCCATTGGGAACTTGGGCTCTTCTGAAAAATTTTTTCCAAAAATTTTTTTTTTTTAAATTATTTTCTTTTAAAGATTATAATGGATTATGTTATGTTATGTATCTTTATTTCAAGGGATAGTGCGACTAATATTACTGTGTATTTTTTTTTTTATTGATAAAAAAAAAAAAAAAATTTTTTATTTATAATGCGAGGATATCTTCCTCTAATTCTCAGGTTCAATGTATTCGCACTAATTCCTGCTCTGTGTGTGTTATTGAAATGACAATGTTGGAGACGTGTGTCACGATATTGTGTTTGCGGGGAGGGGTCCATACTGGTCCTCTCTCCGTAGGGTCACTCTATATTATCATTTTATTTTTCAGAATTCAGAGTGATGTTTTCGTGATGTCTTCAACAAGTGTGTCTCTGTCGTTGCAGTGTTAGGGCTAGCGGCTACGTGCTCAGGGTAATACGACAATTGCCGAAGAGGTCCCTAGTAGGATCGAAGGCATTGATCATCCGCTAGTCCGCCCAGTGTAGCGACCATTCATCGATTGGCTCGGCAGCCGTGTTTCTCCATTACGGTTCTGGGAAGCAGTGTGGGTGATGCGAGCACTATAAACTTGGAACGTGCACACCCAGCAACGACGGATCCGAGGATAGTACAGAGGAAGCCTGTCAGTCTAGTAGCTAGCTCGTCCAGGTCTATCCGGACCGTGAGCGAGAGAGGCCCCCTCTCTCTTACAACTACATTTGAGCCGCAATGTTGTTGTATGTTTGTTTGTTAGTCGGAACATATGTCCAATCCTCCTGTTCGGGACGTTCCGTCACATACACAGTCCGAACTGGCTGTGTTATGGGCTTCCTCGTCCTCATGTCAACACACACCACCACACCTTGGCTTGTGACCACAGAGTTTCAGGGGACGTTTGCATATTATATAAATGCAGGAATGAACGTTCCTAGAGCTCCTGCTTTGCCGACCAGGGAATATTGTCGACCAGGTTACTTCATCTGTTAGCCAAGGATATGAGGTCTTTCCTGATGGGACGTTCACATATTATATAAATGCAGGAATGAACGTCCCTGGAGCTGACAGTGGATATTATGTAAGTCACGGCTCCACAGGCCTCATTCAGGAATAAGAATGCGGTGATTTTCTGTGATGTCTTCAAAAGTGTGCTTCCGTCGTCACAGTCAAATGAAGAGCTAGCGGATAAGTGCTCATGATATTACGTCAATTGCCTAAGAGGTCCCTAGTAGGATCAACGGCATTGGCGTCCGATAGCTTGCCCGATGTAGCGACCATTCATCGAATGGCTCGGCAGCCGGGTTCGTCCGTTGCGGTCCAGGAAGGAGATTTGGGTGATGCGAGCACTATAATAAGACAAAGTGCACACCCAGTGACGACGGATCAGAGGAGAGAACGGAGGAAGCCTATTAGTCCGGTTCCTAGCTCGTCCAGGTCCATCCGGGCTGCGAGCGAGAGAGGTCCCTCTCTCGTACAACAACATCTGGGACCAGATGTTGTAGTACAAAACGTTTCGCATTTGGAGCATACGTCCGCCGCTCGGGACGCTCCGTTATATAGACAGTCCGGAGAGACTGTCGATGTGGCTTCCTCATCCTTTCGGCAGCGCACACGACCGCACCATGGCTACGTGACCACGGATATCCAGCCAGCTTCGCAATCAGGGATTCCACAGCGACCAGGTCACGCCATCCGGTAGCCAGGGACACGAGGCCTGTAGACTCCGGACGTTCGTATATAAGAAGTATGCAGGAGTCAACGTACACGGAGCTTCCAGCGGCAAAGCAACGTAAGACCGCTACTCCACAGGCCTCAGTGACGGACGTGCTATCCCAAATAGCACAACTTATCGCAGCATACCAGCAGACGGCAGAATCTCTGTCGGATCAGGAATTATCCGACGACGCTGGGTTGGTATGCTCCGCTGAAGCATCAGGTATGGACGACCAAGAACTTCATAGGGTCCGACAGGATGGTGAAAGGGATTCAGAGGATCTGGAGTTTTCCTTTTCGGAACAACATAAAGCTGCCGTAGATTTTATCCGGCATTATCTTCCAGAGACTGTTCCATCGGACCAGAATGCTGCGATGCCGGATAAGAGACTGATAGCGTCATTGGACACAGAATTTTTTGTTCGGTTTAGGGACATCGTCTCTGAGTTTCCGACACAGTCCAATAATGTCACAAGAACATTTGAATTATTGAATGACGCTATATATAAGCTTGCTACCAAAACGAGCAAGGCTGGTTTCTTGTCCGCAAATGCTCTAAATCTGCCTTTCATCAATTCAAGGAATAAATTCGTAACGGCAGGACAGGGCATACCGAGAGTTCCTCTGCATCTAGACGACCAGGCTGAAGACTTAGAATTGTCTATACCGTCGTCTATGTCAATTCCAACCACGACGTTGGAAACGACAATGTCTAACAGAGTTAACTTATACGCTTTATCATACGCAGATCACCTTACTAAGGCGTTATCATTACATCTTCAAGGGAAAGAATTCCAGGATATACAATCCTCATTAAGAGTTCTTTCAAGGGCAATAGCTTATTCCACGTATAACTCCGCCCTTTCAGTGGCAAACCTGGAGTTGGTTAGACGTGACGCAGCCCTAGCTACATCCAAGCGCGTGGATGGTAAGGTGAAAAACTCAAGAGTCGCATCGGTCTCCGGAGAGCTTCTCTTCGACGACAAGCTTTCAGCAATCTATGATAAGATAACTAAGAAAGCTTCGGATTCTCTGCTATTCAAATCCACTTCTAAAAAGTCGGATACAGCAGAAAAGAGTAAGACAGGCACTTCTGGGACAAGTACGCCCAAGAGAAGTTCCTGTAGAGATTCCTATGCGGCCTCTAGGTCTTATTCTAGAGACCGTCAAGGCAGCGACTCACGTGGGGGACGTTATTCTGGCCGAGATAACCGGTCAGACGTCCCTAGGTCGACGGGGCGAGGTGCGGGTCATGGAGGACGTAGTTTCTCCTTCCGCAAGCCTCGCAGGTCCAGGAGGTGATGGTTTGAACCTCTATCGTGTTCCGGCAGGTGGAAGATTATCGAGTTTTATAAACAATTGGGCATCAATTACGGACGACCCCTGGGTTCGAGGGGTAATTTCGGAAGGACTAAGAATATCCTTCAAACGAGAGCCTCCATTAACTCGAAGTCCAAATGGACTCAGCTTCGGTCAAATCCGCAGAAAAGAGACGCTCTTTTATTGGAAGTACTGTCTCTTCTGAAGAAGAACGCGGTAGAGGTCATAGAAGACCAGGAATCACCGGGTTTCTACAGCCATCTGTTTCTGGTTCTGAAACCAGACGGCTCATTCCGTCCAGTCATAGATTTGAGCTGGATTAACAAGCTGATCGTCGCTCCGAAGTTCTATATGGAAACAATTCGATCAGTCAGAGCGAGTATTCGGGTGAACGACTATGCTACAAGCATAGATCTCAACGATGCGTACTTTCACGTCATGGTACATCCGACATTCAGAAAGTATCTACGCTTCGCAGTCCTAGGAGTTGTATATCAGTTCCGAGCGATGTGCTTCGGTTTGAACCTAGCGCCCTGGGCTTTCACTTGAATAATGAACTCGGTAATGATACATTTCCGAGCTCATTCATCTGCGGTAACATCGGCCTACCTGGACGACATTCTTCAGGGGTACAGCAACGAATTAACGCTTCAGAACGATGTGCAGAATCTGTTTCTATTACTCCGACGTCTCGGTTTTATTATAAACAAGGAGAAGTCGGATCTGGTGCCGTCCAAGTCATTCACCCACTTGGGAATGACCTTCCAGACGCTCAACAATATCGTTCGTCTGCCGTTAACCAGAGCAAAATTAAGCAGTTGCTACGCTCGCTATTGTCTTCACTCAGACAAAGTTACAGCGAGAGAATTCATCAGACTGATAGGGTTGTGTGGAGCTGCCGCGGATTTTATTCCAATGGGGCGGCTACGCACTTGTCCTCTCCAAATCTTTTTGACTCAAAAAGAACAGAGTTGGAGAGTGAAGATTCTTTCGCTCGTTACGAACATCCTCTTGTAAGTCAAGTGAAACAGATTCAGACTTGGGCAGATTTTCAGTGGTTTATTCAGGGAAATAACTACCACTGCAATTGCCGGATCCGAGTTTCACAGTTTTGACGGATGCCAGTTAAATAGGTTGAGACCCAACATTGAGCCCAACGGTTTTTAAGTGCCAGGGTCCTTGGGATCCGTAGTTCCTAATCAAGCACATAAACATCAGGAATTGATGTTATTTTGGCTTGCGTTACGTCATTGCATGAATGTTATCCAGAATGCCCACAGGCAATTCTGTCCGACAATTCGACGGTATAAGCGTATATTTTTATACTGTACCAATGACCCAGACATAGCTGGTGCTAACTCTTAAAATATAGGGCCAAACACAAATTTTGCCCCCCAATCCCCAAAATTTGCATCTAAAACTAAAGAAAAACATGTCCTGAGAGGCCCTCCACACTTCGCCCCTACTGCGCATGCGCAGTGTCAAGGACGTTCCGAAATTGGCGCCATTTATCATTCTAAGTTTGGCCCTTCATCAGTTAACATCTGACTGATCTTTGTGCTTTTAAATCTCAGTTTAAATGATGCCAGACACATAAATATTAGTGAAATGGTGATTCTAAGGAGGATAGAAAAGGAGGAGAGGAAAAGAATGTGTGACAGAATATTATCAGGGCTGTAACTTAAAATTTTTTAATGAAATTATGTTAAGTTACCTATTTTCAAGGCAGCAGCCATTTTGTTGTCATTCTGATTATTTAGTTACACTGTTTTTTCAAGTGTTTTTCCTCTCTCCCTGTCCTTTAAGTCCCCCTTGCTATTCTCCCATGCTTTTGGCATAATTTCTGTAATTATTATTACTAAAATTTTCTTGGGAGTTTAGCTGAATAACAGAATGAATTCTGTTCTTTCCCCATGTTTACGTCTTCACCTACGGGTGGTTAGGCGTTGTGTTCTGCATCTACCATCTGATGTTCTGCAGTTTCTTCCCTGGAAGTCTCTGTTTTGCATCAGATGGTGTATTTTTGGTAACTGATTTCGGGCCTGGGTGCCTGGAGTCTTATTTTAGTGTTTTTACACTCATTGTTTACATTTACAACAGCCCTCTGTGTGAGGGGGGGATTTCTAAATAATAATATCTTTATGTTATTTCAATCATAACTAGATACATTATTATTGTTCGTAAGTGTTGAATAAATTGTTTAAAATATTTTTAAAATTTTTGTCCACACTTAGGCTTGGGATCCATTGGGGCTCAACGTTACTTTTCAGAAACTTGGGCTGTTCTGAAAAAATATTTTTTCAAAATATTTTGATTTCAATTATTTTTTCTATATTAATGGATCATATTATTATTATGTATTTTGATTGCCAGGGATTAGTGCGAGTACCAGGACTTGTTTTCTTTTCACATTGAAAGGATATTGATCAATTGTTTTAAGAGGAAGTCTTCCTCTGACCTTATTATCATTCTATATGTGGTCAGTGTACTCGCATTAACTCCGGTTCTGTATCGTATGATTTCGATGACAATATGGGAAGCGTATGTCACGGTATGTTGTTGGGGATTTGGACACTCCGGTCCTTTCCCCGCAGGGTCACTCTACTTTATCAATTTCTATTTCAGACGATCAAGATTAGGGTGATGTATCTGTGATGTCTTCCAACAGTGTGCCTCCGTCGTCACAATTAATGAAGGGCTAGCGGAAAAGTGCTCATGTAAATACGCCAATTGCCTAAGAGGACCCTAGTAGGTTCGACGGCCTTTGACGTCCGCTAGCTCGCCCGGTGTAGCGTCCATTCACCGAATGGTTCGGCAGCCGGGTTCGTCCGTTGCGGTCTAGAAGGAATTTTGGGGTGATGCGAGCACTATAAAATTAACTTAATGCACACCCAGTGACGGCGGATCGGAGGGAGAACGGAGGAAGCCTTTTAGTCCGGTTCATAGCTCGTTCCGGTCCATCCGGACGGCAAGCGAGAGAGGCCCCTCTCTCGTTCAACAACATCTGGCCCCAGATGTTGTGGTACAAATGTGTCGTTAGCGGAGCATACGTCCGTCGCTCGGGACGCTCCGTTGTATAGGCAGTCCGCTGAGACTGCTAAGGCTTCCTCTTCTCGTCAGCGCACACGACCGCACCTTGGCTGCGTGACCGCCGATATATTACCAGCTTCGCCGATCAAGGATTCTTCGGCGACCAGGTCACACCATCCGGCAGCCAGGGATTCGAGACCGATGGACTCCGGACGTTCGCATAGGAAAAGTATGCGGGAGCCATCTGATGCGGAGCTGCCCTCGGCGAAGCAGCGATAGACTGCGCCTCCGCAGGTCTCGACGCCGGACATTCTTGTGCACATAGCACAGCTTATCGCAGCATCCCAGCAGCCGACAGAAACGGTGTCGGATCGAGAATTATCCGACAGCGCTGGGTCGGTAGCCGGGGACCCGAGGCCTGCAGACTCCGGACGTTCGCATAGGAAGTATGCGGGAGTCAACGTACACGGAGCTTCCAGCGGCAATGCATCGTAAGTCCGCTACTGCACAGGCCTCGGGAACGGACGTGCTTTCCTTAATAGCACAGTTTATCGCAGCATCCCAGCATCAACTGAATCTGTCGCATATATTTTATCCGACGATGCTGGGTCGGGACGCTCCGCGGAAGCGGGTACGGACGTCCGAAAGTTTCATCCAGTCCGACGGGATACCGAAAGGGATTCGGTGGATTTCAAGCTTTCCCTTTCGGAACAACATATGCTGCGATGCCGGATAAGAAACTGATAGCGTCGGTGGACTTAGAAATTTTTGGTTCGGTTCAGGGACATCGTCCCTCAGTTCCGACATAGTCCAATAATGTCACACAAACTTTCGAATTATTGAACGACGCTATATATATTATTATTTTATGCTTGCTATCCAAGCATTTCTAGTTTCTTGTTCGAAGAATTATGGAGATGTCTTTCAAAGTGTGCCTCTGTCGTCATAGTTAATGAAGAGTTAGCGGCAATAAGTGCTCATGGAATATGTCTATCGCTTACGGAGTGACATTCGCTAGCTCACCCGGTGTAGCGTACATTCATCGAATGGTTCGGCTGCCGGGTTCGTCCGTTGCGGTCTAGGAAGGAGATTTGGGTGATGCGAGCACTTTATTTACTTTAGTACTCACCCAGTGACGGCAGATTGAGGACAGATCGGAGGAAGCCAACAACATAGGGGACCGCATGTTGTGGTTCAGATATTTTACATTCGGAGCATATGTCCGTTGCTCGGGACGCTCCGTTATATTGACAGTCCGAGAGACTGTCTTTAATGCTTCCTCATCCTCACAGCAGGGCACACGACCGCACATTGGCTACGTGACCTCGAGTATCCGATCAGTTTCGGCATTCAGTGATTCCACAGCGAATAGGTCGCGCCATCCGGTAGCCAAGGGACACGAGGCCTATACACTCCGTTCGCTCGCATATTGGAAGTATGCACGCGGTAACGATCTCGGAGCTTCCTGCGGCAATGCATCGTAAGACCGCTGCTCCTCAGGCCTCAGTGACGGACGTGCTATCCGAGTTAGCACAGTTGTTTCGCAGCATCCCAGCAATTGACGGTTTCTCGGTCGAATCAGGAATTATCCGACGGCGCTGGGTCGGTGCGGTCCGCGGTTGCATCAAGCTACGGACGACCGAACGCTTTATAGGGTCCGACAGGATGGCGAAAGGGATTCGAAAGATTTCGAGTTTTCCCTTTAGTAGTATCGGAAGATGCCTTTCATATCTTCTGGCATTTCTTCCAGTGATTATTTTTCGGACTTCATTGCTGCGATCTTGGATAAGAGACTTATAGCGTCATTGGACTCGGATTTTTCGATCGGTACAGGGACTTTGTCCCTGACTTACCGACGCAGTCCAATATTGTAATTACAACATGTGTTTTATTTTTCGACGCTATATATTTATATATATATACAAGCCTGCTACTAAGCATGATAGTTTAGTTTCTTGTCCGCGTGGCTCATTTCTGCCATTTTATCTTTTTTACATATAGTTTATTTTGGCAGAGCAGGGCATACCGAGAGTTCATATGCGTCTAGACGGTGTGATTAAAGACTGCATATATTCTTTTTCACCGTTTATGTCTTTTCCAATTTCAATGTTGGGAACGACATTATGTATAGTAGACTTAACTTAGACGCTTTATTATACGTAATCCGCCTTACTGAGGCGTTATCATTACGTCTTCAAGAAAAGATTTACGGGATATTATTCTCAATGTAATTTCTTTTGAGGGCAGTAGTTTGTTCACGTATAACTCCGCCCTTCAGTGGCTGATTGGAGTTGGTTAGACGTGAGGCAGCCCTAGCTACATCCACGCGTGGATAGTAGGTTAAGAACTCTCTCAGAGTCGCTTCGTTCTCGGAGGAGCTTCTCTTCGACGGCAACTTCCGGCAATCCATGAATTGCTTGATTTATACATTCTCTTGTCTATCTAGTGTTACAAGAGATTCAGACTGGGGCAAACATTCGGTGGTTGACTCAGAGAGTGCCGCCGCAGTTGCCGGACCCGAGTGTGGCTGTTATGACGGTTGCCAGTCAAACAGATTGGGATATATTCTGATCCCTACGGATTCGAAGTGCCGGGGTCTTTGGGTTCCGCAGTCTTTTAGCTATCAGTTAACTTCCGCGGAATAATGTTTTTTAGGCTTGCTTTATGTCATTGCATGAACATTATTCAGAAACGCATGCCCAAATTCCTGTCCTTTAATTCGACAGTAGTGGCGTATCTCCGGAACCAGGGAGGCACTCTTTCGTTTCCGTTATTCAATTTAATGGAAAGAATCCGTCTGTTGGTTATAGTACACCAAGTTCAGTTTTGGTCCGTCATATTCCGGGTCGTCTGATTGTTTTATCGGACTCCCGTTCTCTTACGGGTCGCTTGTTGCTGTCAGAATGGACTCTCAACAAACAAGTATTCAATCAGATTTGCTATCTTTGGGAGCGCCCAATGATGTTTTATTTATGACACAGCTGGCTAATCAATTGCAGACGTATGTGTTGGCTTGTCCAGATCTCTGAGCTAATACTGTTAACGCTCTATTGATCTATAGGACGGAATGATAGGATACGCGTATCCTCCGGCGCTGTTGTTTTTAGCAGGTATTGCTAAGATAAACAACCACAATACATTTCTGTTGATAGCATCTCTATCTTCACAGAGATCATGAGTAATTTACTCTCTTGTCTACTGTGGATCTTAACGTGAAATCTTCCTCTATGTGAGGATCTTTTTTCACTGGGTAAATCGTGTCATCTTTATCACAACCAGCAAGGTCGCAACCTTCATGTATTCCGTTGTGTGGTCCGTATTGCATTGTAAGCACTGTACTGGACGAGCTTTGGACGCGATTTCTTACTATAGGAGATCCTCTTCTTCGCTATTCTATGCGACTAGAGTGGAGGCTCTTCCGTCGTGGTGTAGGGATCATTATGTTCATATGGTTGATCCCTCCATACTACTCATTGCTATTTTTTAGTATACTTGTTTCACAAGATCTACTGCAGCCTGTTGTTATTTAGGTTATAGGTTTATGTTACCTCATACCTATGCACTCTACGATAGTTTACAATTGAGTCTTTTGTCTCTTTATCTAAGTCAATTAGTAACTTTTTGATAAATAGACTTAGAATCTTTAGATTAAATTCCTATATGGATTTTAACTTCAGGTTCTTATTTAGCTAAGTAATCATTTGAGCCTCTGGAAACAGTAGTTTTCAAATTCTGACCTTTTAGACAGTAATTCTGTTGGTTTCTCTTTTACTGTAGAGTCAGAGAGTTTCATGCACTATCGATGGATGATTTTCACTTTCATAGTTTCGGAATCAATACTTCCGTTACTATTTAGGTTGGATTGTTGCATAAGAGTTAGGCTCCTATTATCCGGAACCTATTATTTTAAGGTCCTTCCGTCTTCGTATGGGCATAGGCCTTTACTCTTTCCGGGTACAGTTTATGTATTTATAAACAGATATCTGTTTATTACAAGGGCGTAAGCTTCTTCTGTCTTTGATGTCTAGTAGAAGGACGTTACGCTCCATTTTATTGTTAATGGATTCTATTAACTAGCGTACTGCTTATGGTATATCATTGGCTTAGCAGTTGTGCTTAAGATTTCGGCTCATGAAGTAAGAGTTCTTCTACTTCTTGGGCTTACTTTAATAGTGTTGCTATTATAGATTTTTGAAGGCTGCTCATTGCGCTCAGCCATCCATTCATGAATTTTATCTCAGAAATATCGAGTCCATTTCTGGAGGCCTCTATTGTTAGGTCTATTATCTACTGCTCAGAATGTCATTCACTTAACAGTTGCTACTATAGCTAGGTAGGCTGTCTGTTTCGGCAGTGTCTCCGTTCGGCTGCCCTCTTCGCTCTGGGCTATTTGACCCAGGGCAAGAAAAAGGGGGGGGGAGGGTGTTCCCTTGGGTCACCTGTTTTTACTATGAAAACAAGGGGATACCTCCTCCGGAGTTAGTAATTCTGAGCTGTTATTGGGATGGTTGTTTAGTGAGAAGTTTAAGTTTATAAAATTCATTCAAGTCTTAGTTTTTAAAGTATAGCCTTTGAATATTGCATATGTCAACGGACATGATTATGCAATTCTCACACACTTTTAGGAGTATAAGAGTCTCTATTCTCTAGACTTACTTTATTATTGGCTTACTTTAAAAATTATTAGTATAAGGATTATTGGATATTAATAGAGTACATGGATGTATGAAGCTCAATTTTTGGAAGGTGTTGTATCTTTCTAATTTATCATAAATAAGAAAGATACATGTAAGGCCTATTACTTCTTTTCCCTACAGGGGATGACTCTATTTTATTTTATTGAGCGTATTCCATTTTGCTCTATGTCCTTGGCCCTCCAGCCTTTTTACTATTCAGCTATGTCTGGGTCATTGGTACAGTATAAAAATGTTAAAAAATTTATAGTAATTTATATATTTTTTATACTTACCAATGACCCAGACGGGGATGGCCCTCCCAGGAGTTGGGAACTCTTGCCTCCCCGCTGAGTACATAGCGCTTACCAGGCACTGGTTATTAGAATGATAAATGGCGCCAATTTCGGAACGTCCTTGACACTGCGCATGCGCAGTAGGGGCGAAGTGTGGAGGGCCTCTCAGGACATGTTTTTCTTTAGTTTTAGATGCAAATTTTGGGGATTGGGGGGCAAAATTTGTGTTTGGCCCTATATTTTAAGAGTTAGCACCAGCTATGTCTGGGTCATTGGTAAGTATAAAAAATATATAAATTACTATAAATTTTTTAACTTTCGGAACTATGGAGGTACTCATTCCATTCTGTTATTCACTGTAACGGAATGAATCCTTCTGTTGGTACTAGAACATCAAGTTCTCCTATCGGTCCATCGTATTCCGGGTCGTCTGAACGTATTAGCGGACTCCCTTTCACGAAAGGGCCACTTGTTGCAGTCAAATGGACTTTTAACAACAAGTATTTATATCAGATTTGCTACCTATGAGAGCGGCCAATGATGGACTTTTTTGCCCCGCATCTCAACAACTAGTTGCAAGTGTATGTGTCAACATGTTCGGATCCTCGAGCGTTTGCAGTTGACGCTCTATCCATCTCGTGAGACGGGATAATAGGATATGGGTATCCTCCAGCGCCGTTGATTCAGCAGATATTGCTAAGTTAAATAATCTCAATGCAATTCTGTTGGTAGCACCTCTGTCTCCACAAAGACTATGCATTAATCTATTCAGGTGTCTGTTGTGGCTTATGCTGTGGAAGCTTCCTCCACATTTCGGTCCATTCTATAGCTGGATGGATTCTATTAGCTTTCAGTACTGCTTATGATAATATCTTCAACACAGCAGTCTGCGATTAAGATTTTAGCTCTTGAAGTAAGAGTTCTTTCTACTTCAGAGGTTTATGCTAATAGTGTTGCTATTACAGTTCTAATGACGGCTGCATATTGGTTTTAGCCTTTCACTTGCACGAATTTATACCTCAGAAATATTGAGTCCATTTCTAGAGACCGGCATTGTTTAGGTTCGTTATCTGTTGCTCAGAATGTCGTCCACTAAAAGGTTGCAACTATAGTTGTGTAGGCTTTTGGCTCCGGCAGTGACTCTGTGCTGCCGCCCTCTTCGCTCTGGGATATTTGACCCAGGGCAGGGGAAGGGGGGGGGGGGGGCGGGTGTTCCCTTAGGTCACCTGCTTTATAGTGAAAAGCAAGGGAAAACCTCCCCTAGAGTCAGTAATTCCAGTCGGTACCGGGATGATTTTTAAAGTGTAAAGATAATCTTTTTACTCATCCATGTAATATTTTTAAGTGTACCTCGGTGTGTAGTATTTGTATATGTCACATATCATGCAGACGTTAATATACAATTATCGGTCACTTTTAATAATTTCTCATTTATCTGGACTACTTTATTTAGCAGCTTTCCTTTAAAAATAATTACCATAATGGATTATACTGGAGGTTAATAGACATCGGTGACGTTATTATGCTCAAGTACAGAATGGTGTTGTGTCTTTCTCGTTTTGATGCAGAATAGAGAGATACATGTAAAGCCTATTTCTCTTTTCTCCTTGAGGGGATAATTCTGTATATATATAGTTGAGTTATTGGATTGCTTTATGTCCTAGGCCCTCCAACCTTTTTACTATTCAGCTAAGTCTAGATCATTGGTACAGTATAAAAATGTTAAAAAATTTATAGTAATTTATATATTTTTTATACTTACCAATGACCCAGACGGGGATGGCCCTCCCATGAGTTGGGAACTCATACCTCCCCGCTGAGTACATAACGCTTTTCCAGGCACTGCTTGTAAGAATGACTTTTGGCGCCAATTTCGAGACCTCCTTGACACTGTGCATGCGCAGTGGAGGAAAGGTATAGAGGACCATATAGGACATGTAATTTTCGGTTTTAGATGCAAATTTTGGGGAATGGGGGGGTAAAATTTGTGTTTGGCCCTAGAATTTAAGAGTTAGCACCAGCTAAGTCTGGGTCATGGTAAGTATAAAAAATATATAAATTACTATAAATTTTTTAACTTTTTGGCTGTGGGATATATTTTCCTCAACCTTCCCTGGCTTCAACTCGGCGAAGTCGGAAGTGGTTGCTGACCGATCCCTCTGCTGTGGTCTGTCAGCCGTCAAGCCAGGCAGGTTTTGATTTGGATTCAGATATCCATGGTGGGGTCACCGTGGACTTCAGTCCACGCACTCTGGTCCTTCGGTCAGTTTGCGGGACCGGCACATTTTTGTGCAGCCTGGACCTTCTGTCCCTCAGAGGTCCGCGGCAACTCTCCTGAGTTCCCGCACTTCAGATTCTAAGGGTATTTCATACCCCTATAAGCATCTGTATTCAGATGTTTCGGCTGCCACCCATCGCCCCGCATCGTGTGTTCTAGAGGATCATGACCCTTCGCTGGTTTAGAGGGTCAGATGCAAAGCCACTTTGCCAGGCCGTTCCCATGTTGAACCGGCAGATACGGGTTGTGAGGTTATTGAGGCCGCTCCCTGGTCGAAGCTTTGGCAGCATTGGACTCAAAGCTGAGTTCCGAGGCTATGAAGACTTTGTTCTTCACTAGGCTGATGACTTTTTGCCCCCTGTGCATTATTATTCCTACGATTCTGCCAATCCATCGGTCTGCAAGACTTTAACGGTCTTGGATCAGGACTCCAAGCCCAAGTCGGCCGTTATTCCTATCGTCTCTGTCTCAGTTGCTTATCTGCCTCCAGATAAGTTTGACGACATACAGGCTACTTTCTGTGTGATCGCTAAGACACTCATGCATCTTACTCACACGCATGCCTGTAACACGGCTAATTTGGAATTAGTTTGCCGGGATGTTGTTGGTCACAAGCCGTTCTCTTCCTGAAGGTCTGTGTGCTGCTTTTCGATCCGTTTCTTTGGACTTTGGCGCACGACGTTGGATCCTCTGGTCTTTCCCTTCGCGGTGTATGGGACCAGGATCAAACAGCTCTTCACATCAACCAGAAGGAGCTTCTTGCTATTCTTTAGAGTTTCTGGCTGTGGATCCCCCTCCTTTCGAATCGCCAGGTCCTTCTGTTGTCCGACAATTCGACAGTGGTCGCTTACATTTGGAACCAGGGTGGCACGCACTCATCTGAACGTCCTAGCAGACTCCCTGTCCCCGACGGGGCAGGTTCATTTCCACCGAGTGGATGCTTCACAGGGCACTGTTCCAGTCACTTGGCAATATCTAGGGTTGACCCCACATCGATCTTTTTGCGACCCGTTGGAATTCTCAGGTGTACACTTTCAGGTCCCTGTGTCTAGATCCTCTGGCTTTCGCTGTGGATGCTCTGTCACTCGATTGGAATGGTCTAGTCGGCTACGCCTTCCCGCTGGTTCTGATTCTGCCTCAGGTTCCAGCCAAAATACGAACCTGCAGTTGTCGAATCATTCTGATCGCTCCCCTGTCGCCTCAGCGGGTGTGGATCAATCAGCTCCGCTCTCTTTTGGCGGCAGTTCTGGCACATCTCCCTGTACGTGACGACCTTCCTTGCCAAGGTCACCCAAGGAGTTTTCACGTCGACCTGACTTCATTGTGCCTTCACGCATATCTTTTGTCACGTCCTGTCTCCTCCGTAGAGGTTTTTCGAGATGAGCAGTGGAGTGCATTTTGTCTTCAAGGCGGCACTCCACTGGTTTAGTCTATGCAGCTGAATGAAAGGTCTTCTGTTGATGGTGTGCTGATCACTCTGTTGATTATGCCATTTCTTCGATAACACAGATTACGGAGTTTCTGGTATATCGGTGATTCTCAGGGTCTCCAACCTGTTACCATCTAAGGGTACAGGGTCCATGCTTTCGGAGACCTCTTCGTATGTGGGAAAGCATTGTATCAGCACTAATCTGTACCTCTCCAAGCTTGTTCAGCACTTTTCTTTGAAAAGGCCTAGGATTTTGCAGCTTATCCCAAGATGGTATCTTTCTTGGGTGCTGCTTTGCTTGGGGGGGGGGGGGGGGGGGGGGGTGGCACCATTTGAACCTTTATCCCAGGTGGATATGCGTTTTCTCACAAACAAGATGGCTTTCCTGATGGCTTTTGCCTCAGCCAGAAGGGTTAGTGAGCTTCATGCCCTCTCTGTTGATCCGGCCTTTTTCAGGAGCTTTACTTTACCACTGATTGCTCCTTTCTGGCCAAGAATCAGATGCCAGAAACTACTCAACCTCCAATCTGTAGCAGGGCTCTTCCTTCTGCTGAGGGTAATTGCCCTTTGTTCTGTTTGGTTCGAGCAATTCACATTTACTGCAACCGGACGCAGTTCATTAGGGAAGACAGGAAAAGATATATTTCTGTCTCTTATCCCTGGTTGACAGAAGATCTCTCCTCAAACCATTTCTAGATGGATTTGTCTTGCTATTTGCACGTTATACGCTCGTCTAGCAACTGACGATTGTATTACCAATCGTTTTTCTGCCCACGGAGTGCGTACATTGTTTCCATCCTGGGCTTATGCTAACTCCATCAGTTGTTGGATGTTATGCAGGCAGCCTACTGGAGAAATGCTTCTACTTTGAAATGCTTCTACTTTCTCCACCTATCTGCATCAGTTGCAGGAGAAGTCTGAGGACCTTTTTTCGTTAGGCCCTCTTTTCTTCTGCTTTGGCTGTCATCAGCCCTAGCCTTTAGGGTTCTTGCAAGGTCATTTCCAGCCCTGTTCTTGGTACTGTCCTTTCTGTCTGTGTGTCACACAGGGCCATATGCCTCATCTCCCATTGTCATTTACTAATTGTTGTGATGCTATGGTTTTATAGGCCTAGGGAACTCTTCTCCTGTCCACAGTTCCAGTGCAGTCGGGTTATGTGGGGGTTGGTTATGTGATTCCCTCCTCCTGTTGTCTATTCAGCTTGTTGTAAACATTTGTAAGGTAGGTTGATAAGAAATTTAAATTTTTTATAGTATATTTCCTTTCTTACACGTACTGCAATTGTTTACGTGGAGGCCCTCTCGTCTTCTTTTTCGGGTAAGAATCCTTCCTCCCTGCTAATCACATAACTCCAATGTTGGCAGATTCAGTAGAATGACACGTTGGTTATACGTCTGCATACCGGTTCTGAAAGCCGTGGATTAGTACGAGGAGAAGAGTGTCCCCTACTGGGTGTGCGTCGATCGCACTCGCCCCAGTTTTGGCTTAAAATAGAGAGTATTTTTCTGAGTTCGGTACTTCCACTGTGGTGCAAGCCTGCTGTAAACAATTGCGGTAGCTATAATAAGAAAGGAAATTTACTATAAAATTTAAATTTCTAAACAGAGACATTGGACCACCGCATACACATATCTCAAGTCATCAGGGAAACAAACTTCCCACCCTAGACATTAAAGAGCTGTACAACACCGCAAAAGTGCTCAAGTATGCCGCACAAATGTTACATTATAAATACAGAGACCACCTACACTCCTCTAAAGAATAACAACAACAATAAAGTTTTAATGTAACATTTTATTTCGTTAGTTCATCCATTCTGTACAGACCGTTTATAGACAAACTTCCATTTTCATCTGTAAGCTCCTCATTCTCATTTACTACACCTGGAACCACCAATTGTGCTGCTACTCACCTGAAATAAAGAAGCCGATACATCGATTTGATTCTACACCTCTTAACAGCAAGGCAACAATCCTATCCCCCCCCCCCCCCCACTCACCCACCTCCCTCATCCCAACTCCGCAGCAAAGACTAAGCTGGTAGACACCGAAAATGATGAAGCCAGTGTATTTTGTAATCAAAAACTTATCGCCCAACGCAAATTCTGCTTATAGTCCCCAAAACCATCTTCACAATCAATTGATTATCTCTCCTGCTACTGTCAAATCGACAATTTAAAAAAAAAAACACTGATATGCAGTTATGCCCCTGCTACTGTAATCTACCCATCCAGTTTTTTACCCCTGTTTTACCCTGGTAGCCTCTCTTTGGCACCATAGATTTACCCCCCTTTTTACCCTCCTGCCAAAGACATATAAGGCGCCGCTTCAGCACATAGCCTCTGATGAGTACAATCAAGTACGAAACCAGTCAGGCAAATTTTAAATGCAGTAGGCCCTCCTGCACAATTTTTACAATTTTTTTAACTTTTACTTTTTAGACCTACTTGAAAAATTATGGCTTTTACAACCCAGTACAATGTAGACCTAATGGCCCAGAGCTCACACACAACAATCAGTTCCTTCAGCAACCTCAGTCTAGGAGCTAGTGAGAGCAATAGCACTGGTATACACTCCAAATCTGAACCAAGTACTAAACGACAGAAAAGGGATTGGGACAACCACACACATGCCCAAATAAGTGACATAAACCGTGACTCATACTGTAAAGTCAGAAATGATACAGTGAGATTACTAAGAATGGAAACTCAACTAAGCTTCCTGCATAAATGTATCGACAGAAACCTTATCCCAGCTGGCCTAAAAGTCTCAGTACCAAAATCTAGAAAACTGAGAACAGAAATCACTAAGACGTGCATTCAAGACATTCTAGTGAAAGTTAGCAGTGAGATACTCCAAATCACAGTGGAAGATCTCCAAGCGGACATCAGCAATGTAAAGAAATGGCTCGCAGCTATCAAAAATGACTTCATCGCCCACAACAACGCTAAGCAGGTTGGTGTACTTGAAACTTCAATTGCCATGATCTGCCAGTGCCAGAGCTGGAATTTGAATGAAAAAAAGATTATATCACTGCGGAACAAAAAATCCAATAACCGGTTCTATATGGTTGACATGGAAGAGGCATGGGCATCCAGACCCGGTGTCCAAATAGAGGGCCGAGACATACCATTAGACAGCACCGCACAGCAGGAACTAATTGAGAATTCTGTAGTGAGAGAAGACAGAGACCACAACAGAGAAATAACCAGAACAGAAAACTACAGAACTTTGTATCTCAACTTCATAACCTGTGTAATAGACATTACCGAGCTAATAATAACAATGCAAATTATGACGATTTAGTCATTAATCTTTCCAGTTTGAACCTCAAGGATGATGAGATCAGCTTACTCTACAAAGGCCTTAATTTCTGCCCCACACTCACCCGCAATGATCGTGCCCAGCTTGCCAGTGACTCCAAGACCCTTTTCTGGTGTCTTTGTCTAAAATTATTTTCCTGGACACTGAAATGGACGCCGAAAGTAGCACCTTTCAACAAGAAATAACGTAGAAATTCTGTAAAAAAGTTACTGGACACCCAATCCGGACCAGGACCCATGCCTGGAAGCCTTATATAAAACCACCAACCACCAAATACTTACTAACCCCAAACAGAATTTTCGCCCCAATCTAAGCCAAGATGAACAAACAGTGCCACAGAAATTATCCTGCAACCCCAAAATTGTGATCAAAAAAGCCGACAAAGGCTCAGCGGTGGTCATTCAAGACACTGGCAAGATTACATTAATGAAGCTTCACGTCAATTAGCCAACACGTGCTTCTACACCAAAACAAAAACAATACGGTACACAGAATATCACAATAAACAGGTCGGGCGTCTGTTACAGAAACTAGTCGACAACCAAGAGATCACCAAAGAGGTGAGACAAGGCCTATACAACCCAAATCCACGGACTCCAAAACTGCACCTATTACCCAAGATTCACAAGAATAAAAATAAAGGCCAAGTTCCAGGAAGACCCATTAAAAGTGGCAATGGAAGCCCCACGGAAAACATCAGCAGCTTTTTGGACAAACATATAAAAAATTTGTCCCAAGCTATAAAAGCTACTTAAGGAACACCACACATTTCCTACATGCCCTGGAACAGCTTGATAACTTACCGGACAATTTTTTGCTCCGCACAATGGATGTTTCATCCTTCTACATGAACATACAGAACCAGGAGGGACTAGTGGCTGTGGCACGCTGCATTCGCAGACATAAACCTAAATGGCAAATCTATCCACACAATATTTTAGAATTACTCAAATTAGTCTTGCATTGCAACAACTTCGAATTTAACAGAGAACACTTCCTTCAGGTGGGGGGCACAGCCATGGGAACCAAAGTGGCCCCCAGTTATGCAAATATTTTTATGGGTGTACTTGAGAATAAACTCCTGGAAGGCTTCAGACTCCCACCTGATCTATACCGAAGGTTTATCAGCGCCATCATCCTTATATGGTGCCACAGTGAGGAAACCCTCGAAGAATTTATTAGCTCACCTACTTCTATTGAAGTGGTGAGCTATTGTCATGACCTCGGGCGTCTGCGTCGGCATCCGGCGTGTACAATATTGTAAGATTTAATGTTAAGGTTAATTTCTCAAAGATCAGTGGGCTCAGGCTTTTGATATTGCATATGTAGGTTGTAGGAGACTATCAGAACAGTATTTAACCCTGATACTATGACTTTTTTCCAAATTTCACCTAAAATTTTCTGCCAAAACTTGTAAGAATTTACGTTTAGGTGTTGTAAGAATTTGCGTTGAAGTCAGCTTTTGTGCAGATTGTGCTGCTTTAACTTCTCATTACTGTTGATTTTCATATTTTAATAACAACTGTAGGTATTAACCCTACTGTATGCAGAAATTTAACGGAATTTTTTTTTTTTTTCAGTCAAAATTTTCATGTTTTTCTCGGACTTAGTAAATTTTAAGTTGTAAAACTTTGTAAACTTTTTGTTCAGGTGAATTGTGTTTCTATGTGTCTTTCCAGGGGATTAATATTCTACACTTGGGTTACTGAACTCCATTGTAGTAATATTTAACCCTCATTACATGCATATTTGAGGAATTTGAGACTGATTTTCTGCCAAAACTTGTTGTAAGAATTAGCGTTTAGGTGTTGTAAGAATTTGCGTTAAAGTCAGCTTTTGTGCAGATTGTGGTGCCTTCACCTCTCATTACTATTTATTTTCTCATTTCAATAATTACTTTAGGTATTAACCCTACTATATGCAGAAATTTAACTCATTTCTTCTCTTTTTTTCAGTCACAATGTTCACGTTTTTCTCTGACTTACTCAATTTTAAGTTCTAAAAGTTTGTGTTAAGGTGAGTTCTGTTTCTATGTGTCTTTCCAGACAATTGATATTGTACACATGGGTTACTAAACTACATTGTGGTAACGTTGCGCCCTCATTACATGCATATTTGAGGCATTTGAGGGGGATTTTGGGGACTTATATTCACTTTCTTGAAAAAAAATTTTTTTTAACTTTTTTTTTTTTATTTAATACTTTCTCATACTTGTTACTAGTAACATTAAGGCTTATTTTAGTTGTTGATGTGATGTATTTTTGTTGGGACTTATAGTCACTTTCTTGAACAAATGTTTTTCTGCAACTCCTCTTTCACCAATGAATGTACTTCAATTACAATTTCAGTGATTCTTCATTACATAATGCCATTTTGCACCTCCTATTTTATTTTTTTTTGATCTGATGTACTTTTATTTTGTAAAAAATAAATTTATGAAAGCCTTTCCTAATTCTTATTTATGATTTAATATCTGGCCTCACGATTCATATTCTTAATCATAAACATTTCTAAAAGAAAAAAATGCTTTTATATCCATTGATTCTATGTTGAATTGATATATAATAAATGCAGAAATATAGACTTTCCAAAGCCATCACATAAACCACATTAATCATTTGATGCCTAGTTAATGATTTATATTAACTAAATATTAGGCATGTTACATTGGAACGACATTATCAAGCGCGAATGTAGGTGAGTGTTGGGATGTAACATCCCTCTTGTTACGTATTGCAATCAGGTACCCCCTACCATAAAATTCACGGCAGAATATTCATCAGTCTCTGTCAATTTCCTCAACGTGACTATCACGAAAACAGGGAATAGAATCAAAACTGACTTATATAACAAACCCACGGACACACATGCATATTTACGCAATGATTCATGCCATCAAAAGAAACAAATCAATGGCATCACCTACAGTCAATTACTTAGAGACAAACGTATCTGTAGCTACAATGATTTCTGCAGACCGCCACAAGATTTCATGAATATTTCGAAAAACGGAGCTATCTCACAATACTTATCAATGAGTCCATTGAGAGAGTCGATAAACTGGACAGAAGAGAATTGCTGAACATTACAGACAAATCGTCAACTAAGGAAAAGCACACACCCTTTGCGCTTAATTATCATCCTGAATGCCACAAGATATACAACTACGTATAAGGCTGTGGCCAGTTCTGGCAGGCACACAAATTGAGAGAAAACTACTTACAGAAATCCCACTACTTGCCATCCGCCACAATAATTTGCTCAAAAATATTTACACAAGTAAAGTTACCACCACTTAAACAAACCAGTGGCCTGACCATACAGAACCCATACATATCATGTAACACACCCCACTGCAATATTTGCTCTAACCTTCCAAAACAACTGTGGTTTAAGACCACAGCAACAAAACGATGACACAAAGGGCCTTACAAAACCAATTGTTTAACTAGAAACTTCATTTATCTCATCATCTGCAAGATGTGCAAGAAACAATATGTGGGTGAAACCAAAAGAAATTTTGAATTGCGAATTAAAGAACACATTGCAGATATCCGCTACAAATGGGAGACCCCTGTTTCAATACATTTCAATGACGAAAGCCACTCCTTAAAAGATCTTACTTATAGGATTATACAAGTCCTCAGATCAGATCCCAAGAATGTCGCCTCCACACAACATAGACGGAAATGCGAAATAGAGTGGATTTATACTCTCCGTACACTCACACCAATCGACCTGAACAAGAAGGATTTCTAATTTATGTACTTTTAGGTAAACATTTTATTCAAAGGAAATATCATCATCCTGATTACCTTATCTTATTGTAACCAGATTCCTGCTACAGTATCATTATTATTTATAGTACAGTTACCGTGAATTTGTCGTAATCCACATGTGGGTAGTGATGTCCACGCGTGTGTGGGTTACCAAGTAATAAAAATCAACATCAGCAAAATTTTTAATTAATGAAGCGTCGGGTTGTACCCAGAAATATTACCCACGCATGGAAAGTGACCAGTCCACAGCGACTGTACTGTATGTTTCACCTTTTCTGGCCTAATGTGGTTTTTAACATATTTTCTTCATTAAAAGAGTATTGACTTGTTCAAGCCTGATATTTGAATGGTATCTGTCAAATTTCATATAAATGCTATATCGGTCAAGTTACTTTGAAGAACACTTCAAATGGATGGAATCGAATGGACGATTAATCATTCCACTGTTTTGTCGTTATGACTTTTTTGGTGGTTCAGAGTTTGTTTAGTCCACCTACTTTGAATTCCGTGGCTGCAATGCTTATATCTTGCAGTTATGTATTGTTTAGCTCTATCCTAACCCTTTTTAGCTCACCTACTTCTATTGAAGTGGTGAGCTATTGTCATGACCTCGGGCGTCTGCGTCCGGCCTGTCCAATATTGTAAGATTTAATGTTAAAGTTAATTTCTCAAAGATCAGTGGGCTCAGGCCTTTGATATTGCACATGTAGGTTGTAGGGGACTATCAGAACAGTATTTAACCCTAATACTACGACTTTTTTCCAAATTTCACCTAAAATTTTCTGCCAAAACTTGTAAGAATTTGCGTTTAGGTGTTGTAAGAATTTGCGTTAAAGTCAGCTTTTGTGCAGATTGTGCTGCTTTAACTTCTCATTACTGTTGATTTTCATATTTCAATAACAACTGTAGGTATTAACCCTACTGTATGCAGAAATTTAACGGAAATTTTCTTTTTTTTCAGTCACAATGTTCACGTTTTTCTCTGACTTACTCAATTTTAAGTTCTAAAAGTTTGTGTTAAGGTGAGTTCTGTTTCTATGTGTCTTTCCAGGCAATTGATATTGTACACATGGGTTACTGAACTACATTGCGGTAATGTTGCGCCCTCATTACATGCATATTTGAGGAATTTGAGGGGGATTTTTGGGGCTTATATTCACTTTCTTTAAAAAAAAAATTTTTTAACTTTTTTTTTTATTTAATACTTTCTCATACTTGTTACTAGTAACATTGAGGCTTATTTTAGTTGTTGATGTGATGTATTTTTGTTGGGACTTATAGTCACTTTCTTGAACAAATGTTTTTCCACAACTCCTCTTTCACCAATGAATGTACTTCAATTACAATTTCAGTGTTTCTTCAGTGGGCTCAGGCCTTTGATATTGCATATGTAGGTTGTAGGGGACTATCAGAACAGTATTTAACTCTGATACTACGACTTTTTTCCAAATTTCACCTAAAATTTTCTGCCAAAACTTGTAAGAATTTGCGTTTAGGTGTTGTAAGAATTTGCGTTAAAGTCAGCTTTTGTGCAGATTGTGCTGCTTTAACTTCTCATGACTGTTGATTTTCATATTTCAATAACAACTGTAGGTATTAACCCTACTGTATGCAGAAATTTAACGGAAATTTTCTTTTTTTTCAGTCACAATTTTCATGTTTTTCTCGGACTTAGTAAATTTTAAGTTGTAAAACTTTGTAAACTTTGTGTTTAGGTGAGTTGTGTTTCTATGTGTCTTTCCAGGCAATTAATATTCTACACTTGGGTTACTGAACTCCATTGCAGTAATATTTAACCCTCATTACATGCATATTTGAGGAATTTGAGGCTGATTTTCTAACCAAAACTTGTTGTAAGAATTAGCGTTTAGGTGTTGTAAGAATTTGCGTTAAAGTCAGCTTTTGTGCAGATTGTGGTGCCTTCACCTCTCATTACTGTTTATTTTCTCATTTCAATAACTACTTTAGGTATTAACCCTACTGTATGCAGAAATTTAACTGATTTCTTCTCTTTTTTTCAGTCACAATGTTCACGTTTTTCTCTGACTTACTCAAATTTAAGTTCTAAAAATTTGTGTTGAGGTGAGTTCTGTTTCTATGTGTCTTTCCAGGCAATTGATATTGTACACATGGGTTACTAAACTACATTGCGGTAATGTTGCGCCCTCATTACATGCATATTTGAGGAATTTGAGGGGGATTTTTGTGACTTATATTCACTTTCTTTAAAAAAAATTTTTTTTAACTTTTATTTTTATTTAATAGTTTCAAATACTTGTTACTAGTAACATTAAGGCTTATTTTAGTTGTTGATGTGATGTATTTTTGTTGGGACTTATAGTCACTTTCTTGAACGAATGTTTTTCCGCAACTCCTCTTTAACCAATGAATGTACTTCAATTACAATTTCAGTGATTCTTCATTACATAATGCCATTTTGCACCTCCTATTTTATTTTTAGCTCACCTGACTGAAAGTCAGGGTGAGCTTTTCTTATTACTCTTCGTCCGTCGTCCGTCGTCTGCCGTCCGTCGTCCTGCGTGAAGGTGGTGTTTGAGCCTCTTTCTCCTAAACCACTGGCCACATTTTAATTAAATTTCATGTAAGTAGTGGTTATATAGGGGCATTTTGATTTTTATCCAAAATAGGTTTTGGCTCATATTGAGCTGAGGTGTGGGGAAAAAATGGCCAAATTTTTTGAAAATCTTCTTCTAATGAACCACCAGTAGCAGAGACTTGATATGTGGTATACAGAGTCCTTTTGAGGTTTAGAATCAAGTTTGTTCAAGTGAAGTTTGTCGGGCATTATTTGCCTTCGTTATGGGAGGGGCAAAAATTTTGGCCACGCCTAAAATTTCTATTTTCAGAACCGTCAGGTCGATTTGAACCAAATTTGATATGAGATGATAATGGGTCATAGGTAGTTGATTGATGCAAAAAAAAATTTTCTCGTTGCCCCGTGGGAACCTCGGGAGCTAAAAATAGGAAAAAACTTAAAACTGCCATATCTCCAAAACTACACGGCACAGAGAATTCTCATTTTATATAAAGCTTATTTTTATCCATTAGAATAGAATGGTTAAAAAAAATCTCTATCGGTTTGATCACAAGGTACTTTTTTCAGGACTTTGAAAAAGTGCTGAGTCAGCACTTTTTGACACTGTAGGCAATGGGAAAAAGATTAAAAAATCTTCTCCAGATCCAGCAGGCAGAATCTTTTGATATTTGGTATGCAACATTGTAGGGTAGATCTGATTCAAGTTTGTTCAAATCGGCCCCTGGGTTCATATTTGGGCTCAGTATAGGAGCCCGATTTCGAACTTAGTGCATTTCAGGCAAATGTCTTAAAAAATCTCTTCTCCAGATCCAGCAGGCAGAATCTTTTGATATTTGGCATGCAACATTGTGGGGTGGATCTGATTCAAGTTTGTTCAAATCGGCTCCCTGGATTCATATTTGGGCTCACTATAGAAGCCTGAATTCGAACTTAGTGCATTTCAGGCAAATTTCTTAAAAAATCTTCTTCTCCAGATCGAGCGGGCAGAATCTTTTGATATTTGGCATGCAACATTGTGGGGTGGATCTGATTCAAGTTTGTTCAAATCCGCCCCCTTGATTCATATTTGGGCTCACTATAGAAGCCCGAATTCGAACTTGATGCATTTCAGGCAAATTTCTTAAAAAACTTCTTCTCCAGATCCAGCAGGCAGAATCTTTTGATATTTGGTATGCAACATTGTGGGGTTGATCTGATTCAAGTTTGTTCAAATCGGCCCCCTGGGTTTATATTTGGGCTCAGTATAGAAGCTCGAATTCAAACTTAGTGCATTTCAGGCAAATTTCTTGAAAAATCTTCTTCTCCAGATCCAGCTGACAGAATCTTTTGATATTTGGTATGCAACATTGTGGGGTGGATCTGATTCAAGTTTGTTCAAATCGGCCCCCTGGATTCATATTTGGGCTCACTATAGAAGCTCGAATTCGAACTTAGTGCATTTCAGGCAAATTTCTTCAAAAATCTTCTTCCCCAGATCCAGCTGGCAGAATCTTTTGATATTTGGTATGCAACATTGTGGGGTGGATCTAATTCAAGTTTGTTCAAATCGGCTCCCTGGGTTTATATTTGGGCTCAGTATAGAAGCTTGAATTCGAACTTAGTGCATTTCAGGCAAATTTCTTAAAAAAATTCTTCTCCAGATCCAGCAGGCAGAATCTTTTGATATTTGGTATGCAACATTGAGGGGTGGATCTGATTCAAGTTTGTTCAAATCGGCCCCCTGGATTCATATTTGGGCTCAGTATAGAAGCTCGAATTCGAACTTAGTGCATTTCAGGCAAATTTCTTTGAAAATCTTTTTCTCAAGATCCAGCAGGCAGAATCTTTTGATATTGGGTATGAACCATGCTTAGGGGGGTGAGATTCAAGTTTGTTCAAGCCAAGTCCCTTGGATCATATTTGGGCTCACTATGGTAGCCCTAATTATAACTTAGTTCAAAATGAGGAATTTTCTTTAAAAATCTTCTTCAGATCCAGCAGTTGGAATGTTTTGATATTGGGGGGGGGGGGGGGGGGGGGGAGATTCAACTTTGTTCAAGCCATGTCCCTAGATCCATATTTGGACTCACTGTGGGAGCTTGAATTGTAACTTAGTTCAAAATGAGGAATTTTCTTTAAAAAGTTTCTTCTTCAGATCCAGCAGTCGGTATGTTTTGATATTTGGTGTGTAGCATCCTTAGGGGGGTGAGATTCAAGTCTGTTAAAGCCAAGTCCCTGGGTTCATATATGGGCTCCCTGTGGGAGCCCGAATTATAACTTAGTTCAATATGAGGAATATTCTTTAAAAATCTTCTTTTTTTTTAGATCCACTGGTCAGAATCTTTGGATATTTGGTTTCAGCTTTTCTTAGGAGGAGCAGATGCAACTTGTTGAAATCAATTCTCTGGGTTGATATTTAGGCTACCATGTCAGGTGGGCGCCCTCAGGCCCCTTGGGGCCTCTTGTTTTTTGATCTGATGTATTTTTATTTTGTAAAAAATAAATTTATGAAAGCCTTTCCTAATTCTTATTTATGATTTAATATCTGGCCTCACGATTCATATTCTTAATCATAAACATTTCTAAAAGAAAAAAATGCTTTTATATCCAATGATTCTATGTTAAATTGATATATAATAAATGCAGAAATATAGACTTTCCAAAGCCATCACATAAACCACATTAATCATTTGATGCCTAGTTAATGATTTATATTAACTAAATATTAGGCATGTTTCATTGGAACGACATTATCAAGCGCGAATGTAGGTGAGCGTTGGGATGTAACTTCCTTCTTGTTAACCTTATACTGTCTATATTTTGCTGGGAATTTCTTGTTTTGGGAGTAAATCCTAGTCATTTTCAGTTGTCAGAGTTTGCATTTTGGTCAAGATTGTTGTCTCCAGTCCTTCAATTGCAGGTTAGTTTATGTTTTCAGATGTAGTTTGGGGTCATGATCACTCCTATCAACCTTCATGGTCTAGGTATAAATATTTTTCAATATTTTTAACATTTTTCTGCCCAAATTGTCTTAGTTTCTAGTTAAAAGAATTTCTGTTTAACTCATCTGTTGTACATTATGTAAGAGTTTATGTTTAGCTCAATTAATTTGAATCCCAAAGCTGAAAAGCTTTTATATTGCAGTTATGCACTGTTTGGGCACTATCCCATCAGTGTTTAACGATCACTCTGTCTATATTTTCTGGGAATTCTGTTTTTTGGAGAAAATCTTAGTTTTTTTCAGTTGTCAAAATTTGTGTTTGGGTCAGCATAAATACTTCAAGTCCTTCAGGTCAGTTGACCCTTTACCTAACACAGTAATGACATTATTTTTAAAAAGTAAATTAAATTTCACATTTTTCGAAAGCATATTTCACAATTTTTATACCCAACCTATGTATGGTATACATAATGCCGGCATCCGGGGTGGCCATCCGTCGTTCATCCATCCTTTGGATGTCCATCTGTCTGGCCATCCATCTGTCCGTCTGTCCAGCCGGCGTCCGTATCCATTTCTTTGGCATTCGATAACTTGAAAAATATTGCTTGGATTGTCTAGTTACTTTATATTTGTGTTCAGGTTACTGATTTACCAAGCTGTATAGTTTTTGGTTGTAAATCTGATAATTTGATCCCAAGATATTAACCCTTTATCCTTCAAATTGAAAATTCCTCCAATCCCTTTGGCGTTCAATAACTTGAAAAATATTGCTTGGATTGTCTAGTTACTTTATATTTGTGTTCAGGTTACTGATTTGCCGAGCTGTATAGTTTTTGGTGTAAATCTGATGATTTGATCCCAAGATATTAACCTTTTATCCTTCAAATTGCAAATTCCTCCAATCCCTTTGGCATTCGATAACTTGAAAAATATTGCTTGGATTGTCAAGTTACTTTATATTTGTGTTCAGGTTACTGATGTGCCGAGCTGTATAGTATTTGGTGTAAATCTGTTATTTTGATCCTGAGATATTAACCCTTTATCCTTCAAATTGAAAATTTCTCCAATCCCTTTGGCATTCGATAACTTGAAAAATATTGCTTGGATTGTCAAGTCACTTTATATTTGTGTTCAGGTTATTGATGTGCCGAGCTGTATAATTTTTGGTGTAAATCTGATAATTTGATCCTGAGATATGAACCCTTTATCCTTCAAATTGAAAATTCCTCCAATCCCTTTGGCATTCGATAACTTGAAAAATATTACTTGGATTGTCTAGTTACTTTATATTTGTGTTCAGGTTACTGATTTGCCAAGCTGTATAGTTTTTGGTGTAAATCTGATGATTTGATCACGAGATATTAACCCTTTATCCTTCAAATTGAAAATTCCTCCAATCCCTTTGGCATTCGATAACTTGAAAAATATTGCTTGGATTGTCTAGTTACTTTATATTTGTGTTCAGGTTACTGATTTGCCAAGCTGTATAGTTTTTGGTGTAAATCTGATGATTTGATCACGAGATATTAACCCTTTATCCATCAAATTGAAAATTCCTCCAATCCCTTTGGCATTCGATAACTTGAAAAATATTGCTTGGATTGTCTAGTTACTTTATATTTGTATTCAGGTTACTGATTTGCCAAGCTGTATAGTTTTTGGTGTAAATCTGATGATTTGATCTCGGGATATTAACCCTTTACCCTTCAAATTGAAAATTCCTCCAATCCCTTTGGCATTCGATAACTTGAAAAATATTGCTCGGATTATCAAGTTACTTCATATTTGTGTTCAGGTTACTGATGTGCTGAGCTGTATAGATTTTGGTGTAAATCTGTTATTTTGATCCTGAGATATTAACCCTTTATCCTTCAAATTGAAAATTTCTCCAATCCTTTTGGCATTCGATAACTTGAAAAATATTGCTTGGATTGTCAAGTTACTTTATATTTGTGTTCAGGTTACTGATATGCCGAGCTATATAGTTTTTGGTGTAAATTTGATAATTTGATCCTGAGATATTAACCCTTTATCCTTCAAATTGAAAATTCCTCCAATCCCTTTGGCATGAGATAACTCAAAAAATATCAATCCGATTGTCATGTTACTTTATATATGTATTCAGGTTACTGATGTGCTGTGCTGTATAGTTTTTTGTGTAAATCTGATAATTTGATCCGGAGATATTAACCCTTTATCCATCAAATTAGACACTCCTCCAATCCATTTCTATATGTACCCATACCATGTATGGTCTACATAATGTCGGCATCAGTGGTGGCCCTCCGTCATACAGCTTTCTACTAGTTGTGCGTATGGGTACACATCTGACGATTTCATCAGCCTATTTTTCAGTAAAACCATACAAATATGAATATCATTAGAACCAGCCCAACGAGCTGGTTCTAATGATATCCATATTTATATGGTATATTTGAGAAACTTCCAAGATATTTTAGACTGTGGTAGGCGTATTCTGGTAAATTTTCTGGCCATTTTTGGCCTCTATGTTAAGTAAAGGGTTAATGCTTTCAGATGTTGTTTTGGCCACTGTTCACTTCTACTAACCTTCATAGTCCAGGTATGGATGTATTGTGGGGGGGGGGAGGGGTTGTCAATTTTTAACATTTTTTTGCCAAACATTACTTAGTTTCTATTTGTAAGAATATCTGTTTAGCTCAGCCGTTGTACATGTATATTTTGTAAGAGTTTAAGTTTAGCTACATTACTTTGGATCCTATGGCTGCAATGCCTTTTTATTGCAGTTATGTATTATTTAGGACTATTTCAACACTGTTTAACTCTTTGCCTGCTGCCTCCGGATATTCCTGCCCAGGACACTATTTCTCTTGCCACTGAAATAAGAATAATTTGGGTACATTGAACCAAATTTTCTCTCTGCAAATGGCATGGATTTTTTAACTAATAATTTCTTGAGCTAAATTTAGTTGAATTTTTCATCAAATCTAGTCATGACTGCTTTTCATCAGCCATGACTAGGTTTGATGAAAAATGGTTTGAAAATATTCAGCGTGTTACGAGTTAATGTTTATACTGTGTAAATTTTGCTGGTAATTGCTTTTTTAGCTCACCTGACTTTCAGTCAGGAGAGCTATAGTGATCACTCACCGTCCGTCGTCTGGCGTCCGTCGTCTGGCGTCCGTCGTCCGTCGTCCGTGAACATGGTGTTTGCGTCTTCTCCTCCCAAACCGCTGAACCAATTTAATTGATATTTGAGATAATAGTTTGTTATGACATCGCAATTTGATTTTGTTCAAATCAAGTTGCCCCGCCCGTGGGTAGGGCCACACCCAAAAAGTGAGCTGAAATCTTAAAAAATCTTCTCATGAACCAGCAGGAGCAGAGACTTGATATTTGGTGTGCAGCTTCCTTTTGAGGTGTAGACTCAGATTTGTTCAAGAGAAGTTTGTGGGGCTATACTTGGCGTCGTTATGGGAGGGGCAAAATTTTTGGCCCCGCCCGAAATTTCTATTTTCCAAACCGAGAGGCTGGTTTGAACCAAATTTTATGTGAGGGCTTATTGGGTCATAAGTACCTAATTTATGCTGATTTTTTTTCCCCGTAGCCCCATGGGAACCGCAGGAGCTAAAAATAGAAAAAAATTAAAACGCCCATATCTCCAAAACTGCACGGCACCGAGAATTTTTATTTGGTGTGAAGCTTCCTTAGGACCAACAGAAAGAATTGGTAAAAAAAAATTGCCATCGGTTTTATCATAGGGTGCAGTTTCGGGACTTTTGAAAAAGTGCTGAGTCAGCATTTTTTAACACTGTAGGCAATGGGAAAAACATTAAAAAATCTTCTTCTGCAGATCCAGCAGGCAAAATCTTTTGATATTTGGTATGCAACATTGGAGGGTGGATCTGATTCAAGTTTGTTCAAATCGGCCCCCTGGGTTCATATTTGGGCTCAGTATAGGAGCCCGATTTCGAACTTAGTGCATTTCAGGCAAATTTCTTAAAAAATCTTCTTCTCCAGATCCAGCAGGCAGAATCTTTTGATATTTGGTATGCAACATTGTGGGGTGGATCTGATTCAAGTTTGTTCAAATCGGCCCCCTGGGTTTATATTTGGGCTCAGTATAGGAGCCCAAATTTGAACTTACTGCATTTCAGGCAAATTTCTTTGAAAATCTTCTTCTCCAGATCCAGCAGGCAGAATCTTTTGATATTTGGTATGCAACATTGTGGGGTGGATCTGATTCAAGTTTGTTCAAATCGGCCCCTTGGGTTTATATTTGGGCTCAGTATAGGAGCCCAAATTTGAACTTAGTGCATTTCAGGCAAATTTCTTTGAAAATCTTCTTCTCAAGATCCAGCAGGCAGAATCTTTTGATATTGGGTATGCAACATTGTGGGGTGGATCTGATTCAAGTTTGTTCAAATCGGCTCCCTGGGTTTATATTTGGGCTCAGTATAGGAGCCCAAATTTGAACTTAGTGCTTTTCAGGCAAATTTCTTAAAAAATCTTCTTCTCCAGATCCAGCAGGCAGAATCTTTTAATATTTGGTATGCAACATTGTGGGGTGGATCTGATTCTATTTTGTTCAAATCGGCTCCCTGGGTTTATATTTGGGCTCAGTATAGGAGCCCAAATTTGAACTTAGTGCTTTTCAGGCAAATTTCTTAAAAAATCTCCTTCTCCAGATCCTGCAGGCAGAATCTTTTGATATTTGGTATGCAACATTGTGGGGTGGATCTGATTCCAGTTTGTTCAAATCAGCCACCTGGATTCATATTTGGGCTCACGATAGAAGCCCAAATTTGAACTTAGTGCATTTCAGGCAAATTTCTTTGAAAATCTTTTTCTCAAGATCCAGCAGGCAGAATCTTTTGATATTTGGTATGCAGCATCCTTAGGGGGGTGAGATTCAAGTTTGTTCAAGCCATGTCCCTAGGTCCATATTTGGGCTCACTGTGGGAGCTTGAATTGTAACTTTGTTCGAAATGAGGAATTTTCTTAAAAAATCTTCTTCTTCAGATCCAGCAGTCCGAATGGTTTGATATGTGGTGAGTAGCATCCTTAGGGGGGAGGGGGGGGGGGGATTCAAGTGTGTTAAAGCCAAGTCCATGGGTCCATATGTGGGCTCCCTGTGGGAGCCCAAATTATAACTTAGTCAATATGAGGAATTTTTCTTTAAAAATCTTCTTCTTCAGATTCAGCAGTTGGAATTTTTTGATATTTGGCATGGAGCAACCTTGGGGGCTGAGATTCAAGTTTGTTCAAGCCAAGTCCCTTGGTTCATATTTGGGCTCACTATGGGAGCCTGAATGACAACTTAGTTCAAAATGAGGAATTTTCTTTAAAAATCTTCAGATCCAGCAGATGAATGCTTTTGATATTTTTTATGCAGCATCCTTAGTGGGGTAAGATTCAAGTTTGTTCAAGCCATGTCCCTAGGTCCATATTTGGGCTGATTGTGGGAGCTCGAATTGTAACTTGGTTCAAAATGAGGAATTTTCTTTAAAAATCTTCTTCTTCAGATCCAGCAGTCGGAATGTAATGATATTTGGTGTGCAGAATCCTTAGGGGTGTGAGATTCAGGTTTGTTAAAGCCAAGTCCCTGGGTTCATATATGGGCTCCCTGTGGGAGCCCGAATTATGACTTAGTTCAGTATGAGGAATATTCTTTAAAAATCTTTTTTTAGATCCACTGGTCAGAATATTTGGATATTTGGTTTCAGCTTTTCTTAGGAGGAGCAGATGCAACTTGTGGAAATCAATTCTCTGGGTTGATATTTAGGCTACCATGTCAGGTGAGCGCCCTCAGGCCCCCTGGGGCCTCTTGTCATGGTCTTTTTGTGGATTAAATCTTTGTGATTTTAGTTATCAGAATTTAATATTTTGGTCCACATTGATGCTTAATGTCCTCCTATTGCAAATCAGTTAATGTTTTAAGATGTGGTTTTGGGTCGTGATCATTTCTGTTAACCTTTATAGTTGAGATATAGATTATTTTTTTCAATATTTTCAAGAAATGTAACTTGGTTTCTGGTTGTAAGAATTTCTGTTTAGCTCATCTTATCTACATTTCATAAGAGTTTAGGTTTGGCTCTTGTTTTTTGACTCCCATTGCCTTCCCATGGCCTTCATATTGCATTTGTGCCTTGTTTAGGACTTTCACAACAGTATATAGCCCTTATGCTATGTACTTTTTGTGGATTTTTTCCCCCTTTTTTCAGTACACATTGTAGTCATTTTAAGGTGTAAGAATTTTGGTTTAAGTCAGTTACTTTGAATCACATGGGCCCCTATGACTTTCATATTGCATTTGTGCATTGTTTTTTAAAATTCTCAGTAAAAAAATAGTTATAGGCAGATTTTATTTTCATTTATTTTGCTGGTGATATTGAACTTGCTTGATACACTTATCTGAAGTTTGGTGAAGTAACTATCAAAGCAGAATGTAGGTGAGCTTTTGTTAAATTAGCATCCCTCTTGTTTTTCTTGTTTTTTTTGCCGGGGTGAGGGATGGTTGTTGATTTGTATCTTGAAGCAGGTGGTGATATAGGACAGTTGGTTGAGGTGAACACAGAATATTAGAACCTTCTCTATATTGCTAAGGATTTTTTTCTGAACCTGAATGTCAATATGCAAATTATAGAGGTGGGTCATGTTGAGGTAGAGATGTTTGATCCTTTTCCCCTTATTCAGAAAAAAAACATTGAGCTCCTTAGCTCACGTGACTGAAAGTCAGGATGAGCTATAGTGATCACTCACCGTCTGTCGTCTGGCATTCGGCATCCGTGAACATGGTGTTTGCACCTTTTCCTCCAAAACTGCTGAACTGATTTCAGTTAAATTTGAGGTGATTGCTTGTCCTGACTTTGCATTTAATTTTTGTTCAAATCAACTTGTCCAGCCCCATTGGGAGGGGTGGGGGAAAATGCTCCAAATTTTTTTTTAAATCTTCTCATGAACCAGAGGGTATAATGACTTGATACTTGGTATGGAGCTTCCTTTTGAGGTGTATAATCAAGTTTGTTCAAATGAAGTTTGTGGAGCAATATTTGCCTTTGTAAAGGGAGGGGTAAGATTTTTGGCCCTGCCCAAAATTACTATTTTCTGACCTGATGGTCTGATTTGAATGAAATTTGGTATGTGGTATTATTGAGTCATAAGTACTTGATTCATGCTAATAAAAAAATTCCTGTGTTCCCGAGGGAACCCCAGAAGCTAAAAAATAGAAACATTTTCCAATGCCTATGTTTCCCAAGCCACATGGAACAGAGAGCTGTTATTTGTTTGGTATGAAGCATCCTTAGCCTTAAGACCAGTAGAATGGATTGGTAAAAAAGTTTCGTCCAGCTGTTCTGTAAGGTGGGGGGGGGGGGGGGGGGGGGGCATTGAAAAAATGCTGGGCATATTTGCAAAATGTCTTCTCCAAAACCACTGATCAGAATCTTTGATATTTGGTATACAGCATCCATAGTGGAGTCAGATACAAGTTTGTTAAAATTAAGCTCCTTGGTTCATATTTGGCCATATTTTAACTTGGTGCAATATGAGAAGTACTATGGGGAATAATTTTTAAAAATCTTCTTCAGAACCACTGGTCAGAATCTTTTAATGTTGGGTAAACATTGTTATGAGGGTCAGATTCAAGATATTGTTCAAATCAAGTCCCTCAGTTAATATTTGGAGTTCCTCTGGGAGGCCTGGGGGCCCAAATTTTAACTTAGTGCAGTATGGGGGATAATCTTTAAAAATCTTCTTCTTGAGATCCACCAGTCAGAATCTTTTGATATTTGGTATACAGTTAGATCTAAGCTTGTTCAAACTAAGTCCCTGGGTGAATATTTGAACTCCTTATTGGAGCCTGAATTATCACGTAGTCCAATATTAGGAATAATCTTTAAAACTCTTCTCCAGAACCACTGTTCAGAATCTTTTGATATATGGCATACAAAATCCTTACAGCGGTCAGTATCAAGTTAGTTCAAATCAAATCCATCGGTTATAAATTGGGCTCTCTATGGGAGCCCAAATTTTAACTTAGTGCAATATGGTGAATAATCTTTAAAAATCTTCTTTTTTGGATCCACTACTCAGAATCTATTGATATTGAGTATACAGTATTCTTATGGGGGTCTGATTCAAGTTTGTCCAAAGCAAGTCACTCAGTTAATATTGGGACTCCCTAATTTTAACTTCGTGCAATATGGGGAATAATCTTCAAAAATCTTCTTCTTCAGATCCACCAGTCAGAATCTTTTGATATTTGGTGTACAGCATCCTTAGGGAGGTTAGATCTAATTTTGTGCAAACCAAGTCCCTGGGCTAATATTTGGGATCCCTATTGGAGCCTGAATTTTAACTTAGAGAGGACTAATCTTTGAAACTCGTCTTCTCCAGAAACATCAATCAGAATATTTTAATATATGGCATACAGAATCCATACAGGGGTCAAATTCAATTTTTTCAACTCAAGTCCATTAGTTAATAACTGGGTTCTCTAAGGCAGCCTGAATTTGGACTTAGTGCATTAATGTAATCTGAGGAATAATCTTTAAAAATCATCTTCTTCTTCTTCAGATCCACCAGTCAGAATCTTTTGATATTTGGTATACAGCATCCTTAGGGAGGTCAGATCTAAGTTTATTCAAATCAAGTTTCTGAGTTAATATTTGGGCTCCTTGTTGGATCCCAAATTTTAACTTAGTCTAATATGAGGTATAATCTTTAAAAATCTGCTTCTTGAGATACAATCAGAATTTTTTTTGTATTTAGTATACTGTTTCCTTAGAGGGTTCTGATTCAATTTGTTCAAATAAAGTCCCTGGGTTGATATTTGTGTTCCCTATGGGGGAGGTGGGGAGGAAGTTTAAACATTGTGCAGAATTAGTAATGTTCTCAAAATCTTCTCAAACCACCAGTCAGAAACTTTTGATATTTGGTATACAACATTTTTCAAGTTTGTTCAAGATTAGTCCCTAGGTTGATATTTGGACTCCCAAGTTTTGCATTACTGAAAATCTGGGCATTATGTCTGTGGTAACATCACAGTACATGTACTAGAAAAAAAAACATCCTGCATGGACAGCAGAGTTATAAATAATTAAATAACTTCATTCCTATGTTGTGTAAACTAGCCATAGATGCTAATTAAATCCTTCTTTAAACAATTTTGGTCAGGTGAGCTCCTCAGGCTCTATGGGGCCTCTTATTTCAGAAGTATAGTCAGTATGTTGACTATGAAAGAACAAAAGCATGAATTAAGACTTTTTATGTCTATCTAACTTATGTAACCATTAGCTTTAAAAATTGGATGAAAATGTACTTACGTTGTCTCTTTTTTGTACACAGTGGCAATTCTTAGAAAGAGATGAAGGAGAACAAGACACTGAAAATGATGTAACATGGATGCAAGATGAAGGTAAGAATGTGTCACAAGTTGAAGGACATTTTATATCTCAAACGTTTCCTACTGAAGTCATTAAATATAATGGAGTATTTTATTTCATTCCTTGATAACCATTGACTCTACTTAATATCAATTGAAATAAAAATGACTGTCAGACTATTGAAAAATGTAGCTGTGTTAGGCAAGTTGCGATCTACTTGAACTGCCTCTGTCAAATGTATTAACTCTTAACCCGCTGAGTATATTTTTATACTGTACCAATGACCCAGACTTAGCTGGTGCTAATCTCCTTAATTCAGGGCCAAACACAAATTTTGCCCCCCCAATCCCCAGAATTTGCATCAAAAACCGAAATATACATGTCCTATATGGCCCTCCATACATCGACTCCTCTGCGCATGCGCAGTGTCGAGGAAGTCCCGAAATTGGCGCCAATTATCATTCTTAGTTTGGCCCTCAAAACAGTCACACTTCTCTGTTATTTGTGCTTCCAAATCTCAATTTTCATGATGCCAGACACATATTCATGAGTGAAATGGTGGAAATAAAGAGGATACATTAGGAAGAGAGGAAAATATTTAGTGCAAGATAATGTTCAGGGCTGTAACTTATAATTATTTTATGAAATTATTTCTAGTTGCCTTTTTTCAAGGCATGGCCCTGATTTTATCATTCTTGCTATGAAGTACCATTGTTTGATCAGTGTTTCCTCTCTACCTTCCTTATTCCCCCCTAGCTTTTCTCCCATGTTTTGGCTTAATTTTTGTAATGTTTATTACTAAAAATTTCTTGGGAGTTTTGGCTTGGTAACAGATTTATTTCTGTTTTTTTCCCCATGCTTACGTCCTCACCCTAGGGGTGTTTAGGCGTTTTGGTCTGCATCTACCATCTGATGTTCTACAGTTTCTTCTCTGGAAGCCTCTGTTTTGCATCAGATAGTGTTTTAATTGGTGACTGATTTCGGGCCATGTTTGTTTTAGTGCCTGGAGTCATGTTTCCGGTTTGTTGACACTTTTGCTTAGGTTGACAACAGTTACTGCTGATAGTGATTTTTTGTCTTCTGCATCTCTTATTCATAGTAAGATACATTATTATTGTCCGTAAGTGTCTCATTAATTTTTTCAAAATGAATTTAAATTTTTGTCCACACTTAGGCTTTTTTGGGATCCATTGGGCTCAGGGTTCCCTTTGGGAACTTGGGCTCTTCTGAAAAAAAAAAAATTTTTAAAAAAAAAAAAAAAAAAATTTTTTCTTTCAAATCATTATTTATTAATGAATATAATGGATTGTTGTATTATGTATCTTTATTTTCAAGGATTAGTGCGAGTACTTTGATTGTTTACATTTCACTATGAATGATTATTGTTCAAATTGTAATAGGAGGAAGTCTTCCTATGATTCTCATGATCTCTGTATTAATTGTTCTCTCTGTACTCGCACTGATCTTTGTTCTGTGTGTTTCAAATGGGATGAAAAACGTTGGAAACGTGTGTCACGGTATGTTGTTCCTGGAGAAAGGTCCATTCCGGTTCTTTCTCCTCAGAGTCACTCTAGTGTTTCACTCTCTTTTTCAGAGGAACAAGAACAGGGTGATGTTTCCGTGATGTCATCCAGAAGTGTGCCTCCGTCGTCACATACAAGCGAAGAGCTAGCGGCAAAAGTGCTCATGGAGATTCGTCAATTCCCTGAAAGGAGCCCGAAGGGGTTGACGTCCGCTAGCTCGACCGGGGTTGCGTCCATTCACCGAATGGGGCAGCACTCGGGTTCATCCGTTGCGGTCCAGCACAGAGAGTCGGGTGTTGCGAGCACTATAAAACATCCACGTGCACACCCAGTGACGACGGAAAGGAGGATGGATCAGAGGAAGCCTGACAGTCCGGTGTTTAGCTTGTCCAGTTCGACACGGGCTGCAAGCGAGAGAGGTCCCTCTCTCATACAACAGCATCTGGGACCAGATGTTGTAGTCCGTAATGTTATGCAGTCGGAGCATACGTCCACCGCTCGGAGGGCTCCGGTATATAGGCAGTCCGCCGAGGCTACCTATAAGGCTTCCATATCCTCTCAGCAGCACACTCGACCGCACCTTGGCTACGTGACCAGTGAATTACAGTCAGCTTCGCCGACCAGGGATTCCTCGGCGACCAGGTCACGCCATCCGGTAGCCAGGGACTCGAGGCCTTCTTCGTCCGGACGTTCACATAAAAGATGTATGCAAGATGCAACGTCCAGGGAGCTTCCGGCGGCTAAAACCAGTAAGACCGCCGCTCCCCAGGCCTCTGTAACGGATGTGCTATCACAGATAGCAAAGTTAATCGCAGCATCCCAGCAACCGTCAGAGCCTCTGTCGGAACATGAAATGTCAGAAGATGCTGGGTCGGTAGGTTCCGCCGCTGGATCCGGTGCGGACGACCGAGATTTACATGATTTACATGAGGTCCGGCAGGATGGCGAAAGGGATTCTGATGAATTGGATATTTCCCTTTCGGAACAACATAAAATAGCCGTAGAATTCATCCGGTGTTATCTTCCAGAAGTTGTTCCGCCAGACCAAAATGCTGCGCAGCCGGATAGGAGGGTAATAGCGCCACTGGACACCGAGTTTTTTAATCGGTTTAGGGACATTGTCCCGGAATTTCCATCACAATCCAAGAATGTCTCTCGGATTTTTGAGTTATTGAATGACGCTATTGATAAACTTGCCAACAAGACGGGCAGGTCAGCCTTCCTACCGGCTTCTGCTCTACAGCTGCCGTTTATTAATCAAAGGAACAAGTTTGATACGGCAGGTCAGGGCATCCAGAGAGTTCCTCTGCGTTTAGACGACCAGGCTGAAGACCTTGATATATCCATGCCGTCGTCTATGTCACTTCCGTCGTCTACGATGGAAACGACGATATCGTCTAACAGAGCTAGTTTAGACGCTCTTTCCTACGCAGATCACCTTACTAGAGCGTTGTCATTACGCTTTGAAGGACCTGAATTTCAAGACGTACAAACGTCTTTAAGAGTTCTGTCCAGGGCCATAGCGTTTTCCACTTATAACTCCGCCCTTTCAGTGGCAAATCTGGAGTTAGCTCGACGTGACGCGGCCTTGGCTACTTCCACACGCGTGGACAGTAAGGTGAAAAACTCTCTTAGAGTCGCTCCGGTCTCTGGAGAGTTTCTCTTCAGTGGCAAGCTTTCTGATATATATGATAAATTAACAAAGAAAGCTTCGGACTCTCTGCTTTTTAAGTCTGCTTCCAAGAAATCGGAACCAGCAGACAGGAGTAGGCCAGGCACTTCCGGGACGAGTTCGTCCAGGGGAAGTTCCTATAGAGGTTCCTATGCGTCCTTTAGGTCTTACTCTAGAGACCTGCAGAGTAGCGACTCGACTAGGGGCCGTTATGCTGGCCGAAATAACCGGTCAGACGCCCCTAGGCCGACGGGGCGAGGTGCGGGTCGCGGAGGACGTGGTTTCTCCTACCGCAAGCCTCGCGGATCCAGGAAGTGATGGTCTAGACCTCTGTCGCGTTCCGGTGGGCGGAAGACTGTCGAGTTTCTCAAGCAATTGGGAATCAATTACGGAGGACCCTTGGGTGCTAGGGGTTATTTCGGAAGGACTAAAACTGTCCTTCAAAGGCAAGCCTCCATTAACTCGAAGTCCAAGATGGACTCAGCTTCCGTCAAATTGTCAGAAAAGAACCGCACTTCTATCAGAAGTCCAGTCTCTTTTAACGAAGAACGCGATAGAGGTCGTAGAAAACCAGGAATCTCCAGGTTTCTACAGCCATCTTTTTCTGGTTCCAAAGCCAGACGGCTCGTTCCGTCCAGTGATCGACTTAAGCTGGATAAACAAGCTGATCGTGGCTCCAAAGTTTTATATGGAGACCATTCGATCGGTCAGAGCGAGCATTCGAGTGAACGACTATGCTGCGAGCATAGACCTCAAGGATGCATACTTTCACGTCATGGTACATCCGGCGTTCAGAAAGTATCTTCGCTTCGCTGTCCTAGGTGTTGTTTATCAGTTCCGAGCGATGTGCTTTGGTCTGAATCTAGCACCCTGGGCATTCACTCGAGTAATGAACTCGGTAATGACTCATTTCCGAGCTCATTCGTCGGCGGTAACGTCGCCTTACCTGGACGATATTCTTCAGAGATACGGCAACGAGTTAACGCTTCAGAACGACATGCACAATCTGCTTCTATTGCTCCGACGTCTCGGTTTCATAGTAAACGAAGAGAAGTCGGATCTGGTGCCGTCCAAGTCATTTACCCACCTGGGAATGAGCTTCGAGACGCACAACAATCTCGTTCGTCTGCCGTTAACCAGAGCGAAATTAGTCAGTTGTTATGCTCGCTATTGTCTTCACTCAGACAAAGTGTCAGCGAGGGAATTCATGAGACTAATAGGTCTGTGCAGAGCTGCCTCGGATCTCATTCCGATGGGGCGGCTACGCACCCGTCCTCTCCAGGTCTATCTGACTCAGAATTGGAGAGTGAAGATTCATTCGCTCGAAACGGACATACTCTTGTCAAGCCAAGTGAAACAAGAGATTCAGACTTGGGCAGACATACAGTGGTTAACTCATGGAGTTCCACTGCAGTTGCCAGATCCGAGTTTTACGATTATGACGGATGCCAGTCAAACAGGCTGGGGCGCGACACTGAGCCCATCGGATTTGAAGTGCCAGGGTCTTTGGGATCCGCAGTTTCTAAGCAAGCACATCAACATCAAAGAGATGATGTCGATTTGGCTTGCTCTACGTCATTGGATAGACGTTATTCAGAATGCACACGTGCAAATTATGTCCGACAATACGACAGTAGTTGCGTATATTCGGAACCAAGGTGGCACTCATTCCATTCCGTTGCTCAATCTAACGGAAAGAATTCTTCTGTTTGTATTAGAACATCAGATTCTTCTCTCCATCCGTCATATTCCGGGTCGTCTGAACGTCTTAGCAGACTCCCTTTCACGGAGGGGTCGCCTGTTGCCGTCAGAATGGACTCTCAACAAGCAAGTATTCAATCAGATTTGCTACCAATGGGAACGGCCAATGATAGATTTATTTGCGACACATCTCAACAACCAGTTGCAGACGTATGTGTCACCTTGTCCGGATCCTCGAGCGTTTGCAGTAGACGCTCTCTCGATCTCTTGGGACGGAATGATAGGATATGCATATCCTCCAGTGCCGTTGATTCAGCAGATATTGCTCAAGATAAAACAATCGCAATGCAAGATTCTATTGGTAGCATCTCTGTCTCCACAGAGACCGTGGATAAATCTACTCAGGTGTCTGTTGTGGGACATGCCGAGGAAGCTTCCTCAACGGGAAGATCTTCTTTCGCAAGGGAAATCGCGCATCCTCCATCACAATCCGCAAGGTCTAAACCTTCACGTATTTCCATTGTGCGGTCCTTCTTGCACGGAAAACATTTTACAGGACGAGCAGTGGACGCGATTTCTAACTGCAGGAGGACCTCCTCTTCGCTAAACTATGCTGCTAAGTGGAGGGTCTTTTGTCAGTGGTGTGAGGATCATTCAGTAGATATTTATGATCCCTCCATTCCAGACATAGCAAACTTTCTAGTATACTTGTTTGATGAGATTAATCTGCAGCCTATCACCATTAAGGGTTATAGGTCTATGCTATCTGATACCTATGCACATCATGATAGCTTGAGGATTGGAACTAATGTCTCTTTATCTAAGTTAGTTAGAAATTTTTCGATAAATAGACCTAGAACCCTTAGATTAATTCCGAAGTGGAATTTGGCCTGGGTTCTTCTTAAGCTAAAAGAAGCGCCTTTTGAGCCTCTTGACACAGTTGACTTCAAATTCTTAACATATAAGACAGCTTTTCTCTTAGCTTTCTCTTCTGCTAGAAGAGTTAGTGAGCTTCATGCACTATCTGTGGAGGATTCTCACTACCGTAGTGTCGGTAATACTATTACCTTTACCACTAATGTTGGATTTTTGGCTAAGAATCAGGCTCCTAATAAGTATCCTGAACCTATTATTATTAAGGCCCTTCCATCATCTGATGGGCGTAGGCCTCTACTGTGTCCTGTTAGAGCAATACGTATTTACAGACGTAGATCTGAGTTCATCAGAAAGGGACGTAAGCGTTTCTTTCTGTCTTTGATGCCTAATAGAAAGGATATTATGGTTCATTCTATTGCTAGATGGATTCAATTAACTATTCGAACTGCTTATGAAAAATTATCTTCCTCTCAGCAGTCGGCACTCAAGATCTCAGCTCATGAAGTAAGAGCTCTTTCTACTTCTTGGGCCTATGCTAATTGTATTGCTATTACTGATCTAATGAAGGCTGCATATTGGTCTCAACCTTCCACATTCACTAATTTTTATCTCAGAAATATTGAGTCCATTTCTGGAGACCTCCATTGTTTAGGTCCGTTATCAGTTGCTCAGAATATCGTCCACTAAACAGTTGCAACTATAGTTATGTAGGCTTTCTGTTCCGGCAGTGACTCTGTCCTGCTGCCCTCTTCGCTCTGGGGTATTTGACCCAGGGCAAGGGGAAGGGGGGGGGGGGGGGTGTTCCCTTAGGTCACCTGCTTTATAGTGAAAAGCAAGGGAATACCTCCCCCAGAGTCAGTAATTCTGAGTCGGTACCGGGATGGTTTTAAAGTGTAAGATAATGTTTAATCATCCATGTAATATTTTTAAAGTGTAGCTCGGTGTGAAGCATTTGTATATGTCATGTGTCAAACGAGCGTTAATATACAATCCTCGGACACTTTTAATGAATATAAAGAGTCTCATTTCTCTGGACTTCCTTTATTTATTGGCTTACCTTTAAAAATATTAGTATAAAGGGTTATACTGGATGTTAATAGAGATCATTGATTATTATGCTCAATTACTGATCGGTGTTGTGTCTTTCTTCTTTATTATAAATAGGAAAGATACATGTAAAGCCTATCTCTTCTTTTCTCCTGGAGAGGATATTCTTTTATACATAATTGAGCTTATTGGATTTTCCTTTATGTCCTAGGCCCTCCAGCCTATTTACTATTCAGCTAAGTCTGGGTCATTGGTACAGTATAAAAATGTTAAAAAATTTATAGTAATTTATATATTTTTTATACTTACCAATGACCCAGACGGGGATGGCCCTCCCAGGAGTTGGGAACTCATACCTCCCCGCTGAGTACATAACGCCTACCAGGCACTGGTTGTAAGAATGATAATTGGCGCCAATTTCGGGACTTCCTCGACACTGCGCATGCGCAGAGGAGTCGATGTATGGAGGGCCATATAGGACATGTATATTTCGGTTTTTGATGCAAATTTTGGGGATTGGGGGGGCAAAATTTGCGTTTGGCCCTGAATTAAGGAGATTAGCACCAGCTAAGTCTGGGTCATTGGTAAGTATAAAAAATATATAAATTACTATAAATTTTTTAACTTTTAAGATATTTTTTTTTCAAATCTAGTCATGGCTGCTGTGAAGCAGCCATGACTAGATCTGATGAAAAATTCATAAAAAATTTTCTCAATAAATCATTGGTGAAAAAATCCATTCAGTTTGCTGAGCGGAAATTGGATTAAATATGCCTAAATTATACATATTTCAGTGACAACAGAAATTCTGTCCTGGGCAGGAATATCCCCCAGCAGCACGCAAAGAGTTAAGTGCTCATTTGGGATGTGTTTAGGTTCTGCAAATTCATATTGGTGATATGACGTATCTCGGATCTTTGCAGAAATTTTGTATTAGAACTGTGGATACCATTGAGCTTGTTCTAATACATTGTCTTGGTAGTGAAAATTTAAAAAATAACAAAAATTTGAATGGTGTACATAAGGCATTATTAGATTTGGCCATTTCATTTGGTTAATGTAAGCATTAAAATAACAAAACAAATAATTAATTTTTAATATGTTTTACTTTGCCCCTTTATTTGAATGAGCTTTACTTCATTCACAGGATGGTCATATCAGGCCAGTACTATTCGCTAAAATTGCCATGCAAATTTAATTATTTTTATATTCTTTGCCCCCAAGACCGCTTCTGATCCCTCATTACTCATTTCAGAGCTTGCTCCAGTGAGAGGTTACAAGCTATGTTATTGAGGAAAAAATAACAAATTTTAGTTATTAAAGAATTTTCTTTGCACGTATTGTCTAATAGTCATGATAGGTAAAGGGTTAAAGATGGCTGTGGGCTCTTTCAAGACTGAAATAATAAATAGAGTGTATCGACAAATGTGTAATTGAAACAGTAGTATTTTTCTCAAATCGCAATTGCCACTGGTGGGTGCAGATTTCATTATAAACTAGTAAGTAGGAACTGGCAAATACCATTTTTTTGCTCGAATCGAATAGGGCTATGGATTTCACATTGAATCAAACTTCGAATGGAATACCATCATGACTGTTCATGCCGCAAACTAGTGTGACAAAACACCAACATTGACGGTACATACTCAATTGTTCCGAGTCATCAATAATGTCAACACATAAAGTAGGCGCTCAACACAGTTTATGTCTCTGACTCTTAATATCTTCGATGTACCATTTGTATGATCTAAACTTTTATAAGACATGGATTTGCAATTTTGCATTGTGTAAAAGGAAGGGATGGGTATTATGTCTTTGTTGCGTTGGTAACAACATCCAGGTTAAGTTAATCATGGGCCGCATTCACATGGTTCTTCCGCATTGGCCTATATCAGACTAAGTGTTGAAGATAATAACATGGAAGAACTGCATTAATGCAGGCCATGATTAAGTCTAGAATGTAAAGTTATCAATTAGCCGGTCAACTAATAAAGCCACACAATAACCTCTGATTTTAAATCAATCAGGTCACAACTGACTATATTAAACTGCATCCCCGGCATGTTCGTGAAAAGACATTTTCTGAAATGCGTGTTTGTTTTTTAGCTCACCTACTTCTGAAAGAAGTGGTGAGTTATTGTCATGACCTCGGGCGTCAGTGTCTGAGTCAGCATCGGCGTCCGGCGTGTCCAATATTGTAAGATTTAATGTTAAGGTTAATTTCTCAAAGATCAGTGGGCTCAGGCCTTTGATATTGCATATGTAGGTTGTAGGAGACTATCAGAACAGTATTTAACCCTGATACTACTACTTTTTTCTAAATTTCACCGAAAATTTTCTGCCAAAACTTGTAAGAATTTGCGTTTAGGTGTTGTAAGAATTTGTGTTAAAGTCAGCTTTTGTGCAGATTGTGCTGCTTTAACTTCTCATTACTGTTGATTTTCATATTTCAATAACAACTGTAGGTATTAACCCTACTGTATGCAGAAATTTAACGGAAATTTTCTTTTTTTTCAGTCAAAATTTTCATGTTTTTCTCGGACTTAGTAAATTTTAAGTTGTAAAACTTTGTAAACTTTGTGTTTAGGTGAGTTGTGTTTCTATGTGTCTTTCCAGGCAATTAATATTCTACACTTGGGTTACTGAACTCCATTGCAGTAATATTTAACCCTCATTACATGCATATTTGAGGAATTTGAGGCTGATTTTCTGCCAAAACTTGTAAGAATTAGCGTTTAGGTGTTGTAAGAATTTGCGTTAAAGTCAGCTTTTGTGCAGATTGTGGTGCCTTCACCTCTCATTACTGTTTATTTTCTCATTTCAATAACTACTTTAGGTATTAACCCTACTGTATGTAGAAATTTAACTGATTTCTTTTCTTTTTTTCAGTCACAATGTTCACATTTTTCTTTGACTTACTCAATTTTAAGTTCTAAAAGTTTGTGTTAAGGTGAGTTCTGTTTCTATGTGTCTTTCCAGGCAATTGATATTGTACACATGGGTTACTGAACTACATTGCGGTAATGTTGCACCCTCATTACATGCATATTTGAGGAATTTGAGGGGGATTTTTGGGACTTATATTCACTTTCTTTAAAAAAAAAAATTTTTAACTTTTTTTTTTTATTTAATACTTTCTCATACTTGTTACTAGTAACATTGAGGCTTATTTTTTTAGTTGTTGATGTGATGTATTTTTGTTGGGACTTATAGTCACTTTCTTGAACGAATGTTTTTCCGCAACTCCTCTTTAACCAATGAATGTACTTCAATTACAATTTCAGTGATTCGTCATTACATAATGCCATTTTGCACCTCCTATTTTATTTTTTTTTAGCTCACCTACTTCTATTACAAGTGGTGAGCTTATATGATGACCTTGGGCATCAACGTCGGCGTCCGGCGTGTCCATTATTGTAAGATTTAATGTTAAGGTTATTTTTTCAAAGATCACTGGCCTCAGGCCTTTCATATTGCATATGTACCTTGTAGGCGACTATGAGCACATTATTTAACCCTGATACTACGACTTTCTTTCAAATTTCACCTACAATTTTCAGCCAAAACTTGTAAGAATTTGCATTTAGGTGTTGTAAGAATTTGCGTTAAAGTCAGCTTTTGTGCAGATTGTGCTGCTTTAACTTCTCATCACTGTTGATTTTCATATTTCAATAACAACTGTACGTATTAACCCGACTGTATGCAGAAATTTAACTGCAATTTCTTCTTGTAAAATAAATTTATGAAAGCCTTTCCTAATTCTTATTTATGATTTAATATCTGGCCTCACGGTTCATATTCTTAATCATAAACATTTCTAAAAAAAAAAAATGCTTTTATATGCAATGATTCTCTGTTGAATTGATATATAATAAATGCAGAAATATAGACTTTCCAAGGCCATCACATAAACCACATTAATCATTTGATGCCTAGTTATTAATGATTTATATTAACTAAATATTAGGCATGTTACATTGGAACGACATTATCAAGCGCGAATGTAGGTGAGCGTTGGGATGTAACATCGCTCTTGTTATCATTACGTGTACACTCCATATGAAAAAATTATCCAAAAATCGACTGAGTGTGTTAAGTGTAATTACATAATGTCAGACGTCCATTCACTAATCAGTGTTGATTGGACTGTATTGGGAAAAGATTTGCCAATTAACATATTAATTTTTGTTCACTAAATCTTTTTTTTTGTACCTGATACATTTTGTCATCAAATAAAATCTTTAAAGGTGAAAATCGGTTCAGTAAATCCCGTTATTTTGTGTGATAAATTTGACCCAAACAATGAGAATTTTGCTGATCACATGCAACAGTGTGGCTCTTCCGTTAATTGGATCTACATTGCATGAAATATTCTGAAGTCATTGGAGACCTCAGCGAACAAACTCAGTATTCAGTCTGTTTTTCAACAGACACGGAAAGGTATAGATTGCTTATACATTTTTATTTTTGAACATCAAGGGAATTTACCTGCTTTTGTCGGGGGAATAACATCATAATCCACCCAAATGTCAAATTATAACACGATTTTTGTGACATATCTGGCAGCTATTTACAGCCTCGGAAATTCAGTGAAGTGGATTGTTGTCGAAACAATCAGATCCACCCACGCGTGCCTTTTCTGGAGCTATTTTAAAACACGGCATCCAAATTCAACTCGGGACCCTTCCTATCGACAAAGCGTGTCACCACGAAAACAAAATGATGCCATACCAGGAATACATTATTTGAATTTATGGTTGCAAGAACAACACCGCAACATCTTATGGTAACTGGGGAAGACGGTCATAGCAGCCTCGAAATCACCAAGAACACCAGTTTTGCCATTTTTTTTGTGGGCGATAATTTCCACCCACAAAAAATAAACCCACTATTTTTAAGAAAGAGCATACCAACCGCTAGGGAGCTTTCTGGCATTAGTGTCAACCCAATGGGGATAGCGAACGGCACTTGCCGCAAGATAAATTCTTGAATGACTAGATTTTCATATTTTAGGTCAAACACATAGCTTATGACCCCTCATTGGAATGAGCACAATGAGCTCGTTACAATGAGGGTCATAAGTTGTGTTTTTGAAAAAAAATTGAAAATATATAAAGTTTGAATGGAGAATGTTGTATTTAAGGTGAGTCGGTTTTGGCAGTTATGTCAGGTAAATAGTTAACAGAAAGCTTGCTAGCGGTTTTCATGCTTTTTTCCACATATTGGATGATTAATTTTTTTAAATGAATAATACATTCTCATTTTAGTTCATCTAAATTATTTCGGTAAAAAGCTCATGCTACAATAAAAATTAAATCACCGGGTTTTAACTTTGAAATGTTCGGGCACTTGGCACAGTATAGAATCCATACTCCCGTGTCGGAAAAGATATTGCCACAGCGAAATGCCAGGATGTATCGCCAAGATTGTCACATTGTTGTTGCAAAAACACCGTACCCCCAGAACACATTTTATTCTCTGAAATACTTGTTCTATTCCATAATTCCATTTAAAAAATACAGACGAGCCGTTATGAGAATGAATGAAGACAATATCATTTCAACGGACAATCCAACCTTCAGTTGGATGGGAGGGGGGGGGGAGGGGGAGGGGGAGGGGGAATCCAAATCATATATCAGCGAAAATGTTATTTTAATATGAAAACAAATCGAAAATCTCACGAATTAAGGAACAGATTTTTTCAATTCCTATATTAAACCGCAGTACAGAGTTCTGGAAATGAAAGATATAGTATTTGTATCTGAATATTTTATTAAATGTAGGTTTTAGAAATTTTCTGACTGAACAATATAATTGCTAATCAGGGACAATCTCTGAAAGATTTTTCTCGCGAAACATTAATTGGTTATGTAATCTTGCTCATGTAACCGCACTAAAACAGCTTTTCATACCTGGTCGTTTCTACACAAACGACGGGGTATTAACAAGTGCGGTTTTGTATGCAATGTACACGTAATGTTTCCTCCTCACATGAGCTATTATTGTTGCCGAATGAATAATTAAACCAATGGTCGTGACAGTGATTTATTGTAATACATATATACAATTGCAGCATTTTGGAGAAATTGCAGATATTCGATCCACTTCCAAATAGCATCACAGATTTCAAATCGAACCCACTTTAGGATTTTGAATATCGAAGCTTCTCCGAGTCCTTAGAGTAAGGTATCAAGACTGAATCAAGCAAACAAACAAAATAGCATATGCGATGCTATGTTTTCCCATTTCTTTTTTGACAGGTGAGATTCTGCAGTATTGTGGGCAAAAAAAGGAAAAATGATGTTGCCTAGACCATGACACAGTCATAATCTGGTCAAAATTCTCTGTTTTTTGTAGCCACAGTACCGTACTGTTTTGAATGGATATCAGGATTATCTTGAGTGGGTATGAGGGTTTGAAACATTTTGCTGAGTGGCCTTAGCATGAGTGAAAGTTGGAAGTTCCTCATACCTACAGAGGAAATAATTCTGGTATCCAATCAAAAACTGAGAGTTTCTGGTATGCAAGTGTGCAATCAAAAACTTTGAGCGTTTCTGTAATGCAAGTGGTGGCTCAGTGGTTAGAACATTCAGCTTCAAACTGAAAAGTTCACAGTATGATCCTGACCAGCAGTATATGTGTTGCATCCTTGGGGAAGATGCTGAATTAAGGTTTCCATCAGGGGATAAAAGTGAGTCTGGTAGGATATAGTACCCTGTTGTAGTTGCGACCAATATTCTGCTCAGTCAAATTAGTTGTAGACTGTATAGTTGTGTCACTGCCCCATGCAGTTGGCGCATTTGGCCCTGTTGCACTTGCATCCATGTGAAAAAGAATGACTTTATTAGCTCACCTGACTTCCAGTCCGGAGAGCTATAGTGATCACTCACCGTCCGTCATCTGTCATCCGGCGTCCGTGAACATGGTGTTTGCGTCTTCTCCTCCCAAATCATGCTGAACCAATTTAAATGATATTTGAGATAATTGTTTGTTATGACATCGCAATTTGATTTTGTTCAAATCAAGTTGCCTTGCCCTCAGCAGGGCCACGCCCAAAAAGTGTGTTTAAATCTTAAAAAATCTTCTCATGAACCAGCAGTAACAGAGACTTGATATTTGGTGTGCAGCTTCCTTTTGAGGTGTAGACTCAGATTTGTTCAAGAGAAGTTCAATGAGTTATATTTGCCTTTGTTATGGGAGGGGCAAGGATTTTCACTCCGCCCAAAATTTATATTTTCCAAACCGAGAGGCAGATTTGAACCAAATTTGATATGAGGGCTTATTGGGTCATAAGTACTTAATTTATGCCCAAATTTTTGTTCCTGGCGCCCCATGGGAACCACAGGAGCTAAAAATAGAAAAAATTAAAACGCCCATATCTCCAAAACTACACGGCACTGAGAATTCTTATTTGGTGTGAAGCTTCCTTAGGACCAACAGAATGGAACGGTCAAAAAACATTGCTATCATGGGGTACTTTTTTGGGGACTTTTAAAAAGTGCCGAGTCAGCATTTTTTAACACTTGTGGGTAATGGGAAAAACTTTTCTCCCAAACCACTGCTCCAAAAGCTTTCAAATTTCATATATAACATCTTTGGAAGATTGTTTCACAGGTTTATTGAAATCAAATCCCTGGGTCCATATATGGGCTCTCTATGGGAGCCCAAATGTTTAAATTAGTGCAGTATGAGGAATATTCTTTAAAAATCTTCTTCTTCAGATCTACCAATCAGAATCTTTTGATATTTGGTATGCAGCATGCGTAGATTCGAGTTTGTTCAAGCCAAGTCCCTGGGTTCATATTTGGACTCACTGTGGGAGCCCGAATTATAACTTAGTTCAAAATGAGGAATGTTTTTATACTGTACCGATGACCCAGACATAGCTGGTGCTAACTCTTAAAAATCTAGGGCCAAACACAAATTTTGCCCCCCAATCCCCAAAATTTGCATCTAAAACCAAAGAAATCATGTCCTAAAAGGTCCTCCATACTTTGCCTCCACTGCGCATGCGCAGTGTCAAGGAGGTCTCGAAATTGGCGCCAATTATCATTCTTTGTTTGGCCCTTCATCAGTTCACATCTGACTGATATTTGTGCTTGTAAATCTCAGTTTAAATGATGCCAGACACATAAATATTAGAGAAATGGTGGATCTAAAGAGGAAATAGAAGGAGAGGAAAATGAGTGACAGAAAATAATCAGGGCTGTAACTTAAATTTTTTTTATGAAATTATGTTAAGTTGCCTATTTTCGAGGCATGTGCCTGTTGTTGTCATTCTTGCTATAAAGTTACACTGCTTGTTCAGTGTTTCCTCTCTCCCTTTCCTTTAAGTCCCCCCTTGCTATTCTCCCATGCTTTTGGCATATTTTCTGTAATATTATTACTAAAATTTCTTGGGAGTTTTAGCTGGGTAACAGAATGAATTCCGTTCTTTTCCCCAAGTTTACGTCCTCACCCATGGGTGTTTAGGCATAGTGTTCTGCATCTACCATCTGATGTTCTGCAGTTTCTTCCCTGGAAGTCTCTGTTTTGCATCAGATAGTGTATTATTGGTAACTGATTTCGGGCCATGGTTATCAGTGCCTGGAGTCATGTTTCTGGTGTTTATACACTTCCTGTTTACATTGACAACAGTCTCTGTGGAGGGGGATTTCTTGTCTTTGTGTTAGTTTAATCATAACAAGATACATTATTATTATTCGTAAGTGTTGCATTAATTTTTTAAAATATTTTAAAAATTTTTGTCCACACTTAGGCTTGGAATCCATTGGGGCTCAACGTTACTTTTCAGAAACTTGGGCTTTTCTGAAAAAATATTTAAAAAAAAAAAATTTTGTTTGATTTCAATTATTTTTTCTATGTTAATGGATCATGTTATTATGTATCTTTGTTTTCAGGGGTTGGTGCGAGTACTAGGACTTTTTGTATTCTTTTCACAATGAAAGGATATTGTTCAAATTGTAATAAGAGGAAATCTTCCTCTGACTTTCATAATCATTGTATTAATTGTAGTCAGTGTACTCGCACTAACTCCTGTTCAGTATGTGTCAATTGGGATGACAAACATTGGAAACGTGTGTCACGGTATTTTGTTAGCGGGGAAAAGGCCATGCCGGTCCTTTCTCTCCAGGGTCACTCTAGTTTATCAATCTCTATTTCAGAGGAACAAGAACAGGGTGATATTTCCGTGATGTCTTCCAAAAGTGTGCCTCCGTCGTCACAATTAAATGAAGAGCTAGCGGCAAAAGTGCTCAAGGAAATACGTCTATTGCCTAAGAGGTCCCTAGTAGGATCGACGGCGTTGACGTCTGCTAGCTCGCCCGGTGTAGCGTCCATTCATCGAATGGTTCGGCAGCCGGGTTCGTCCGTTGCGGTCCAGGAAGGAGATTTGGGTGATGCAAGCACTATAAATCAACAAAGTGCACACCCAGTGACGGTGGATCAGAGGAGAGAATGGAGGAAGCCTATTAGTCCAGTTCCTAGCTCGTCCAGGTCCATCCGGGCTGCGAGCGAGAGAGGCCCCTCTCTCGTACAACAACATCTGGGACCAGATGTTGTGGTACAAAACGTTTCACATTCGGAGCATACGTCCGCCGCTCGGGACGCTCCGTTATATAGACAGTCCGGAGAGACTGTCCAGAAGGCTTCCTCATCCTCACGGCAGCGCACACGACCGCACCTTGGCTATGTGACCACGGATATCCAGCCAGCTTCGCCAAGCAGGGATTTCACGGCGACCAGGTCACGCCATCCGGTAGCCAGGGATACGAGGCCTGTAGACTCCGGACATTCACATAAGAGAAGTATGCAGGAGTCAATGTACACGGAGCTTCCAGCGGCAAAGCAACGTAAGACCGCTACTCCACAGGCCTCAGTGACGGACGTGCTATCCCAAATAGCACAACTTATCGCAGCATCCCAGCAAACGACAGAACCTCTGTCGGATCAAGAATTATCTGACGACGCTGGGTCGGTACGCTCCGCTGATGCATCAAGTACGGACGACCGAGAACATCATAGGGTCCTACAGGATGGCGAAAGGGATTCAGAGGATTTGGAGCTATCCCTTTCGGAACAACATAAAGCTGCTGTAGATTTCATCCGGCATTACCTTCCACAAGTTGTTCCGTCGGACCAGAATGCTGCGATGCCGGATAAGAGACTGTAGCGTCATTGGACACAGAATTTTTTGATCGGTTCAGGGACATCGTCCCTGAGTTTCCGACACAGTCCAGTAATGTCACAAGAACATTCGAATTATTGAACGACGCTATTTATAAGCGTGCTACCAAAACAGGCAAGGCCGGTTTCTTGTCCGCAAATGCTCTAAATCTGCCTTTCATCAATTCAAGGAATAAATTCGAAACGGCAGGATAGGGCATACCGAGAGTTCCTCTGCATCTAGACGACGAGGCTGAAGACTTGGAATTGTCTATACCGTTGTCTATGTCAATTCCAACCACGACGTTGGAAACGACAATAATGTCTAACAGAGTTAGCTTAGACGCTTTATCATACGCAGACCACCTTACTAAGGCATTATCATTGCGTCTTCAAGGGAAAGAATTCCAGGATATACAATCCTCATTAAGACTTCTTTCAAGGGCAGTAGCTTATTCCACGTATAACTCCGCCCTTTCAATGGCAAACTTGGAGTTGGTTAGACGTGACGCAGCCCTAGCTACATCCACGCGCGTGGATAGTAAGGTGAAGAACTCTCTCAGAGTCGCTTCGGTCTCCAGAGAGCTTCTCTTCGACGGCAAGCTTTCAGCAATCTATGATAAGATAACTAAGAAAGCTTCGGATTCTCTGCTTTTCAAATCCGCTTCCAAAAAGTCAGATACAGCAGAAAAGAGTAAGACAGGCACTTCTGGGACAAGTACGCCCAAGAGAAGTTCCTATAGAGGTTCTTATACGTCCTCTAGGTCTTATTCTAGAGACCGTCAAGGCAGCGACTCACGTACGGGACGTTATTCTGGCCGAGACAACCGGTCAGACGTCCCGAGGTCGACGGGACGAGGTGCGGGTCGTGGAGGACGTAGTTTCTCCTTCCGCAGGCCTCGCAGGTCCAGGAGGTGATGGTTTGAACCTCTATCGTGTTCCGGTAGGCGGAAGATTATCGAGTTTTATGAACGAGTGGGCGTCGATTACGGACGACCCCTGGGTCCGAGGGGTAATTTCGGAAGGACTAAAAATATCCTTCAAACGAAAGCCTCCATTAACTCGAAGTCCAAAATGGACTCGGCTTCCGTCAAATCCACAGAAAAGAGATGCTCTTTTATCAGAAGTACAGTCTCTTCTGACGAAGAACACGGTAGAGGTCGTAGAAGACCAGGAACCACCGGATTTCTACAGCCATCTGTTTCTGGTTCCGAAACCAGACGGCTCGTTCCGTCCAGTCATAGATCTGAGCTGGATAAACAAGCTGATCGTCGCTCCGAAGTTTTATATGGAGACAATTCGATCAGTCAGAGCGAGTATTCGGGTGAACGACTATGCTACAAGCATAGATCTCAAAGATGCGTACTTTCACGTCATGGTACATCCGACATTCATAAAGTATCTACGCTTCGAAGTCCTAGGAGTTGTATATCAGTTCCGGGCGATGTGCTTCGGTTTGAATCTAGCGCCCTGGGCTTTCACTCGAATAATGAACTCGGTAATGATACATTTTGGAGCTCATTCGTCTGCGGTAACGTCGGCCTTCCTGGACGACATTCTTCAGAGGTACGGCAACGAGTTAACGCTTCAGAACGATGTGCAGAATCTGCTTCTATTACTCTGACGTCTCGGTTTTATAATAAACGAGGAGAAGTCGGATCTGGTGCCATCCAAGTCATTCACTCATCTGGGAATGAGCTTCGAGACGCACAACAATCTCGTTCATCTGCCGTTAACCAGAGCGAAATTAATCAGTTGTTATGCTCGCTATTGTCTTCACTCAGACAAAGTCACAGCGAGGGAGTTCATGAGACTGATAGGTCTGTACTGATAGGTCTGTGCGGAGCCGCTGCAGATCTCATTCCGATGGGGCGGTTACGTACTCGTCCTCTCCAAATTTTCTTGACTCAGAATTGGAGTGTAAAGATTCATTCGCTCGATATAGACGTTCTCTTGTCAAATCAAGTGAAACAAGAGATTCAGACTTGGCCAAACATTCAGTGGTTGACTCAGGGAGTTCCACTGCAGTTGCCGGATCCGAGCTTTACGATTATGACGGATGCCAGTCAAACAGGTTGGTGTGCAACATTGATCCCAACGGATTCGAAGTGCCAGGGTCTTTGGGATCCGCAGTTTCTAGGCAAGCACATAAACATCAAGGAAATGATGTCAATTTGGCTTGCACTACGTCATTGGATGAACATTATTCAGAAAGCACATGTCCAAATCCTGTCCGACAATACGACAGTAGTAGCATATATTCGGAACCAGGGAGGCACTCATTCAGTTCCGTTATTCAATTTAACGGAAAGAATCCTTCTGTTTGTTCTAGAACACCAAGTTCTACTTTCGGTCCGTCATATTCCGGGTCGTCTGAATGTATTAGCAGACTCCCTTTCACGGAAGGGTCGCTTGTTGTCGTCAGAATGGACTCTCAACAAACAGGTATTCAATCAGATTTGCTACCAATGGGAACGGCCAATGATAGACTTATTTGCGACACAACTCAACAATCAGTTGCAGACGTATGTGTCACCATGTCCGGATCCCCGAGCATATGCAGTAGACGCTCTATCGATCTTGTGGGATGGAATGATAGGATATGCGTATCCTTCAGCGCCGTTGATTCAGCAAATATTGCTAAAGATAAAACAATGCAAAATTCTGTTGGTAGCATCTCTGTCTCCACAGAGATCATGGATAAATCTGCTCAGGTGTCTGCTGTGGGACTTACCGTGAAAGCTTCCTCCACGAGAGGATCTTCTTTCGCAGGGGAAATCGCGTCAACTTCATCACAACCCGCAAGGTCTCAACCTTCACGTATTTCCGTTGTGCGGTCCTTCTTGCACGGCAAGCATTTTACAAGACGAGCAGTGGACGCGATTTCTAACTGTAGGAGGACCTCCTCTTCGATAAACTATGCGGCTAAGTGGAAGGTCTTTCGTCGTTGGTGTAGGGATCATTCTGTTGATATTTTTGATCCCTCCATACCAGACATTGCAAACTTTCTAGTATACTTGTTTGACGAGATCAAACTGCAGCCTGTTACTATTAAAGGTTATAGGTCTATGTTATCTGATACCTATGCACACCATGATAGTTTACAAATTGGATCTAATGTCTCTTTATCTAAATTAGTTAGAAACTTTTCGATAAATAGACCTAGAACTCTTAGATTAATTCCTAAATGGAATTTAGCTTGGGTTCTTCTTAAACTAAAAGAAAAGCCATTTGAGCCTCTTGAGACAGTAGATTTCAAATTCTTGTCTTATAAGACAGCATTTCTCTTAGCTTTCTCTTCTGCTAGAAGAGTCAGTGACCTTCATGCACTATCGGTGGACGATTCTCACTATCGTAGTGTCGGGAACACTATTACCTTTACTACTAATGTTGGATTTTTGGCTAAGAATCAGGCTCCTAATAAATATCCGGAACCTATTGTTATTAAGGCCCTTCCATCTTCAGACGGGCATAGGCCTTTACTCTGTCCGGTTAGAGCTTTACATATTTATAAACAAAGATCTCAGTTTATCAGAAAGGGACGAAAACGCTTCTTTCTGTCTCTGATGCCTAATAGAAAGGACATTATGGTCCATTCTGTTGCTGGATGGATTCAATTAACTATCCGTACTGCTTATGATAATCTATCTTCAACTCAGCAGTCTGTGCTTAAGATTTCGGCTCATGAAGTAAGAGCTCTTTCTACATCTTGGGCTTACGCAAATAGTGTTGCTATTACAGATTTAATGAAGGCTGCATATTGGTCTCAGCCATCCACATTCACAAATTTTTATTTCAGAAATATTGAGTCCATTTCTGGAGACCTGCATTGTTTAGGTCCGTTATCTGTTGCTCAGAATGTCATCCACTAAACATGATATGATTTTGTTGCAATTTTTTTTTAAATCTTTTTTTTCAACTGTTCAATTTGTGAATTATGTGTGCTGACAGTTTCGTTAGGTAAAGAGTTAAAATAAACTTAAAAATAAATGATGATTCTCTGAAGAGAATTGGACCAGTATAAAAGAATGCACATCAAAAAGACAAAAGAAAATCATGGAATTATCTCACGCAATTAATGATCAACTGGAAATATATTCAGGATGTCAGTTTTTCCTTATTTTCCCTTCGCCAATAAAGCAATCATTCACAAAAATTTCCATTCTTATTTTGTTCATTTTTTTCAGTTTTAAAATGTGCTTTCAAAACATAGCTAATATATTGAGCTCATTCCATCGAGGTGGTAATCATTAGCAATGCTTTGCTACTGCAGTGGAACCTTGTTAATTTACCAGTGAAAAGTAGTCAATTACCAGAAGTTTTCAATTAACAGGAATCTGGTCATTTTCCTCTATTGTAGTGTTAAAATAAGCATATGCATGTATTCTGTTATATCTTAATATCTTGTTTGGTAGAGCTCCTAGACAGATTAAATGCCTATGTTGGATGTACTGAGGCCAAATAGGTCTACAAACAGAGTGAATTCAGTGGTTTTGAGTAAATCTTTGAAAAACATGTACATGCATTACAAGTTGTTTTTTTTTTATTCATTAACAGGAGTTTACTCTACAACCTATATGTAATTAACAGGTCAAGTTTGCAGGTGTGGTAAATGGTTTGGTGTTTGGAAATACTTTGAGATTTCATGTAGACATCCAGCAGCAGGAGGGGAACAATTGATACTCCATATTTTAATGCCCATTTGCAAAAGATTTATTAAAAACAGACCCCCACCAAAAGGGGTTACAACTTACACCCCTCTTGTGCTCACCCCCTGATTGTACCTTCAACACACCCACTCCCTTTTCCATCACCATCTACCATTTTTGTTTCTGGTATTCTTGATGGTTACCAATTATAGATGAGAAGAACTTAAAAACATTTTGTGTGACTTTCATATATAGTGTTGGTGAATTTGTTTTTTTGTTTTTTTTGTTTTTATTTTAAGAATTGAGTAACATTTTAGAGTACAAGTAAACACTGCATTGATCTTGTAGATGCTTTTACATTAGAAATTAAAATGTTGTTTGAGATATGTACTGTTTTGAAATTAAAAAAAAAATTGTGTATGTTATAGAACCTGATCCAGCTGTTACAGACTGTTGGGCACAAGGATCAGTACCAAAGAACTGGCTGCCTTCAATGGTAGAGGTTGAAGAGATAAAGGAGGAGGAACTTGTGATTGAAGATATTCTCCCAGAAGAAGAGGTGTTGGACAGGTAAACACTTCTTGAGAATCTATAAGTGTTTTATTTGTGCTTGCATTTGAAAATGTTTCAGAATGAGTTTTGAAAGCCTATTTCATCAAAACACATTCTCCAGAAATCAAAAAAATTGAGCAGGTTATATTCAGAGCACTCAAGCAGTTGTTTCTAGTGAGGTGTTGGCTGCCTATATGGGTGGCTAAGACCTGATTATAAAGCCACAGCAAAGCATGTCACTATTTGGTTGTAAGTATCAATATGAAGTATAGTTCATATTGTCCTCTTTTATAAGTTGGTTGTGCCAATTTTGCCGTACAGTTCTGAAATATGGGGTTTGGATGATTTGACAATGATAGAGCATTTACATCTGAAATTTCTAAAATATATTCTGGGTCTTAAAGGTAGTAATTTTATGACATATGGAGAAACTAAGGCCACACAAAGTAGATATTCTGTTTCTCAGGCCATTATTTGAGAAATTGCATGCGGGCAAGCGGTTTTTTATTTTATTTTTTATTTCAGTAATTTCTTCTTTGCCATCAAAAGTTCATGTTCTTGGTTCAAGTTTTAGGCCTCATAATCTACAGAATAGCATGGGTGGTGGTATATTTCATCCCTTGAGTGCAAGAAGACTTTGCAATGCTAAAGCATTGCAAAGCCTTCTTGCACTCAAGGGACAAATTCATCAATATTTTTAACTTGGGTAAAATATCAGACATAAACCATTTAATTTTTATTTATTAAAGTTTAAATTGGTTATAAAAAGAGAGCATGTGGCATCCAAAAGGACCATGCAGGAGGTCCTGAGAAACAGATTTTTTATTTTTTTAGGCCTAATGGTATCCACTGAATATTGAAGTTAAAGTAAGACTGCTAAATTACTGGACTAAATTGACACAGACAAATACTTACGTTCACACTTATATAATTATTTGTTAATCTTATCTTAGAGGAGAGAAAATGCTTGGTTAAAATATTGAATGAGGCAGGTTTTCCTGGGATGTGGGTTTACCCAGCACTCTACCAGTTAATAAACTCCCAAAGGAGTGTCTTAAAAAGAGAATAAAATTGCATTTGGGGTTTTGAATTGAATAGTTGCATATATCATTGAAGTCCATGATTTTGGGTGGAGTTATGGGCCTTGAATGATTTTTGTATAATGAACTCTCAGGAATATTTTTATACTGTACCAATGACCCAGACATAGCTGGTGCTAACTCTTAAAATATAGGGCCAAACACAAATTTTGCCCCCCAATCCCCAAAATTTGCATCTAAAACCAAAGAAAACATGTCCTGAATGGCCCTCCACACTTCACCTCTACTGCGCATGCGCAGTGTCAAGGACGTTCCGAAATTGGCACCATTAATCATTCTAAGTTTGGCCCTTCATCAGTTAACATCTGACTGATCTTTGTGCTTGTAAATCTCAGTTTAAATGATGCCAGACACATAAATATTAGTGAAATGGTGATTCTAAGGAGGATAGAGAAGGAGGAGAGGAAAAATGTGTGACAGAATATTATCAGGGCTGTAACTTAAAATTTTTTAATGAAATTATGTTAAGTTACCTATTTTCGAGGCAGCAGCCATTTTGTTGTCATTCTGATTATTTAGTTACACTGTTTTTTCAGTGTTTTCCTCTCTCCCTGTCCTTTAAGTCCCCCCTTGCTATTCTCCCATGCTTTTGGCATAGTTTCTGTAATTATTATTACTAAATTTTCTTGGGAGTTTTAGCTGAATAACAGAATGAATTCTGTTCTTTTCCCCATGTTTACGTCTTCACCTACGGGTGGTTAGGCGTTGTGTTCTGCATCTACCATCTGATGTTCTGCAGTTTCTTCCCTGGAAGTCTCTGTTTTGCATCAGATAGTGTATTTTTGGTAACTGATTCCGGGCCTGGGTGCCTGGAGTCTTATTTTAGTGTTTTTACATTCATTGTTTACATTTACAACAGCCCTCTGTGTGAGGGGGGGATTTCTTGAAAATAATATCTTGATGTTATTTTAATCATAACTAGATACATTATTATTGTTCGTAAGTGTTGAATAAATTGTTTAAAATATTTTTAAAATTTTTGTCCACACTTAGGCTTTGGGATCCATTGGGGCTCAACATTACTTTTCAAAAACTTGGGCTGTTCTGAAAAAATATTTTTTCAAAATATTTTGATTTCAATTATTTTTTCTATATTAATGGATCATATTATTATTATGTATTTTGATTGCCAGGGGTTGGTGCGAGTACCAGGACTTGTTTTCTTTTCACATTGAAAGGATTTTGATCAATTGTAATAAGAGGAAGTCTTCCTCTGACTTTTATAATCATTCTATATGTGGTCAGTGTACTCGCATTAACTCCTGTTCTGTATCGTATGATTTCGATGACAACATGGGAAGCGTATGTCACGATATGTTAGTGGGGAATTGGACATTCCGGTCCTTTCCCTGCAGGGTCACTCTACTTTATCAATTTCTATTTCAGACGATCAAGATTAGGGTGATGTATCTGTGATGTCTTCCAACAGTGTGCCTCCGTCGTCACAATTAATGAAGGGCTATCGGAAAAGTGCTCATGTAAATACGCCAATTGCCTAAGAGGACCCTAGTAGGTTCGACGGCCTTTGACGTCCGCTAGCTCGCCCGGTATAGCGTCCATTCATCGAATGGTTCGGCAGCCGGGTTCGTCCATTGCGGTCTAGAAGGAGTTTTGGGGTGATGCAAGCACTATAAATCAACCAAATGCACACCCAGTGACGGCGGATTAGAGGGAGAACGGAGGAAGCCTTTTAGGCCGGTTCATAGCTCGTTCTGGTCCATCCGGATGGCGAGCGAGAGAGGCCCCTCTCTCATACAACAACATCTGGCCCCAGATGTTGTGGTACAAAATGTTTCGCATTCGGAGCATACGTCCGTCGCTCGGGACGCTCCGACATATAGTCAGTCCGGAGTAGACTGTCAATAAGGCTTCCTCATTCTCATGGTAGCGCACATGACCGCTCTTGGCTACGTGACCTCGGATATCCAGTCAGCTTCGCCAGTCGGAGAATCATCGGCGACCAGGTCACACCATCCGGTAGCCAGGGACACGAGGCCTGCAGACTCCGGACGTTCGCATAGGAAAGTGTGCGGGAGTCAACGTATACGGAGCTTCCGGCGGCAATGCATCGTAAGACTGCTACTGCACAGGCCTCGGGAACAGACGTGCTTTCCTAAATAGCACAGTTTATCCCAGCATCCCAGCATCAACTGAATCTGTCGCATATTTTTTATCCGACGATGCTGGGTCGGGACGCTCCGCGGTAGCGGGTACGGACGTCCGAAAATTTCATCCGGTCCGACGGGATACCGAAAGGGATTTGGAGGATTTCGAGCTTTCCCTTTCGGAACAACTTATGCTGTTGTGTATGTCATCTGACTTGATCTTCTACAGCTTCTTTCGTCGGACCAGAATGCTGCGATGCCGGATAAGAAACTCATAGCGTCGGTGGACTTAGAAATTTTTGGTTCGGTTCAGGGACATCGTCCCTCAGTTCCGACATAGTCCAATAATGTCACACAAACTTTCGAATTATTGAACGACGCTATATATATTATTATTATATGCTTGCTATAACCAAGCATTTCTGGTTTCTTGTTCGCAAAGTTACGGAGATGTCTTTCAAAAGTGTGCCTCTGTCGTCATAGTTAATGAAGAGCTAGCGGCAATAAGTGCTCATGGAATATGTCTCTCGCCTAAGAGATCCCTTGTAGGATCGACGGAGTGACATTCGCTAGCTCACCCGGTGTAGCGTGCATTCATCGAATGGTTCGGCTGCCGGGTTCGTCCATTGCGGTCTAGGAAGGAGATTTGGGTGATGCGAGCACTATAATTACTTTAGTACTCACCCAGTGACGGCAGATTGAGGACAGATCGGAGGAAGCCTGTTAGTCCGGTTCCTGGCTTGTCCAGGTCCGTCCGGGCTGTGAGCGAGAGAGGTCCCTCTCTCGTCCAACAACATAGGGGACCGCATGTTGTGGTTCAGATATTTTACATTCGGAGCATATGTCTGTCGGTCAGGACGCTCTGTTATATTGACAGTCCGAGAGACTGTCGATAATGCTTCCTCATCCTCACAGCAGGGCACACGACCGCACATTGGCTACGTGACCTCGAGTATCCGATCAGTTTCGTCATTCAGTGATTCCACGGCGAATAGGTCACGCCATCCGGTAGCCAAGGGACACGAGGCCTATACACTCCGTTCGCTCGCATATTGGTAGTATGCACGGGGTAACGATCACGGAGCTTCCAGCGGCAATGCATTGTAGGACCGCTTCTCCTCAGGCCTCAGTGACGGACATGTTATCCGAGTTAGCACAGTTGTTTCGCAGCATCCCAGCAATCGACAGTTTCTTACTCGAATCAGGAATTATCTGACGGCGCTGGGTCGGTGCGGTCCGCGGTTGCATCAGGTACGGACGACCGAACGCTTTATAGGGTCCGACAGGATGGCGAAAGGGATTCGAAAGAGTTTGAGTTTTTCCTTTCGTAGCATCGGAAGCTGCCATACATATCTTCCGGCATTATCTTCCAGTGATTGTTATTTTGGACTACATTGCTGCGATGTTGGATAAGAGACTTATAGCGTCATTGGACACGGAATTTTGGATCGGTTCAGGGACATTGTCCCTGACTTACCGACACAGTCCAATAATGTCATTACAACATGTGTTTTATTTTTCGACGCTATATATGCATATAAGCCTGCTACCAAGCATGATAGTTTAGTTTCTTGTCCGCAATGCTCATTTCTGCCGTTTTATCATTTATACGAATAATTTATTTTGGCAGAGCAGGGCATACTGAGAGTTCATATGCATCTAGACGGCGTGGTTAAAGACTGGAAATATTCTTTTTCGCCGTCTATGTCTTTTCCAACCACAGTGTTGGAAACGACAATGATGTCTAGTAGACTTAACGTAGACGCTTTATCATACGTAATCCACCCTACTGAGGCGTTATCATTACGTCTTCAAGAAAAGATTTACGGGATATTATTCTCAATGTGATTTCTTTTGAGGGCAGTAGTTTGTTCACGTATAACTCCACCCTTCAGTGGCTGATTGGAGTTGGTTAGACGTGACGCAGCCCTAGCTACATCCACGCGCGTGGATAGTAAGGTGAAGAACTCTCTCAGAGTCGCTTCGTTCTCGGAGAAGCCTCTCTTCGACGGCAACTTTTCAGCAATCCATGAATTGCTCGATTTACACGTTCTCTTGTCTATCTAGTGTTACAAGAGATTCAGACTGGGGCAAACATTCGGTGGTTGACTCAGAGAGTGCCACTGCAGTTGCCGGATCCGAGTGTTATAGTTATGACGGTTGTCAGTCAAACAGATTGGGATATAATATTGATCCCAACGGATTCGAAGTGCCAGGGTCTTTGGGTTCCGCAGTCTCTAAGCAAGCTATTATCTTCCGCGGAATAATGTTTTTTAGGCTTGCTTTATGTCATTGCATGAACATTATTCAGAAACGCATGTCCAAATCCTGTCCGTTAATTCGACAGTAGTGGCGTATCTCCAGAACCAGGGAGGCACTCATTCGTTTCCGTTATTCAATTTAATGGAAAGAATCCGTCTGTTGGTTATAGTACACCAAGTTCTGTTTCGGTCCGTCATATTCCGGGTCGTCTGATTGTTTTACCGGACTCCCGTTCACTTAGGGGTCGCTTGTTGCCATCAGAATGGACTCTTAACAAACAAGTATTCAGTCAGATTTGCTATCTATGGGAGCGCCCAATGATAATTTATTTACGACACAGCTTGCTAATCAATTGCAGACGTGTGTGTTGGCTTGTCCAGATCTCTGAGCTAATGTTGTTAACGCTCTATTGATCTAATAGGACGGAATGATAGGATACGCGTATCCTCCGGCGCTGTTGTTTCAGCAGGTATTGCTAAGATAAACAACCACAATACATTTCTGTTGATAGCATCTCTATCTTCACAGAGACCGTGGGTAATTTACTCTGATGTCTACTGTGGGACTTAACGCGAAATCTTCCTCAATGAGAGGATCTTTTTTCGCTGGGTAAATTGTGTCATCTTTATCACAACCCGCAAGGTCGCAACCTTCACGTATTCCGTTGTGTGGTCCGTATTGCATTGTAAGCATTGTACTGGACGAGCTTTGGACGCGATTTCTTACTATAGGAGATCCTCTTCTTTGCTATTTTCTGCGGCTAAAGTGGAGGCTCTTCCGTCGTTGGTGTAGGGATCACTATGTTCATATGGTTGATCCCTCCATACTACTCATTGCAACCTTTTAGTATACTTGTTTGACAAGATCTACTGCAGCCTGTTATTATTAAGGTTATAGGTTTATGTTACCTCATACCTATGCACTCTATGATAGTTTACAATTGAGTCTTATGTCTCTTTATCTAAGTCAGTTAGTAACTTTTTGATAAATAGACTTAGAATCTTTAGATTAAATTCCTATATGGAATTTAACTTCGCTTCTTATTTAGCTAATTCATTTGAGCCTCTGGAAACAGTAGTTTTCAAATTCTGACCTTTTAGACAGTAATTCTGTTGGCTTCTCTTTTACTGAAGAGTCAGTGAGTTTCATCCACTATCGATGGATGATTTTCACTTTCGTAGTTTCGGAATCACTACTTCCTTTACTATTTAGGTTGGATTTTTGCATAAGAGTTAGGCTCCTAATATCCGGAACCTATTGTTATTAAGGTTCTTCCGTCTTCGTACGGGCATAGGCCTTTACTCTTTCCGGTTAGAGTTTATGTATTTATAAACAGATATCTGTTTATTACTACAGGCGTAAGCTTCTTCTGTCTTTGATGCCTAATAGAAGGACGTTACGCTCCATTCTATTACTAATGGATTCAGTTAACTATCGGTACTGCTTATGGTATATCATTGACTCAGCAGTTGTGCTTAAGATTTCGGCTCATGAAGTACATCTTGGGCTTACATTAATAGTGTCGCTATTATAGATTTTTGAAGGCTGCTCATTGCGCTCAGCCATCCACATTCATGAATTTTTATCTCAGAAATATCGAGTCCATTTCTGGAGGCCTCTATTGTTAGGTCTATTATCTGCTGCTCAGAATGTCATTCACTTAACTGTTTCTACTATAGCTAGGTAGGCTGTCTGTTTCGGCAGTGACTCCGTTCTGCTGCCCTCTTCGCTCTGGGCTATTTGACCCAGGGCAAGAAAAAGGGGGGGGGGGGGGGAGGGTGTTCCCTTGGGTCACCTGTTTTACTATGAAACAAGGGGATACCTCCTCCGGAGTTAGTAATTCTGAGCTGTTATTGGGATGGTTGTTTAGTAGAAGTTTATGTTTTAAAAATTCATTCAAGTCTTAGTTTTTAAAGTATAGCTTTTGAAAATAGCACGTGTCAACGGACATGATTATGCAATCCTCAGACACTTTTAAGGAGTATAAGAGTCTCTATTCTCTAGACTTACTTTATTTATTGGCTTACTTTAAAAATTATTAGTATAAGGATTATATTGGATATTAATAGAGTACATGGATGTATCATCCTCAATTTTGGAAGGTGTTGTATCTTTCTAATTTATCATAAATAAGAAAGATACATGTAAGGCCTATTACTTCTTTTTCCCTAGAGGGGATGACTCTATTTTTTATTATTGAGCATATTCCATCTTGCTCTATGTCCTTAGCCCTCCAGCCTTTTTACTATTCAGCTATGTCTGGGTCATTGGTACAGTATAAAAATGTTAAAAAATTTATAGTAATTTCTATATTTTTTATACTTACCAATGACCCAGACGGGGATGGCCCTCCCAGGAGTTGGGAACTCTTGCCTCCCCGCTGAGTACATAGCGCTTACCAGGCACTGGTTATTAGAATGATTAATGGCGCCATTTTCGGAACGTCCTTGACACTGCGCATGCGCAGTAGAGGTGAAGTGTGGAGGGCCATTCAGGACATGTTTTCTTTGGTTTTAGATGCAAATTTGGGGGATTGGGGGGCAAAATTTGTGTTTGGCCCTATATTTTAAGAGTTAGCACCAGCTATGTCTGGGTCATTGGTAAGTATAAAAAATATAGAAATTACTATAAATTTTTTAACTTTCTTGACTTCTTTGGGATGGGACTTTCCAGTTAGGAAATTTACACTTGGGAAGAAATCCTGAATTTTGAAAATTACTGAAATATTACTTTTCCAGTGGTCCTTGGTTACTTTCCTTGATTATCTGTTATGACTGCCTAACTCCTCCCTTTTGGTCTAATTATAATTTGAGCTTTGAGCAAATTTAGCTACCTCAGAACAGGTGTTTTTACTTAGTGTGAATGGAGGACAAATATAGACAGTGATGAAATTACCTGGCAATGGTTTCTTGTCAAGTATTGGCTGCCTGTTTTGAGTAGAAATCTTTGCCAGTCTTCTAGAACTAAAGATTGTGGTGTAGTAGATTTTTCTGAAAGACCCTGTGGACCACAAGAAAATCCCTCACTCTTCACTGGTCTGTATGAATCCTTTACCAAACACACACAATAAAGTTTGTTATTGGAATTTTTTTTTTTTTTTTCACAAAATTTCAGCAAAACCATATTATGTGCCCCCTTCCTCCCCCCACCCCCCTACCCACCCACCCCCATTTGAATAAGCACCATAAACTCATTTCAGTGAAGGGTCACTTGATATGGCTTTGTTGAAATTTGACAATGGGTGGATTTAGCTGATTCATTAGGTAATGGGTTAACTTAACTCTTACCTGGACTACTCTGCCCAAGTTTCTGAAAAATTAAGTTTAAAGAGAGAAAGCACTTTGAAATAATGCATTGACTTTGAGTAGAATAGTGTGAAATCTACTTGTGTTTGTTGGAACTTGATCTACACTGGATGTAGTCCGTGATTAGGTAGGAAACATAACAGATATATTTTATATTTTAGCAAACAGGAAGAGATAGAGCAGGAAGAACCAGAAATGGAAGATCAAGTATCAGAGACTGAAGAAGTTTCTGGTCCTGAAGAAAATGAAACTGAAATTACAGAAAAACAACCTGTATGTTTCTATTCTTCCTGTATTCTTATTTGCTTAGTTCTCTATGGTGCACAGCACGATGTGATAGTATACATGCTTTCATTCAAGGTGTCATGGGTTCAGGTCATTCTTTGGTTTGGCTTTTAAGGTGGAAAGGTCAACAGTAATTTGCTTTGCACTATGGTTTGTCTGTATTTTTGTCTTTACCCCCCACCCCCCCCACCCCCCCCCCCCCCCACTGCCCCCCCCCCCCCCCACACACACACACCCCATAAATAAACAAAGCATCTAGAGAAATGTGAATGAGGCTAATCAAAATACTATAACTTACCGCTTACCAATAACAAAGTATTGTACAAGATAAAATGTTCTTGCTTTGTATTAAAAAAGAGGTGTGAATGAATTAATTCTGCTTTATGGTCATTTTACTCTTGTTATAGGCACTCTCCAATTAATTGCAACAATGCAAATCTATATGAGCAAAGCATATAAAGCACTTTCATGGAATACTAAGCCTTTTAAATTCTGTACCAGCACCTGTGACAGAGTCCTGATATGAGAGTCTAGTACTCTACCAATTTACAGTTTCATTTTGCCTTCTGGAAAATAACTTATGTTGGCTGATTGGAATAAACAAAATGGGCCATGAGCTGTATTTTAAATGAAAACATTAAAATGGAGGAAAATGTTTGGCACTCATTGGATGAATTCGGGCATTTCACTAAAATTGTAATTTAAAGCTCATCTTTGAAGAAAACTCCTTTTGACTGGTGACGTTGGAAGCAGCAAATGCAAATTTTCAAATAAAAATTGTGATCAGTTCTATCTTAGAAAGGCTGATTGTGATGTTTGCTATGAATATGTCTTTATATTGATGAAGAAAATATCACTGATTATTGGAGATCAAGCATGTGTGTTCTTGAGATCCTAACTTATTCAGGAAATGATTTTCCACAAGGTGCTGAGATAAAATGCAATACCATTGAATTTGTTAAATTATTTCAATATCTTTTTCTGGTGAACTTTGTCCAGTCAATAAAAAACAGGAAATTTGAATAAACTTGGGAAAACAGTTTCAATTCATGGAAAATATGTTAAGCAGACATATAATGGTTTCAGCCAACCTTTTGATTTTAAAAATAGGTACGCTATATACTGCTTGCTATCATTTGAAGTGAAGGGCATTTCTTATCAACCTACCTTACAATTGTTTACTACAGGCTTGTATTACAGTGGAAGTCCCTAACTTGGAAAATATACTCTCTATTTTGATCTTTCCGAAGTGATTTGGGAAAGAAAAGTGGTGCAAAAGCACCAAGAAAAAATAAGCCAAAACTGGGTCGAGTGCTACCGGCGCAGACAGAGTAGAGAATGCTCTTCTCCTAGTACAAATCCACGACTTCCGTTGCCAGTGTGCAGACACATAGCTAATGACTCATTCTTTTTTTGTCCCCAATGTTGACGAGACGTCTTCTCTGCATTCGAAATCAGTGATCATCCTGCTCGTTGATTGTTTGTTCCTGTGCTAAGTTGTTGGATCAAAGGATCCTCTATTATCAGGACTGTGTTTTATTTATATTCTCGCTTATAAATTTATTCAACATTATGTATTATTTTTCTTCTCCGTGTTCATGCGCGTATTTCATGTGCCATGCGTTTCGGACATAGAATTTTTTTTTTCACATTATAATTTATGTTATCATTTTTGATACTGTTATTTGTGTTGGAGTTACTGTGGTGGATACTGCGGGAGCCACTGAGTTGCCTGGTTCCAGGACTATGGTCCCTCACCAGTTGACATCTGAGGCTGTCACTAGGGTTGTGACTCTCCTTCGGAGCTGAGCACGGGTGCTCTCTCCACCTTTCCACCAGCCTCAACGACTCATGACGTATCTTCTGCTACTGCTGTTCTGTCTGCTATGTCATCGGTCATCATTTCAGCCGGCCTTGGCTTATCCCTGCAGGGGTCTGCATAGATGTCTGGTAGTGTGGACGTGGGATATCTGCCTCAGCCTTCCCTGACTTCAAGTTCATGGTGGGGCCACTATGAACTCCGTGGCGTTTCCGTCCACACACTCTGGTCACATGGCCAGCTTTGCGGGACCAATGACCTTTTGTGCAGCCTGGACCTTCTGTCCCTCAGAGGTCCGCGGCGACTCTCCTGAGTTCCCGCTCTGTAGATCCTCAGGATATGTCATACCCCTATACACATCTGCTTTCAGATGTTTTGGCTGCCGCCTGTCGCCCCATGTTGGGTGTATTTGATGATCGTGACCCTTCGCTGGTTAAAGGGGGTCAGGAGTGAAGCCACTTTGCCAGTTCATTCTCACGTCAAACCGGCCGACACGGGCAGTGAGCTTAGGGAGACCCTCTCCTTGCTTACTCAGGTTCTGTCCAAGAGCCTTCCCGTTGCTTCCAGCGAGGCTACTAGTTGTTTCCAGGCACCCCCTCGACGGTGGTTGCTTACATTCGGAACCAGGGCGGCACGCACTCAGTTCCCATGTACGAATTGGCTCGGGATCTTCTACTGCTCGCTCAGGATGTCAACGCTGGGGTGATGGATCGTCACATTCCCGGTCGTCTGAATGTCCTAGCCTACTCCCTGTCCCGACGGGGCAGGGTCATTTCCACCGAGTGGATGCTCCACGGGGCGGTGTTCCAGTCACTTTGCGATCTCTGGGATCGTCCCCACATCGATCTCGTTGCGACTTGTTGGAACCATCAGGTGGACACTTTCGTGTCCCTGTGTCCAGATCCTCTGGCTTTCACCGTGGATGCTCTGTCACTTGATTAGAACTGTCTTGTCGGCTACGCCTTCCCATCGGTTCCGATTCTGCCTCAGCTTCTAGCCAAGATATGAATGTGCAGTTGTCGAATCATTCTGATTGCTCCCCTGTCGCCTCAGAGGGTGTGGATCAATTAGCTCCGCTCTCTGTTGGTGGCGGTTCCGACATGTCTCTGTCTACATCGCAACCTTCTTTGCCAAGGTCACCCGAGGAGGTTTCACATTGACCCAACTTCATTGTGCCTTCACGCATATCTTTTGTCAGGTCCTGCCTCCTCCATAGAGGTTTTTCAAGACCAGCAGTGGAGTGCTTTTCTTCTTCAAGGAGGCACTCCACTGGTTTAGCCTATGCGGCTAAGTGGAAGGTCTTCTGTCGATGGTGTGCCGATCACTCTGTTGATTATGCTAATCCTTCGATTACACAGATTGCAGAGTTTCTGGTATATTTGTTTGATTCTCGGGGTCTCCAGTCTGTTACCATCAAATCAAAGGGTACATGTCCATGCTTTCGGAGACCTTTTCTTATGTGGGACAATGTGGTATCGGCACTAATCCATACCTCTCCAAGCTTGTTTGGCAGTTTTCCTTGAAAAGGCCTAGGACTTTGCAGCTTACCCCAAGATGGAATTTTTCTTGGGTGCTGCTTTGCTTGTGGGGGGGGGGGGGGGGGGGGGGAGGGGGGCGTACCGTTCGTCGAACCTTTTCCCAGGTGGATATGCATTTTCTCACATACAAGACAGCTTTTCTGATGGCTTTTGCTTCAGCCAGACGGGTTAGTCAGCTTCACGCCCTCTCGGTTGACCCGGCCTTTTTCAGGAGCTCTCCCAACAGTGTTACATTTACCACTGATTGCTCCTTTCTGGCCAAGAATCAGATACCAGAAACGACTCCGCCTCCTATCTGTATCAGGGCTCTTCCTTCTGTTGAGGGTAACCACCCTTTGCTCTGTCCGGTTCGTGCAATTCGCATTTATCTCAATCGGACGCAGTTCATTAGGAAAGGCAGGAAACGATTTTTTCTGTCTCTTATTCCTGATCGACAGAAGATCTCTCCTCAATCCATTTCTCGATGGATTTGTCTTGCTGTTTGCACGTCTTATGCTCATCTAGCGACTGGCGATTGTATTACCAATCGTATTAGGTGCATGCATTGTCTACCTCTTGGGCTTATACTAAATCCATCAAGTTGTCAGATGTTATGCAGGCAGCCGACTGGAGAAGTGCTTCTACTTTCTCCACCTTCTATCTGCATCAATTGCAGGAGCAGTCTGAGGACCTTTTTGCTTTGAGTCCTTTTTCTTCTGCTCAGGCTGTTGTTTGCCCTAGCCATTTGGCTAGTTACAAGGTCAGTTCCAGCTCTGCTGTTACTGCCCTTTTCTGTCTGTGCATCGCACATGCCTGTATGCCTCATCTCTCATTGTCTTTTACTAATGTTTGTGAGGCTATGGTTTGATAGGCCTTGGGACCTCTTCCTCTATCCATGGTTCCAGTGCACTTGGGTTATGTGGGGGTTGGTTATGTGATTCCCTCCATCCTATTGTCTATTCAGCCTGTAGTAAACAATTGTAAGGTAGGTTGATAAGAAATTTAAATTTTATCGTAAATTTCCTTTCTTATTATACCTACCACAATTGTTTACAGGGAGGTCCTCCCGTCTTCTTATTCGGGTAAGAATCCTTCCTCCCTGCTGATCACATAACTCCAATGTTGGCGGATTCAAAAGAATGAATCATTAGCTACGTGTCTGCACACTGGCAATGGAAGTCGTGGATTTGTACTAGGAGAAGAGCGTCCCCTACTGGGTCTGCGCCGGTAGCACTCGATCCAGTTTTGGCTTATTTTTTCTTGGTGCTTTTGTACCACTTTTCTTTCCCAAATCGCTTGGGAAAGATCAAAATAGAGAGTATATTTTCCGAGTTAGGGACTTCCACTGTAGTGTAAGCCTGTAGTAAACAATTGTGGTAGGTATAATAAAAAAGGAAATTTTCTATAAAATTAAAATTTATGTTGAGTCCTGACATCAGGAAAATGTTTTAAAAGAAAAACATCAACGAACATCTGCACACCATTCACTCCACTGGTGCACAATAAGTAGGGATTCCAAAAGTATTACCTGATTTTTTTTTAAGAAGCTTTCCACAGCAATAATCAAATTTATTTGAGTTCAGTGTAATACATGAAAATGCAACTTCAGTGGAGCAACCATAATTCAGTCAGATTCTCCACAGAATGCATGAGCAGTGAGTAGCATTACTGGCCCTTGAAGTTTGGTGAATTATGTTGTTAAGTACCAGTTCTCGGAAAGTGAAGTTTGATCTGTTTGAAGTCTTGGAATGCTACAGCTTATAATTCATAGTGTATTTTACACCTTTTCGTGCATGCATTGTATTATTTGGTCCATTTCCCATGAACAAATTTTAACCGTTGACAGAAAACACATGATATCAGAATTGGTTATTTTATTTCTTTCCCACAATTCTTAAAAAAAATTCCTCAAAACCATACCAAGTGACCCCTCCTTGAAACAATTTAGCTTGATGAGCTTATTCCAATGAGGTATCACATGATAATGTTTTGTTGAATTTAAAAAATTTTTCAACTGCACAATTTTATATTATGTGATGGATGCAGCCGAACATAAGGTGCAGGCTAACTGGTCACTAGGTGGAACCGAGACATGCTGTTGTCTACTCACAAAAAGTAAGAATTGCAGGTGCGATGGCACACAAGAGTGACAGCTTACCTCAAAATCGAAAGAAAGGTTACAGTTAATGGTGTTTAATACATAGTTGTGTCTGTTTTAGATAAAGAAAAAGAAGTTCAAACCCTACAGGGGTCCTATTAAGTCAGCACATGTCAGCAAAATGACAGAATCACTTGCAGAATCTGAAATGGCGATGATGGCAGCAGAGATAGACAAAGAACTTAAGGATGAAATTGTGCCCAGTGGCTTGTTGAATATGCCATTGTCTTGCCACTCACTTCTCAAGGTGAAACATTATTTGATTTTTTTTTTTTCATTAAAAAAGAAATGGAAACCCATTAGACTAAACCCTTATGGGCTCATTCTAATTTTGATGATTTACTGCCTTAGATCAGGTGTCACTGTAAGTGTTTAAGGTTGGTATTGGGCATCAGGTGATTTCCTGAGGGATGAGACAGGGAGAAAAATCCCATAAGAACACACATTCCATTCTCGTGAAGGTTATATGAAATCAATTCAAGCAAACTGTTGACAGGTTAAACAGAAAATCTTCCAATACTCAAATTTCTAGGTAGCAAATCAGCCCAATTGTATTTGTGTTAAACAGTCTTCATTGAAAAAACAATGTAAACTCCCATCTGGATGGCATCTCAACAAAATTAAACCAGTATAAACCAAATCATTTATGGAGTTTCTCTCATCATACAAATGAAACGTTAATATCAGGGCTTGCATTTTAGAATCGCAACCAGGCTGATCGATAAGCCTTGTGTTATAGTTTTTGTACCAGTCCACTTTGACTTTCAGCCCTGTTGCTATGCACCTCATACTGTTTTTCTATGGCTTACAATTACCCACAGACCCTTAACCAGTGATATTTTATTGATCTTTAGTGTTTTTGCAATGTTAGACTTTTTTGTCAGTGTGGACGTAGAAATTTCAGACCTGTTATGCAATGGAAGCTATGATCGGTAGGCTGTGGCTTTCAGATTTCATATATGTGTCAAATGCATCAATATAAGATGACATTAATCCTTAGCCGGACATTTTTCGGAGATTTTAGACTTTTTTAATGCAATGTTAGACTTTTTTGTCAGTGTGGACTCAGAAAATTTCTGACCCGTTTTGCTATATGTGAGTGGAGGTTACCACCGGTATGCTCTGGCTTTCATATTTCACATATATGTTAAATGCATCAGTATAAGATGACATTAACCCTTAGCTGGACATTTTTTGGAAAGTTTGTACTTTTTTACTGCAATGTTAGACTTTTTTGTCACTATGGACTCAGAAAATTTCGGACCCGTTTTGCTATGCATGTACATGACCGGACATTTTTTTGCAGATTTGTAATAAGCCTAGATTTATTGCGTTCCATGTGTTGGTGAGCTAATGGGGATGGACACGCCCCACTTGTTTGAAAATTTGTTATGAATAAAGATTAATAATTCCACCCTAATTACCTTTTATTAATTTGCTATGGTAATATTAATAGCATGCTGGTCTGTGTCTTGCCTCTTGGCACATATTTGTGATTTGGTCCCCCTCCCTTCCCTCCCACCTTTCTGCACTTTGAAAACAAGGTGCCCTATCTGTGCTCAAGCCTTGATTTTGAAGACTTTAGAAGTCGGTGGTGCACAGGTGAATTTGAAGTGAAATTAGGTGAGTAGCAATGTGTTGCCATTACCCGGAGGCTGATGCAGATTTCCTTTTTCATGTAACATCCAAGAAATGGATTGTTGCCTGTCTTGATATATCAAAAGAAGATTAGCGATTTTATTTTATTAAAATAAAATCCATTCTGAAGCAAAAAATGGTGTTGTTTTTATATTTTTATACTGTACCAATGACCCAGACATAGCTGGTGCTAACTCTTAAAATATAGGGCCAAACACAAATTTTGCCCCCCAATCCCCAAAATTTGCATCTAAAACCAAAGAAAACATGTCCTGAAAGGCCCTCCACACTTCGCCCCCACTGCGCATGCGCAGTGTCAAGGACGTTCCGAAATTGGCGCCATTAATCATTCTAAGTTTGGCCCTTCATCAGTTAACATCTGACTGATCTTTGTGCTTATAAATCTCAGTTTAAATGATGCCAGACACATAAATATTAGTGAAATGGTGATTCTAAGGAGGATAGAGAAGGAGGAGAGGAAAAAAATGTGTGACAGAATATTATCAGGGCTGTAACTTAAAATTTTTTAATGAAATTATGTTAAGTTACCTATTTTCGAGGCAGCAGCCATTTTGTTGTCATTCTGATTATTTAGTTACACTGTTTTTTAAGTGTTTTCCTCTCTCCCTGTCCTTTAAGTCCCCCCTTGCTATTCTCCCATGCTTTTGGCATAGTTTTTGTAATTATTATTACTAAATTTTCTTGGGAGTTTTAGCTGAATAACAGAATGAATTCTGTTCTTTTTCCCCATGTTTACGTCTTCACCTACGGGTGGTTAGGCGTTGTGTTCTGCATCTACCATCTGATGTTCTGCAGTTTCTTCCCTGGAAGTCTCTGTTTTGCATCAGATAGTGTATTTTTGGTAACTGATTTCGGGCCTGGGTGCCTGGAGTCTTATTTTAGTGTTTTTACACTCATTGTTTACATTTACAACAGCCCTCTGTGTGAGGGGGGGATTTCTGGAAAATAATATCTTGATGTTATTTTAATCATAACTAGATACATTATTATTGTTCGTAAGTGTTGAATAAATTGTTTAAAATATTTTTAAAATTTTTGTCCACACTTAGGCTTGGGATCCATTGGGGCTCAACGTTACTTTTCAGAAACTTGGGCTGTTCTGAAAAAATATTTTTTCAAAATATTTTGATTTCAATTATTTTTTCTATATTAATGGATCATATTATTATTATGTATTTTGATTGCCAGGGGTTAGTGCGAGTACCAGGACTTGTTTTCTTTTCACATTGAAAGGATATTGATCAATTGTATTAAGAGGAAGTCTTCCTCTGACTTTATAATCATTCTATATGTGGTCAGTGTACTCGCATTAACTCCTGTTCTGTATCGTATGATTTCGATGACAATATGGGAAGCGTATGTCACGGTATGTTATTGGGGATTTGGACACTCCGGTCCTTTCCCCGCAGGGTCACTCTACTTTATCAATTTCTATTTCAGACGATCAAGATTAGGGTGATGTATCTGTGATGTCTTCCAACAGTGTGCCTCCGTCGTCACAATTAATGAAGGGCTAGCGGAAAAGTGCTCATGTAAATACGCCAATTGCCTAAGAGGACCCTAGTAGGTTCGACGGCCTTTGACGTCCGCTAGCTCGCCCGGTGTAGCGTCCATTCACCGAATGGTTCGGCAGCCGGGTTCGTCCGTTGCGGTCTAGAAGGAATTTTGGGGTGATGCGAGCACTATAAATTAACCTAATGCACACCCAGTGACGGCGGATCGGAGGGAGAACGGAGGAAGCCTTTTAGTCCGGTTCATAGCTCGTTCCGGTCCATCCGGACGGCAAGCGAGAGAGGCCCCTCTCTCGTTCAACAACATCTGGCCCCAGATGTTGTGGTACAAAATGTGTCGCAAGTGGAGCATACGTCCGTCGCTCGGGACGCTCCGTTGTATAGGCAGTCTGCGGAGACTGCCAAGGCTTCCTCTTCTCGTCAGCGCACACGACCGCACCTTGGCTGCGTGACCGCCGATATATTACCAGCTTCGCCGATCAAGGATTCTTCGGCGACCAGGTCACACCATCCGGTAGCCAGGGACACGAGGCCTGCAGACTCCGGATGTTCGCATAGGAAGTGTGCGGGAGTCAACGTACACGGAGCGTCCGGCGGCAATGCTTCGTAAGACCGCTACTGCACAGGCCTCGGGAACGGACATGCTTTCCTTAATAGCACAGTTTATCGCAGCATCCCAGCATCAACTGAATCTGTCGCATATATTTTATCCGACGATGCTGGGTCGTGACGCTCCGCGGAAGTGGGTACGGACGTCCGAAAGTTTCATCCGGTCCGACGGGATACCGAAAGGGATTTGGAGGATTTCGAGCTTTCCCTTTCGGAACAACATATGCTGTTGTGTATGTCATCTGACTTGGTCTCCTACAGCTTCTTTCGTCGGACCAGAATGCTGCGATGCCGGATAAGAAACTGATAGCGTCGGTGGACTTAGAAATTTTTGGTTCGGTTCAGGGACATCGTCCCTCAGTTCCGACATAGTCCAATAATGTCACACAAACTTTCGAATTATTGAACGACGCTATATATATTATTATTTTATGCTTGCTATTACCAAGCATTTCTGGTTTCTTGTTCGCAGAGTTATGGAGATGTCTTTCAAAAGTGTGCCTCTGTCGTCATAGTTAATGAAGAGCTAGCGGCAATAAGTGCTCATGGAATATGTCTATCGCCTACGGAGTGACATTCGCTAGCTCACACGGTGTAGGGTACATTCATCGAATGGTTCGGCTGCCGGGTTCGTCCGTTGCGGTCTAGGAAGGAGATTTGGGTGATGCGAGCACTTTAATTACTTTAGTACTCACCCAGTGACGGCGGATTGAGGACAGATCGGAGGAAGCCTGTTAGTCTGGTTCCTGGTTTGTCCAGGTCCGTCCGGGCTGTGAGCGAGAGAGGTCCCTCTCTCGTCCAACAACATAGGGGACCGCATGTTGTGGTTCAGATATTTTACATTCGGAGCATATGTCCGTCGGTCGGGACGCTCCGTTATATTGACAGTCCGAGAGACTGTCCCTAATGCTTCCTCATCCTCACAGCAGGGCACACGACCGCACATTGGCTACGTGACCTCGAGTATCCGATCAGTTTCGTCATTCAGTGATTCCACGGCGAATAGGTCACGCCATCCGGTAGCCAAGGGACACGAGGCCTATACACTCCGTTCGCTCGCATATTGGTAGTATGCACGGGGTAACGATCACGGAGCTTCCAGCGGCAATGCATCGTAAGACCGCTTTCCTCAGGCCTCAGTGACGGACGTGCTATCCGAGTTAGCACAGTTGTTTCGCAGCATCCCAGCAATTGACAGTTTCTCGGTCGAATCAGGAATTATCCGACGGCGCTGGGTCGGTGCCGTCCGCGGTTGCATCAGGTACGGACGACCGAACGCTTTATAGGGTCCGACAGGATGGCGAAAGGGATTCGAAAGATTTCGAGTTTTCCCTTTAGTAGTATCGGAAGCTGCCTTTCATATCTTCTGGCATTATCTTCCAGTGATTGTTATTTCGGACTTCATTGCTGCGATCTTGGATAAGAGACTTATAGCGTCATTGGACTCGGATTTTTCGATCGGTTCAGGGACATTGTCCCTGACTTACCGACGCAGTCCAATATTGTCATTACAACATGTGTTTTATTTTTCGACGCTATATATATATATATATACAAGCCTGCTACCAAGCATGATAGTTTAGTTTCTTGTCCGCGTTGCTCATTTCTGCCATTTTATCATTTATACGAATAGTTTATTTTGGCAGAGCAGGGCATACCGAGAGTTCATATGCGTCTAGACGGTGTGGTTAAAGACTGCATATATTCTTTTTCGCCATTTATGTCTTTTCCAATTTCAATGTTGGAAACGACATGATGTATAGTTGACTTAACTTAGTCGCTTTATCATACGTAATCCGCCTTACTGAGGCGTTATCATTACGTCTTCAAGAAAAGATTTACGGGATATTATTCTCAATGTAATTTCTTTTGAGGGCAGTAGTTTGTTCACGTATAACTCCGCCCTTCAGTGGCTGATTGGAGTTGGTTAGACGTGACGCAGCCCTAGCTACATCCACATGCGTGGATAGTAGGTTAAGAACTCTCTCAGAGTCGCTTCGTTCTCGGATGAGCTTCTCTTCGACAGCAACTTTTCGGCAATCCATGAATTGCTCGATTTACACGTTCTCTTGTCTATCTAGTGTTACAAGAGATTCAGACTGGGCAAACATTCCGTGGTTGACTCAGAGAGTGCCACCGCAGTTGCCGGACCCGAGTGTGGCTGTTATGACGGTTGCCAGTCAAACAGATTGGGATATAATACTGATCCCTACGGATTCGAAGTGCCAGGGTCTTTGGGTTCCGCAGTCTCTTAGCAATCAGTTTTCTTCCGCGGAATAATGTTTTTTAGGCTTGCTTTATGTCATTGCATGAACATTATTCAGAAACGCATGCCCAAATCCTGTCCTTTAATTCGACAGTAGTGGCGTATCTCCGGAACCAGGGAGGCACTCTTTCGTTTCCGTTATTCAATTTAATGGAAAGAATCCGTCTGTTGGTTATAGTACACCAAGTTCTGTTTTGGTCCGTCATATTCCGGGTCGTCTGATTGTTTTACCGGACTCCCGTTCTCTTACGGGTCGCTTGTTGCTGTCAGAATGGACTCTCAGCAAACAAGTATTCAATCAGATTTGCTATCTATGGGAGCGCCCAATGATGATTTATTTACGACACAGCTTGCTAATCAATTGCAGACGTATGTGTTGGCTTGTCCAGATCTCTGAGCTAATGTTGTTAACGCTCTATTGATCTATAGGACGGAATGATAGGATACGCGTATCCTCCGGCGCTGTTGTTTCAGCAGGTATTGCTAAGATAAACAACCACAATACATTTCTGTTGATAGCATCTCTATCTTCACAGAGATCATGGGTAATTTACTCTCTTGTCTTCTGTGGGTCTTAACGTGAAATCTTCCTCTATGTGAGGATCTTTTTTCACTGGGTAAATCGTGTCATCTTTATCACAACCCGCAAGGTCGCAACCTTCATGTATTCCGTTGTGTGGTCCGTATTGCATTGTAAGCACTGTACTGGACGAGCTTTGGACGCGATTTCTTACTATAAGAGATCCTCTTCTTCGCTATTCTATGCGGCTAAAGTGGAGGCTCTTCCGTCGTGGTGTAGGGATCATTATGTTCATATTGTTGATCCCTCCATACTACTCATTGCAATTTTTTAGTATACTTGTTTCACAAGATCTACTGCAGCCTGTTATTATTTAGGTTATAGGTTTATGTTACCTCATACCTATGCACTCTACGATAGTTTACAATTGAGTCTTTTGTCTCTTTATCTAAGTCAGTCAGTAACTTTTTGATAAATAGACTTAGAATCTTTAGATTAAATTCCTATATGGATTTTAACTTCGGTTCTTATTTAGCTAAGTAATCATTTGAGCCTCTGGAAACAGTAGTTTTCAAATTCTGACCTTTTAGACAGTAATTCTGTTGGTTCTCTTTTACTGTAGAGTCAGTGAGTTTCATGCACTTTCGATGGATGATTTTCACTTTCGTAGTTTCGGAATCACTACTTCCGTTACTATTTAGGTTGGATTTTTGCATAAGAGTTAGGCTCCTATTATCCGGAACCTATTATTTTAAGGTCCTTCCGTCTTCCTATGGGCATAGGCCTTTACTCTTTCCGGGTACAGTTTATGTATTTATAAACAGATATCTGTTTATTGCTATGGGCGTAAGCTTCTTCTGTCTGTGATGCCTAGTAGAAGGACATTACGCTCCATTTTATTGTTAATGGATTCTATTAACTATCGGTACTGCTTATGGTATATCATTGACTTAGCAGTTGTGCTTAAGATTTCGGCTCATGAAGTAAGAGTTCTTCTACTTCTTGGGCTTACATCAATAGTGTCGCTATTATAGATTTTTGAAGGCCGCTCATTGCGCTCAGCCATCCACATTCATGAATTTTATCTCAGAAATATCGAGTCCATTTCTGGAGGCCTCTATTGTTAGGTCTATTATCTACTGCTCAGAATGTCATTCACTTAACAGTTGCTACTATAGCTAGGTAGGCTGTCTGTTTCGGCAGTGTCTCCGTTCTGCTGCCCTCTTCGCTCTGGGCTATTTGACCCAGGGCAAGAAAAAGGGGGGGGGGGGGAGGGTGTTCCCTTGGGTCACCTGTTTTACTATGAAAACAAGGGGATACCTCCTCCGGAGTTAGTAATTCTGAGCTGTTATTGGGATGGTTGTTTAGTGAGAAGTTTAGGTTTTTAAAATTCATTCAAGTCTTAGTTTTTAAAGTATAGCTTTTGAATATTGCATATGTCAACGGACATGATTATGCAATCCTCAGACACTTTTAGGAGTATAAGAGTCTCTATTCTCTAGACTTACTTTATTTATTGGCTTACTTTAAAAATTATTAGTATAAGGATTATATTGGATATTAATAGAGTACATGGATGTATGAAGCTCAATTTTGGAAGGTGTTGTATCTTTCTAATTTATCATAAATAAGAAAGATACATGTAAGGCCTATTACTTCTTTTTCCCTACAGGGGATGACTCTATTTTATTTTATTGAGCGTATTCCATTTTGCTCTATGTCCTTGGTCCTCCAGCCTTTTTACTATTCAGCTATGTCTGGGTCATTGGTACAGTATAAAAATGTTAAAAAATTTATAGTAATTTATATATTTTTTATACTTACCAATGACCCAGACGGGGATGGCCCTCCCAGGAGTTGGGAACTCTTGCCTCCCCGCTGAGTACATAGCGCTTACCAGGCACTGGTTATTAGAATGATTAATGGCGCCAATTTCGGAACGTCCTTGACACTGCGCATGCGCAGTGGGGGCGAAATGTGGAGGGCCTTTCAGGACATGTTTTCTTTGGTTTTAGATGCAAATTTTGGGGATTGGGGGGCAAAATTTGTGTTTGGCCCTATTTTTTAAGAGTTAGCACCAGCTATGTCTGGGTTATTGGTAAGTATAAAAAATATATAAATTACTATAAATTTTTTAACTTTCGTGAATTCACTTTGCTGAAGATCAACAAACTTGACCTCATGCACCCTCACTTGTCAATTATTTGCTAAAAACGCCCATTGTATAAATAACTCAAGAATAATTAATGCATGAACCAGTACACATTTAGTGTATATTTTTCCAAATGAATTGTAATTGCTTTGTTTTGTGACGGGTTATTTTTGAAGACAGCTTGGAGGGAGGGGGGGATCCACATAAGATGCAGAAATTACAAATTCTTGTGTAAACATTTCAGAATAACGCTCAATCAGTCAGAGGTTATGTTTTCTCTCTTTATTATAATAGACGCACGAGGTTGTGTAGATAACACGGTCACACAGAAAATAATGTTTTTTAGCTCAACTTTGGCGAAGCCAAATTTGAGATTATGCCATGGCCCGTCTGTCCGTCTGTCCGTCAACAATTGGATACGGCTCGGGCTAGAGGCCGTATTTATGAACCGATCTTTACGAAACTTCTTGGGTACCTTTGTTATGACCGTGGGACGAGAACGAGTGTTTTGGGGTTTGGTCCGAAATTCAAGATGGCTGCCAGCCGCCATTTTGTACCGACGATGCAGAAATCTGTTTTTTGTACAGAACTTCCATATGAATGATTTGAATAATTTTTGTATGAATGTTTAGTACCATGGGATACATCACATATAATACGGGTTTTTTTCTCGTGCGTAAATTATGCAAATTAGACTAACTTTGATGTTTTTTGGTGTTACTTTCAGCACTGTAAGTGCAAATGCCAATACGGTTCGGGCTAGAGGCCGTATTTATGAACCGATCTTTACGAAATTCCTTGGGTACCTTTGTTATCACCGTGGGACGAGAACGAGTGTTTTTGGGTCCGGTCCGAAATTCAAGATGGCCGATGGCAGCCATTTTGTACAAAATTTGGTGCAATCAGATTTTTGCACAGAACTTCCATATGAAAGCACTGATTTGAATAATTTTTTGTGTGAATGTTTAGTACCATGGGATACATCACATATAATATGGGTTTTTTTCTCGTGCAGAAATTATGCAAATTAGATGAACTTTAATTTTTTCAGTGCTGCTTACACACAGTAAGTACACATGTCAATACGCCTCGGGCTAGAGTCTGTATTTATGAACCAATCTTCACGAAACGTCTTGGGTACCTTTGTTATCACCTTGGGACGAGAACGAGTGTTTCTGGGTGCGGTCCAAAATTCAAGATGGCTGCCAGTGGCCATTTTGTACCGAAATTAGGTCTAATCAGTTTTTTGTACACCACTTCTATATACGGCTCAGGCTAGAGGCCGTATTTATGAACTGATCTTTACGAAACTTCTTGGGTACCTTTGTTATCACCGTGGGATGAGAACGAGTGTTTTTGGGTGTGGTCCAAAATTCAAGATGGCCACCAGCAGCCATTTTGTACCAAAATTAATGCAATCAGTCTTTTGTGCAGAACTTCTGTATGAAAGTTCTGATTTGAATATATTTTTGTATGAATGTTTAGTAACATGGAATACATCACATATAGTACGGGTTTTTTTCTCGTGCAGAAATTATGCAAATTAGATGAACTTTGATTTATTCAGCGCTACTTATACACTGTAAGTGCACATGTCAATACGGCTCGGGCTAGAGGCTGTATTTATGAACCGATCTTCACAAAACTTCTTGGGTACCTTTGTTATCTCCTTGGGACGAGAACGAGTTGTTCTGGGTGCGGTCCAGAATTCAAGATGGCTGCCAGTGGCCATTTTGTACCGAAATTAGGTCCAATCAGTTTTTTGTCACAACTTCTATACAGCTCATATTTGTGAACTGATCTTCACGAAACTTCTTGGGTACCTTTGTTTTCACCTTGGGACAGGAATGAGTGTGTTTTGGGGTGCTTTTGTTATCACTGTGCTATGAACAAATATTTTGGGGTTCAGTCAGACCCACTCTGGGACTCAAAGATTTTTTTCTAGTTTAGCATCTGACTGTCACCCACCTTTACAATACTTTACCTATACATTTGTTACAGGCAACGGTCAGTATTTATGTACAGACCGTTACAATACTTTATATGTACCTTTGTTATCAGGTCATTACCTAGATGTTTGTCATTGCTGTGTCACATACTATACATGGACATGTCTTTGTCTTGACAAGTTGAGCTACAGTGTCATTGACACTTTCATTTGTGTCAAAGACATAGGTTATGACCCCTCGTTGGAACGAGCTCGTCGAGCTCGTTCCAACGAGGGGTCATAACCTATGTTTTTGAGGCAAAAAATGAAAAAAATTAGTTATTTGAGAATTATTTTTGCTAGTGTCATCTGCTTTTCAGGTTAGGTAAAGGGTTGACTACAAAGTTTGTCAGGACGAATCTGAGGGGGTCATCCAAAAACACATTTGGGGTGGGTAAGCACCAAACATCAGTGTTCAGGCTGGGGTGTCCTGAGAGAAATGGGTGTGTACATGTAATAAAGTTAACAACATATGAAATAAATTCTGCTTGTATCCAATGACAAAGGCAGAAAAACTTAAGTGATATTTACTTACACAGATTAAAAGTTGAGTTTAAAATGCTCTATTTACCCAAAACAAGGTTCCGCTGGATGACCCCCTCCCACCCCAAAGGGATATAAGAGACCAGGAACCATGAACCCGATCACGTAACCGTCATCAGGCAATGCAGAATCACCCCTTGTATACTTTTAAAATACAATTTCAGTCTGCTATCACTCAGGTGTACACCATTGAATAAATTATTGAGAATGTTCCTACACAATTTCTTGTCGTGAAACCAGAACTTTGTGTAACTCGTTTTATTAGGATCCCCCCAAACAATGTGCAAATAACGATTTACGACATCCACATGGTCGTTATAATGCTGAATACGAATGAACTCATCAGCGGCTGAGGGACTGCAAGATTTTATTGACAATTTTGCATGTGGGAACAGCTGACAGACGTAAACAAACTTGACCTCCGCTTCCTGTATCAAACTCGCACATAAATCATCGATTGTGGAGCCCACAGTCTCAGGGCGGGATGATTCGGCAGTCAGCTCATTACCCCCAGTTTGCAAAACTACCACATGTGGACAAAAGTCCAGAACCAAATCAAAATCAAATTTCTGCATTTTGTCTGTTGTGTTACCCCCGACCCCATGCAGATGCACTTCAATGTCACGTTCCTCGCAGTTCAATCAAAAGTGATCCGCAAAGTCAAAGGTCAATGGAAATAAAACATCAGGCTGCAAAAAAGTTCCAAGCCTGCGTATAAACACATGTCCCAAAACTAAAATTCGCAGTTTCCCCAGCCATGACGAAAATAAAAAACAAAACAAACTAGGGAGACAAAAATAAATGAAACAATACAACCTATCAGAGAAATTTCCAAACTTCCTTCCTTTCTGGTTCCAGATGAAGTGGAAGTGATTCCCAGAGAGACTTTTAGTGTTGACATTTTGGTGAGGTAAACTAGTGTTCCTATTGGCTAATATATTTAACTGGTAAATCGGAAACTTCGAAAGTGCCGAGAGAGGGGCGCCAAATAATCGACTGCACTTCGGGTGCAGCCGAGAACCTATAATTAACTGTTTCAGTGTTTCAGTTTCGCATTAATTTCCGTATGTAAATTAGCTTAATGTGAACAGGGCTGCAATTAGAAACAGCTCTTGTTTGTATACTTTTGAGATAAGGAGGGGTTCCCTTTCGGTCAATTTCTGGTCAAGTGCCGGTTAGTGATTAGTCAGAGAGTCTGTATTCAGTTACGGTGACCTCTTCTGACAGGATTCCCATATGTTAAACTTGGCATGCATGCCTGTGTGTTAGAATTAAGATGCACATGTAGATAAAAACTTGCGATGTTTTCCCTTGAAAAAAAAGTTCACCCAAAATCACAAAACCTGATGCAAGGCATCTGTTCATTCTTCAGATCCACCAGTGAGAATGCTTTCATATTTGGTATACAACATCTCTAGGGGGGTCAGATTCAAGTTTGTTCAATTCAAGTGCCTGGGTTAATATTTGGGCTTCATATGGGAACCTGAAATTTAACTTAGTACAATATGAGGGAATTTCTTCAAAAATCTTCTTCAGATCCACTAGTCAGAATGCTTTCATATTTGGTATACAACATCTCGCGGTGGACTGGGGGAGGGGAGGGGGGGGGAGGTCAAGTTCAAGTTTGTTCAAATCCCATCCGTAGGTTAATATTTGGGCTCGCTATGGTAGCCCAAATTTTAACTTGGTGCAATATGAAGACATTTCTTTAAAAATTTCTCTTCTTTAGATCCAACTGTCAGAATGCTTTCATATTTGGTACACAACATCTCTAGGGAAGTCATTTTAAACTTTGTTCAAATCGAGAGCCGGGGTTAATATTTCGGCTCCCTATGGGAGCCGGGATTGGTCTTGTTGCTGAAGAATTAAAAATTTTGTATTCACTACTCTTTAGAAGTGTGTAAGATTAATCTGCATAGGTTGTATCAAGGGGCTTCATAGGGGAGCTCTACATTTTACATTATGATCAACTGAAGAAAAGGCATGATGCCCGGATTATTTTTGTCACTCCTGAGGGACTCAAGGATTGACTTTGTATCCTCTGGAGATGGATTGCTTAATGTACACTCATTCTTGGAGTCTGTTTATATCGTGTTCTGTTCAAGATGAGCCCTTCAGGTCCCTTGGAGCCTCTTGTTTGTACAGAACTTCTATATGAACATTCTGAATTGAATAAATTTTTTGTATGAATGTATAGTAACATGGAATACATTACATATAATACAGTTTTTTTTCTCGTGCATAAATTATGCAAATTAGATGAACTTTGATTTATCCGGTGCTACTTATACAGAGTTAGTACACATGTCAGTACGACTTGGGCTAGAGGCTGTATTTATGAACCGATCTTCACGAAACTTCTTAGGTACCTTTGTTATCACATTGGGACAAGAACAAGTGCTTTTGGGTGCGGTCCAAAATTTCAAGATGGCCGCCAATTAGACAAACTCTGATTTATTATTCAGTGCTACTTATACACAGGTAGTGCACATTTCAATATGGATCTGTCTAGAGGTTGTATTTTTGAACTGATCTTCAGAAAACTTCTTAGGTACCTTTGTTTTCTCCGTGGGACAAGAACAAGTGTTTTGGGATTCGGTCCAAAATCAAAATGGCTACCCTTGGCCATTTGGGGTGTTCCCGGAACGTCAAAAGATTAATTTTCGCACCTCATCAGGAGTGTTTTGATAGTCATTATAGTCCATATCTTTATGTTTGACCAGTTTGTGTGATTAGGAGGAAAGTTTGTGAGAGACAATCACTGATTTTTAAAGGTGTTGTCGGGGAATGTTTTTTTTCTTATTTTTTATACGCCCGTTTTGAAAAAAACGGTCGTATTATGGTATACCACTGTCCGTCTGTCCATCCGGTCACATGTCGTACGATAACTCAAGAACGCTTTGAGAGATTTTCATGATTTTTGGGTAGGTGGTGTATATCGATGGAGGGAAGCTCCCTTTCGTTTAGCGTCGCTGCTCAATTAGTCATTCCAGAGTTATGGGACTTTATTACTTAGAAAATTGTTGATTTTTAGCTCAACTTTGGCGAAGCCAAATTTGAGCTTATGCCATGGCCCGTGGTCCGTCTGTCTATCTGGCCGTCTGTCCGTCAACAATTGGATACGCCTCGGGCTAGAGGCCGTATTTATGAACCGATCTTTACGAAACTTCTTTGGTACCTTTGTTATGACCGTGGGACGAGAACGAGTGTTTTTGGGTGCGGTCCGAAATTCAAGATGGCTCCCAGCCGCCATTTTGTACCGACGATGCAGAAATCTGTTTTTTGTACAGAACTTCCATATGAAAGCTCTGATTTGAATAATTTTTTGTATGAATGTTTAGTACCATGGGATACATCACATATAATACGGGTTTTTTTCTCGTGCGTAAATTATGCAAATTAGACAAACTTTGATGTTTTTTGGTGTTACTTTCAGCACTGTAAGTGCAAATGCCAATACGGCTTGGGCTAGAGGCCGTATTTATGAACTGATCTTTATGAAACTCCTTGGGTACCTTTGTTATCACCGTGGGATGAGAACGAGTGTTTTTGGGTCTGGTCCGAAATTCAAGATGGCTGCCAGTGGCCATTTTGTACAAAATTTGGTGCAATCAGATTTTTGCACAGAACTTCCATATGAAAGCGCTGATTTGAATAATTTTTTTGTGTGAATGTTTAGTACCATGGGATACATCACATATAATACGCGTTTTTTTCTCGTGCAGAAATTATGCAAATTAGATGAACTTTGATTTTTTCAGTGCTACTTACAAACAGTAAGTACACATGTCAATATGGCTCGGGCTAGAGTCTGTATTTATGAACCGATCTTCACGAAACGTCTTGGGTACCTTTGTTATCACCTTGGGACGAGAACGAGTGTTTCTGGGTGCGGTCCAAAATTCAAGATGGCTGCCAGTGGCCATTTTGTACCGAAATTAGGTCTAATCAGTTTTTTGTACACAACTTCTATACGGCTCAGGCTAGAGGCCGTATTTATGAACCGATCTTTACGAAACTTCTTGGGTACCTTTCTTATCACCGTGGGATGAGAACGAGTGTTTTTGGGTGTGGTCCGAAATTCAAGATGGCCACCAGCAGCCATTTTGTACCAAAATTAGTGCAATCAGTCTTTTGTGCAGAACTTCTGTATGAAAGTTCTGATTTGAATATATTTTTGTATGAATGTTTAGTAACATGGAATACATCACATATAGTACGGGTTTTTTTCTCGTGCAGAAATTATGCAAATTAGATGAACTTTGATTTATTCAGTGCTACTTATACACTGTAAGTGCACATGTCAATACGGCTCGGGCTAGAGGCTGTATTTATGAACCGATCTTCACAAAACTTCTTGGGTACCTTTGTTATCACCTTGGGACGAGAACGAGTGTTTCTGGGTGCGGTCCAAAATTCAAGATTGCTGCCAGTGGCCATTTTGTACCGAAATTAGGTCCAATCAGTTTTTTGTCACAACTTCTATATAGCTCATATTTGTGAACTGATATTCACGAAACTTCTTGGGTACCTTTGTTTTCACCTTGGGACAGGAATGAGTGTGTTTTGGGGTACTTTTGTTATCACTGTGCTATGAGAACAAATATTTTGGGGTTCAGTCAGACCCACTCTGGTACTCAAAGATTTCTTTTCTAGTTTAGCATCTGACTGTCACCCACCTTTACAATACTTTACCTATACATTTGTTACAGGCAACGGTCAGTATTTATGTACAGACCATTACTATACTTTATATGTACCTTTGTTATCAGGTCATTACCTAGATGTTTGTCATTGCTGTGTCACATACTATACATGTACATGTCTTTGTCTTGACAAGTTGAGCTACAGTGTCATTGACACTTTCATTTAAGTCTGCCGATGATATTCGTATAAATTTTTCCTCCATATGTATAAAACTGGTACCGGGAAATCAGTCATAGCGATGAAATGTGGTAATAAATAAAGGATTCGAACACCATATAAGGTTTATAAGGTCAGTATCAACTCGTTTGTGCATGTATTTTCGGCATACCCACCCCTCACGTTTTTTACGCTCATCTGTGATCATCTTTTGGTTCATCACCGGTGGAAGTACATGAATAAACCCAGAATCGCCTGATCGATTAGTCCCATTGCCAGAAGTTATTTTGTTTTATGAAATTGCTCATTGGTTGTTTCGCTAAGATTGAGAAACAATAGACTGATGACAGGGCCGATTGATGGGCCTTGTCAGATTATTTTTTTGGTTGATTACCAGGCCGAGGTCGATCGGCCTGGTGAAAATGCAAGCTCTGTAATATGTGATACTGTTGGAAAAGGCTCACAGAATGTATTGGACAAGTTCGAAAACCAGTCCTGCCCCAATTTTTTTTCAGGAATTATGACCTTTAGATTGAATTTCTGACTTGTGGGCAGTTCCAGAACAATACCTTGAACAAATGCCATCCAGTTTTTACCAAATTTTGTCTGGGTTCTACTCAAGAATGTCCTGGAGGAGTTTGAAAACTAGTCCTACTCAAATTTTTTACTTGCGTTATGCCCCTTAGAGATTGTTTTTTTTTTGTTAGAATTTCTGACTGGGTGTTGTCAGCACTGTAACTTGAACAAACATCTGATTTTTACTAAATTTGCCCTAAGCCGCTTAGTTTGTTTCTAGTTTCAGTAGTTTCAGGTGCTAGCACAGATGACTTTTTAGCATGATAATTTAGCATGATAACTTAATCAAATGTGATCCCATTTTTACCATATTTGGTCTGTGAATTCTACTCGAGAATATCTTGGATGAGTTTGAAAACCAGTCCTTCTCAAATTTGTTTTCATGGGTAGGATGGATGCATTGTCTTCTTTGAATTTCCGAATTGCGGATAGTGTCAGCACAATAACGTGAACAAATGGGACCCAATTTTTACAGAATTTGGTCTGTTAGTTAAACTCAAGAATGTCTTAGATGAGTTCAAAAACCAGTTCTGCCCAAGTATTTTTTTCAGGAGTTATACCTCTTAAATTATTTTCTTGTTTGAATTTGGGACTTGCAGGACAGTGTCAAAATAATAACTTGAAAAAACATCATTCATTTTTACCACATTTGGTCTGTGGGTTCTACTTGAGCATGTCTTGGATGAGTTTGAAAACCAGTCCTGCTTGAATTTTTTTCAGGTTTTATGCCCCTTGAATTGTTTTCTTGTTAGAATTTCTGACTTACGGCGGGGTCACAATAACTTGAACAAATGTTATCTGATTTTTTCTAAATTTGTCCTATGCCTCTTAGATTGTTTCCAAGTTTCATTAGTTTCAGGTGCCAGCACAGATACCCTTTTTAGCACAATACCTTAATACAAATATTATCCGATTTTTATCACGTTTGTTCTGTGAGTTTTACTTGAGAATATCTTGGTTTGAAAAATGGTTCGTCTCAAATTTGTTTTCAGGAGTTATGGCACTTTTTTTCAGGAGTTATACCTCTTAGATTGTTTTCTAGTTTGCTTTTCTGATTTACAGGTGGTGTCAGCAAGATAACTTTAACAAACATTATCCGATTTTTACCAAATTTGTCATATGCCTCATAGATTGTTTCTTAGGAAGTCTGTGTGAAACACACAGACTATTGTTTTTCTTCTTCTTATTCTCCTAGCTTCTGTCTTCTATGCACTTCCTTGTCCGCACAGTAACTCGAAAACGAATTGTCCTATCTCACTGATTTTTGGCATACTGATAGACAGTCACAAGTTCTCTGCCACCTATGTTTTTCAGGTTGCTAAAGCCCTTGAGTATGGCCCAGTCGGCCACAGGGTTTTCACAACCTCTTATTTCCTGTAACAGTAAATTATGCTGAAACAATACTATACTGAATCAAAAAGGAAAGTGTAATAGAAACAGATGTGAAAAAATAGCATAAAGGATGAAATATAATAATTCTAATGTTGCATGTTTGTGGACAAGAAGTCATGCAAAGAGTTTAATGACATGCAGTTGTTGTCCACCCAACCGTACACAATTTTGCTACAGATTTCAAAATAGCATGTGCTACCTGAGAATGTCAAATTGAATAGGTGACCGATGATTTTCTTTGTGTTATGTTGTGCTAGAGAGCCTGGGTTATTGAGAAAACATGCTAGTTTTTGTCTTCGGACATTTTAAAAAATGCCATGGTTAACCGAAAAACCGAGGTTGCATGCCATTGGTATGCATGAGGCTGGGATACCTCCAGATGAGCTCGCTGCTGAGTTTGGAGTCACTGTGGCCACTATTTACCATCTCATTGGAAGGTATAGAACCACTGGATCTACTGCCGACCGCGTTCAGGTCAACCAAGAGTTATGACCCCTGCACAAGACCGACACATCAAGACGTCTCACTTGCGGGATTGCTTCCTTCCAGTGATGAGGACAGCGGCAATTACTCCTGGTAGAACTAACAATAGAATTAGTGCACTAACTGTCCGCAACAAACTCACTGAACATGGCATCCGAAGTAGGCGTCCATACCATGGACCAATCCTTACCCAATGTCATTGTCCCATCAGAATGGTATGCGTGTTTACTGGACTCTGCAGCATTGGAGCACAATTCTTTTTTGTGATGAATCACGATTTTGCCTATGGAAAGCTGATGGTAGGGCAAGAGTGTATCGCTGATGAGGAGAATGGTTTTCTGATGCTTGTATGCAGGAATGCAACCATTTCGGCGGGGGTAGTGTAATGGTTTGGGTAGGAATTTCCTTGCACCATCGAAAGCAATTGATCTTCATCGATGGTAATCTGATTGGACAGTGATATAGGGACAAAATTCTTAACGTTGTTGTTGTCCCGTTGTTCAATGCTAATGCCGGATTGCAGTTATTCCAGCAAGATCATGCCTGATGTCACATGGCGCGTATCTGTCGTACCTTTCTTGAGGAGCAGAGCATCAAACTTCTTCCCTGGCCCCCACTTTCACCAGATTTGTTGCCAGTTGAGCATCTTTGGGATCAATTCGACCATCGGGTTCGACTTCATTATCTTCAGATGTTGGACGTAATGTTCTAAGGCAGGAGTGGAACGCAGTACCACAGGGTGACATCCAGAGACTTATCAGGTCCATGCACCATCGATGTCTTGCCATCCAAGAGGCAAACGGTGGACATACACGCTATTGACTGCATGTGTGAACTTTTCATTTCTCCCCATGTCTGAATTGCGATGTTCTGACATGACGCTGGCAACAGTAAGAACATGAAATTATGCAAATTCATACAGCTAGACTCGAAATATGAATTTACGATAATTTGTTTGGGATTAAAGTCGATAATACTAAAAACATTGCTCCTCAAAGTTTATTATACTTTCTTTTTTGACTCAGTATATGTTATATTTATTCACACTAGAGATAGTGTAAACAATAAGATTACAGAAGTGAGTTGGCCATCAAACATTAAATGTTATCTGCTTTAATAAGATGTCAGATCCTCAAACCAAGTTGAGAGAAATCCTTTGCTTTGCAATTAAATAAAGTATAAATTATTCAGTTCAATGCTTTTTACCCTCTCAAGACTTCAATGTAGGTTCCAAAGATTTTATTTCATGCAATGTGAGAATAATAACCCTTTCCATGCTCACATTACTGCTCTAAACATTATTTAAATAAGTGGCAGAGCAAAAACTGTCCATTTCAGATTCCTTGATCAAACCCTTTGAATGCTGTGCACATATAGGCTTTTTCTGGTTTCTTGGAAAAATTTATGTGATTCCTGTATGAGTATCTTTAAATACTATTAACGAAAACCTATTTCTAATTTCTTTAAAAATATTCCCCCCCCCCCCCCCCAAAAAAAAAAAAAAATAAGCCTCAATAAATTATCTTTCTATTTTGTTTATTTCTGATGCTTCAACCCCTTTCACACAAATTCTGTTTCTCTAGTTTCAGTAGTTTTTGATGCTGGCACAGATTCCTTTTTAGCCTTCACAACTCTGCTTCAGCTTCTATGATGTTAAACCTCTTGATTTCAAAGATACCATGCTACCAGCAAGAGTAGTCTTAGTTTAGCACTATCTTGTTTATAAATAATGGATTTGTTACAGTTTATTTGGATAGTGACCACAGGTACTATGCAGTAAATTGTAAGAATGGCTATGGCTGAGCAAACAACTTTTGCTTAGCAAACATAGCTTGAGTCCTAAGGTATTTATTGGCATGTAAAAATTGAAAAAATAATAAAATGTGAATAGTGAATTTTGTGAATGGAGCCGAGCCCATATGTTTATAATGTTTGGTAAAAGGTTTACACTGAAAGTGTTATACCTACCAATGGGTTCTAAGAATTATTCATTTCAAAACTTTAATCTTTGTATAAATTTAAATATGTACTACTCATTGTAGGCACAGTCGGGAAGACCACCAGGTAACAAAGATGTAATTTATGATGATCTAGGAAATGTTGTTGCAGTATTAAAATTGGATCCAGAAAGGTTGCCCTCTAGGAGGTATGTAGAATATTCTGAATAAGCTTTTTCTGCAGTTACCAGTACTCCATTTTATATTCCTGTGGTGCTGTCCATCCATCCGTCGCTCCATCTGTAGACAGAGTTTGTTACTGCTCTCTAACTACAATTCTGCTTAGCCAACTGAAACCAAACTTCGCATGTGGGTTAGGCATGATGAAAGGAAGAACCCTTTTTATTTTGGGATCATTGTGCCAAAGGTCAAGGTCACAGTGACCTTGAACATTAATTTTTATCGGGGTTGGTTTCTGCTCTGTAATTAAAGTTCCACTTGGCCGACTAAAGCCAACCTTGGCATGTGGGTTAGGCATGATGAGAGGAAGAACCCTATTCATTTTGGGATTATTGTGCCAAAGGTCAAGGTCACAGTGACCTAGAACTTTAATTTTTATCAGTGTTGGTTTCCGCTCTGTAATTAAAGTACTGCTTGGCCAACCAAAACCCAACTTGGCATGTAGGTAGGGCATGCTGACAGGAAGAACCCTATATATTTTTATACTGTAACCAATGACCCAGACTTTGCTGGTGCTAACCCCAAAATATCTAGAGCCAAACACAAATTTTGCCCCCCCCCACCCAATCCCCAAAATTTTCATGCAAAACCGAAAATTAGAAGTCCTATCTGGCCCTCCATACATTTTACCCTCCATGCATGCGCAGATGCCAGGAAATCACCGAATCTGGCACCAATAAATCATTCTTTGTTTGGCCCTTGTCAGATAGCAACAAACTGACATTTGTGCTTTTTAAATCTCAATTAATAATGATGCCAGACACAAATCAATGGTTAAATTGGTGGATCCAAGGACAGAACTGGATGAAGGAAAGAAGAAACGGTGGTTTGAAACGTTCAGGGCTGTAATTTTATATTTATTAAAATTAGTTCATGTTCCCTAATTTCGGGACATGAGCCTGACATTATCACTGATTGATTATGATCTTTCCACTGTTTTTTTTTTTTAGTATTCCTTCCCTGCCTTCCCTTGATCCCCCCAGTTAAGCTCCCAAGCTTTTTGGTTTGTTTTAATAAAAAATTTTTATAAAATTTCTTGGGAGTTTAACATATTATACAGAAGATTATTCTGTACATCCCCAGGGTTACGTCCTCATCCTTAGGGTGTTTGGGCATTTTGGTCATGCATCATACATCCAATGTATCGTTTTTTCTTCTGAGGAAGATCTTGCTTTACATCGGATAGTCTTGTTTCTGTTACTGACTTCGGGCCGTGTTGCCTGGGGTCTTGATTCCGGTTTTTTGTTTACATTTACATTACTCTAGGTAGTTTCCTATTTTTGTTTAGGAACGACAGTTGTAAGTAACATTAAATATTCTGATAGTGTGGTAGTTAATTTTACACAGATTTTATAATTTTGTCCACCCTTAGGCTTTTTTGGGCTCATCGTTCCCTTTGGGAACTTGGGATCTTATATTAGAAAAAAATTTTCAAAAATTTTTATTTTATTTTTGAAAGAGTTATTTATTTCATTGATTATATTTTAATGTTATCTTATATTTTATGTAGATTTGGTGGTGGTACATTGACATATATTAGAATTTAGGTAATTATATTTACCTAATAGTATGACATATAGAGGAAGCCTTTCCTCTATTTACTTGGTCGTTGTAATGAGTTTAGTTGATGTACTACCACTAATTCTATTCCATGTGTCAGATTTGATAATCTGGATGACGGGCGTCATGGTTTGTGTTAGGCGAGTGGACACTATTGGTCCTATCGTGGCGAGGGGACTCTGCTGGTCCTCTCGTCAAAATGTCACTATAGTTTTTTAGTTTCTATTTACAGAGGAACAAGAACATGGTGTGGTTTCGTGACGCTGTCAGGGAGTGTGCTTCCGTCGCCGCATTATACCATAAGAGCTAGCTGGAAAGTGCTCAATGATATTAGACAAGGGCTAGGCTACAAAAGCGAGTTTACGTCCCTTGTCTACAGCTAGCTCAACTGGCAGATCTATCACAACATAAAATATGGGTGGTGTGGTGCCGGGTATGTCCGTAGCGGTCGAGAAGAGGAATAAGGGTGTAGCGAGCACTATAAAGATACAAACATGTTCACCCTGCGACGACAGAAAGGAGGAAGCATTGGAAGGAGGAAGTAGACAAGTTCTGAGGTATGCTCATCCAGGTCTTCCATGATCATGAGCAAGAGAGAGGCCCCTCTCTCTTATAACAACATCTGGGGTCAGAGGTTGTTGGTAGAAACTTGTGTCAGTTGGACCTTAAGTCCACGGGACGCTCCTTCCATAGACTGCCGGGGTCGGTTAGTCTTATAGCTTCCTCTATGTTCAAAAAGCACACAGCACAAGTCCATTGTCGCCAGCTAGCTCGACCGGTGAAGTGGTTCCTCAGGCCTCTGAGAACTGTGACGCCAGGTGTGTACGATCCGGGCTAGGAGGTGATAGAGGGTGGAGCGAACACTATGATATGCAACCATGCTCACCCAGCGACGATGGAAGAAGGAAACTGGCAAGTTCTGAGGTACGCTCGTCCAGGTCATCCAGGACCACGAGCAAGAGAGAGGCCTCTCTCTCTTACAGCATCATCTGGGGACAGATGTTGGTAGGAACTTGCATCAGTCAGAGTGTACGTCTGTGCCTCCTGTCCGGGACGTCCCATCTAATAGGCAGCCTGGGTCGGCTAGTCTTATGGTTTCCTCTACATAACGGTCAAAGTGATCTTTATATTACACAGGGCTATAAACCTGATGAGTGGTTTCAGTTCCCTGACGCCGGTGAAACGGTTAAGATTGAATACGAGGACCGTGACTCTGGTTGTGTCGCATATGCATTGTATTCAGAGCTACTGGAAAAGTGCTCAATGATTTTAGACAAGGGCTGGGCTTGTCTCCAGCTAGCTCATACAGCAGATCTATCACGTAGACTCTTGGTGTGATGCCGGGTATGTCTGTAGCGGTCGAGAGAGAATAAGGGTGTAGCGAGCACTGTTTAATCGAATCAGGCTCACCCAGTTTTGATGGAAGGAAGAAGATGGCAAGTTCTGAGGTACGCTCATCCAGGTCTCCCCGGACCGCGAGCAAGAGGGAGACCTCTCTCTCTTTTAACAACATCTGGAGCCGGGTGTTGTTGTCAGAGCTTACGTACATAGCTATTGTCCGGTATGCTTAGTTCAATTCTTAGCCAGGGACGGCTACAGTTTTGCTTCTTTTGCATCTACCAAGCACCTCCGACCGCACCTTGGCTAAGTGACTCAGGATTTCCAGTCTGCATCGTCAAAAGGTCCATCTTTTGTGAAGAAAGTCGCACCATCTAGTAGCCAAGGAAATGAGGCTTCATGCATCGGGTTGTTCGCAGTAATAACTATATTGGACACCCTGTCCTAGGAGCAGCCGGCAGACAGGCTATTTATGACCGCTGCTCCTCAGTCCTCCGTAACGCACTTGCTGTTTCAGTTGCATAGCTAATCGCAGTATTCCTGCTAAGGCAGAAGCACTCAACGTCAGTCTCAAAACGTGAGCTGTTGCATGGTGCTTAATTGGTCCAGTCATCTGCCTGTTCAGATGCTGGTGACTGTGATTCTAACTGATTTAGACGAATGATGGAAAGGATAACTTTCCCTTCCGGAACAACTCTTGGATGATATAGATACCATACATTATCGTTTCCTTGAACTTGTTCCAGTGAATCACAATGCTGCAAGCAATTATGAGAAACCGCTAGTGTAGTTTAACGCTGACTTCATCCGGATAAAGAGCAGGGTATTAAGATCTCTTTCCGGTTAAGTCTACATGGGTGTCACAGGTCTTCGATTGTGTAGACGACACCATATTTAACTTCCTGTGGGAAAAATTAATTCAGTTTCTTATCTTTTTCCTCTGTATTTTTAATCGTTTGTGTTTGTTCACATACTTTTAAAAACAACAGAGGAAGATGTGTTGAGAGTTTCTCTGCGTTGATTGAGCAGGCTAAGATCTTAGTTGTAGCCTTACCTTCATCATTTAGCTGTTCACTCGGACACAATTGAGAAGATAATTTCTTTTTCAGAGCAAATTTAGTCTCATGGTCTTATGTACTTCAATTTTAAGTACTGTGATGCAATGTCTTTATGGAAAGGAATTTTGTGGTCGTTTGTACTTTTTAAAATTCTTTCCAGACCTATTTTATATATCTCGGTCTTAACTAATGTTAAGTGGGAGTTATTCTGATGTGACGAAGCCTTGTGTCTTCATCTTTGCATTTGACAAGGTGGAAAACTTGCTATAGGTCGCTTTAGTCTTCCAAACTCTAGTCTTTTATGGTAAGAAGCATCAATACTCGACTCTTTAAGTTGGAGTCTAATGGACCAACACCAGCAGAAAGAGTAGGAGAGGTTGTCCAAGACTCAGATCTTCTATAAGGACTCATAGCGAAGTATAGGTATACCTAAGTCTTTGATCGTAAGCTTTCATTATTGTAGGATTAAACTACAAGAAAGCATCAATACTTGACTCTTTAAGTTGGGGTCTAATCGACCACACCAACAGAAAGCGTAGGAGAGGTTGTCCTAGACTCAGTTTGCCTATAAGGGCTCATAGCGAAGGTATAGGTGTCTCTCCTATATATTTCTTTAGGATTGTCTATACAGCCACTTCGATAGGGGTTTCTCGTCTGTTTGAGTTACTGATCAGACTCCCCTGAGCCGGTGGCTCGAGGCTTTTACAGAGCTCAGTCCGACCAATTTTGACTGGAAGTGGATAATTAGGTTATTTATGATTATCTTTCAGTCGAAAAGCGAACGTTCGGCAGTTGTTGCGAGTATAGTTCTTTCGATCACTTGTATTGTGAACTAGATAATGTCTCATGGGATTTATGATATGATACACGTATCCCACTCCTCATTTGGCTGGTTCATCTGCTGTTTCACAGAGTGAATTAGCCAGCTGTTTGGCTAGCTTTTATCTGTTATCTGATGCATTAACAGTGAAAGTTTTATGCGCCAGATGGAGTTGTGCAGCTTTGAATGTTATTTCGATTGGCCGCTAACACACATGTCTACTCCAGTTATTAACGGGAGTGGTAGACGTTTTTCCCTCTAGACCTGTTTTGTTTTAGAGAAACTTTTAACATAAGGTCAAGTTTCGGCACATATTAACGGTTTTCTCAATTATTTCGCATGTGAGTTCATATATTACGTTACAATCCTGAGTCTGAGGGTCTCTCTATGTTGGGATCTTGGGACCCTCGGTTCTTGGAAACCACATATTCAATGATGTCTCATTGTTTACGTTACATCATTGAATTATTTCCGTTCATGTATTTATAGATGCAGATCAGAGTTTATCAGAAGAGAAGAAATGCTTCTTTTGTCATTATTTTCCAATAGAAGGGACGTTTATGTTCATTCTATTGTTAAATAAGTCAGTTAGCTATTCGTACTGCTTTGGTTATTTTATCTTCCAATCCGCAGTCATTGCTTAAGATTTCAGTGCATAAGTAAAGCTCTGGCTACATCTTGCGCTTATTCTGACTGTATGGCTATTACGTGATCTCATTTGGGATCACTTCAGGATAGTTAAGTTTACGGCGCACGGGAATAATAGCTTCCATTATTTGTGTCGCTAGTATTAGGCATTTGAGCGCATACATTTGACGCTCAGCCATTTTCATGGGAATGAATGATAGGATATGTGTATCCTTCAGTTCATTTGTTTCTGTTGATTTCATTGAGGTTATGGGGTCTGTTATTGAGCATTCGCCATAAGCTTCCCCACGAGAGGGTTTTCTTCTTCAAGGGAAGTTTTATTCTTCAAGTCATTCTCCGCTCTCAGTGGAATTACGGAGTATGTCAGACGTGAAAGAGCTTTGTGGTCACTATATTATTGCTGTCTGGACCAGTAATGATTAAGTAATGTGGGTAAGGAGGTTTCAACATATATTCGAATCCCCCCCCCCCCCCCCCCCCACACACACACACACACACACACACTCACACTGTTGCGTATATATATTTTAATACATACATACTTTTGCGTTTGGGTCGTGTTGGATGGCACCCTCATAGGCATATATGCAGTTCTGTTGCATTTGTTTCCAGTGTTTATTTTCTGATTTCTAATATACAGGCACTTATTTTATCATCATAATGGCCGCTATTTGAGCTCATAGGTTATGGCATAGCCATTTAGTGGTTTTTAGATGATTACAGGCTGGATTTTTATGCACTCGCGCAATGTGTGATTACGCTATCTCTTTGGTGGACCTTGAAATTATTATATATTTCGAGGGTGGTCTGTGTTGGAGCTGGTTAATCATACCTACCTCCATTTCTAGACCCTGGTCTCTATTTTGTCGGTTCTCAAATTGCATATTTTCATGTGTTTATAGTTGTAGATACCAAATAGTACACGTTCGAGAGTGTTTTTACCGGATTTAATATTAGAGAGGCCTCTTGTGAATGATCTTGAAGCGTGTTTTCTCTGCAGAGATTGTTCGTCTTATCCCACTTTTGTATGTATATGTTATATTTGATTTTTCACTGATTTCGTCATACCTGTATATGGCGTCTGCAGTGCATATTTTGTAGCGGATAGGGTTATTTACCAAAATCATCGCTATAGCCTTGTCTTGCAAAGTGGCGTTAAGCACTATTTATTATTCATGAATTAATTTTTGAGTGCCTGATCAATATTTATTTATATCGTTTCTGGGTTCTGCTTATTGTTTCCAGAGCTCTCCCCTCTTTCTTTTGAAGATATGTTAAAAAAAAAGGGGGCGGGGTCTTTTTGTCCACTTCTCTGTCTTATGGAGTATGTAACTATTAAGGAAGCTGTCTTGTCCGTACTATGTTCGGCGATCAGCTGCAGTATTATTGTGTGGCGTATGTTTATGGGCAATTTTTTCTCATTCTCAATATGCCATTCTAATTTTTAGGGCCTAGTCCAGACTAGTCTTAAAAATTGTTTATTTGTTACATCCTAATTAACATGATTTTATGCTTAGATTTAGGATTTACATAATTGGGATCCATATTAGGATATGTCTCTTCTAATATGGTATTAAGAGACATACATGTAAATTCTAATTTCTTCATCATGGATTGAAGGATTTGATCTATGTTGATCTACTATTTCAGAAGTTCTAGGCCCTCCGCCTTTTTACGATTCAGCTAAGTCTGGGTCATTGGTTACGGTATAAAAATATGAAAAAATTTATAGTAATTTATATATTTTTTATACTTACCAATCACCCAGACGGGAATGGCCCTCCCATGAGTGGGCAGTTCTGGGCCCTCATACCTCCCCACTGAATTATTATAATCTTTTTAGTCCCCTACAGGAACCGTAAGGGGACTATAGGATTGCACTCCGTCCATCTGTCCGTCCGTCCATCCGTCCGTCCATCCGTCCGTCCGTTCGTCTGTCTGTCTGTCTGTCTGTTTTTTATGTTACCACCTCTCCCTCCAACATGCTTTAAGCTACAGCTTTCATATTTGGTACATGGATAAATGGTTCTGAGGGGATGATGCACGCTCAAAATTTTTGTTTCAAAATCCAAGATGGCGGAATGGCGGCCATTTTTGTTGTGTTTTTTAAGCTTTTTTTCTCTATTTTCATGTTACCACCCCTCCCACCAACATGGTTCAAGCTACACCGTTCATATTTGGTACATGGATAAATGGTTCTGTGGGGATGATGCACGCTCAAAATTTTTTTTTCAAAATCGAAGATGGCGGAATGGCGGCCATTTTTGTTGTGTTTTTTAAGCTTTTTTTCTCTATTTTCATGTTACCACCCCTCCCACCAACATGGTTCAAGCTACACTTTGCATATTTGGCACATGGATAGAGGGTTGGGAGGGGATGATGCACATTCAATATTTTTTCTTCAAAATCCAAGATGGTAGCATGGCGGCCATTTTTGTTGTTTTTTTTTAAGCTTTTTTCTCTATTTTATGTTACCACCCCTCACTCCAACATGGTTCAAGCTACACTTTTTATATGTGGCACATGGATAGAGGGTTGTAATGGGATGTTGCACACTCAATATTTTTTTTCCAAAATTCAAGATGGCGCCATGGCAACCATTTCTGTTGTGTTTTTTAAGCTTTTTTCTCTATTTTATGTTACCACTGCTCCCTCCAACATGGTTCAAGCTGCACTTTTCATATATGGTACATGGATAAAGGGGTTGTGAGGGGATTATGCACGCTCAATATTTTTTTTTCAAAATCTAACATCTATCTGTCTGTCCGTCTGTCTGTCTGTGTGTCTGTTTTTATGTTACCACCTCTCCCTCTAATATGCTTCAAGCTACACCTTTCATATTTAGTACATGGATAAATGGTTCTGAGGGGATGATGCACAGTCAATATTTATTTTTCAAAATCCAAGATGGCAGAATGGCGGCCATTTTTGTTGTGTTTTTTAAGCTTTTTTCTCTATTTTATGTTACCACCCCTCCCTCCAACATGGTTCAAGCTACGCCTTTCATATATGGTACATGGATAAAGGGTTGTGAGCGAATTATGCATTGCATGCTCAATATTTTTTTTTCAAAATCCAAGATGCTTATATACTCTTGTGTCTTCTGTGACAAAAACACCTTATGTCACAAAAGCGCTGTAGGGGACTAATACCACCTCGGTGGTCAAACACTTGTTTTACAAAGAATGATTTATTGGTGCCAGATTTGGTGACTTCCTGGCATCTGCGCATGCGTGGAGGGTAAAATGTATGGAGGGCAAGATAGGACTTCTAATTTTTGGGTTTGCATGCAAATTTTGGGGATTGGGTGGGCAAAATTTGTGTTTGGCCCTAGATATTTCTGGGTTAGCACCAGCTAAGTCTGGGTCATTGGTAAGTATAAAAAATATATAAATTACTATAAATTTTTTCATGTTTTAATGTCATTGTGCCAAAGGTCAAGGTCACAGTGACCTTGAACTTGAACATTTACCAGAGTTGGCTTCTCTAATTGAAATTTTGCTTGCCTGATCGATAGTAAACTTGGCTTATGGGTTGAGCATTATGAAAGGAAGAACCCTATTTATGATACCCCCACTTTTGAAGAAAATGGGGTTTATACTGGATTACATGCATCCATCCGTCTGTGCGTCTGTGCGTCCGAGAATATTCATAACTTAAGTAAATTATTATGGAACTTGTTATGTAATTAAATTGTAACATTTCCCAAGACTAGAATGATTTTCAGTGTTGTCAGATTATTATTTTTTTTTTATTACTTGTTCACTTAGAAATTGTGTCCGTCCGAGCCAAATTTTTTCTGTTCAGCCTGTATCTCGGGTATCGAATATTCTATTGCAGTGAAATTTGCCGTGAACACTGCTTATGGTATAGGCTTTAAAAAAAGGATTCAACGATATTTCTCACATTCTCCTTTTTAGAGTTATCCCCCTTTTTTGACTTAGAAATTGTAGGAAATAAACATTATTTGTCTGTTAAGCCTATATCTCAGGTATGGGTTATCGGATTTCAGTGAAATATGGCATGCAGTTTGCCTTTGACAAAGGCTTCTGCCTCATTGCATAAAACTTCCAAACACCAAACACCTTACCATACCTTTTGACTTAGAAATTGTTGAAAACTTTTGAAGAAAATAGGGGGGGGGTGTATACTGGATTGCGTCCATCTGTCTGTGCATCCATCCGTCCGTACGGGAATATTCATAACTTAAGTAAATCATTATAGGATGAAATGAAATTTGGCATGATTTGAGTGAACTTCATTGTATTCTGATTTAATTATACCCCCCTACTTTTGAAGAAATTCGGAGTATACTGTATTACATGCATGCATCCGTCCGAGTGTCCCCATCCTTGTGTCCATCCAAGAATATAAGTTGTCATAAGTTGAGTAAATCATTATGGAATGAAATGAAATTTGGTATGTAATAGAAATTGTAACATCGTCCATGACTACAGTGAATTTCAAAATGTCAAATGATCCATGGACGTGGACACAATGCAAATCTTTGATATTGGATGTGTCAAGCTATCTTTTATAGAAGGGAAGTAGGTATAAAAGGCGGATACCACCTCACTTTTGTACACGTACATGTACCCATAGAGTTCAGTGTTAAAATGTACAAAAAATGTACAAAACATGTTTTGTACATTTTGAGTTGGAATCTGCAATCGTTGATCTCGCATTTTAGACAGTTCAATCAGCCGTTGACGAACGAGTGAGGATTTCCAACTCAGGATGTGCAGAAGAAATCGACCCTCGAATTTTTCCAACGTTCGCCATCGCATTTTAGATGGCGCGATCGGTCGTTGACGAACGCACCGCGGTTTACAACTCAGAATTAAGAAGTCGAAAAAAAAAGAATCGACAAAATTTTCACAACGTTCATCATTGCATTCTAGACTGTGGTGGGTGCGATCCAGTTGCCGGCGAACGATTGCGGATTCCAACTCAGAAGAAATCTGAGTTGGAAATCATCAATCGTTCATCGTCGCGTTCTAGACGGTCTGATCGATCGTTGACGAACGCGTGGTGATTTCTGGGGACAGAAAATATGAAAAATTAAGATGTCGAAAAAATTAGAATCGATGAAATTCTCTCAACGTTCATTGTCACATTCTAGAGTGTGGTGGGGGCGATCCAGTCGCCGACGAACGATTGCGGATTCCAACTCAGAAGAAATCTGAGTTGGAAATCCTTGATCGTTCGTCGTCGCGTTCTAGATGGCACAATCGATCGTTGACGAACGCGTTGCAGTTTCCAGGACAGAAATGTGAAAGATTAACAATGTCGAAAAAATTAGAATCGACGAAATTTTCTACGTTTATCATTGAGTCCTAGACGGCGCGATCGATCATGGACGAATGGCAAAGATTTCTAGTGCAGATGAAAAAATCGCGAGGAGTTGAGATAAATTGTAACAAATCACGAGATCTGTGAGAGGAAATAAAAAAAGTGATTGGTATAACATAGGAGAAAAAAAAATATATAAATAAATAGTTATTTAAAAATAAATAAAATATCGAATCGAATAGATATTAAAATATATGTAAATCATGAATGATTCCACGATTGTGAGAGCGTCGTTTCTTCTAAAGGCACTGATGAGAGCCTACGCATTCTGCGTGAACGAACAACTTGCTCGCGTCTTGCTCGAACGATGCGTCAGGATCATCTAGACTTTGATCACGAGGATCATTCGTGTCTAACGATGGAACGGGAAGATGTCGTCGTCAAGTATTTTGAACCAGCGTTCGTATACGTTCAAATCGACGATGTGATCAAGTTTTGGAGGAGATTCGTCTTCTGTAGCGGGCAAGACAGGCACACCGGTTCGGAAGAAATGAAATTGGCGCGTAGAAGTCTGACTTTAGAAGACAAGGAATGTGTCTTGAAATTATTGCTGGAGGGGGCATACGACACGACTAAATTTTCTTGTTGATATAAATAAAGGAGAGAATAGAAAAAAAAATAAAAAATAAATATGTGCGTAAATAATATAGATGAAAATTAGAAAGAAAAACACAAAAAAATGAAAACCAGAAATAAATTGTATCCGTTGTTAGATGACGATGAGGATGAGAAGCCGGTCGGTGTGTTGCCAATGGCGCTGCCACTAGAAGAAAAAGAAAGAGGAGAGAGCTATCACACCGATCAAGTCAGTTGAATCCAATTGTATCTGACTCGAGAGAGAGACTCTTGTCGTTCTCTCAAGAAGAAGTATTCGTGCCTCGTGAAATTCGTCAACGCGGTCAACATGACACTCATCACGATTTCCATGGGTTTACATGCGACTGGCATCGAATTGTTGTCGACCGTGGCCGGCATTCTGATCGTGTTGACCATAGAAGGAGTGGCTCTCGCCGCCGGATTGTTTAGCACGGTCGGAAACTTTTTGAGTAGGAAATTATATCTGAAGGCTAGGAAACACGAAAAGATTCGTGTCTTGGCCGACTCCAAGATCGACACGATATCCGAAATGATCTCAATGGCGTTGAAAGACAGTAGGATATCAGACGGAGAATACTTCACGATATTGGGCGAGAAAACGAAAAACGATGCCATGAAAGAAGCTGTGAGAATCAAGACTCATCAGATCATCAAGGAAGAGATGAAGGATTCTCTCATGGAAAGGGGAAGGAAAGAGGCTAGGGAGGAATTCGGTAAGTTGATAGAACTCAAGAGCAACGATTGAAATAATATATATAATAAGAAGAATAGAATTTTTAAAGGAAAAAAAAAAAAAATTTATATGCATAAAAATTAAAAAAAAATAAATACAAAATTATTTAATAACCCTCAAAATGTATTGCGTAAAGTGTAAGAGAGTTACCGAGACAGGTAATTCTCGAGAAGTACGAACTAAAAACGACAGACAGATGCTTCGCGGAATTTGCAAGGTGTGTGATTCGATCAAGACTCGATTCGTCAAAAAAAAAAAAACGAGAGGCGAAGGCGTGGCGAATAAAATGATCAATAATCTACCTTTCGAAATGCATCTGCCGGGTCACAGTTTCACGGGACCCGGGACGAAATTGAACAAGAGACTCAATGCCGATCTGACTCCTAAGTCTTGGAGCAAACCCGTGAATAGGGTGGACGCGACCACGTTCGATCACGATTTGTGCTACGCTAGATATCTCGACACCAAGACTCGCAACGACGTCTGCGATAAAAACATGTTGGCAAAATTGAGAGACATATCGAATCTGACTAGGAGAGAGAAGCTCGAATGTTCGCTGGTCGGCAATCTGATCGGTACGAAACGTCAATTCGGATGGGGTGTTAAAAAAAAAAAGCATCTCAGAAAAGAAGAAGAAGCAATTATTGACAAGCGAATTGGCCGAGGAGCTACACAAACCCATCGTACGTAGATTTCGAAAGAGAAGGGTGTTCGTGAAGGGTCTGGATGACATTTGGTCTGCTGACTTGGTCGACATGAGATCGTTTTCATTATTAGCATCCCAATTAGCGTCCCAATACTGTATGCATTTATTCGATCATTCCGAATCGAAACCTTCTGTCATGTAGGGATTGTTGGCTTCAGAATACCTGTGGGAGATCACCGAGACGCCACCTCTCGTGGCCTTTTCGAACATGAGCAACATGTCCATGTCGGATAATAATTCCAACTGGACTTCGGTGGTCTTCAACAGAGCGTCCCACGCCAGACCGGGTGTGGTGAAATACCAAGCCGGATCCAGATCGTAATTTCGCCGACAGACGTCTCAGAAATTTTCGAACACGTCTGCCAGGAGTAGAACGTCGGTCTTCAGATAGAGATCGTGATAATCTCTCATGGTTTTCATATCGAACGATTTCCACACGTTATCGGTGTGTTCATAATCCTCGTCGGAAATGTCGGATTCGTATAATTTCGAATAAAAATCTTCTTTTGAAGGTAGCGCGGTGTCGTCGAATCTCTTTAGATCATTCATGTAATTGTAAGGATAGACTCCTTTCCTCAACATGGCGTCTACTTATTCTCCGAAGTGTTCTCCCGTGATTTTAAATTTATCCTCGCTCATGTTATCGACAAATTTTTCCAGACCGGTCGACATGAATTTTAAACTGTCGATGAAACGTATGGCTCTACGAATGGATTTTGTTTCTTCTTCCGACGTCTCTTCATCGATTACTCTTTTCTTCTCCACGACCTTCCATTTTGTGAAGGAAAGGTATCTTTCTTCGCTGTTCGCGATGCAGTTTAATTCTTCGTGGGAGGTACCGAGATTTTTCACGAACAGATGACTGTCGTAACCCGAGAGATTGTGAAATATCACCAGATAGAAAGCGGCGTCTCGATATCTTAAATTACACTCGCTGTGGGCTGGACTGCGATACAGACCCGTGTAATGATCGTGGTCTCTGACCTTTTCCCGCAAATTCTCGTCGAACGATTGTCTGCATATGTGACATTCGGTAGCTCTGTTATTTTCATCCTGTTGCTCTAGCATGATCATTTTCGCCGGAGTTTTGAATTTGTCGTATAAAATTTGAATTTTCGATTCTAATCTTCCACAAATCTTCGAGCCATGTCGTCGTTTTCGGACCGTTTTGTGTAGGTGAAGGGACCCATGTCGTGTTTCGAGTCGAAAGCGCATTTCACATAAATGCAATGGCCCGAAGGCACGTGTTTTTTATATCTTTAGGTGTAACTTCGAAGAGCGTCGGGTTGACAGGAACTCATTTTCACGGTGAAGCATTCGAAATCGGTGGACACGACGAATTGCACTTTTAACCTTTTATTGTGATTGCGAAAGTTCACGAAGGTGTTGGGTTTGGGCATTTCGACAGCTACACCTTGATTTTCGTTGCAATATTCCTAATGTTTTGCTAACGATTTTTCGCTCTGAAACATGTTCATGCAGTTGCAACATAAATATATCACACTTTTATGTTTATTATTCTGTCTCGACAGTAATCGGCTCAGATTTTTAACCCAACAATAATGACGATTGTCAGAATTCGAAATTAATAATAAAATAATCATCTTTTCTCTTCCGAGATACGAAGTCTGTCTGAGAGGATAGATCATTCGTTTTTCTTTGTCATATCCCAAGACATTCACCGCTATGATGAGCTTCGAAACATTCTATGTCTTTTAACGGCGTTGGAAAAGTCACTCCGGTCCAATCGAGATATTTACAAGTCTCCTCGTAACGAGAAACTCTCTCGGAGTTGATTTTGACGGGGTATAAAGCGGAGGTGACTGCCCATTTAAAACACAGATCTTCTTTATTTTTCACGTTGACCACGGCACTTTTTTTAGCTAGGAAATACGGTAATTCCACGTAGGAAGACGCTTTCAACGGATCGTTTTTGTTCACATGAATTTAGAGATTCAACACCTTCGAACGTCCAATTACTACCTCTCTGTTGATAATTCGCGAGAGACGTCAACATCTTGTCTTTCATTATTTCAAAAACGACTGATAATTCGGAACCTTGAAATACGGTCTGGACACCAGATCTGAAATATGCATCTCTCACGATGCTCTCGCCGGAGTTCACGTCGATTTTATTCATCACGCAATGTAGTATCATCGCAATTTTTAGTCCCACATCCATGTGTTCACGAAACAAATCCAATACTTTATTCTTCGCCCGTTCCATGAACAATTTCGGATCAACTTTCTTGAATGAGGGAACCACGTCGGAAGTTTTAAAAACACCTTTGATCGCACTCTCCCGTTTTACGGGAATCGATTGGAATGCTTTCGTGGCGATTCATCCTACATATTCTTCTCCTTTCCCTTCGTCGATTGCTCATCAAATTTCGTTCAATATATGTCGTTCGTGGACCGCATCACTCGTTTTCATTTTTTTCATTTTTTTTTTTTGAAACCCGCTGTTCTTCGACGGCTTTTCATTTGGTCGTCTTCTTATTTTCCACAACCGGAACGTTTTTTTTTTACGTCGACATTTTGATTCCCCTTGCCACCTTTTTCTTCTTATTTTTCGCAACCGAAACGTTTTTTGACGTCGTTGCTATTGGCATTTCATTTCCCTTTTCATCGAGCAAACTACGTAACTCCTCGCGTATGATATCTCTAAGTTTTAAATCATTCTGCACTGCTACCGCTTTTCATTTTCTATCGTCAGGTGTTACTGCCATCGGCTTATTTTTCGCAATTTGAGTTTGTTTACTTTTGGTCTTTCGATTTCATTTCCATCACCTCGCGAATGATACTCGCGTATGGCTTTAATTTTTTTTGATTTGGTTCTATGATTTCTGAAATTTGGAATCTTTAATTCTTTACAAATCTCGTTTAACCGGGGTACGGTATACTCATCTAAATTTTCCATTTTTTTTTATTTGTTTGCTTTATTTGTAAGAATATATTTTGAATTTTTTTTGTTAAATAATAATTTTTGTAAATAGTTTTTAAAATAGTCTCTTATATATTTGTTTTTAATTCCCCTCAAAAAAATTTTTTTTAGTGAGTTTAATCAATTTTATTTTCTTTAACGTGGAAAAAATTGAATTAATACGACAAAAATAAAGGAAATTAAAAATTTAAACTTTTGTATATATATAGAGAGAGAAAACTTTCACAAAAATTTCACATTAAAAAGAAATTAAATTTAAAAACTTTCTGTATATATATATAGAGGGAAAAACTTTTTTACAAAATTATTATTTAACAAAAACACAAAATTCAAATATATTATTATTTGCAATAATTCATAAAACAAAAAAAATAATCAACCATGAGAACAACACCTAAAAGATGTGAATTGAAATTGAAATGAGTCGAAACGTGCAAGAAACTCGGTTGTAAAATTTATAGATTACAACAACACAACGGTATCGAATTGAATGGGGTTGAGACGAAGGGCTTACAGCACAAATACGACATATATAGCATGCCTTTGAAATTGGATGAAGCCGCACTCGATTTGTTTTCGAGTACCAAAGTGATCTACAGAATATCATCATCGCCAAAGACAAAGAATTCGATAAGAGCGATTTGTCGTTGCCCTACGGAAGTTACATCTATCCAAAAAAAACCTCTCTCGAACTCGTAGACAGATCGGGTGGCGAAAGCGCGTTGACCGAAGTAAAAAAACTCGCAAAAGTAAAGATAAACATTCAACACATATGCGAAAAAGGAGAAGATACAACCATTAACATGTTAATAACGGACTTGAAAATATAAAAAGACAATGGAGAAAGCGATAGTGAAGAAGAAGGGAAAAAAAAATAATTTATTTTATTATTTTTTTTCCCCTTCTTCTTCAGTATCGCTCATATATATTGTAATAACGTTTCCCTTTCTCTTCACTTCCATTATCGATTCTTCCTTTTTTTTCTTTTTTTTTGATATATTCTCAGTAGGTAGAGGTGCAGGCTGCAAGCCGAGAGGTCCTCGGTTCGAATCCCACCTACGGCAACCGCGTTGTATATTTGGGCAAGACACTTCATCTCCATTGCCCGCATGGGGGCACGATGACGCCGTGTACAAAGGCGTACTGCACGTCGATGGTATGCATGTCTTCAACCAATCTAACCCTGCCTGTGCTGCAGTGCAGAGTTACGATGTTGGGGAGCTGACAGCTGCTCGTCGTTGCTCGGTGGTTCTCTCCGGGTACTCCGGCTTCCTCCACCCGTAAAACTGTCACGGTCATGGTTAGCCATTGTGCATAAATATGTGACCTCAAACATCAATAAATAAATAAATAAATATTTTTTGATATATTACGTTTTTTATAACACATTTCATTCCCTTCATCATATTTATGAACGAATGTGGTGCATCTCTTGGCAACACTCACATCATTATTCTCTCCAAAAGGTGGTGCAATATCATTATTCTCTTCAAAAGGTGGTGGTGGTGGAAAACAACTCATTCTTCTTCTTCTTTTAAATTTCCACAATCTATCCCTATTTTTTTTCGCTTCTTTTTCCAGTTCTTTCCTGAAATATCCATCATTATTGTTCAAAAAAGCCTCGCAATACTTTTTGTCTATTTTTATATTATATATTTTTTTATACTTTCCATAATTTATATTTCTATACTTTATATAATTATATAATTTTTTTACTTTATAATAACATACTCAAAAGTGGTATATTCTTAAACGGCGAATTCGGACCAAACAGCAACCCCCCATGTTCTGTCCTCTCTTCAGATAGAGACCGTTTCCACCGAAAAGGTTGCCACCTCTCACAGGTTTTAGATACAATCCTTTACCGCCATCTGTGTCGACGCAACACACAACTCCTCCCTTCTTCAAAAACAATCTGCCACCCATTAATGTCTGAGCTCCCGAACTCGCGAGTCCCGAGAGAGCTCCCATGCCGAGAGCCGGCAACACGGTGTTCGTGAGAATGTGCAATGCTTTTGCGGTGAGTGTTCCCAACAGCGGTAGGAAACCGCCTTTCATTCTCTTATAATCCGCTTGAGCAGGACTCAATCTCACTGTCAACCCTCTTCCATCACGAATCGCTTTCTCCATCTTTTTGATTTGAGTTCTGGTCCAGGCGATCAGATCGCGACCACCACTCGCCAGATCTTCGTGAGTGAATTTGAATCTCACCGTCTCACCTCGAGTTAACGCTCTCCGAAGTTTGTCCCTCTGTCCTTTGGATATGTTCACGTTTTTAACCACATATCAAGTCATATTTCTTTTCTTTTTTTAAATATATTTTTTTTCAAACGCGATTGTTGAGAATTCAGTTGTTTTTTTGTTTTAATGATAATTATAAAATAATTTTTGTAATTAATATTGCATTTCTTTTGTTTTCTTATTTATATATATACACAATAGCTTCTTTTTTTCTTTTTTTTTTTTTGCTTCATATTTCTCTTATATGAAATTGTATCGTAACCCTCTCTCCGTGAAGATCTAACAGCTGACCATTTTGATCTGTCAACGTAGTTTTGAGGCTATACAACGTGTCTAAAATCACGGGTAGATAAACTAAATTTCGAGGTCGTTCCACAATCTTATAACCTGGCAACACGTTCGGAAAGAAGGAATAGATCATCGGTTGCACAGTACCATTCACATAGCTTCCGGCAGTCACGTCCACGTTCACCAGAATACTATTGACGGCGAGAATGTTGACAGTATTTTCGGATGCCGCATGGCCTCGATGCATCTTTTGATCGAATCCCAACATCTTGCCGATCGAATTGTCCGTGTTGAAATCCACTCGGAAATTATCTTCCAAATCCAACATCATCTGTAGGGTATTAGGGTTGGGAGCGAGTCTGATCTTGTTGCTTCCCTTTCCGTCCATCTTCATTCGCGTCTGAATGTAATTGTTCAAATCGTCTATGTCGTAACTTCCTTTGGGAATTCGAATCTCCAACCAATCCACTCCATCGGAATACTTGAACGAGTTATTCTTTTCGGTGACGTTGGGAAAGGAATAATAAGTCTCCAGATTTACCAATGCCATCTCGTATCTTTTCTCCCTATTCAATTTGATGGAAGGTTCAAATTTCGTCGCGAATCGCCACTCACCACGATTTAAATGGACTGTTTTGCAGACGTATTCTCGGCTATCCATTCTAACAATTCTCGTTGTTCGACCATTATTTCATTTTTATTATTTTTAAAAGTAAATTATCGACGATATATATTATTATTTTTAATTTCTGTTTTCGCTCTCTATTTATTATTGTCGGAAACATAAAACTTGTCGAATCCGCTCCGATATTTTCCACGATTAAATTCACTAGTCAAATCGATCACGACGAAATTGTGAAGCCCTCCATCCCAAACCCTCTTGCAGAATCTCCTGAATTCTTCTCTGCTCATGTCGTTTGCGACTTGATCTCTGTAGATGTGATTGAGATTCTTGAGATCCTGGCGAAAGAGACACAGGAAATTAGCGTTCTCCCTTATCGTCTGTCTGGGCAGTCGAAAATAATTCTGAGACAGGTAGAAACAGTCCACATTGCTGTGACGACCCCTGACGTAATACGATTCGCATTGGTTCTGTCTTTCCAAAAGCAGATTGTCGAAAATCATGAGATTCTTATTTTCCGATTTCAATTCCCTGGGATCCGGAACATCGCTCGCATTCTCGTGAAATCGACACTCGACGTTCGAAGACGCATCTCTCTTCATCAATTCCATCGCTGGACCGTCCAAAATGGTTGTAAGAGAAGCTCCGCATCCGTCGAATTCCTCCCTACTGTCAAAGATTCTGGCTACGACGTCCTTGGGCAATCTATGATCCATGCACACTCGAAGCAATCTGTATTCGGGTTGAAACAGGCTCTTGCCGAACACGAATAATCTGTCGTAATCCAACCAGCCTGGTCGCGACAACAGATTCATCAACAGATTGGTCTTTCCGCAATTCGATTTTCCCACTATCAAACCCCTTATGCTCTTGGGAAAGAACTCGTTCGACCTCTTGGTCGCGGCGTTGTTCCAAGACATATCTTTGACGTTCATCTTTTTTTTTTTATTTAGGTTTTTTCAACTCAATTTTTTTATGTTTTCAAACTCGGTTTTAAAAATATATATTTTTTATTATTATTTATTTATATTACACCGTCGTGGGTTCTCTTCAATCCAGATGCACTCGTCATTTTGGCTAGATCTTGTATGGGTACCACAGCATTCTTAAAATCTTTCCAGCTTATTTGGCGATCACTCTAACGTAGCTCGCTTCGCTGGTGGACTGATCAATATATCGATCAACACATCCGCCACCCTCTTGCCTGCCCCAGAAGCGATCATATCACTAGCTTCGGAAGTGGCTTTCTTACCAGCATCCAAGGCTGTCTTCTTACCAACATCGAGCACGGTCGATGCGAGTTTTCTACTGGCATCGCTCGTGAACACTCGCATTATAGAATCCACGCTACCAGAACTGCCTTGGAAGTAAGTTCTGACATATCCCCTGTTCTTTATCACCAACATATTTTATTTTATATATATTTCGGTTTTTGCTCGTAAATCGTTTTTTTGTTTTAAGTACTTTTTTATTAGCTCACCTGAGCGAAGCTCAAGGGGAGCTTTACTAATCACTTTCCGTCCGTCGTCCGTCGTCCGTCGTCGTCGTCGTCCGGCGTTAACTTTACATTATCGACTTCTCCTCCTAAACCACTAGCCCAATTTTATTCAAATGTTGGCTAAATGTTTATTACCTAATGCCAATTCAGATTTGTTCAAATGAAGTTGCCCCTCCTCCTGGGTGGTGCCACGCCCCCAAGGGGCACCAAAATCTTTGTAAATCTTCTTCTTATGAACCAGCAGTAGCAGAGACTTGATATTTGGTGTGCAGCTTCCTTTTGAGGTGTAGACTCAGATTTGTTCAAGAGAAGTTTGTGGGGCTATACTTGGCGTCGTTATGGGAGGGGCAAAATTTTTTGCCCCGCCCAAAATTTCTATTTTCCAAACCGAGAGGCTGATTTGAACCAAATTTTATGTGAGGGCTTATTGGGTCATGAGTACTTGATTTATGCAAAAAAAAATTTTCCCGCAGCCCCGTGGGAACCGCAGGAGCTAAAAATAGAAAAAATTTAAAACGCCCATATCTCCAAAACTGCACGGCACTGAGAATTTTTATTTGGTGTGCAGCTTCCTTAGGACCAACAGAAAGGATTGGTAAAAAAAAATTGCCATCGGTTTTATCATAGGGTACAGTTTCGGGACTTTGAAAAAGTGCTGAGTCAGCACTTTTTAACACTGTAGGCAATGGGAAAAACATTAAAAAATCTTCTTCTCCAGATCCAGCAGGCAGAATCTTTTGATATTTGGTATGCAACATTGTAGGGTGGATCTGATTCAAGTTTGTTCAAATCGGCCCCCTGGGTTCATATTTGGGCTCAGTATAGGAGCCCGATTTCGAACTTAGTGCATTTCAGGCAAATTTCTTAAAAAATCTTCTTCTCCAGATCCAGCAGGCAGAATCTTTTGATATTTGGTATGCAACATTGTGGGGTGGATCTGATTCAAGTTTGTTCAAATCGGCCCTCTGCGTTTATATTTGGGCTCAGTATAGGAGCCCAAATTTGAACTTACTGCATTTCAGGCAAATTTCTTTGAAAATCTTCTTCTCCAGATCCAGCAGGCAGAATCTTTTGATATTTGGCATGCAACATTGTAGGGTGGATCTGATTCAAGTTTGTTCAAATCGGCTCCCTAGATTCATATTTGGGCTCAGTATAGGAGCTTGAATTCAAACTTAGTGCATTTCAGGCACATTTCTTCAAAAATCTTCTTCTCCAGATCCAGCAGGCAGAATCTTTTGATATTTGCTGTGCATCGTTGCGGGGTAGATCTGATTCAAGTTTGTTCAAATCGGTCCCCCTGGATTCATATTTGGGCTTACTATAGAAGCCCAAATTCGAACTTAGTGCATTTCAGGCAAATTTCTTAAAAAATCTTCTTCTCCAGATCCAGCAGGCAGAATCTTTTCATATTTGGTAAGCAACATTGTGGGGTGGATCTGATTCAAGTTTGTTCAAATCAGATCCCTGGGTTAATATTTGGGCTCAGTATAGGAGCCCAATTTTGAACTTAGTGCATTTCAGGCAAATTTCTTAAAAAATCTTCTTCTCCAGATCCAGCAGGCAGAATCTTTTGATATTTGGTATGCAACATTGTAGGGTGGATCTGATTCAAGTTTGTTCAAATCGGCCCCCTGGGTTCATATTTGGGCTCAGTATAGAAGCCCGATTTTGAACTTAATGCATTTAGGCAAATTTCTTAAAAAATCTTCTTGTCCAGATCCAGCAGGCAGAATCTTTTGATATTTGGTATGCAACATTGTGGGGTGGATCTGATTCAAGTTTGTTCAAATCGGCTTCCTAGATTCATATTTGGGCTCACTATAGAAGCTCGAATTTGAACTTAGTGCATTTCAGGCAAATTTCTTAAAAAATTTTCTTCTCCAGATCCAGCAGGCAGAATCTTTTGATATTTGGTATACAACATTGTGGGATGGATCTGATGCAAATTTGTTCAAATCGGCTCCTTAGATTCATATTTGGGCTTACTATAGAAGCTTGAATTCGAACTTAGTGCATTTCAGGCAAATTTCTTAAAAAATCATCTTCTCCAGATCCAGCAGGCAGAATCTTTTGATATTTGGTATGCAACATTGCGGGGTGGATCTGATTCAAGTTTGTTCAAATCGGCCCCCTGGATTCATATTTGGGCTTAATATAGAAGCCTGAATTCGCACTTAGTGCATTTCGGGCAAATTTATTAAAAAATCTTCTTCTCCAGATCCAGCAGGCAGAATCTTTTGATATTTGGTATGCAACATTGTGGGGTGGATCTGATTCAAGATTGTTCAAATCGGCTTCCTAGTTTCATATTTGGGCTCACTATAGAAGCTCGAATTCGAACTTAGTGCATTTCAGGCAAATTTCTTAAAAAATCTTCTTCTCCAGATCCAGCTTCAGAATCTTTTCATATTTGGTAAGCAACATTGTGGGGTGGATCTGATTCAAGTTTGTTCAAATCGGCCCCCTGGGTTTATATTTGGGCTCCGTATAGGAGCCCAAATTTTAACTTAGTGCATTTCAGGCATATTTCTTAAAAAATCTTCTTCTCCAGATCCAGCAGGCAGAATCTTTTGATATTTGGTATGCAACATTGTGGGGTGGATCTGATTGTGATTCATGAACGTATTTATTTGTAAAGTTGATAGAATCTTAGACAAAATTTGCAGAAAAGATCTACTATAGAAGGGGTGGTATCCAGGGTGAACCGTTTACCCAAATCTAGCAGTACTAATGCATTATTCACACAAATCTCCGTTCAAATTTTATGACCCCTCATTGGAACACACGCATTCAGCTCATTCCAACAAAGGTCATATGCCATGTTTTCGAGACAAAAGAATAAAAATTTTAGTTATTCATGAAATTTTTAGGCAACTGTTGTCTGTTATTCACATTGCTTCATGAAATTTCAGTACTTTTGGAAGTTACCTCAGTAATCAAGGTTTAATTCCCCTTAATTAAATGTCGCCTCTAAAAAACAACCACTTTGCATATCTTACCTTTTTACCAGCATAACTGCCAAAACTTGTCAGCATTCTTCGCAAAAATCGCTATTCAAATTTTAATTTTTGTCTCTTAAACATACATGTACTTATCGCTTGTAAATACCCCATTGGAATGAGCTTTTTGAGCTCATTCCAATGAGAGGTCGCACACCATGCTTTTCGAGTCAAAAAAGCAATTTTTTAGTTATTCCAGAATTTCGTACGTAAAACACAGCCTTATGACTTCACATTAAAATGAGCTCTCTAAGCTTGTTCCAATCAACATTCACGCACTATGTCTTTCACACAAAAAATAAAATTTTCCATTTATTCCGGAATTTTGTTTGCAAGAACACTCTTACCCCCCCCCTCCCCCCACACACACACACACACACACACACACACACACACACACACACACACACACACACACACACACATCTAAAAGTTCGGCAGCAAAAAAACAGTTACTTCAATTTTTAAATGCATTATAGGAACAACTTGCCTAATCAAATTTAAATACTTTTGCATCATTCTGTATCTAGAACAAACCATTTACCATATCTTTACGCAAAATTCTCCAGCATCATTCACAAAAAAACACCATTATTTATATATTCACATTTCTGTCTCAAAAATATACCTGATCTTCCCATACCCCTATTGGAATAAGCTGTTTGAGCTTGTTCCAATGATGATAAAAAAAACTAATATTTTGGAAAATTTGTGAACATTTTTGTTTTCTTGCATGCAAATATGTACATGTAGCACATGGAAGATATCCACAGTTGGGGAGAGATGTCCAAGGCTATCTCTTCACATTCCTTGTTTGTGCTTCATGCTAAACCAGTTTGTCTGCAGAGATAAATTTGCTTTATTAAAAATCATTGGAGATTGGCCACACACCAATGATTTTAAATAAAACTAATTTTAGGTAACAAATGTTGAACTTCAAACAAAATCTATCACTCAACCAGTTAATGTTGATGAGGCATGACATGGTGAAGGTGACCTAAAATACTTCTTAGAGTCACTTTGTCAGGTGAGCGATTAAGGCCACGTGGGGCCTCTTGTTATTTTTAGTGTAGATTTACTTTTAATTATCTATTTTGTTTTTCTCTACTTACTATATATCAATCCTTCAATTCGTTCATCAACCTTTTATAATCTCGTCTATCCAGGACCTTCTGCCTCAACAATTCGTCGCATATACTCATTATCTGATTATCCCCCCCATATTACCGGCATGCCGACTAGCCATCAACAATTTCAATCTCTCGAACCAGAATGTCGCCGTAATTGTCGTGATCCTCATCCGTGTAAACTCCAGGCTTGTCATATCAAAGCAAATTTTGTAGTCCCGGAGTATTCGGATACTTATTCTGACCAACGACGAAATATCGACCCTCCTCTCGAACTTCAGTGTCGCCCACGAAAGTCCTGCCGTTCAAATCCTCGCGAATTCCATACGACAGATATCTCATACCACCATCATCGGACGACGCAACGCTACTAGTGGTAATAGTCGAAGCTGTATCATCGCTCTCGCTCACATCAGTTTCAATTCCCACAGGAACTTAATCCGACGGAGATCTTTGAACGGTAAACGGTGTAAAACTACCAGGTAACGAACCCGTTCTCAAAGAACTATCTTTTATGGGTCTCATTTCCTTGACGGACTCCTTCTTGCTTCGTTCCTGAACCTCCGTCACGGGTTTGAATAGTTTGGTGGTCTCTCGTCTCAATTCCACCTCTCCCAATCATCTTCTGTCGGCGGATCGAATGCCTTCCTTGAGCCACTCAGATTCATCGAGGAGCTCGTCCCCCTCGCTTGGGATCTTTGATGTGCAAAAACATTTTCTCTCAATTATTAATATTTCTTTTTAGAGTGTGGTAATGTCGATTATTTATTATTCTCAAAATTGAATGTGATTTTTTTTATGTTTTAAATAAATAAAATTTTTATGTCTTTAATATATATATAACTAAACGAGTTGGAAAGAAAAGAAAAACATAGAAATAAAACGTTGATAATGCATTGCTTCAAATGCGTTAAATCACATCAGCGGTTATTTCCCACAGTGAGAACTCAGAGTTGATCTCAAATAAACATCGATAATGCATCGCTTCAAACGCATTAAATCACATCAGCAGTTATTTCCCACAGTGAGAACTCAGAGTTAATCTTTGATCTGCTCGGCTTTCATCCTTAGAACTGTTTTCAGCTAAACAACTTAATGCCGTCAAAAACAGTATCGCTTTTGAGTTATTGGTGTAGTTTGATTAAACGTATTTTCAACCTTTTAATAGTAATAGTTTATTCAAGCAAATAACACCTACAGAGAGACAGACAGATTGCATAAAGAGTATACTTCGCAAAAATGTCATTCTCGCTTCGCTTCGAGAAACGGGTTTGAAAACATTCATTATATAACCATTCACGCAGACACTCGCCCATTCAGTAGATGAATGACAAACGTTTTTGAAAACAACCATTATCATAACTATTCACACACACACACACACACACTTCACCATTCAATAGATGAATAAAAAAATGTTCATTTACATCCGCATTGTTAAACGATTAGGTGGAAATGAAAGAAACTCGACAAAGCTGTTTTGTTACAATTTATCTCAACTCCTCGCGATATTTTCATCTGTTCCTCCACTAGAAATCTTCGCCGTTCATCCACGATCGATCGTGCCGTCATCGATTCTAATTTTTTCAACATTCTTAATCTTTCACATTTCTGTCCTGGAAACTGCCACGTGTTCGTCAACGATCGATCGCACCGTCTAGAATGCGACAACGAACGATCGAGGATTTCCAACTCGGATTTCTACGGAGTTGGAATCCGCAATCGTTCGTCAGCGACTGGATTGCACCCAGCATCTAGAATGCGATGATGAACATTGAGAGAATTTCATCGATTCTAATTTGTTCGACATCTTACTTTTTCATATTTTCTGTCCCCAGAAATCACCACGCATTCGTCAACGATCGATCGGACCTTCTAGAATGCGACGACGAACGATCGAGGATTTCCAACTTGGATTTCTTCTGAGTTGGAATCCGCAATCGTTCATCAGCGACTGGATCGCACCCATCACAGTCTAGAACGCGATGATGAACGTTGGGAAAATTTTGTCGACTCTTTTTTTTTTTCGACATCTTAATTCTGAGTTGGAAACCGCGGCGCGTTCGCCAACGACTGATCGCGCCGTCTAAAATGCAATGACGAATGTTGGGAAAATTCGAGGGTCGATTTCTTCCGCGCGTCCTGAGTTGGAAATCCTCACTCATTCGTCAACGGCTGATTGAACCATCTAAAATGCGAGATCAATGATTTTTTTATACATTTTAACACTGAACTCTATGGGTACATGTACGTGTACGTGTATGTGTACAAAAATGAGGTGGTATCCGCCTTTTGTACCTACTAAGGGACTAATCTAAACACCCCTTTATATGTTGTTTGACTTACAAAATCCTATTGAAAAATGCAATAATGTCGGAAAATGCAATCCTTTCTGAAAATGCAATCCTTTCTGAAAATGCAATCCTGTTGGAAAATACACATTTTTTTCTATAATATTTGGTCATAGATATGCCCACACTAGGCGGTACCCCACGTGAGGGTATGCACCAGACGACAGTCCAGCTCTTGTTTTTTTTTAAGTCATTATGTCGAATTTCAAGGTCACAGTGACCTTGAAATTGAAAATTTATCAATCGGATCTGGTTTTGACTTTCTTAATTATTAAAATTATGCATTCCCGATTGAAACACAACTTGCCACGTGGATTGAGCATGATGAGAGGAAGAACCCTACATATTTTCAGGTCATTGTGCCAAAGGTCAAGGTCACAGTGACCTTGAACTTAAAAATGTTAGCGGTCCCGATCAAAACCAAACTTAACATGTCATTATATACAGGTAATCTTATCTGTATTATTTGAGGAAATAATACCAACAGTGACTGTATGAATTTATTGTAAAATATTACCATGGTTACTGTATCAAGGTGATTTTTCAGGGGGATTGGCCTCACCTGGCGGCTACCTCAAGTTCAATATGCATCCATATAGAGCCAAATTGCGTGGCTTCTGAAATTGATTGGCATAATTTATGTGAATGAATTTTATGACTCACTCTGATGGATTATAAGGGGGCGCAGTGGCTCAGTGGCTACAGCATTGAACTTCAAACAAAAAGGTCCATGGTTCTATCCCTACTAGGGGTAACTGCATTGTGTCCTTGGGCAAAGCACTTCATCCCGATTGCCCACGTGGGGGCACGGTTGCCCTGTTTACTGAGGTGAACTGCCCGTCGATGGTGCACTTGTCTTTAACCAGTACTAACCCTGCTTGTGTGGAGTTAGTATGTTGGTGGAGCCTGGCAGTTGCTCATCATTGCCCGGTGGTTGTCCCAGGTACTCAGGCTTCCTGCACTCGTAAAACTCCACCGTGTGGTGACCTTGGCTGTCAAAAGTGTTGTTAAATCCCAATAAATAAATAAATAATATGGATTATAAGAACACTGCTCTGTTGAAAATTATTAAATGGGATTTGTCACTTTTCTAAAATAAATGGAATCTCCATGCTGTTTGGCTCAAAAAACAATCTTTTTATATTTCCATTTTTTTTTGCTGTGGGCAAAACCAAACAAATTCATCAAACACACTATATATTTTTATACTGTACCAATGACCCAGACTTAGCTGGTGCTAACTCTAAAAATCCAGGGCCAAACACAAATTTTGCCCCCCCAATCCCCAAAATTTGCATCCAAAACCAAAAGAAATCATGTCCTATAGGACCTCCATACTTCGCCCCCACTGCGCATGCGCAGTGTCAAGGACGTCCCGAAATTGGCGCCAATTATCATTCTCTGTTTGGCCCTTCATCAGTCAACATCTCACTGATCTTTGTGCTTGTAAATCTCAGTTTAAAGGATGCCAAACACGTAATTATTGGAGAAATGGTGATTCTAAGGAGGATATAGAAGGAGGAGAGGAAAAAGGAGTGACAAAAAATAATCAGGGCTGTACTTAAAATTTTTTATGAAATTATGTTAAGTTGCCTATTTTCGAGGCATGGGCCTCTTGTTGTCATTCTTGCTAAAAAGTTGCACTGCTTATTCAGTGTTTCCTCTCCCCTGGTCTTCTAAGTCCCCCCTTGCAATTCTCCCATGCTTTTGGCATATTTTTGAGAAATATCATTTCTAAATTCTCTTGGGAGAGTTGCTTGGTTACAGAATGTTTTCTGTTATTTTCCCCATAGTTACGTTTTCACCCATGGGTGTATAAACGTTGTGTTCTGTATCTTCCATCTGATGTTCTGCAGATTCTCCCCTGGGAGTCTCTGTCTTGCATCAGATAGAGTGTAATTTTGATGACTGATTTCGGGCCAGTTTTGTCAGTGCCTGGAGTCATGTTTTCTGGTGTTTTACACTGTTTGTTTACATTGGCAACAGTCTCTTTTGAGGGGGGGGCTGTTTGCCTTTGGTGTAGTTTATCTCACTATAAGATACATTTCTATTATCCGTAAGTGTTGCATTAATTATTTAATATAAATTTAAAATTTTTGACCACACTTAGCCATCGGATCCATCGGGGCTCAACGTTACTTTTCAGAAACTTGGGCTTCGCTGAAAAAATATATTTTTATACTGTGTACTAATGACCCAGACTTAGCTGGTGCTAACTCTAACAAAACCAGGGTCAAACACAAATTTTGCCCCCCAATCCCCAAAATTTGCATCCAAAACAAAAAGAAATCATGTCCTAAAGGACCTCCATACTACGCCTCTACTGCGCATGCGCAGTGACGCAGACGTCCCGAAATTGGCGCCAATTATCATTCTCTGTTTGGCCCTTCATCAGTCAACATCTCACTGATCTCTGTGCTTGTAAATCTCAGTTTAAAGGATGCCAGACACGTAATTTTTGGAGAAAATGTGATTCTAAGGAGGATAGAAGGAGGAGAGGAAAAAGAAGTGACAAAAAATAATCAGGGCTGTACTTAAAATTTTTTGATGAAATTATGTTAAGTTGCCTATTTTCGAGGCATGGGCCTCTTGTTGTCATTCTTGCTAAATGTTGCACTGCTTATTCAGTGTTTCCTCTCCCCTAGCCTTCTAAAGTCCCCCCTTGCAATTCTCCCATGCTTTTGGCATATTTTTGAGAAAGTTCATTTCTAAAATTTCCTGGGAGAGTTGCTTGGTTACAGAATGTTTTCTGTTGTTTTCCCCATAGTTACGTTTTCACCCATGGGTGTATAACGTTTGTGTTCTGCATCTTCCATCTGATGTTCTGCAGATTCTCCCCTGGGAGTCTCTGTTTTGCATCAGATAGAGTGTAATTTGATGACTGATTCCGGGCCAGTTTTTTCAGTGCCTGGAGTCATGTTTTCTGGTGTTTTACACTGTTTGTTTTCATTGGCAACAGCCTTTTTTGAGGGGGGCTGTTTGCCTTTGCTGTAGTTTATATCATTATAAGATACATTTATATTATCCGTAAGTGTCTCATTAATTATTTAATATAGATTTAAAATTTTTGACCACACTTTGCCATCGGATCCATCGGGGCTCAACGTTACTTTTCAGCAACTTGGGCTTCGCTGAAAAAATATTTTTTCAAAATTATTTTGATATGTAATTGTTTTTTCATTTATTAATGGATCATGTTATTATGTATCTTTATGTCAGGGGTTTTTGCGAGTAACTAGGACTTTTTGTTGTTCTTTCACAATGAAGGGACTTTGTTCAAATTGTAGTAGGAAGAAATCTTCCTCTGACTTTCATGATCATTGTATTAATTGTAGTCAATGTTCTCGCATTAATCCCTGTCCTATATGTGAATATTGGGATGAGAAACATTGGAAATGTGTGTCACGATATGTTGTTTCTGGAGAAAGGGCTATGCCGGCTCTTTCTCCGCAAGGTCACTCTACTCTCTCAGTTTCTATTTCAGAGGAACAAGAACAGGGTGATGTTTCCATGTTATCTTCTACAAGTGTGCGTCCGTCGTCACAAATGAATTCAGAGCTAGTGGCAAAAGTGCTCATGGAGATTAGACAAATGTCATCCGCTAGCTCGCCCGGTGTAGCGTCCATTCACCGAATGGTTCGGCAGCCGGGTTCGTCCGATGCGGTCCAGGAGGAAATTTTGGGTGATGCGAGCACTATAAACATAATAGATGCACACCCAGTGACGGCGGATAGTAAGCGAGAACGGAGGAAGCCTTTGAGTCCGGTTCCTAGCTCGTCCAGGTCCAGCCGGGCCGCGAGCGAGAGAGGCCCCTCTCTCGTACAACATCTGGGACCAGATGTTGTGGTACAAAATGTGTCTTTAGCGGAGCATACGTCCGTCGCTCGGGACGCTCCGTTGTATAAGCAGTCCGCGGAGACTGTTAAGGCTTCCTCTTCTCGTCAGAGCACACGACCGCACCTTGGCTGCGTGACCGCCGATATATTGCCAGCTTCGCCGATCAAGGATTCTTCGGCGACCAGGTCACACCATCCGGCAGCCAGGGATTCGAGACCGATGGACTCCGGACGTTCGCATAGGAAAAGTATGCGGGAGCCATCTGATGCGGAGCTGCCCTCGGCGAAGCAGCGAAAGATTGCGCCTCCGCAGATCTCGACGCCGGACATTCTTGTGCAGATAGCACAGCTTATCGCAGCATCCCAGCAGCCGACAGAAACGGTGTCGGATCGAGAATTATCCGACGGCCCTGGGTCGGTACGCTCCGCCGAAGCATCGGGGGCGGACGACCGGGAACATCATGAGGTCCGACCGGATGGTGAAAGGGATACGGATGACTTGGAGCTATCCCTTTCGGAACAACATAAAGCTGCCGTGGACTTCATCCGGCACTTTCTCCCTCAAGTTGTTCCGTCGGGCCAGACTGCTGCGGTTCCGGACAAGAGGATTATAGCGTCATTGGACTCTGAATTTTTCGAGCGGTTCAGGGACATCGCTCCCGAGTTTCCGTCGCAGTCCAATAATGTTGCAAGAACATTTGAATTATTGAACGACGCTATATTTAAACTTGCTTCCAAGACGGGGAAAGCTGGTTTCTTGTCCGCTAATACTCTCAACCTGCCTTTCATTAATGCAAGGAATAAATTCGATACGGCAGGACAGGGTATACCGAGAGTTCCTCTGCGTATGGACGACGAGGCGGAAGACTTAGAGCTATCATTACCGTCGTCGGCTTCTATTCCAACCGCGGTGTTGGAAACAGCTATTGCGTCTAACAGAGCCAATTTAGATGCCTTATCTTACGCAGATCACCTTACTAAGGCGTTATCACTGCGCCTTCAAGGGAAAGAGTTTCAGGATATACAATCCTCTTTAAGACTTCTTTCAAGGGCAGTAGCTTATTCCACGTGTAACTCCGCCCTTTCAGTGGCAAATCTGGAGTTGGTTAGACGTGACGCAGCCCTAGCTACATCCACACTAGTGGATACTAAGGTGAAGAACTCTCTTAGAGTCGCTTCGGTCTCAGGAGAACTTCTCTTTGACGGCAAGCTTTCTGCTATTTATGATAAAATTACAAAGAAAGCTAAGGATTCTCTGTTGTTCAAATCTGCTCCTAAGAAGTCGGATACAGCAGACACGAATAAGACAGGCACTTCTGGGTCTAATGCGCCCAAGAGAGGTTCCTATAGAGGTTCCGGTGCGTCCTCTTGGTCTTATTCGAGAGACCATCAGGGTAGCGACTCTCGTTCGGGACCTCCTTCAGGCCGGGACAATTGGTCGGACGCCCGAGGTCGACGGGGCGAGGTGCGGGCCGTGGAAGACGTGGTTTCTCCTACCGCAGGCCTCGCAGGTCCAGGAGGTGATGGCTTAAACCTCTATCGCGTACCGGTTGGTGGAAGGTTGTCGAGCTTTTCTCAAGAATGGGCGTCGATTACGGACGACCCTTGGGTGAGAGGAGTGACTTCGGAAGGTCTAAAGATATCCTTCAAACGAAAGCCTCCATTAACTCGAAGTCCAAAGTGGACTCATCTTCCGTCAAATCCGCAGAAAAGAGACGCTCTGTTATCAGAGGTGCAGTCTCTTTTAATGAAGATCGCGGTAGAGGTCGTAGAAAACCAGGAATCTCCGGGATTCTACAGCCATCTGTTTCTGGTTCCGAAACCAGACAGCTCGTTCCGTCCAGTCATAGATTTGAGCTGGATAAACAAGCTGATCGTCGCTCCGAAGTTTTATATGGAGACGATTCGGTCAGTCAGAGCGAGTATTCGGGTGAACGATTATGCAACGAGCATAGATCTCAAAGATGCGTACTTTCACGTCATGGTACATCCGACATTCCGAAAGTACCTACGCTTCGCAGTCCTAGGAGTGGTGTATCAATTCCGGGCGATGTGCTTCGGATTGAATCTAGCACCCTGGGCTTTCACTCGGGTAATGAACTCGGTAATGATCTATTTCCGAGCTCATTCGTCTGCGGTAACGTCGGCCTACCTGGACGACATTCTTCAGAGGTACGGCAACGAGTTAACGCTTCAGAACGATGTTCAGAATCTTCTTCTATTGCTCCGACGTCTCGGTTTTATAGTAAACGAGGAGAAGTCGGATCTGGTGCCGTCCAAGTCATTCACTCATCTGGGAATGAGCTTCGAGACGCACAACAATCTCATTCGTCTGCCGTTAACCAGAGCGAAATTAGTCAGTTGTTACGCTCGCTATTGTCTGCACGCAGACAAAGTCATGGCGAGAGAATTTATGAGACTGATAGGTCTGTGCGGAGCCGCTGCGGATCTCATTCCGATGGGGCGGTTATGCACGCGTCCTCTCCAAATTTTCTTGACTCAGAATTGGAGTGTGAAAATTCATTCGCTTGACATAGACGTTCTCTTGTCAGATCAAGTGAAATGAGAGATTCAGACTTGGGTAAACATTCAGTGGTTAACTCAGGGAGTTCCGCTGCAGTTGCCAGATCCGAATTTTACCATTATGACGGATGCCAGTCAAACAGGTTGGGGTGCTTCATTGATCCCAACGGATTCGAGATGCCAGGGTCTTTGGGATCTGCAATTCCTGGGCAAGCACATAAACATCAAGGAAATGATGTCAATTTGGCTTGCGTTACGTCATTGGATGGACATTATTCACAATGCTCATGTCCAAATCCTATCCGACAATACGACAGTAGTGGCGTATATACGGAATCAGGGAGGCACTCATTCAGTTCCGTTGTTCAATCTAACGGAAAGAATCCTTCTGTTTGCGCTAGAACATCAGGTTCTTCTTTCGGTCCGTCACATACCGGGTCGTCTGAATGTACTAGCAGACTCCCTTTCACGAAAGGGTCGCTTGTTGCCGTCGGAGTGGACTCTCAACAAACAAGTATTCAATCAGATTTGCTACCAATGGGAACGGCCAATGATAGACTTATTTGCGACACATCTCAACAATCAGTTGCAGACGTATGTGTCTCTGTGTCCGGATCCAAGAGCATTTGCAGTAGACGCTCTGTCGATTCCTTGGGACGGAATGATAGGATATGCGTATTCTCCAGTGCCGTTAATTCAGCAAGTATTGCTAAAGATAAAACAATCTCAATGCAAGATTCTGTTGGTAGCATCTCTGTCTCCACAGAGACCGTGGATAAATCTACTCAGGTGTCTGTTATGGGACCTACCGCGAAAGCTTCCTCCACGGGAGGATCTTCATTCGCAGGGGAAATCGCGTCAACTCCATCACAACCCGCAAGGTCTCAACCTTCACGTTTTTCCATTGTGCGGTCCTTCTTGCATGGCAAGCACTTTACACGACGAGCAGTGGACGCGATTTCTAACTGTAGGAGGACCTCCTCTTCGCTAAACTATGCGGCTAAGTGGAAGGTTTTTCGTCGTTGGTGTAGGGATCATTCTGTGGATATTTTTGATCCCTCTATACCAGACATTGCAAACTTTCTAGTATACTTGTTTGACGAAATCAAACTGCAGCCTGTTACTATTAAGGGTTATAGGTCTATGTTATCTGATACCTATGCACATCATGATAGTTTACAAATTGGATCTAATGTCTCCTTATCTAAGTTGGTAAGAAACTTCTCGATAAATAGACCCAGAACTCTTAGGTCAATTCCTAAATGGAATTTAGCTTGGGTTCTTCTTAAACTGAAGGAAAAGCCATTTGAACCTCTTGGGACAGTAGATTTCAAATTCTTATCTTATAAGACAGCTTTTCTCTTAGCTTTCTCTTCTGCTAGAAGAGTCAGTGAGCTTCATGCACTGTCGGTGGATGATTCTCACTATCGTAGTGTCGGGAACACTATCACCTTCACTACTAATGTGGGTTTTTTAGCTAAGAATCAGGCTCCTAATAAATATCCGAACCTATTGTTATTAAGGCTCTTCCGTCTTCAGACGAACGTAGGCCTTTACTCTGTCCTGTTAGAGCGTTACGTATCTATAAACAGAGATCTCAGTTTATCAGAAAGGGACGAAAACGTTTCTTTCTGTCTCTGATGCCTAATAGAAGGAACATTTCGGTCCATTCTATTGCTACATGGATTCAATTAACTATCCGTACTGCTTATGAGAGTTTATCTTCTTCTCAGCAGATTTCGGCTCATGAAGTAAGAGCTCTTGCTACTTCTTGGGCTTACGCTAATAGTATTGCTATTACAGATTTAATAAAGGCTGCTTATTGGTCTCAGCCATCCACATTCACGAATTTTTATCTCAGAAATATTGAGTCCATTTCTGGAGACCTGCATTGTTTAGGTCCGTTATCTGTTGCTCAGAATGTCGTCCACTAAACAGTTGCAACTATAGTTATGCAGGCTTTCTGTTCCGGCAGTGACTCCGTCCGGCTGCCCTCTTCGCTCTGGGCTATTTGACCCAGGGCAAGGGGAAGGGGGGGGGGGGGGGGAGGGTGTTCCCTTAGGTCACCTGCTTTATAGTGAAAAGCAAGGGAATGCCTCCTCCGAAGTCAGTATTTCTGAGTCGTTTCCGGGATGGTTTTAAAGTGTAATATTAATGTTAAAATTCATTCATGTCATATTTTTAAAGTGTAGCTCGGTGTGAAGCATTTGTATATGTCAAGTGTCAAACGGGCGTTAATATACAATCCTCGGACACTTTTAAAAGAATATAAAGAGTCTCAATTCTCTGGAATAACTTTATTTATTGGCTTACTTTAAAAATAATTAGTATAAAGGGTTATACTGGATGTTAATAGAGAACATGAATGTTATTGTGCTCAATTATGAAGGGTATTGTATCTTTCTAATTTAACATAAAATAAGAAAGATACATGTAAAGCCTAATACTCCTTTTCTCCTTGAGGGGTTGCCTCTATATTATATAGTTGAGCTTATTGGATTTTCCTCTATGTCCTAGGCCCTCCAGCCTTTTTACTATTCAGCTAAGTCTGGGTCATTGGTACAGTATAAAAATGTTAAAAAATTTATAGCAATTTATATATTTTTTATACTTACCAATGACCCAGACAGGGATGGCCCTCCCAAGAGTTGGGAACTCTTACCTCCCCGCTGAGTACATAGCGCTGACCAGGCACTGCCAGTAAGAATGATAATTGGCGCCAATTTCGGGACGTCCTTGACACTGCGCATGCGCAGTGGGGGCGAAGTATGGAGGTCCTATAGGACATGATTTCTTTTGGTTTTGGATGCAAATTTTGGGGATTGGGGGGCAAAATTTGTGTTTGGCCCTGGATTTTTTAGAGTTAGCACCAGCTAAGTCTGGGTCATTGGTAAGTATAAAAAATATATAAATTACTATAAATTTTTTAACTTTTATACTGTACCAATGACCCAGACATAGCTGGTGCTAACTCTTAAAATATAGGGCCAAACACAAATTTTGCCCCCCAATCCCCAAAATTTGCATCTAAAACCAAAGAAAACATGTCCTGAATGGCCCTCCACACTTCACCTCTACTGCGCATGCGCAGTGTCAAGGACGTTACGAAATTGGCGCCATTAATCATTCTTAGTTTGGCCCTTCATCAGTTAACATCTGACTGATCTTTGTGCTTGTAAATCTCAGTTTAAATGATGCCAGACACATAAATATTAGTGAAATGGTGATTCTAAGGAGGATATAGGAGGAGAGGAAAAATGTGTGACAGAAAATTATCAGGGCTGTAACTTAAAATTTTTTAATGAAATTATGTTAAGTTACCTATTTTCGAGGCAGCAGCCATTTTGTTGTCTTTCTTGTTATCAAGTTACACTGATTTTTCAGTGTTTTCCTCTCTCCCTTTCCTTTAAGTCCCCTCTTGCTATTCTCCCATGCTTTTGACATATTTTCTGTAATTATTATTACTAAAATTTCTTGGGAGTTTTAGCTGAATAACAGAATGAATTCTGTTCTTTTCCCCATGTTTACGTCTTCACCTATGGGTGGTTAGGCATTGTGTTCTGCATCTACCATCTGATGTTCTGCAGTTTCTTCCCTGGAAGTCTCTGTTTTGCATCAGATAGTGTATTATTGGTAACTGATTTCGGGCCTGGGTGCCTGGAGTCTTATTTTAGTGTTTTTACACTTATTGTTTACATTTACAACATCCCTCTGTGTGAGGGGGGATTTCTTGAAAATAATATCTTGATGTTAATTTAATCATAACTAGATACATTATTATTGTTCGTAAGTGTTGCATAAATTTAAAATAATTTTAAAATTTTTGTCCACACTTAGGCTTGGGATCCATTGGGGCTCAACGTTACTTTTCAGAAACTTGGGCTGTTCTGAAAAAATATTTTTTCAAAATATTTTGATTTCAATTATTTTTTCTATGTTAATGGATCATATTATTATGTATTTTGATTTTCAGGGGTTGGTGCGAGTACCAGGACTTTGTTTTCTTTTCACATTGAAAGGATTTTGTTCAATTGTAATAAGAGGATGTCTTCCTCTGACTTTTATAATCATTCTATATGTAGTCAGTGTACTCGCACTAACTCCTGTTCTGTATGTGATGATTTCGATGACAACATGGGAAGCGTATGTCACGGTATGTTAGTGGGGAATTGGACATTCCGGTCCTTTCCCCGCAGGGTCACTCTACTTTATCAATTTCTATTTCAGACGATCAAGATTAGGGTGATGTATCCGTGATGTCTTCCAACAGTGTGCCTCCGTCGTCACAATTAATGAAGGGCTAGCGGAAAAGTGCTCATATAAATACGCCAATTGCCTAAGAGGACCCTAGTAGGTTCGACGGCCTTTGACGTCCGCTAGCTCGCCCGGTGTAGCATCCATTCATCGAATGGTTCGGCAGCCGGGTTCGTCCGTTGCGGTCTAGAAGGAGTTTTGGGGTGATGCGAGCACTATAAATCAACCAAATGCACACCCAGTGATGGCGGATTAGAGGGAGAACGGAGGAAGCCTTTTAGTCCGGTTCCTAGCTCGTTCAGGTCCATCCGGACGGCGAGCGAGAGAGGCCCCTCTCTCGTACAACATCTGGCCCCAGATGTTGTGGTACAAAATGTTTCGCATTCGGAGCATACGTCCGCCGCTCGGGACGCTCCGACATATAGTCAGTCCGGAGAGACTGTCAATAAGGCTTCCTCATTCTCATGGTAGCGCACACGACCGCTCTTGGCACTGTGACCTCGGATATCCAGTCAGCTTCGCCAGTCAGAGAATCATCGGCGACCAGGTCACACCATCCGGTAGCCAGGGACACGAGGCCTGCAGACTCCGGACGTTCGCATAGGAAAGTGTGCGGGAGTCAACGTACACGGAGCTTCCGGCGGCAATGCATCGTAAGACCGCTACTGCACAGGCCTCGGGGACGGACGTGCTATCCTAAATAGCACAGCTTATCGCAGCATCCCAGCAACAACTGAATCTGTCGCATAATGTATTATCCGACGATGCTGGGTCGGGACGCTCCGCGGAAGCGGGTACGGACGTCCGCAAATTTCATCCGGTTCGACGGGATACCAAAAGGGATTCGGAGGATTTCGAGCTTTCCCTTTCGGAACAACATATGCTGTTGTGTATGTCATCTGACTTGATCTTCTACAGGTTCTTTCGTCGGACCAGAATGCTGCGATGCCGGATAAGAAACTGATAGCGTCGGTGGACTTAGAAATTTTTGGTTCGGTTCAGGGACATCGTCCCTCAGTTCCGACATAGTCCAATAATGTCACACAAACTTTCGAATTATTGAACGACGCTATATATTTATTATTATATGTTTGCTATTACCAAGCATTTCTGGTTTCTTGTTCGCAAAGTTACGGAGATGTCTTTCAAAAGTGTGCCTCTGTCGTCATAGTTAATGAAGAGCTAGCGGCAATAAGTGCTCATGGAATATGTCTATCGCCTAAGAGGTCCCTTGTAGGATCGACGGAGTGACATTCGCTAGCTCACCCGGTGTAGCGTACATTCGTCGAATGGTTCGGCTGCCGGGTTCGTCCGTTGCGGTCTAGGAAGGAGATTTGGGTGATGCGAGCACTATAATAGCTTTAGTACTCACCCAGTGACGGCGGATTGTGGACAGATCGGAGGAAGCCTGTTAGTCCGGTTCCTTGCTCATCCAGGTCCGTCCGGGCTGTGAGCGAGAGAGGTCCCTCTCTTGTCCAACAACATAAGGGACCGCATGTTGTGGTTCAGATATTTTACATTCGGAGCATATGTCCGCCGCTCGGGACGCTCCGTTTTATTGACGGTCCGAGAGACTGTCGATAATGCTTCCTCATCCTCACAGCAGTGCACACGACCGCACATTGGCTACGTGACCTCGAGTATCCGACCAGTTTCGTCATTCAGTGATTCCACGGCGAACAGGTCACGCCATCCAGTAGCCAAGGGACACGAGGCCTATACACTCCGTTCGCTCGCATAATAGTAGTATGCACGGGGTAACGATCACGGAGCTTCCAGCGGCAATGCATCGTAAGACCGCTTCTCCACAGGCCTCAGTGACGGACGTGCTATCCAAGTTAGCACAGTTTTTCGCAGCATCCCAGCAATCGACAGTTTCTCGGTCGGATCAGGAATTATCCGACGGCGCTGGGTCGGTGCGGTCCGCGGTTGCATTAGTTTCGGACGACTGAACGCTTTATAGGGTCCGACAGGATAGCGAAAGGGATTCGGACGATTTCAAGTTTTCCCTTTCGGAACATCGGAAGCTGCCATACATTTCTTCCGCCATTATCTTCCAGTGGTTGTTCCTTCGGACTACATTGCTGCGATGTTGGATAAGAGACTTATAGCGTCATTGGACACGGAATTTTGGACCGGTTCAGGGACATTGTCCCTGACTTACCGACACAGTCCAATAATGTCATTAGAACATGTGTATTATTTATCAACACTATATATATATATAAGCTTGCTACCAAGCATGATAGTTTAGTTTCTTGTCCGCAATGCTCAATTCTGCCTTTTATCATTTATAGGAATAATTTATTGTGGTAGAACAGGGCATAGCGAGAGTTCATATGCGTCTAGACGGCGTGGGTAAAGACTGCAAATTATCTTTTTTGCCGTCTATGTCTTTTCCAACCACAATGTTGGAAATGACAATGATGTCTAATAGACTTAACTTAGACGCTTTATCATACGTAATCCACCTTACTGAGGCGTTATCATTACGTCTTCAAGAGAAAGAATTCCGGGATATGATCCTCAATGTGATTTCTTTTGAGGGCAGTAGTTTGTTCACGTATAACTCCGCCCTTCAGTGGCTACCTGGAGTTGGTTAGACATGACGCAGCCCTAGCTACATCCACGCGCGTGGATAGAAAGGTGAAGAACTCTCTCAGAGTCGCTTCGGTCTCGGAGAAGCTTCTCTTCGACGGCAACTTTTCAGCAATCCATGAATTGCTCGATTTACACGTTCTCTTGTCTATCTACTGTAGCAAGAGATTCAGACTGGGGCAAACATTCGGTGGTTGACTCAGAGAGTGCCACTGCAGTTGCCGGATCCGAGTTTTATAATTATGACGGTTGCCAGTCAAACAGGTTGGGATGAAATATTGATCCCAACGGATTCGAAGTGCCAGGGTCTTTGGGTTCCGCAGTCTCTAGGCAAGCACTTATCTTCCACGGAATAATGTTTTTTAGGCTTGCTTTATGTCATTGGATGAACATTATTCAGAAACGCATGTCCAAATCCTGTCCGATAATACGACAGTAGTGGCGTATCTCCGGAACCAGGGAGGCACTCATTCGTTTCCGTTATTCAATTTAATGGAAAGAATCCTTCTGTTTGTTATAGTACACCAAGTTCTGCTTTGGTCCATCATATTCCGGGTCGTCTGATTGTATTACCGGACTCCCTTTCGCTTATGGGTCGCTTGTTGCCGTCAGAATGGACTCTCAACAAACAAGTATTCAATCAGATTTGCTATCAATGGGAGCGCCCAATGATAATTTATTTACGACACAACTTGCTAATCAATTGCAGACGTATGTGTTTACATGTCCGGATCTCTGAGCTTATGTTGTTAACGCTCTATTGATCTGATAGGACGGAATGATAGGATATGCGTATCCTCCTGCGCTGTTGTTTCAGCAAGTATTGCTAAGATAAACAACCACAATACATTTCTGTTGATAACATCTCTGTCTTCACAGAGACCGTGGGTAAATTTACTCTGAGGTCTACTGTGGGACTTAACGCGAAAACTTCCTCCATGAGAGGATCTTTTTTCGCTGGGAAAAATCGTGTCATCTTCATCACAACCTGTAAGGTCTCAACCTTCACGTATTCCGTTGTGTGGTCCTTATTGCATTGTAAGCATTGTACTGGACGAGCTTTGGACGCGATTTCTTACTGTAGGAGAACCTCTTCTTCGCTATACTATGCGGCTAAAGTGGAGGCTCTTCCGTCGTTGGTATAGGGATCACTATGTTGATATTGTTGATCCCTCCATACTAGTCATTGCAACTTTCTAGTATACTTGTTTGACAAGATCTCCTGCAGCCTGTTACTATTAGGGTTATAGGTTTATGTTATCTCATACCTATGCACTCTATGATAGTTTACAATTGAGTCTTATGTCTCTTTATCTAAGTCAGTTAGTAACTTTTCGATAAATAGACTTAGAATTATTAGATTAAATTTCTATACGGAATTTAACTTTGGTTCTTATTTAGCTAAGTAATCATTTGAGCCTCTGGAAACAGTAGTTTTCAAATTCTGACCTTTTAGACAGTAATTCTGTTGGCTTCTCTTTTACTGAAGAGTCAGTGAGCTTCATGCACTATCGGTGGATGATTCTCACTTTCGTAGTTTCGGAATCACTACTTCCTTTACTATTTAGGTTGGATTTTTGCATAAGAGTCAGGCTCCTAATAAATATCCGGAACCTATTGTTATTAAGGTCCTTCCGTCTTCGTACGGGCATAGGCCTTTACTCTGTCCGGTTAGAGTTTACGTATTTATAAACAGATATCTGTTTATTACTACGGGCGTAAGCTTCTTCTGTCTTTGATGCCTAATAGAAGGACGTTACGCTCCATTCTATTGCTAATGGATTCAATTAACTATCGATACTGCTTAGGGTATATCATTGACTCAGCAGTTGTGCTTGAGATTTCGGCTCATGAAGTAAGAGTTCTTCTACATCTTGGGCTTACATTTATAGTGTCGCTATTATAGATTTTTGAAGGCTGCTCATTGCGCTCAGCCATCCACATTCCTGAATTTTTATCTCAGAAATATCGAGTCCATTTCTGGAGGCCTCTATTGTTAGGTCTATTATCTACTGCTCAGAATGTCATTCACTTAACAGTTGCTACTATAGCTAGGTAGGCTGTCTGTTTCGGCAGTGACTCCGTTCTGCTGCCCTCTTCGCTCTGGGCTATTTGACCCAGGGCAAGAAAAAGGGGGGGGGGGGGGGGGGGGGGGGGAGAGGGTGTTCCCTTGGGTCACCTGTTTTACTATGAAAACAAGGGGATACCTCCTCCGGAGTTAGTAATTCTGAGCTGTTATTGGGATGGTTTTTTAGTGAGAAGTTTATGTTTTAAAAATTCATTCAGGTCTTAGTTTTTAAAGTATAGCTTTTGAATATAGTACGTGTCAACGGACGTTATTATACAATCCTCAAACACTTTTAAGAAGTATAAAGAGTCTCTATTCTCTAGACTTACTTTATTTATTGGCTTACTTTAAAAATTATTAGTATAAGGATTATACTAGATATTAATAGAGTACATGGATGTATGATGCTCAATTTTGGAAGCTGTTGTATCTTTCTAATTTATCATAAATATGAAAGATACATGTAAGGCCTAATACTTCTTTTTCCCTAGAGGGGATGACTATTTTATATATTGAGTGTATTCCAACTTGCTCTATGTCCTTGGCCCTCCAGCCTTTTTACTATTCAGCTATGTCTGGGTCATTGGTACAGTATAAAAATGTTAAAAAATTTATAGTAATTTATATATATTTTATACTTACCAATGACCCAGGCGGGGATGGCCCTCCCAGGAGTTGGGAACTCATACCTCCCCGCTGAGTACATAGCGCTTACCAGGCACTGGTTATAAGAATGATTAATGGCGCCAATTTCGGAACGTCCTTGACACTGCGCATGCGCAGTAGAGGTGAAGTGTGGAGGGCCATTCAGGACATGTTTGCTTTGGTTTTAGATGCAAATTTTGGGGATTGGGGGGCAAAATTTGTGTTTGGCCCTATATTTTAAGAGTTAGCACCAGCTATGTCTGGGTCATTGGTAAGTAAAAAAATTTATAAATTTATAAATTACTATAAATTTTTTAACTTTCAGTTGTTCCCAATGTGTTTGGACTTTTTGAAATTTAATTATTGTTCAGTGTTCGAATTTCCATATCATTTATGGATCTTACCATCTTCCGAGAGTCCCAAAGACAAAATACCAAGGCACTTGAGCAGAGATTCCATGTTAACTTTTGGCTGCCCATGTTGGTTCACTGATTGATCATCAGTAATGACTTCAGTTGTTTTTGTATATTCCTTCTTTTTCTGCATGCTGTGATTGCTTGTACTTTTTGTAGGGTAAAAGTTCGCTACCAAGTAGTAGATCCAGCAGTAGAAGCAGCCCAAAATCGACTGGAAGCCATGAGGACAGGTCGCTACTTGGCACCAGCAAAGAAAAAGAATCTGAAATCTTCTGATAATAAAGAAGGTATGTCAAGAAAGGTTGTTTTTGTTTGACTAAACTTTCTGCCGAGTAGCTGATTAGTAAATACAATAAAAACATGTTGCAGGCATATTTATATTATAATTCTGGTTCTGCCTCAAGGGTCTCAATAACAACAATATCGGTTTTATTGAACTATTCTCTTAACTAGTCCAGTGCATTAAGCCCATATCTGATCCGTTGTTTGTAAAGTGCTGGAAGCTACATGTGTTCTTTAATACATTGGTATGCTCTTAACAAAACTAATCATTCTGTTTACATTTGAATTGTATTCTTAACTGGAAAAGTGCTTTTATTTGTTAGAATTGGTTTACATGGGTTTGCCTTGTAACAGTTTATTTGAGAGTGCCTAGAGGCAGTCTCCAATAATTTGTGACATGCCAAATCCATACCAAGAAAAAATTTCTACGTCTAAGAGAATAAGAAGCATTTCTATGGATTATGAAGTCTTCTAATTAAGGCACCAGTACTTTTCAGGAGATCCTAAATAAGGGGGTTATTGCACTCAACCATTTAAATTTATTGGAGAGTGCCACATTCCTATACAGTCCATTCTCTTACATCTCATTAAAGGCATACACAAGTAGTTCTCAGGACATCTCTTGAGCAGGTTATACATGATTAGGTCCCAGACATCTCTTGAGCAATCATGACTGATATCTCTCTGCAAAGACAGCCAAGTCATCCACAATCATGTCTCTAACATTGCCCAAGTCATACATGATTTGGCCTCAGACATCCCTAACCAAGGGACACACTATTAGGTCTCAGACATATCTCAAGCAAACCATACATGATCAGATTTCAAACATCTGAGTTTATCATACATGATTAGGTCTTGTACATCTCTAAGCCAAGTTGTACTTGACAGGTGCCAGACATATATCCGCCAAGAAAGATGTGATTTGATCTTGGCGTTTCTTAACTGAGTTACATATCATAAGCTCTCAAGACATCTCTTTCTTATGTAGGTCTTGGATATCTCTCAAGTTTGCCATACATGACTAGGTCTCTGACACCTCTCAAGCATTTCACACACGGTTAGACCATATGCATCTCCCCACCAATACATACATGATTTTATCCTACAACACAAATGTATTATCTACAATACACACAAAAATGTCTAGACAATATACAAATCTGTATTGAGGGTAGCAAACACTCATGCGGTAATTTGATTCAGAAAAAGATCATTTTTAGCTCAACTTGACATCAAGTATGAGCTATTGGGATGGGTTGTGATCTGTTGTCAGTCCATCCATCTGTCCATCCATAATTCCTTTAGCACACCCTACAGACTGCAGCTCTCACCTGATCAGTCCCAGAATTCATACAGGGCTTTGGGACAATGTGGGGAGCTATTGAATTTTTCCAAATTTCCGTGAAAAACATTGCCACCAGTTAGATTTGGCATATAAATTGTCAACAATACTACTGGCACACCCTACAAGCCTTATCTCTCAATGTGGAAGCTATTGAATTTTTCCGAATTTCATTGAAAAACATAGCTGCCAGTGGCCATCTTAGATTTGGCATATAAATTGTCAACAATTCTATTGGCACACCTTAACTCTCACCCAATCATTTTTAGGATGCAATTTGTAGCTGTGATGTGATGTCAAATTTCCTATGTAGGTTTGGTATGCTGTCTAGATGAAAGCTATCAAATTTTTCTGAATTTCAGTGAAAAACATGCTCGCCAGCAGCCATCTTTGATTTGGCACATAAATTGTCAACAGTACCATTTACACACACCCTACAGGCCACATTTCTCACCCAATCTTTTTCAAATTTCATATGTAGCTTTGCTGTGATTTCTAGATGGGAGCTATCAAATTTGTCTGAATTGTTGAAAAAACATGGTTTCCAACGGGCATTTGGGATTTGGCATATAAATTGTTAACAAGTTAGTTAGCACGCCATACAGGCCACATCTGTCACCCGATCTTTTTCAAATTTCATGTGTAGCTTTGGTGTGATGTCTGCATGGTAGCCATCAAATTTTTCTGAATTTCGTTGGAAAACATGGTTACCAGCAGCCATGTTGGATTTGGCATATAAATTGTCAACATTTAATACAATTAATACACCCTACTGGTTGCATCCCTCACCCGATCTTTTTCAGATTTCACATGTAGTTTTGGGGTGATGTCTTTTCTACAGAAACTTGATTGAATGACTTTGCATTACTGAAGCTTTCTATTTAGTTCAGTCCCTTCTTGGCCAAGTTAAGCTACAGTGTCATTGACACTTTCATTTTACCTGCACTTAATTGGCAGTGAGTTATTACACATGTTGCAGACACCGTTTTTGATAACAATAATTAAATGATAAATCACCAGCTCAGTGAAATAAATTAGACAAGATCAATTTCATTTTTTGTCATGATGATATTTTATATAGGCCTACCATGCATTAAGCATGAAAAATAAAACAAAGAAACACACAGCTGAAAAACTACTCGAAACTTCAGCGGTTGTAGTAGAAGTAGAGGGGGCGGTGGCATTGCGGTAACTGGTTCTCATCAGATCACCGAAGTTAAGCAACGTCGAGTCTGGTTAATCTTCGGATGGGTGACCGTCTGAGCGATCTATTAGGACTCCCGCGTTGTGTCCTTGGGCAAGGTACTTAACCCCGATTGTCCACATGGGGGCACGATGACGCCATGTACTAAGGCGTACTGCACGTCGATGGTGCGCATGTCTTCAACCAATCTAACTCTGTCTGTGCTGCAGTGCAGAGTTACGATGTTGGGGAGCTGGCAGATGCTCGTCGTTGCTCGGTGGTTCTCTCCGGGTACTCTGGCTTCCTCCACTCGTAAAGCTGTCATGGTCATGATTAGCCATTGTGCATAAGTATGTGACCTTAAACACCAATAAATAAATAAATAAGTAGAACAATGAATAGGAATTACTCCATGCACAACACAAAAACGGAATACCCTGATGTCATGATCTTCATTCATAACAAATCAATTCATAGCCACTGAATTATTGTCAAAACAGTTGCCATTAAAAACTGTATTATTACACATTATGTAAACAGGTTAAGAAAGGAAGGGATATTGTAAGATAAATTGGTTATTACCACCATGTGGGTTCCCGAGGGTTTGGCCTTACCTCTGTGTAATATATCGACTCGTCCTAACGGGGTTGTCGATGTTTGTCTAGGGAAGAGGTCTCAACTTCAGTACACCACCCAGAAACCCACATGATGGCAATAGCCTGTACAGATGACAGATCTCTCTCTATCATGCCATTCATGATGAGGTTATATCAGCACCATCCTTACATTGTCCAGTTGCAAGATGATGGGATGAAAGGGTGGGTATCTGTGTGTATATATATATGCATGTTTCTGCACACCACTTACCCTCTGAAAGCACTTAATTCCATACAATACGACCAAATGCTATGAAAACTGACTGGAAATATAAAATGGCATCCACATAGTCAATACATTTCTGCTTTTAGATCCTTCAGATTTATTATATCAAGCATTTATTGAAGAATGAACTGACTTCCAAGATTAATGTAGTAGTGTAATTTTTAAACAGGTTTGTATCATTTGTCTATATTCAACAAAAATATTCACCTGTGTTTAGAGGTACCTTCAGTATATGGTAATTATACAACCCACTGTTTTATTTCAGATAACCAGTCATCACAGAAGTCAAGTTTAGCTAAAGAGAATATGACTCCTCTGCCACCTCCATTGGTCGGTATTCTTATTGTTTAACATGTCAGTACTGTATGATCATAAAATAAATTTCTTAGCAGACAGATGTACCCGATTAAATCCAAGCCTCTAGAACAACTGTTCAAAACTGTCATACAGTGACCAAGTAAATTTCCGAAAGGTCTCATTCAAACTCAATAACCACTTGTCCAGAATAAAACCTGAGTTATTATACCCCCACTCTTGAAGAGAATGGGGGTATACTGGAGTACATCTGTATAACCATCCATCCATCCAACTGCATGCCCATTCGTCCATGCATCCATAGCAATATCTCAGCAGTGTGTGGATGGATTCCAATGAAATTTAGTATGAGGGATCCCTGTGACAAGCCGCTCATGCACATGTTATAAAAAAAGTTGCTTGAATATTTTTTAACCACAGTTATAGTCTTTACTTGGTCAAGCACTGCAATGTGGGTATTAATAGGGCTATTTCCTACTGCAGTAGCTCCTGTAATATGCTTTATATTCTCAAAAATAATACATTCAAACTAAGTTTAGACTGCTTTAGAGCAAACTTGGGCAGTGAGTTTAGTTTTCCTGTGGTAATGTCAATGCGGGACACAAAATTTGATGAGAATACCTAGTTTTATTCCAGTACGTTGGATATTCTTGTATGTGTAACTCCTACATTTATGAACCGATTTCATAAAAACTTCTAAAACATGACCACTAACAAGTGGACATGTCCCCAAATTTTCAATCTAAGATGATTGTAAAAAGGTAATCTCCCACTGAACTTAAAAGATTTAATACAGACTTGTGTATGATATTCTTGTTTGCACAGCTCCTAAATTTGTGAACCAATTTAAATAAAACATCTCCAAATTTTCAATCTGCAACAATTTCTATATGAGATTCTAGTGTGCACAACTTCTACATTCATGAATCAAATTGAATGAAACTTCTCAAACTTGACCACTAACGTGAATATGTGCAAGTTTCAGAATTTCAAATCTGTAGCAACCCCGGGAAGTGAAGAAGTGCTTGTTTGCTGTGGTAAACAAGCTCTATTTTTATACAACAACCAATGGCCCATACTAGCTGGTGCTAACTCAAAAATATCCAGGGCCAAACACAAATTTTGCCCCCCCAATCCCCAAAATTTGCATGCAAAACAAAAAAAAATGATGTCATAACTGGTCCTCCATACTTTTGTGAACTGCGCATGCGCAGTATCCAGGAAGACACCAAAATTGGCACCAACCATCTTTCTTTCTTTGGCCCTTCTGTCAGTAACAACAAACTGACAGCTGTGCTTTTAAATCTCAGTTTTAATGATGTCAGACACAAATCAATGGTGAATTTGGTGGATCCAAGGACACATTTCGATGATGGAAGGAAGAAACGGTGGTTTGAAACATTCAGGGCTGTAACTTTATAATTTTTACAAAAATTACTTCATGTTTCCAAATTTCAGGACATGGGCCTGACGTCATCATTCTTGCCAATGATTTTTCCACTGTTTGTTAAGCATTCCTTCCCTATAATTCCTTGAAGCCCCCCCAGTTAAACTCCCAAGCTTTTTGGCTTGTTTTATTGTAATTTTTTTTATAAATTTCTTGGGAGTTTGACGTGTTGCACAGAATGTTTATTCTGTATAAATCCATGGTTACTTCCTCACCCTAGGGGTGTTTAGGCATTTTTGGTCATGCATCATACATCCGATGTATCGTTTTTTCTTCTGATGAAGATCTTGCTTTACATCGGATAGTTCAAAATTTGTTGCTGACTTCGGGCCTTTTTTATTCAGTGCCTGGAGTCTTGTTTCCTTTTTTTCTTCTGATGTTGTTTACATTGACAATGCTCTATAAATATATGTAGTTTTCTATTTATTATCATGGTAGGACTGTTGTAAGATACATTAAATATCTGGTAGTGTAGCAATTAGTTTTTTGGATAATAAAAATTTTTTTAGGCTTTATCAGGATACATTTGAGCTCATCATTCCCTTTGGGGACTTGGGCTCCTGTCAGAATTTTTCGAAAAAAAATTTTTTTGTAGATTATTTTTCAATTTATATTTTGAATGTTATTTATTATGTATCTTTTTCATATATTTATTGTGGAGTTGGTGGGATTACTGTTGACTTTATTTTGAATCAGTATGAAAGCTTATTGCTCAAAATGCAAGGCAAGGAAGTCTTCCTCTGATTTACATGCTTGTTGCCTTGCTTGCAGTCGATGTACTCCCACTAATTCTTGCTCAACATGTGTCAGATGGGATGACAAACGTTGGAGACGGGTGTCATGGTATGTTGTTAGCGGCAAGAGGCCAATGCAATCTAGTTTCTCAGTTTCTATTTCAGAGGAACAAGAACATGGTGATGTTTACGTGATGCCTAGAGATAGTGTGCTGCCGTCATCATATTCAGATGTTCAAGCAGAGCTAGCGGCAAAGGTGCTCATGAATATTAGGGCAAAAAACCACTAGCCGGTGGTTTCAGTTCCTTGTCGCCAGCTAGCTCGACAGGTGAAGCAGTTACTCCATCCGTGGTTACCGTGTCACCGGGTCTGTCCGTTGCGGTCGAGAGGAGTGGATTGGGTAGAGCGAGCACCTTAAAATATAAACAGGCTCACCCAGTGATGACGGAACAGAGGAAGAAGCTGGCAAGTTCTTTGGGAAGCTCGGCGAGGTCTGAAAGGACCATGAGCGAGAGACCCCTCTCTCTTTGCAAACAACATCTGGGACCAGATGTGGTGATTAGGAACTTGCGTCAGTCGGAGCATACGTCTGCGTCTCCCATCCGGGACACTCCGTTCAGTTCGCAGCCAGCGTCGGCTACAGTTATGGCTTCTACATCGGCATCTTCAAAGTACACACAACCGCACATTAGCTACTTGACTTCAGATATCCAGCCTGCATCGCTGAGAAGGGACCACTCATCATCAAAGAAGTTGGACCATCCGGTAGCTAAGGAGACTAGGCCTCATTTATCGGGACGTCTGGAGAAAAGAGCCGTCTCGAACACACGTCCCAGGAGCAGTCGGCGGCCAAGAAACAGAAGACCGCTGCTCCTCAGGCCTCCATAACGGACTTGCTGTCGCAGATTGGGCAGCTCATCGCAGCATCCCAGCAAGTGCAGGAGCAGCCTATGGCAGTCTCAGAACCTGAGCTGTTGGATGGTGCTGGGTTGGTCCAGTCATCTGCACGTTCAGATGCCACTGACCGTGAATCTCAACTGATTCAATCGGATGGTGAAAGGGATATGGAGGAGGATTACCCTTCCCTTTCAGAACAACACATGGTTGCGATGGATTTAATTCATCAATACTACCCTGAGTTCGTTACAGCGAATCAGAATGCTGCGACTACTAGGAAGAAACCGCTGGCGTCGTTGGACGCGGACTTTATCCGAACAAAGGAGGAGGTCCTGTCTTTTCTGGTTCAGTCTAGACAGGTGTCGCAGGCCTTCAGCCATTTAGACGATGCCATATTCAAACTTTCCAGTGGGAAGAAGAAAGACGGTTCTTGTCATCATCTTCCGTAAATTTATCGTTTGTTGGACCACGTTCATTTAAAACGGTCAGGGAAGATGTACAGAGAGTTCCTCTGCGTTTGGATGAGTAGGCTGAGGATCTGGACATGTCCTTGCCTTCGTCATTCACTATTTCACTCGGACACAATTGAGACGGCAACTTCTTCAAACAAAGCGAATTTAGACACTATGTCTTACGCAAATCACCTTTCAAGAGCTGAGGTGCAACGTCTCAACGGAAAGGAATTTGAGGACGTTCATACCTCTTTAAGAGTTCTTTCCAGGGCTATTATGTGGAGTTAATCAGACGTGACGGAGCCCCTGCGTCATCATCTTTAATAGATGACAAGGTTAAAAACTCTCTACGGGTCGCTCCGGTATCTGGACACAAAATTTTTGACGATAAGCTTTCATTGGTTTATGACCAAGCTACAAAAAAAGCATCAAATACTCTGCTCCTCAAGTCGGCTTCTAACCGACCCGCAGCAGCAGAAAAGAGTAAGGGAGGACGTCCTAGACAGAAATCGTTGCGAGAGTATAGGAAACCCTCCTACAATTACTCTAGGGATAGTCAATACAGCGACCCGGGAAGGGGGCATAGGTCTGATTGAGACTATTGATCAGACACCCCTAAGCTGGCGGGTCAAGGCTCTTTGTGAGGGGGACGTGGTTTCTCCTCCCGTAAGCCTCACAGGTCCTACAGGTGATGGTCAGGACCTCTATTGCTTGCCAGTTGGCGGAAGGTTATCAAGATTCGCAACAAACTGGATAACAATTACGGAAGACCAGTGGGTGAGAAGTGTAGTCTCGGATGGCCTACGGCTATCTTTCCAAGCAAAACCACCACTAACACGATGTCCGTGATGGACAAAACTTCTGTCAAATTCTTGCAAAAGAGAGTCTCTCCTATTGGAGGTAAAGGCTCTCTTCGCAAAGGAAGCAATGGAGGTCGTCGAGAATCAAGATTCAGTCACCTGTTCCTTGTACCGAAACCAGACAGCTCGTTCCGACCGGTAATGGACTTCCGACCGGTAATGGACTTGAGCTAGATAAACAAACTTATCGTAGGTCCAAAGTTCTATTTGGAGACCATTCGGTTAGTAAGGGCGAGCATTCGAGTGAACGACTATGCGGCAAGCATAGATCTAAAGGATGCATACTTTCATGTCCTGGTACATCCGGCATTCAGAAAGTACCTACGGTTTGCCGTTCAAGGGATACTATATCATTCCGAGCGATGTGCCTCGGTCTGAATCTAGCGCCCTGGGCGTTCACTCGAATAATGAACCAGGTAATGTCTCACTTCCAAGCTCATTCGTCTGCGGTAACGTCGGCTTACTTGGACGACATTCTTCAGAGATACGGCAAAACTACTTGCTTCTTTTGCTCTGACGTCTCGGCTTCATCGTGAACAAGAAGAAGTCGGATGTAACTCCATCCAAGTCTTTCATTCATTTGGGAATGAGATTCGAGACTAACAACAATTTGGTTTGTCTCCTGTTACCTAGAGCGAAATTAGTCAGTTGTTATGCTCGCTTTTGTATACACTCAGACGCATTAACAGTGAGGGAATTTATGCGATTGATGGGGTTGTGCAGAGCGGCTGCAGATCTTATTCCGATGGGTTGCTTACGCACACGTCCCCTCCAGATATTCTTTACCCAGAACTGGAGTGTGAAGACGCATTCACTCAAGACCAGTATTGTTTTAACGGACCTGGTAAAACAAAAGGTTCAGATTTGAGCAGATATTCAGTGGCTAACTCTGGGAGTTCAGGCGCAGCTGCTGGACAGGCATTCACGATTATGACGGATGCGTGTCAAACAGGTTGGGGTGCGACCCTGAGCCCGACAGACTCGAAATGCCAGGGTCTTTAGGACCCTCGTTTCCTGGAGAAACACATAAACATCAAAGAAATGATGTCAATATGGTTAGCGCTACAACAATGGATTCACATTATAGCGGACGCGCATGTTCAGATATTGTCGGACAACTCGACAGTAGTAGCGTACATCAGGAACCAGGGAGGCACGCATTCGATTCCGTTATGCGAACTAACGGAAAAAATTCTTGTGTATGTCATGAAGCATCATGTTCATCTATCGGTCCTCATATACAGGGTCGTCTGAACGTACTAACAGATGCGCTCTCGGAAAAGTCGCCTGTTGCCATCAGAATGGACTCTCAACAAGCGAGTATTCTGACAGATTTGCTACCAGTGGGATCGACCTATGATAGATTTGTTTGCGACACACCTCAACAGTCAGTTGCAGACTTACGTGTCGCCCAGATCATCAAGCGTATGCAGTAGACGCTCTCAATCTCATGGGACGGAATGATAGGATATGCGTATCCTCCAACTCTGTTGATTCAGCAGATCCTGTTAAAAATCAAACAGTCTCGCTGCAAGATTCTGTTAGTAGCATCTCTGTCATCACAGAAACCATGGATCAATCTTTTCAGGTGTCTGTTATGGGACGTTCCCCAGAAGCTTCCTCCGCGAGAGGACCTTCTTTATCAGGGGAAGTCACGCACACTGCATCACAACCCGGAAGGTCTCAACCTTCACATATTTCCGTTGTGCGGTCCTTTTTGCACGGAAGCAATTTACAGGACAAGCAGCAGTAGACGCAAATTTCTAACTGCAGGAGGTCCTCCTCTTTGCTGAATTACGAAGCAAAGAGGAAGGTTTATAGATGTCTATGATCCGTCCATACCAGATATTGCCAATTTTCTGGTCTACCTGTTTGACGTTCTCAAACTGCAGCCTGTCACTATTAAGGGCTATAGGTCTATGTTATCGGACACTTACGCTCATCATGACAACTTGGCAGTTGGATCTAATGCTTCATTATCCAAACTGGTCAGAAATTTCTCTATAAATAAACCTAGAACCCACAGATTAATTCCTAAGTGGAATTTAGCTTGGGTTCTGTTGAAGCTTAAAGAAGCTCCGTTTGAGCCGTTAGACGTTGTAGAGTTCAAATTCTTGTCCTATAAAACAGCATTTCTCTTAGTCTTTGCTTCCGCTAGAAGAGTTAGTGAACTCCATGTTTTATCTGTTGACGAATCTCACTACCGTAGTGTTGGAAATACCATCACTTTAACTACAGAAGTGGGATTTTTGGCTAAGAATCAGGCTCCAGATAAACGGCTTGAGCCTATTATCATAAAGGCTCTGCCATCTACGGACAACCGTAGACCTTTGCTGTGTCCAGTCAGGGCTATGCGCACATATAAACGCCGATCAGAGTTTATTAGAAAAGGAAGGAAACGCTTCTTTTTATCATTGATTCCTAACAGAAGAGATATTTCTGTCCATTCAGTTGCTAGATAGATTCAGTTGGCAATACGCATTGCCTATGAAAGTCTATCTTCAGATCAGCGTTCTGTAAATAAGATATCAGCGCATGAAGTTAGACCGCTGTCCACTTCTTGGGCTTATTCTAACAGTATAGCCATTACTGATCTCACGAAAGCTGCATACTGGACACAGCCTTCTACATTTACCAGGTTTTACCCTAGAAATTTAGAGTCCATCTCTGGTGAACTTATATGTTTAGGTCCTCTATCTGTTGCTCAGAATGTCGTCCACTAAATGATTACATCTATAGTTATTTAGGCAACCCATTCCAGCAGTGACGCTGTTCCGCTGCCCTCTTCATTTTGAGGACATGTACCTCAGAACAAGGGGAAGGAGGGGGGGGGACATATTTTTCCCTTATGTTCATCTGGATTATAGTGAAAAGCAAGGGAAGACCTCCTCCAGTGTCAGTAGTCCCAAGTCGGTGCTGGGGTGGTTTTAATGTGTAGCTCGGTGTGAAGCAAAATTAATATGTCTCATTTATGTATTGTTTTTAAAGTGTAGTTCACTGTGAAGCATTTGTATATGTCACGTGTCAAACGAATATAAAGAGTCTCATTCTCTGGACTATCTTTATATATTGGCTTCCCTTCACCGAATTAGCATAATGGGTTATGCTGGCATTAAATGGAGAATTATATATTATGTAATGCTCAATTACATTGTTGGTGTTATGTCTTTCTCGTTTCTCGTAAATGAGAAAGGCATATATAATTCCTTTCTCTCCTATTCTCCTGTAGGAGCTATCCTTTATGAAATGATTGAGTAATTGGATTTTCCTCTGTGTTCTAGGCCCTCCAGCTTTTTTACGATTCAGCTAGTTTGGGCCATTGGTTGTTGTATAAAAATATTATAAATTCAAAGTAATTTGTATATTTTTTATACTTAACAATGGCCCAGACAGGGATGGCACTCCCATGAGTGGGCACTCATACCTCCCCGCTGCTGACAACATTTAACAGGCAAATTCTAGAAAGAATGATGGTTGGCGCCAATTTCGGTGGCTTCCTGGATACTGCGCATGCGCTGTTCACAAAAGTATGGAGGACCAGTTAGGACATAATTTTTTCGGTTTTGCATGCAAATATTTGGGATTGGGGGGGGGCAAAATTTGTGTTTGGCCCTGGATATTTTTTGAGTTTGCACCAGCTAGTCTGGGCCATTGGTAAGTATAAAAAATTTACAAATTACTTTGAATTTTATAATATTTTACTAGTAAAATAGGACCCCGTCACTAATGCTTGGGGTGGAAGTCCTCTAAAATGTGCAACATGGGTATAAACAATTGGCCGGTCTTGACTTTATCTCCATGTTGCAATCATGATTAGCCATTGCACAGAAATATGTGACCTTAAACATCAATAAATAATTAAGTTATATAACCTTGAACTTATTATGGATTTCTATTTTGTGGGCGCAGCTTCTAATACATTTATGAACCGGTTTCAAAGAAACTTCTGAAATATGAATGCTAACAAGTGAACATATATTTCAACCAGGTTATCTCTCCATTTACCAAGAAGGTTTATTATAGATTTCTATATGAGATTGCTTGCATGTGCAATTTGCCAAGTACATTTATGGACAGATTGTTATGAAACTTCTCAAACATGATTACTAACACAAGTGAACATACACATATTCCTAAATTTTCAATCTTTGATGATTTTGCCAGGTTATATCCCCTTGAATTTAGATTTAATGCAGATGTGAGTATACATTTTTCTGCATGCCACTTATCCTATGTGGATGGTTTGATTTAGATGAAACTTTTTGTACATGATGACTGTTAAGTGGACATGTGCATATTTCAATTTTATAAAGTGCTGATTTTGCCTAAATTATCTCCCCTTGATGCGAGATTAAATGTTGATTGCTACGTGGAATTTTTACAGAACTCTTCCTCCATTTCTGAACTGATTTGGTAGCACCACATTCATAGGTGCATTCTGGAAAGCCCAAAGTTGAGGCATTAATCGCATTTAGTGACAGTTCTAGTTGTTTTTAGCTCACCTGACTGAAAGTCAGGGTGAGCTTTTCTTATCACTCTTCGTCTGTCGTCCTGCGTGAAGGTGGTGTTTGAGCCTCTTTCTCATAAACCACTGGCCACATTTTAATTAAATTTCATGTAAGTAATGGTTATATAGGGGCATTTTGATTTTTATGCAAAATAGGTTTCGGCTTTTTGGGATCCATTGGGACTCAACGTTACTTTCAGAAACTTGGGCTTTTCTGAAAAAATATTTTTTAAAAAAATTTTTTTGATTTCAATTATTTTTTCTATGTTAATGGATCATGTTATTATGTATCTTTGTTATCAGGGGTTGGTGCGAGTACTAGGGCTTTTTGTGTTCTTTTCACAATGAAAGGATATTGTTCAAATTGTAATAAGAGGAAATCTTCCTCTGACTTTCATAATCATTGTATTAATTGTAGTCAGTGTACTCGCACACACTCCTGTTCAGTATGTGTCAATTGGGATGACAAACATTGGAAACGTGTGTCACGGTATGTTGTTAGCGGGGAAAAGGCCATGCCGGTCCTTTCTCCGCAGGGTCACTCTAGTTTATCAATCTCTATTTCAGAGGAACAAGAACAGGGTGATGTTTCCGTGATGTCTTCCAAACGTGTGCCTCCGTCGTCACAGTTAAATGAAGAACTAGTGGCAAAAGTGCTCATGGAAATACGTCAATTGTCTAAGAGGTCCCTAGTAGGATCGACGGCATTGGCGTCCGCTAGCTCGCCCGGTGTAGCGACCATTCATCGAATGGCTCGGCAGCCAGGTTCGTCCGTTGTGGTCCAGGAAGGAGATTTGGGTGATGCGAGCACTATAATAAGACAAAGTGCACATCAGAGGATCAGAGGAGAGAACGGAGGAAGCCTATTAGTCTGGTTCCTAGCTCGTCCAGGTCCATCCGGGCTGCGAGCAAGAGAGGTCCCTCTCTCGTACAACAACATCTGGGACCAGATGTTGTGGTACAAAACGTTTCGCATTCGGAGCATTTGTCCGCCGCTCGGGGCACTCCATTATATAGACAGTCCGGAGAGACTGTCGATAAGGCTTCCTCATCCTCACGGCAGCGCACACGACCGCACCTTGGCTACGTGACCATGGATATCCAGCCAGCTTCGCCGATCAGGGATTCCACAGTGACCAGGTCACGCCATCAGGTAGCCAGGGACACGAGGCCTGTAGACTCCGGACGTTCGCATAAAAGAAGTATGCAGGAGTCAACATACACGGAGCTTCCAGCGGCAAAACAACGTAAGACCGCTACTCCACAGGCCTCAGTGACGGCCGTGCTATCCCAAATAGCACAACTTACCGCAGCATCCCAGCAAACGACAGAATCTCTGTCGGATCAGGAATTATCCGATGACGCTGGGTCGGTACACTCCGCCGAAGCATCGGGTACGGACGACCGAGAACTTCATAGGGTCCGACAGGATGGCGAAAGGGATTCGGAGGATTTGGAGCTTTCCCTTTCGGAACAACATAAAGCTGCCGTAGATTTTATCCGGCATTATCTTCCAGAGGTTGTTCCGTCGGACCAGAATGCTGCGATGCCGGATAAGAGACGGATAGCGTCATTGGACACAGAATTTTTTGATCGGTTCAGGGACATCGTCCCTGAGTTTCCGACACCGTCCAATAAGGTCACAAGAACATTCAAATTATTGAACGACGCTATTTATAAGCTTGCTACCAAAACGGGCAAGTCTGGTTTCTTATCCGCAAATGCCCTAAATCTGCCTTTCATCAATTCAAGGAATAAATTCGAAACGGCAGGACAGGGCATACCGAGAGTTCCTCTGCGTCTAGACGACAAGGCTGAAGACTTGGAATTGTCTATACTGTCGTCTATGTCAATTCCAACCACGACGTTGGAAACGACAATAATGTCTAACAGAGTTAACTTAGATGCTTTATCATACGCAGATCACCTTACTAAGGCGTTATCATTACGTCTTCAAGGGAAAGAATTCCAGGATATACAATCCTCATTAAGACTTCTTTCAAGGGCAGTAGCTTATTCCACGTATAACTCCGCCCTTTCAGTGGCAAACCTGGAGTTGGTTAGACTTGACGCAGCCCTAGCTACATCCACGCTCGTGGATGGTAAGGTGAAGAACTCTCTCAGAGTCACTTCGGTCTCCAGAGAGCTTCTCTTCGACGGCAAGCTTTCAGCAATCTATGATAAGATAACTAAGAAAGCTTCGGATTCTCTGCTTTTCAAATCCACTTCCAAAAAGCCGGATACAGCAGAAAAGAGTAAGACAGGCACTTCTGGGACAAGTACGCTGAAGAGAAGTTCCAAAAGAGGTTCCTTATTCTAGAGACCGTCAAGTCAGCACTCTTGTGGGGGCACGTTCTTCTGGCCGAGATTACCGGTCAGACGTCCCTAGGTCGACGGGGCGAGGTGCGGGTCGCGGAGGACGTAGTTTCTCCTTCCGCAAGCCTCGAAGGTCCAGGAGGTGATGGTTTGAACCTCGATCGTGTTCCGGTAGGCGGAAGATTATCAAGTTTTATAAACGATTGGGCATCAATTACGGACGACCCATGGGTTCGAGGGGTAATTTCGGAAAGACTAAGAATATCCTTCAAACGAAAGCCTCCATTAACTCGAAGTCCAAAATGGACTCAGCTTCCGTCAAATCCGCAGAAAAGAGACGCTCTTTTATCAGAAGTACAGTCTCTTCTGAAGAAGAATGCGGTAAAGGTCGTAGAAGACCAGGAATCACCGGGTTTCTACAGCCATCTGTTTCTGGTTCCGAAACCAGACGGCTCGTTCCGTCCAGTCATAGATCTGAGCTGGATAAACAAGCTGATCGAAGTTCTATATGGAGACAATTCGATCAGTCAGAGCGAGTATTCGGGTGAACGACTATGCTACAAGCATAGATCTCAAGGATGCGTACTTTCACGTCATGGTACATCCGACATTCAGAAAGTATCTACGCTTTGCAGTCGTAGGAGTTATATATCAGTTCCGAGCGATGTGCTTCGGTTTGAACCTAGCGCCCTGTGCTTTCACTCGAATAATGAACTCGGTAATGATATATTTCCGAGCTCATTCGTCTGCGGTAACGTCGGCCTACCTGGACGACATTCTTCAGAGGTACGGCAACGAGTTAACGCTTCAGAACGATGTGCAGAATCTGCTTCTATTACTCTGATGTCTCGGTTTTATAATAAACAAGGAGAAGTCGGATCTGGTGCCGTCCAAGTCATTCACTCATCTGGGAATGAGCTTCGAGATGCACAACAATCTCGTTCGTCTGCCGTTAACCAGAGCGAAATTAATCAGTTGTTACGCTCGCTATTGTCTTCACTCAGACAAAGTCACAGCGAGAGAGTTCATGAGACTGATAGGTCTGTGCGGAGCCGCTGCGGATCTCATTCCGATGGGGCGGTTACGCACTCGTCCTCTCCAAATTTTCTTGACTCAGAATTGGAGTGTAAAGATTCATTCGCTCGATACAGACGTTCTCTTGTCAAATCAAGTGAAACAAGAGATTCAGACTTGGCCAAACATTCAGTGGTTGACTCAGGGAGTCCCACTGCAGTTTCCGGATCCGAGTTTTATGATTATGACGGATGACAGTCAAACAGGTTGGGGTGCAACATTGATCCCAACAGATTCGAAGTGCCAGGGTCTTTGGGATCCGCAGTTTCTAGGCAAGCACATAAACATCAAGGAAATGATGTCAATTTGGCTTTCACTACGTCATTGGATGAACATTATTCAGAAAGCACATGTCCAAATCCTGTCCGACAGTACGACAGTGGTAGCGTATATTCGGAACCAGGGAGGCACTCATTCCGTTCCGTTATTCAATTTAACAGAAAGAATCCTTCTGTTTGTTCTAGAACACCAAGTTCTACTTTCGGTCCGTCATATTCCGGGTCGTCTGAATGTATTAGCAGACTCCCTTTCACGGAAGGGTCGCTTGTTGCCGTCAGAATGGACTCTCAACAAACAGGTATTCAATCAGATTTGCTACCAATGGGAGCGGCCAATGATAGACTTATTTGCGACACAACTCAACAATCAGTTGCAGACGTATGTGTCTCCATGTCCGGATCCCCGAGCATATGCAGTGAACGCTCTATCGATCTTGTGGGACGGAATGATAGGATATGCGTATCCTCCAGCGCCGTTGATTCAGCAGAGATTGCTAAAGATAAAACAATCTCAATGCAAAATTCTGTTGGTAGCATCTCTGTCTCCACAGAGACCGTGGATAAATCTACTCAGGTGTCTGCTGTGGGACTTACCGCGAAAACTTCCTCCACGAGAGGATCTTCTTTTGCAGGGGAAATCGCGTCAACTACATCACAACCCGCAAGGTCTCAACCTTCACGTATTTCCGTTGTGCGGTCCTTCTTGCACGGCAAGCATTTTACAGGACGAGCAGTGGACACAATTTCTAACTGTAGGAGGACCTCCTCTTCGCTAAACTATGCGGCGAAGTGGAAGGTCTTTTGTTGTTGGTGTAGGGATCATTCTGTTGATATTTTTGATCCCTCCATTCCAGACATTGCAAACTTTCGAGTATACTTGTTTGACGAGATCAAACTGCAGCCTGTTACTATTAAAGGTTATAGGTCTATGTTATCTGATACCTATGCACACCATGATAGTTTACAAATTGGATCTAATGTCTCTTTATCTAAATTAGTTAGAAACTTCTCGATAAATAGATCTAGAACCCTTAGATTAATTCCTAAATGGAATTTAGCTTGGGTTCTTCTTAAAGTAAAAGAAAAGCCATTTGAGCCTCTTGAGACAGCAGATTTCAAATTCTTGTCTTATAAGACAGCATTTCTCTTAGCTTTCTCTTCTGCTAGAAGAGTCAGTGAGCTTCATGCACTATCTGTGGACGATTCTCACTATCGTAGTGTCGGGAGCACTATTACCTTTACTACTAATGTTGGATTTTTGGCTAAGAATCAGGCTCCTAATAAATATCCGGAACCTATTGTTATTAAGGCCCTTCCGTCTTCAGACGGGCATAGGCCTTTACTCTGTCCGGTTAGAGCTTTACGTATTTATAAACGAAGATCTCAGTTTATCAGAAAGGGACGAAAATACTTCTTTCTGTCGCTGATGCCTAATAGAAAGGACATTACGGTCCATTCTATTGCTAGATGGATTCAATTAACTATCCGTACTGCTTATGATAATCTATCTTCAACTCAGCAGTCTGTGCTTAAGATTTCGGCTCATGAAGTAAGAGCTCTTTCTACATCTTGGGCTTACGCAAATAGTGTTGCTATTACAGATTTAATGAAGGCTGCATATTGGTCTCGGCCTTCCACATTCACAAATTTTTATCTCAGAAATATTGAGTCCATTTCTGGAGACCTGCATTGTTTAGGTCCGTTATCTGTTGCTCAGAATGTCGTCCACTACACAGTTGCAACTAGTTATGCAGGCTTTCTGTTCCGGCAGTGACTCCGTCCTGCTGCCCTCTTCGCTCTGGGCTATTTGACCCAGGGCAAGGGGAAGGGGGGGGGGGGGGGAGGGTGTTCCCTTAGGTCACCTGCTTTATAGTAAAAAGCAAGGGGATACCTCCTCCGGAGTCAGTAATGCTGAGTCATTACCGGGATGGTTTTAAAGTGTAAAGTTAATGTTTAAAATTCATTCATGTCATATTTTTAAAGTGTAGCTCAGTGTGAAGCATTTGTATATGTCACGTGTCAAACGGGCATTAATATACAATCCTCGGACGCTTTTAAAGAGTATAAAGAGTCTCAATTCTCTGGACTAACTTTATTTATTGGCTTACTTTAAAAATAATTAGTATAAAGGGTTATACTGGATGTTAATAGAGAACATGAATGTTATTATGCTCAATTATGGAGGGTGTTGTGTCTTTCTAATTTATCATAAATAAGAAAGATACATGTAAAGCCTAATACTCCTTTTCTCCTCGAGGGGATGACTCTATTATATATAGTTGAGCTTATTGGATTTTCCTCTATGTCCTAGGCTCTCCAGCCTTTTTACTATTCAGCTATGTCTGGTTCATTGGTACAGTATAAAAATGTTAAAAAATTTCTAGTAATTTATATATTTTTTATACTTACCAATGACCCAGACGGGGATGGCCCTCCCAGGAGTTGGGAACTCATACCTCCCCGCTGAGTACATAGCGCTGACCAGGCACTGCTTGTAAGAATGATAATTGGCGCCAATTTCGAGACCTCCTTGACACTACGCATACGCAGTGGAGGGAAAGTATGGAGGACCATTTAGGACATGATTTTTATTGGTTTTAGATGCAAATTTTGGGGATTGGGGGGCAAAATTTGTGTTTGGCCCTAGATTTTTAAGAGTTAGCACCAGCTATGTCTGGGTCATTGGTAAGTATAAAAAATATATAAATTACTATAAATTTTTTAACTTTCCAAACCGAGAAGCAGATTTGAACCAAATTTGATATGAGGGCTTATTGGGTCATAAGTACTTAATTTATGCCCAAATTTTTTTTCCTGTCACCCCATGGGAACCGCAGGAGCTAAAAATAGAAAAAAATTAAAACGCCCATATCTCCAAAACTACACAGCACTGAGAATTCTTATTTGGTGTGAAGCTTCCTTAGGACCAACAGAATGGAATGGTAAAAAAAAATTGCTATCGGTTTTATCATGGGGTACTTTTTGGGGACTTTGAAAAAGTGCTGAGTCAGCATTTTTTAACACTGTGGGTAATGGGAAAAACATGTAAGACTACTTTTCTCCCAAACCACTGCTCCAAAAGCTTTCAAATTTCACATATAACATCTTTGGAAGATTGTTTCACATGTTTATTGAAATCAATTCCCTGGGTCCATATTTGGGCTCTTTATGGGAGCCCAAATGTTTAAATTAGTGCAGTATGAGGAATATTCTTTAAAAATCATCTTCTTCAGATCTGCCAATAAGAAACTTTTGATATTTGTATGCAGCATCCTTAGGGGGGTGAGATTCAAGTTTGTTCAAGTCAAGTCCCTGGCTTCATATTTAGGCTGAAAATTTGGGGTTCCTCCAGACTTTTTGGACCAAAATCTGGAAAAAATTTTTTTTGTTTTTTTTATGCATTTCGGTCAGTTTTAAGACAAAAATTTATTTTTTTTTACACTGAAAATTTGGGGTCCTGGTGGGACTTAGCAAATTTTGGACCAAAATCTGGAAATTTGTTTTTTGGTTTTTTATGCGTTTTAAAAAGAAAAAAAAATTTTAGGCTGAAAATATTTTGTTTGGGAAAAAAATCTGTTTTTTACGCGTTTATCTCAATTTTGGGACATAAAAGTGCAGGAACTGAAAATAGAAGGAAAATCCTGTGTATTGTGTGGGCACAATCGCTTCATCAAGTTGGTATATGCTTTTCTTAGGAGGGGCGTATGCAGCTTATTCAAGTCAAGTCCCTGGTTTGATATTTAGACTACCAAGTCAGGTGGGGCCTCTTGTTAGCTCATCTTGACAAAGTCAAGCTGAGCTAATCTCATCGCTCTCTGTCCGTCGTCCGTCGTCTGTCAATACCATGTTTTGGTTTTCTCCTCCAAAGCCACTGGGCCAATTTAAGTGAAAGTTTGTGTGAGTGATGGCCCCGGAGGGGCATTGCATTTTTGTTCAACTCGGCATGCGACAACCCCAGGGCCTAAAAACAGAAAAAAAATTCAAAAGCTCATATATCCCAAACCAGAAGGAACAGAGAACTGCTATTTGGTATGAAACATCCTTAGGACCAGAAGGAGTAATTTGTTAAAAAAAAACTTGCCACCAGTTCGATCAGGGTGCCTGGTAGAGGGTATTGAAAAAATGATGAGTCGGAATTTTTGTAATAGTTATCCCTGGAGGTTTTCATTCACAGATTTTTGATTGACATAATTGTGTTCTTAAATAAACAAAAAATCTGTTATGAACATTTAATCTTGTTATTACAATCTGTCAATTCTGTTTGTTTTAGAAAGATTTTTATTTATGTTTAATGAACCATTTCAATGCTGGAAAACATCTGATACCTGTATGCATGTCTTTAATTTAACCCTCTCAAGGCTGCAGTTTGACTTTAGTGTGTTTTTTTCCAAAATTTTTTTTCTCTCATGATGAACTCTTTCTCTACTGATTTCATGTTGAATGAGCCCTTACTATGCTGGAAAACATTTGTCTGATTCCTGTGTGCATGTCTTTAATTTAACCCCCTCAAGACTGCAGGTCTGTAGCAGGGAGTTCCAAAGATATTTAGCTCATCTTGACAAAGTCAAGCTGAGCTAATCTCATTGCTCTCCAGCCGTCGTCCGTCAACACTATGTTTTGGTCTTCTCCTCCAAAGCCACTGGGCCAATTCAATTGAATGTTTGTATGAGTGATGGTCCCGAAGGGGCATTGCATTTTTGTTCAACTCAACATGCTCAGCCCCATAGGGAGGGAGTGGGGGAAAAATGCTCCAAAAATATTTTAAAAAATCTTCTTCTCATGAACCAGTGTGCACAATGACTTGATATTTGCTATGGAGCTTCCTTTTGAGGTGTAGAATCAAGTTTGTTCAAAGAAGTCCGTAATGCAATATTTGGCTTTGTAATGGGAGGGGTAAGATTTTTGGCCCCGCCCAAAATTTCTATTTTCTGAACTGATGGTCCAGTTTGAACCAAATTTGGTACGTGGTATTATTGGGTCATAAGCACTTGGCACATGCAAAAAAACAAAATTCCCACATCCCCATGGGAACCCTGGGAGCTAAAAATAGAAATATTTTTAAACACCCATATTTCCAAAACCACACAGAACAGAGAGCTGTTATTTGGTATGCAGTATCCTTAGGACCAGTAGAATTGAATGGTAAAAGAAAATTGTCATCGGTTATGTTAAGGTGTTCTGTAATGAGCATTGAAAAAAAATGCGGAGTCAGCATATTTGCCAAAATTAAAAAAAATCTTTTCTCCAGAACCAATCATCAGAATCTTTTGATATTTGGTATACAGCATTCATAGGGGTTTCAGATACAAGTTTGTTAAAATAAAGCCCATTGGTTCATATTTGGGCCCAATATAGGAGCCCAAATTTTTTACATAGGGTAATATGGGGAATATTCTTTAAAAATCTTCTTCTTCAGAACCACCAGTCAGAATCTTTTAATGTTTGTTATACATTATTGGTATGAGGCTCAGATTCAAGATTGTTCAAACCAAGTCCCTAGGTTAATATTTGGGCTTCCTATGGAAGCCCAAATTTTAACTTTGTTCAATATGGGGTTGTAATTTTTAAAAATCTTCTTCTTCAGATTCACCAGGCAGAATGCTTACATATTAGGTATGCAACATCTCTAGGGGGTTCAGATTCAAGTTTGTTCAAATCAGATCCCTAGGTATATATTTGGGCTTGCTATGGTAGACAAATTTTTACTAAGTGCGATATGTGGAAATTTCTTTAAATATCTTCTTCTTCAGATCCACCAGTCGGAATGCTTTCATATTTGTGGGAACCTGAAATTTAACTCAGTACAATATGAGGGAATTTCTTCAAAAATCCTCTCTTCAGATCCACTAGTCAAAATGCTCTCATATTTGGTATACAACATCCCTGGGGGGGGGGGGTCAGATTCAAGTTTGTTCAAATCGGATCCATAGGGTGATATTTGGGCTCGCTATAGTAGCCCAAATTTTAATTTAGTGCAATATGAAGAAATTTCTTTAAAATTTCTCTTCTTCAGATCCATCAGTCAGAATGCTTTCATATTTGGTACACAACATCTCTAGGAAGGTCAGATTCAACTGTGTTCAAATCGAGAGCCTGGGTTAATATTTGGGCTCCATATGGGTTGCCGGAATTGGCCATTTTGCTGAAGATTTAAAAATGTTGTATTCAGTACCCTCTAGAGGTGTGTAACTAAGATTAATCCACATAGATTGTATCAAGTGGCTTCATAGGGGAGCTCTACATTTTACATTATGATCAACTGAAGAAAAGTCATGATGCCTGGATTATTTTTGTCACTCCTGATGGACTCAAGGATTGACAGTGTCGCCTATGGAGATGGATTGCTTAATGTAGATTCATTCTTGGACTCTGTTTATATTGTGTTCTATTCAAGATGAGCGCTTCAGGCCCCGTGGGGGCCTCTTGTTTGTAAAAATAATAAAACAGGATAACTAAGATTTTAATGTTTAGCCCTCTGCATAGTGGAAATGCAAAAGAATGAGTTTTTACACCATACTGTAACTAGGCATTTAACCAATTCAGTTTTGTTTGAGCTCAGAGAATTTCATTATTTTGACATCAATGTGTGGAGGGGTAATGTTCAAGAATTCTACTGATCTGGCAAGCAGCAAAATCAGATTTTCACTCATCATGGGCAGTTGGACAGGTGGTTTTCCAGAACCATGTATTACAACAAAACATGCTCGTTCCTGTCCTAAGGTGATAACAAAGGTACCCAAGAAGTTTCATGAAGATCAGTTCATAAATATGAGCCATATAGAAGTTGTGACAAAAAACTGATTGGACCTAATTTCGGTACAAAATGGCCACTGGCAGCCATCTTGAATTTTGGACCGCACCCAGAAACACTCGTTCTCGTCCCAAGGTGATAACAAAGGTACCCAAGAAGTTTCGTGAAGATCGGTTCATAAATACAGCCTTTAACCCGAGCCGTATTGACATGTGCACTTACTGTGTACAAGTAGCACTGAATAAATCAAAGTTCATCTAATTTGCATAATTTCTGCACGAGAAAAAAAACCTGTACTATATGTGATGTATTCCATGTTACTAAACATTCCTACAAAAATTTATTCAAATCAGAACTATCATACAGAAGTTCTGTACAAAAAAACTGATTGCACTAATTTTGGTACAAAATGGCTGCTGGTGGCCATCTTGAATTTCAGACCACACCCAAAAACACTCGTTCTCATCCCACGGTGATAACAAAGGTACCCAAGAAGTTTCGTAAAGATTGGTTCATAAATATGGCCTCTAGCCTGAGTCATATAGAAGTTGTGTACAAAAAACTGATTAGACCTAATTTCGGTACAAAATGGCCACTGGCAGCCATCTTGAATTTTGGACCGCACACAGAAACACTCGTTCTCGTCCCAAGGTGATAACAAAGGTACCCAAGATGTTTCGTGAAGATCGGTTCATAAATACAGACTCCAGCCCGAGCCGTATTGACATGTGTACTTACTGTGTGTAAGTAGCACTGAAAAAATCAAAGTTCATCTAATTTGCATAATTTCTGCACGAAAGAAAACCTGTATTATATGTGATGTATCCCATGGTACTAAACATTCACACAAAAAATATTCAAATCAGCGCTTTCATATGGAAGTTCTGCGCAAAAATCTGATTGCACCTAATTTTGTACAAAATGGCTGCCATCGGCCATCTTGAATTTCAGACTGGACCCAAAAACACTCGTTCTCGTCCCACGGTGATACCAAAAGTACGCAAGAAGTTTTGTGAAGATCGGTTCATAAATACGGTCTCTAGCCCGAGCTGTATTGGCATTTGCACTTCCAGTGCTGAAAGTAACACAAATACATCAAAGTTAGTCTAATTTGCATAATTTACGCACAAGAAAAAAACCCGTATTATATGTGATGTATCCCATGGTACTAAACATTCATACAAAAAATTATTCAAATCAGAGCTTTCATATGGAAGTTCTGTACAAAAAACAGATTTTAATTTTGTACAAAATGGCTGCCCAGCGGCCAACTTGAATTTCGGATCGGACCCCAAAACACTCGTTCTCGTCCCACAGTCATAACAAAGGTACCCAAGAAGTTTCATAAAGATCGGTTCATAAATACGGCCTCTAGCCCGAGCCGTATTGAATTGTTGACAGACAGGACGGACAGATGGACGACTGGCCATGGCATAAGCTCAAATTTGATTTACATCAAAGTTGAGCTAAAAATAATAAAGCTGTCATTTCAAATGATTATTTTGGTTATAAAAAGTTAAATTTTAATTTTCCAAACTTCCAATTAACCAAGTGCACAAATAATATTTTCTACCAAAGATAATATCCTAACTTGTATGTGTACTCTCAGTTTTATTATTACTTTTTGGTTTCATTCCATGGACAAACCTCTTCAATATTTTTCGTCAAAAAGTTCTTGAGTCTTCGTGTGGGATCCTTTTACCATTTCTAAAAAAATTTGAAAGATGTAGCCACCATACTTGGTGTCCAACTGTTTATCCCTCCTTTTGATTCCATTTAGTCCCCTCGGTGGGAATTTAAAGGGAAATATCCCATTAATGTTAACTGGTTATGTGCTGGAAGCCCATATTTGGACTCTATTCTGACATTCAGGAACCTCAACTTAACTCTTAAACCCGCTGAGTATTTTCAAGATATATTTCATCAAATCTAGTCATGGGTGCTGTGAAGCAGCCATGACTAGATTTGATGAAAAATCCATCCAAATTTAACTGAATAAATTTTTGGTGAAAAAGTCCATGCAGTTTACAGGGGAAAATTTTATTAAGTCTGCCCAATTATACTTATTTCAGCAGCAAGAGAAAGGCTATCCTGGCTGGGAATACCAGTTCCTGCCAGCAACATGCAAGGAGTTAAAGACTTCCTATTCTGTGCATGTGCTTCATATTATCTTTGAAGTGGAATTATTTCATCCAAATAGACTTACCTTGCTACAATTCATAGAGTGCTCCCATAAATTGTATTAAAGCAAAGACCTGTGAAAAAATTTGCACACCTAAATATTTCAGCACTCTACCAGTTAAACATGTTACTTGGTCTACTGATAATAAACATTCAGACAACAAAACAACCCAAATTTCCCCAGTGCTAAGCATAGAAAACTCCAATCCAGTTTTGACCTCTCAGTTAAATTAGCTTACCAAGGTTATTCCATTGAAGGGCCATAAGCTATGTTTAGAATGCAAACAGTGAAATTATTTTAGTTATTTAGGAAAATGTATTGTGATTGCTGTCTTTTTTCATATTAGCTCATAGGTTAAAAGGTAGATCACTTTCGATTTGGTGTGAGGTAGTCAAAAGGTCAAAGTCACAACTATCTCTATTATTCCAAAAGTTGTTATTTGCATTTTAGACATGCATTTTCAAATAGTTCTGATTTGAATAAGATTTTTTGTTTGGAAATGAATTATGTAGTATGTGTTGCTTTCATTTGTTTTCCCTCTTATTTCCTATATTTTTAAAGCAATTTCTGTATTCCACTATTTTCCTTTGTTTTGCGGAAAAATAAAATTCCAGTAAAATCCTTCTTTAATGCGCGTGAATATTGCAGTTATGCTCTTTATCTTTACAAGTTGCGAACATTATAGTTAGAGCATTTTTGACGCCTCCCACCACATCACAGAGGGGCAACTTAGTATCTGTCTCTACGCGTCTGTCCAACCATTTGTCACTTCTGTCCGACCATGTTTCACATCTTTCCATACCGATAATTCTCATATTACTTGGTTTAGGGTTATCCAGCATGAGGAGGGATGGGGCACAGACTATAAGTACATCATGCTTACCTACAGTTTATAAAATAGATCATGCTGCATGTTATGTCCATTCAGCTCGAAAACATTTCAGTGTCATAGTCCCTGTATGATATGGCTTACATTAAAGTTGACTTTTGATTTTGCAAAAATACTTTAAAAGTTCTATATTTTCTATTGTTAAAGATAGAATTTCAGTTGCATGAAAACTCTCTCCCAGTTGCAGTAAACAAAGAAATGATTTGTTTTACGTCTCATTTCCTATTAAAGGGTCATATCCAGGGTCATTGGATTATCCTTGTTCAAATGGCTATTTTGGGCCATAATTTTATTTTGTGATGGTGTGAATTTAGTAAATAATGCTCATTAAAGTGTAGATTATAAGCATTGTGATGGTAATTTAAATATGAAACATCATTGGCCATATTGTTGAGAAGTTGCTCATTTCAAGAAAGACCAACCTTTTTAACTGGATAACTATAACAAGACCTTATAGAACATAGGACAGAGGTTATGTCACGTGTGAATTTATGCCAGTTTTTCTGTTGTTTTTTGTGGGGAGGGGATTTAAATGTTTTTTTTCCAATTTTTAGCACCTGACCATCCTTTTTGTGTACATTTTTCCTATATTTGATAAAAATCTCTGTTTACCTTTTTCTGTCCTAAAATGTGCAAGGAACATTGAACAAATAAGTTGTGACTTAGCAACTTATATTTTTATACTGTACCAATGACCCAGACATAGCTGGTGCTAACTCTTAAAATATAGGGCCAAACACAAATTTTGCCCCCCAATCCCCAAAATTTGCATCTAAAACTAAAGAAAACATGTCCTGAAAGGCCCTCCACACTTCGCCCCTACTGCGCATGCGCAGTGTCAAGGACGTTCCAAAATTGGCGCCATTTATCATTCTAAGTTTGGCCCTTCATCAGTTAACATCTGACTGATCTTTGTGCTTTTAAATCTCAGTTTAAATGATGCCAGACACATAAATATTAGTGAAATGGTGATTCTAAGGAGGATAGAAAAGGAGGAGAGGAAAAGAATGTGTGACAGAATATTATCAGGGCTGTAACTTAAAATTTTTTAATGAAATTATGTTAAGTTACCTATTTTCAAGGCAGCAGCCATTTTGTTGTCATTCTGATTATTTAGTTACACTGTTTTTTTAAGTGTTTTTCCTCTCTCCCTGTCCTTTAAGTTCCCCCTTGCTATTCTCCCATGCTTTTGGCATAGTTTATGTAATTATTATTACTAAAATTTCTTGGGAGTTTTAGCTGAATAACAGAATGAATTCTGTTCTTTCCCCATGTTTACGTCTTCACCTACGGGTGGTTAGGCGTTGTGTTCTGCATCTACCATCTGATGTTCTGCAGTTTCTTCCCTGGAAGTCTCTGTTTTGCATCAGATGGTGTATTTTTGGTAACTGATTTCGGGCCTGGGTGCCTGGAGTCTTATTTTAGTGTTTTTACACTCATTGTTTACATTTACAACAGCCCTCTGTGTGAGGGGGGGATTTCTAAATAATAATATCTTTATGTTATTTTAATCATAACTAGATACATTATTATTGTTCGTAAGTGTTGAATAAATTGTTTAAAATATTTTTAAAATTTTTTTTCCACACTTAGGCTTGGGATCCATTGGGGCTCAACGTTACTTTTCAGAAACTTGGGCTGTTCTGAAAAAATATTTTTTCAAAATATTTTGATTTCAATTATTTTTTCTATATTAATGGATCATATTATTATTATGTATTTTGCCAGGGGTTAGTGCGAGTACCAGGACTTGTTTTCTTTTCACATTGAAAGGATATTGATCAATTGTTTTAAGAGGAAGTCTTCCTCTGACCTTATTATCATTCTATATGTGGTCAGCGTACTCGCATTAACTCCTGTTCTGTATCGTATGATTTCGATGACAATATGGGAAGCGTATGTCATGGTATGTTGTTGGGGATTTGGACACTCCGGTCCTTTCCCCGCAGGGTCACTCTACTTTATCAATTTCTATTTCAGACGATCAAGATTAGGGTGATGTATCTGTGATGTCTTCCAACAGTGTGCCTCCGTCGTCACAATTAATGAAGGGCTAGCGGAAAAAGTGCTCATGTAATACGCCAATTGCCTAAGAGGACCCTAGTAGGTTCGACGGCCTTTGACGTCCGCTAGCTCGCCCGGTGTAGCGTCCATTCACCGAATGGTTCGGCAGCCGGGTTCGTCCGTTGCGGTCTAGAAGGAATTTTGGGGTGATGCGAGCACTATAAAATTAACTTAATGCACACCCAGTGACGGCGGATCGGAGGGAGAACGGAGGAAGCCTTTTAGTCCGGTTCATAGCTCGTTCCGGTCCATCCGGACGGCAAGCGAGAGAGGCCCCTCTCTCGTTCAACAACATCTGGCCCCAGATGTTGTGGTACAAATGTGTCGCTAGCGGAGCATACGTCCGTCGCTCGGGACGCTCCGTTGTATAGGCAGTCTGCTGAGACTGCTAAGGCTTCCTCTTCTCGTCAGCGCACACGACCGCACCTTGGCTGCGTGACCGCCGATATATTACTAGCTTCGCCAATCAAGGATTCTTCGGCGACCAGGTCACACCATCCGGCAGCCAGGGATTCGAGACCGATGGACTCCGGACGTTCGCATAGGAAGTATGCGGGAGCCATCTGATGCGGAGCTGCCCTCGGCGAAGCAGCGATAGACTGCGCCTCCGCAGGTCTCGACGCCGGACATTCTTGTGCACATAGCACAGCTTATCGCAGCATCCCAGCAGCCGACAGAAACGGTGTCGGATCGAGAATTATCCGACAGCGCTGGGTCGGTAGCCGGGGACTCGAGGCCTGCAGACTCCGGACGTTCGCATAGGAAGTGTGCGGGAGTCAACGTACACGGAGCTTCCAGCGGCAATGCATCGTAAGTCCGCTACTGCACAGGCCTCGGGAACGGACGTGCTTTCCTTAATAGCACAGTTTATCGCAGCATCCCAGCATCAACTGAATCTGTCGCATATATTTTATCCGACGATGCTGGGTCGGGACGCTCCGCGGAAGCGGGTACGGACGTCCGAAAGTTTCATCCGGTCCGACGGGATACCGAAAGGGATTCGGAGGATTTCAAGCTTTCCCTTTCGGAACAAAATATTCTGCGATGCCGGATAAGAAACCGATAGCGTCGGTGGACTTAGAAATTTTTGGTTCGGTTCAGGGACATCGTCCCTCAGTTCCGACATAGTCCAATAATGTCACACAAACTTTCGAATTATTGAACGACGCTATATATATATTATTATTTTATGCTTGCTATCCAAGCATTTCTGGTTTCTTGTTCGAAGAATTATGGAGATGTCTTTCAAAAGTGTGCCTCTGTCGTCATAGTTAATGAAGAGTTAGCGGCAATAAGTGCTCATGGAATATGTCTATCGCTTACGGAGTGACATTCGCTAGCTCACCCGGTGTAGCGTACATTCATCGAATGGTTCGGCTGCCGGGTTCGTCCGTTGCGGTCTAGGAAGGAGATTTGGGTGATGCGAGCACTTTAATTACTTTAGTACTCACCCAGTGACGGCAGATTGAGGACAGATCGGAGGAAGCCAACAACATAGGGGACCGCATGTTGTGGTTCAGATATTTTACATTCGGAGCATATGTCCGTTGCTCGGGACGCTCCGTTATATTGACAGTCCGAGAGACTGTCTTTAATGCTTCCTCATCCTCACAGCAGGGCACACGACCGCACATTGGCTACGTGACCTCGAGTATCCGATCAGTTTCGGCATTCAGTGATTCCACAGCGAATAGGTCGCGCCATCCGGTAGCCAAGGGACACGAGGCCTATACACTCCGTTCGCTCGCATATTGGAAGTATGCACGGGGTAACGATCTCGGAGCTTCCTGCGGCAATGCATCGTAAGACCGCTGCTCCTCAGGCCTCAGTGACGGACGTGCTATCCGAGTTAGCACAGTTGTTTCGCAGCATCCCAGCAATTGACAGTTTCTCGGTCGAATCAGGAATTATCCGACGGCGCTGGGTCGGTGCGGTCCGCGGTTGCATCAAGCTACGGACGACCGAATGCTTTATAGGGTCCGACAGGATGGCGAAAGGGATTCGAAAGATTTCGAGTTTTCCCTTTAGTAGTATCGGAAGATGCCTTTCATATCTTCTGGCATTTCTTCCAGTGATTATTTTTCGGACTTCATTGCTGCGATCTTGGATAAGAGACTTATAGCATCATTGGACTCGGATTTTTCGATCGGTACAGGGACTTTGTCCCTGACTTACCGACGCAGTCCAATATTGTCATTACAACATGTGTTTTATTTTTCGACGCTATATATTTATATATATATACAAGCCTGCTACTAAGCATGATAGTTTAGTTTCTTGTCCGCGTGGCTCATTTCTGCCATTTTATCTTTTTTACATATAGTTTATTTTGGCAGAGCAGGGCATACCGAGAGTTCATACGCGTCTAGACGGTGTGATTAAAGACTGCATATATATTCTTTTTCGCCGTTTATGTCTTTTCCAATTTCAATGTTGGGAACGACATTATGTATAGTAGACTTAACTTAGACGCTTTATTATACGTAATCCGCCTTACTGAGGCGTTATCATTACGTCTTCAAGAAAAGATTTACGGGATATTATTCTCAATGTAATTTCTTTTGAGGGCAGTAGTTTGTTCACGTATAACTCCGCCCTTCAGTGGCTGATTGGAGTTGGTTAGACGTGATGCAGCCCTAGCTACATCCACGCGTGGATAGTAGGTTAAGAACTCTCTCAGAGTCGCTTCGTTCTCGGAGGAGCTTCTCTTCGACGGCAACTTTCCGGCAATCCATGAATTGCTTGATTTATACATTCTCTTGTCTATCTAGTGTTACAAGAGATTCAGACTGGGGCAAACATTCGGTGGTTGACTCAGAGAGTGCCGCCGCAGTTGCCGGACCCGAGTGTGGCTGTTATGACGGTTGCCAGTCAAACAGATTGGGATATATACTGATCCCTACGGATTCGAAGTGCCAGGGTCTTTGGGTTCCGCAGTCTTTTAGCTATCAGTTTAACTTCCGCGGAATAATGTTTTTTAGGCTTGCTTTATGTCATTGCATGAACATTATTCAGAAACGCATGCCCAAATTCCTGTCCTTTAATTCGACAGTAGTGGCGTATCTCCGGAACCAGGGAGGCACTCTTTCGTTTCCGTTATTCAATTTAATGGAAAGAATCCGTCTGTTGGTTATAGTACACCAAGTTCAGTTTTGGTCCGTCATATTCTGGGTCGTCTGATTGTTTTATCGCACTCCCGTTCTCTTACGGGTCGCTTGTTGCTGTCAGAATGGACTCTCAACAAACAAGTATTCATTCAGATTTGCTATCTATGGGAGCGCCCAATGATGTTTTATTTATGACACAGCTTGCTAATAAATTGCAGACGTATGTGTTGGCTTGTCCAGATCTCTGAGCTAATACTGTTAACGCTCTATTGATCTATAGGACGGAATGATAGGATACGCGTATCCTCCGGCGCTGTTGTTTTAGCAGGTATTGCTAAGATAAACAACCACAATACATTTCTGTTGATAGCATCTCTATCTTCACAGAGATCATGAGTAATTTACTCTCTTGTCTACTGTGGATCTTAACGTGAAATCTTCCTCTATGTGAGGATCTTTTTTCACTGGGTAAATCGTGTCATCTTTATCACAACCAGCAAGGTCGCAACCTTCATGTATTCCGTTGTGTGGTCCGTATTGCATTGTAAGCACTGTACTGGACGAGCTTTGGACGCGATTTCTTACTATAGGAGATCCTCTTCTTCGCTATTCTATGCGACTAAGGTGGAGGCTCTTCCGTCGTGGTGTAGGGATCATTATGTTCATATGGTTGATCCCTCCATACTACTCATTGCTATTTTTTAGTATACTTGTTTCACAAGATCTACTGCAGCCTGTTGTTATTTAGGTTATAGGTTTTCATTCAAGTCTTAGTTTTTAAAGTATAGCTTTGAATATTGCATATGTCAACGGACATGATTATGCAATTCTCACACACTTTTAGGAGTATAAGAGTCTCTATTCTCTAGACTTACTTTATTATTGGCTTACTTTAAAAATTATTAGTATAAGGATTATTGGATATTAATAGAGTACATGGATGTATGAAGCTCAATTTTTGGAAGGTGTTGTATCTTTCTAATTTATCATAAATAAGAAAGATGCATATAAGGCCTATTACTTCTTTTCCCTACAGGGGATGACTCTATTTTATTTTATTGAGCGTATTCCATTTTGCTCTATGTCCTTGGCCCTCCAGCCTTTTTACTATTCAGCTATGTCTGGGTCATTGGTACAGTATAAAAATGTTAAAAAATTTATAGTAATTTATATATTTTTTATACTTACCAATGACCCAGACGGGGATGGCCCTCCCAGGAGTTGGGAACTCTTGCCTCCCCGCTGAGTACATAGCGCTTACCAGGCACTGGTTATTAGAATGATAAATGGCGCCAATTTCGGAACGTCCTTGACACTGCGCATGCGCAGTAGGGGCGAAGTGTGGAGGGCCTTTCAGGACATGTTTTCTTTAGTTTTAGATGCAAATTTTGGGGATTGGGGGGCAAAATTTGTGTTTGGCCCTATATTTTAAGAGTTAGCACCAGCTATGTCTGGGTCATTGGTAAGTATAAAAAATATATAAATTACTATAAATTTTTTAACTTTTTTTACAGATTGAAGCAATGGATATTTCACCAGGAGTTATCATCAGAGAAGGTGGACATGTACGAAAAGGACCTGCAAGGGTAAGACCTAGCCCCCCCCCCCCCCCTCCCCCCCTCCAACCTGTAGAAAAATAGTCCAGCCCATGGATAGATTGTCATGGGAGCAGGATCAGACAACCAACAATTTTACCCACCCCACCCATCAGAAAATAATGAAGTTATTTTTTGCATACATGTATTAAAATGTTGTTAAAATGCCAAAAATATATATCTGCCGTTAGTCTTCACTGTTCACCCTTTACCAAACAAAATATGGAAATCTGTCTATTGCTATACACAAAAATTCCTATTGAAATTTCAGTTTTTATCATCAAAGTAGTTTATAATCCCGCATTGGAATGAGCTCATGAGGCTTGTTCGAATGATGGAATACAAGCTATGCTGTGAAAACTAAAATTTAAAAAACTTAGTTTTAAAAAAAAAGCCATTTGTGTCATCTTTTTCTCCCATTAGGTACTAGCCCTACATTGATTCATCACAGCATCCATGTTGACTTTTCCAAGAATTTGTCTCAAGAGCTGGTCTAATTATAAGTAAAGAGGGCAGAGTGGCTCAGTTGGTGGAGGACTGAGGTGCAGGCCGCAAGCCGAGAGGCCCTTGGTTCGAATTCCACCTGCGGCAACCGCATTGTGTCCTTCGGCAAGACACTTCACCCCCCATTGCTCACATGGGGGCACGGTGATGTTGTGTACTGAGGCGTACTGCACATCGAAGGTTCACCTGTCTTCAGCCAATGCTAACCCTGCTTGTGTGGAGTTAGTATGTTGGGGAGCTGACAGTTGCTCGCCATTGCTCGGTAGTTCTCTCTCGATGGTGCACCTGTCTTCAACCAATGCTAACCCTGCTTGTGTGGCGTTAGTATGTTGGGGAACTGACAGTTGCTCACCATTGCTTGGTGGTTCTCTCCGGGTACTCCAGCTTCCTCCACCCGTAAAACTGTTGTGGTCATGATTGGCCATTGTACAAATAAATAATTATAAGTGAAGAAATAAAATATTTTTTGTGAGGTGGGGAAGTTATCCTACAACCTCTTTAAATTGCTTGCAAATGCCTGAAGTACTCAGCTTGCATATACAGACAAATGACTTTTCAGACTTTTTTGATATCTCACTTTATGATCTTGGGCAAAAGAAAAATAAGCCTTGAACAAGTCTACCATCATAAATCACAGTTCAAATTACAACCCATTGTTTTAAGACTTCGCAATTTTTCTTTTTAACGTCAGAAGTTTTAGACTTTTGATTTCCAGTCCACAACATATAAAGGTTCTTGATATCCATCTTTGAAGGAATTTATTGTGTGTTCATCAGTCCACAGTAGCTGTTTTATGTCATAGAGTGCTAGTTTATTTTTGATTTTGATAATTTTTCAAGAAGATTTGTTTTTGTTGTAATTTATTGTAGAAAGCCAAATAAAATATTATACATCAAATCTTTATCAATAAAGTTTTGTTAGCTTCCGACTGAATTTGAAGCAAATCCAAACAAAATACTAAGCCCTCTGTTAAGGCCCTGTGAATCACATATTTTTTATTTGAATCAAATCTCAAATCGAATCGTGTCTATTATTCAAACCTTAAAGTGAATACAGGTGTCTTGAAGTCCCGACTGATAAAATATTCTAACTACATCATCAAGGCATGCCTTTGTTGAGCTCCTCATTGATATAGATTGGGAACTTTAAATTTGCTTTCAGCAGTGGTAGTGACTAGTGAAATTGGAATTAGCATGGATGGTGGCATGGGTACAGATGCTTTTTATGTTAATATAGCAGAAATTACGCTTAGTTTTGATTTTCAACATTATTTATGTGAATTTCTGTCTCAGCTATATGTTTTGTGAGACAACTAAGATGCCTGATACCAGATGAAATTCCAGTAAAAGATTTGAAGGAAAACAAATCGGACAGTTGATTTCAAATCAAACCGAATACCAACTTAAGATTCAAAATCTAATCGATTCTTGAAGCTTCACATGGCTCTTCCTCCAACAAGGGTGGTTGATTCCTGTCCCCCTGTACTCTACCCAAACTGTGTTCTGTATTCATACCACAATTCAACTTGAATTAAGTGAATGAGGCAAATATTTTTAAAGAAACATTTTACCTTCAGCAATCTGTTTACTTTTGTGCATGACAGCGTTTTGTGTCGAAGCATTCCAGGAACGTCATAATGTCACCCAGATGTGTAACAACCAATCAGATGCATCCTTATTTGATGTTCTTACACATACACTAGATTCAATGTTTGGTTTACCTTGCACATTTGTCAATATCTGTATGGTATCGGGTAATGTTGAATACACACAGCATTCATGGTATCCATGCAAAAACATTGGATTCTCTTTTATTATGTGCAGAAATATTATTTTCGAAAGAGCTCTTTGTCTTGATTTTTAACCAGCATATTTACATGTGTTGTGCTTCGTTATCAGATATTCACTGAAATTTTGTACAAGGTAATTGCTTTTAACCAGGATATTTCCATGTGTTCTGCTTCGTTGTCAGAGCATCACTGAAATTCTGTACAAGGTAACTGCTAATTTTGGATGCGCTCTGCCTCATTGTTTACCTTCCCATATTTTTTATTGAGAGGTTACGAACTTGAATCTAGCCGGAGTCAGTTGCATTGTGACCTTCAGCAAGATGTAGAACCCCCACCTCGTCAGGTGGAAGTACAGTGGTGCTAAGGCAAATGATATGTTAATGATACACATGCCTTCAATCAATGCAAAGCAAGTTACTTGGCACTGCTCACTGGTTCTTTAAGGGTACTTAGACTTCCTTGTCCCATAAAATTGTTCAACCATGATATGCCCCCAACTGTTAAACATGTTAAGCATCAATAAGTGTAAAAAATATTAACATTTGGTCTAACATATCAGCAAAATTTACTTTTCACAAAAAAGTTCAATTTTTTTCTTTCTTTTGAATTCTTGCCTGACACACATGGCTTGTAACCACTTGTTGTAAATAGCTCATTGAACACAATCTTGTGTGGGGTCATAAGCTGATTAAAAGAAAAAGGAAAATTCATTTTAGAAAAACGACAATTACAGTTGTTATTTGCAAATCTTGTTAGACAAAGAGTTAAAAATGGTATTCATCACAATGAAAGTGTCACTGACACTGTAGCTCAACTTGTGTAAGACATGTACATATATAGTATGTGACACAGCAATGACACACATGAGTAATGACCTCATAACAAAGGTACATATAAAGTATTGTAATGGTCTGTACATAAATGCTGACCGTAGCCTGTAACAAATGTATAGGTAAAGGTGGGCGACAGATGCTAAACTAGAAAAGAAATCATTGAGTCCCAGAGTGGGTCTGACTGAACCCCAAAATATTTGTTCTCATAGCACAGTGATAACAAAGGCACCCAAAAGCACTCTTTCCTGTCCCAAGGTGATAACAAAGGTACCCCAAGAAGTTTCGTGAAGATCGGTTCATAAATACAGCCTCTAGCCTGAGCCGTATTGACATGTGCACTTACTGTGTATAAATAGCGGTGAATAAATCAAAGTTCATCTAACTTGCATAATTTCTGCATGAGAAAAAAACCTGTATTATATGTGATGTATTCCATGTTACTAAACATTTATTCAAAAATTTATTCAAATCAGAACCTTCATATAGAAGTTCTGTACAAAAAACTGATTGTACCTAATTTTGGTACAAAATGTCTTCCGGCAGCCATCTTGAATTTTGGACCGCATCCAAAAACACTTGTCCCAAGGTGATAACAAAGGTACCCAAGAAGTTTTGTGAAGATTGGTTCATAAATACAGCCCCTAGCCCGAACCATATTGACATGTGTACTTTCTGTGTATAAGTTGCACTGAATAAATCAAAGTCCATCTAATTTTCATGTCTGCACGAGAAAAAACCTGTATTATATGTGATGTATTCGATGTTACTAAACACTCCTACAAAAATTTATTCAAATCATAACTTTCATACAGAAGTTCTGTACAAAAAACTGATTGCACTAATTTTGGTACAAAATGGCTGCTGGCGGCATCTTGAATTTCAGACCGCACCCCAAAACACTCATTCTTGTCCCAGGCCTCTAGCCTGAGCCGTATAGAAGTTGTGTACAAAAAACTGATTGGACCTAATTTGGGTACAAAATGGCCGCTGGCAGCCATCTTGAATTTTGGACCACACCCAGAAACTCTCGTTCTCATCTGAAGGTGATCACAAAGATACCCAAGAAGTTTCGTGAAGATCGGTTCATAAATACAGCCCCTAGCCCGAGCCGTATTGACATGTGTACTTACTGTGTGTAAGTAACACTGAAATAATCAAAAGTTCATCTAATTTGCAGAATTTCTGCACGAGAAAAAAACCCGTATTATATGTGATGTATTCCATGTTACTAAACATTTAGACAAAAATTTATTCGAATCAGAACTTTCATACAGACGTTCTGTACAGAAAACTGATTGCACTAACTAAGGTACAAAATGGCTGCTGGTGGCCATCTTGAATTTTGGACTGCACCCAAAAACACCTGCTCTCGTCCAACAGTGATAACAAAGGTACCCATGAAGATTCGTAAAGATCGGTGCATAAATACGGCCTCTAGCCTGAGCCGTATTGAATTGTTGACAGACAGAAGGACGCTGGGCCATGACATAACCTCAAATTTGACTACGTCAAAGTTGAGCTAAAAATGGTAGCCAATAAATAGAGGATAGCTAGTGTTTCTGAGTGGATACCGAAAATCATCTCATGAGTGACCGATACAAATGTTTATTTTTTGTAAGTGCCTGTGCGAGTGAAAATGACCATTTGTCTCGGTCACAAGTGAGATAATTTTCAGTATCCATTCAAAAACACTAGATTTTCTTTTCATTATACACTTTTTATAAGAATTTGATAATTCCACTTGTTTCAACCTTGAATTGATGCATGAAAGTAAACAGTGCATTGAATCATTGAAATGCGGAAATGATTTGATCAATACTCAGAACAGATAGCATCTTGCAACCTGATTCAGCTGGCAGGTTTTTAGACCAAACTAAGCCTGAAAGTCTGTACTATAAGTTTTTGGTTTGGTACGTCCTTTGAAAGGACGTACCAAACCAAAAACTAATGTTACACACTTTCAGGCCATGTTTGAACTAGTGGGTTTCATGCATCAATTCAAGGTGAATATGTGTTGAATTATTGCTGGAAATGATCAGTATCCACTCAAAAACACTAGATTTACTTTTCATTATATGTTTTTAGAACAAATGGATCATTTCTAGTGATAAATTGACTCGTATTCACCTTGAAGTGATGCTTTGAAAGCTGCGATTTTGTTTGATACCGTGAAAGTGAAAATTTCTATATCTTCACACTGGGGGATACGATTTCTGTCTTTTCGCAATTTCTTCGATAATCTATCATTTAGCGTATAATAAAATGTTTGTATTTGTATTTTACAGTATGTTGGAAGAGTACATGTCTTGGGAAACAGTAATGAAAATTTGAGACCGGTATCAAACATCACAACAAGACCTCGGATGGACGTTTCAGAATTATTAGACAGACACACACCTATTTTACGGCCGATAAATGATTCGCCACCACTTCCACCAATTGTTCCCCATCCACCAACTCAACCTAAAGTGTCATAAAATTAATATAAACAAAAAGTGCCTTGTATAGAGGAACTGTTTTCAACTCGAAAAAAAAAGAGCCCAAACTGAAAAAGAGAGGACAATACCTTGTGTTCAGGGCTTTTTATTTATTCAATGTATGTGGAGTGAATACAGAATAAACTATTATTTATATAATGGAAGACTTGCAGTTATTTATGTATATTATGTTGCAGACAGAAAATGTCAGGCTCAACAGTTTTGTCTGAAAGATTTTAAGAATTTGAGTGTCCAATTAAAATGTTCTTCACAGTATACAGTTACAAAATATATTAACTCTTTACTAAGCATAATGGTCATATTCAACCAGTACTATTCCCCTATTCCTAAAATTGCCGTTCAAATTTTTGCTTTAAAACATAGCTGATGACTTATCTTCGGAACAAGTGCATCGAAAAAATTTTTTAGACTTACACATTCGTTTGTGTTGGAGGGATAATATGCAACCAAAATGTGTTTCTTACCAGCGGATGATGACAGTGAAGCACATTCTTTCACACAATATGGATTTTAATCATGTCAGATGGCAGTATTATATATAATGAGTGGTCTCTCAGAGAACAATTTTATGTAACAATTTTATATTACACAAACTTGCATAAATTTTTGTTGTTTCTCAAGGGAATCAATCTTTTTAATCAATTTTGTTTATTCTTTTAATTTAGATTTCAACTACATTTCATCTTCAAATCTCTTCCAGTCAACATGTTGATTTACACATTATCCATTACGCTTTGCTATTATCACTTCATATTACTCTGAAACTTCAGTGTAATTATTTCCTGATTTAAATGATTACTTTAAGTCATAAAAGATAATTACCTCTTTTAAACATTAAACATATTTTATTACCATAATAAAGCCATTGAGGTCGATGTGGTGTTAATTACCAATAAATAAATAAATAAATAAATAAATAAATAAATAAATATAGTTATTAAAGATTTTGTTCCCAAATGTCGTCTCCTAATCATATTAAAGAGTGGAATGACTTAACCCTAAAGAGCCTAATTCTGACTTTGGTTACTTTTTACTGCAACAGAACAGGTGCCCTAGGGTCCAGGACATTTTCCCCTAGGACATTTTCCCCTAGGACATTTCCCACTAGGACATTATCCCCTAGGGCATTTTCCCCTAGGACATTTTCCCCTAATTATTCATCCCCGGACTTTTTCCCCTAGACTGATTACTCCTACATTTTTCACCCAGGACATGTTCCCATATATTTTTTTTTTAATTTCTCATTGAATAAAATAGAAAAAAAATTGGAAGAATAAAAATAAAAATGTAATTAAGGTTTCATGTAATAGTTTATTCTTTTTAAAATAGCTAGCACAAGATAATAATATACATGTAGCAAGTAGCACAAATAAAACTATGATAAATCAAACAATGATAATACAGCTAAGAATAAATTTACAAGACGACTAAGATGAGAACACTCTTGGTGCCAGTCCGTAATATATTTTTATGGATTTGTATAGCCTCCATGCATGAAGGAAGTACAAACCCATAAAATTATATTACGAGTTGCATATCATCCAGCTTACTGTTTATACAGCAATACAACTTGATATTGTTATGCCATACAGCAGCACACTGTGTGTGACAGATCGACTAGGTTACTGTTTATACAGTAATTCAACTTGGTATTGTATGAATTATCTATGCCTATTTTATATTTTTATACTGTACCAATGACCCAGACTTAGCTGGTGCTAACTCTAACAAAACCAGGGCCAAACACAAATTTTGCCCCCCAATCCCCAAAATTTGCATCCAAAACAAAAAGAAATCATGTCCTAAAGGACCTCCATACTACGCCTCTACTGCGCATGCGCAGTGACGCAGACGTCCCGAAATTGGCGCCAATTATCATTTCTCTGTTTGGCCCTTCATCAGTCAACATCTCACTGATCTTTGTGCTTGTAAACCTCAGTTTAAAGGATGCCAGACACGTAATTTTTGGAGAAAATGTGATTCTAAGGAGGATAGAAGGAGGAGAGGAAGAAGAAGTGACAAAAAATAATCAGGGCTGTACTTAAAATTTTTTGATGAAATTATGTTAAGTTGCCTATTTTCGAGGCATGCGCCTCTTGTTGTCATTCTTGCTAATTGTTGCACTGCTTATTCAGTGTTTCCTCTTCCCTAACCTTCTAAAGTCCCCCCTTGCAATTCTCCCATGCTATTGGCATATTTTTGAGAAATTTCATTTCTAAAATTTCCTGGGAGAGTTGCTTGGTTACAGAATGTTTTCTGTTATTTTCCCCACAGTTACGTTTTCACCCATGGGTGTATAACGTTTGTGTTCTGCATCTTCCATCTGATGTTCTACAGATTCTCCCCTGGGAGTCTCTGTTTTGCATCAGATAGAGTGTAATTGATGACTGATTCCGGGCCAGTTTTTTCAGTGCCTGGAGTCATGTTTTCTGGTGTTTTTACACTGTTTGTTTTCATTGGCAACAGCCTTTTTTGACGGGGGCTGTTTGACTTTGCTGTAGTTTATCTCACTATAAGATACATTTATATTATCCGAAAGTGTCTCATTAATTATTTAATATAAATTTAAAATTTTTGTCCACACTTTGCCATCGGATCCATCGGGGCTCAACGTTACTTTTCAGCAACTTGGGCTTCGCTGAAAAAATATTTTTCAAAATTATTTTGTTTTGCAATTGTTTTTTCATTTATTAATGGATCATGTTATTATGTATCTTTGTGTCAGGGGTTTTTGCGAGTAACTAGGACTTATTGTTGTTCTTTCACAATGAAGGGACATTGTTCAAATTGTAATAGGAAGAAATCTTCGTCTGACTTTCATGATCATTGTATTAATTGTAGTCAGTGTTCTCGCATTAATCCCTGTCCTATATGTGAATATTGGGATGAGAAACATTGGAAACGTGTGTCACGATATGTTGTTTCTGGAGAAAGAGCGATTCCGGCTCTTTCTCCGCAAGGTCACTCTACTCTCTCAGTTTCTATTTCAGAGGAACCAGAACAGGGTGATGTTTCCATGTTATCTTCTTCAAGTGTGCGTCCGTCGTCACAAATGAATTCAGAGCTAGCGGCAAAAGTGCTCATGGAGATTAGACAAATGTCGTCCGCTAGCTCGCCCGGTGTAGCGTCCATTCACCGAATGGTTCGGCAGCCGGGTTCGTCCGATGCGGTCCAAGTGGAAATTTTGGGTGATGCGAGCACTATAAACATAATAGATGCACACCCAGTGACGGCGGATAGTAAGCGAGAACGGAGGAAGCCTTTGAGTCCGGTTCCTAGCTCGTCCAGGTCCAGCTGGGCCGCGAGCGAGAGAGGCCCCTCTCTCGTACAACAACATCTGGGACCAGATGTTGTGGTACAAAATGTGTCTTTAGCGGAGCATACGTCCGTCGCTCGGGACGCTCCGTTGTATAAGCAGTCCGCAGAGACTGTTAAGGCTTCCTCTTCTCGTCAGCGCACACGACCGCACCTTGGCTGTGTGACCGCCGATATATTACCAGCTTCGCCGATGAAGGATTCTTCGGCGACCAGGTCACACCATCCGGCAGCCAGGGATTCGAGACCGATGGACTCTGGACGTTCGCATAGGAAAAGTATGCGGGAGCCATCTGATGCGGAGCTGCCCTCGGCGAAGCAGCGAAAGACTGCGCCTCCGCAGGTCTCGACGCCGGACATTCTTGTGCAGATAGCACAGCTTATCGCAGCATCCCAGCAGCCGACAGAAACGGTGTCGGATCGTGAATTATCCGACGGCGCTGGGTCGGTACGCTCCGCCGAAGCATCGGGGGCGGACGACCGGGAACATCATGAGGTCCGACCGGATGGTGAAAGGGATACGGATGACTTGGAGCTATCCCTTTCGGAACAACATAAAGCTGCCGTCGACTTCATCCGGCACTTCCTCCCTCAAGTTGTTCCGTCGGGCCAGACTGCTGCGCTTCCGGACAAGAGAATTATAGCGTCATTGGACTCTGAATTTTTTGAGCGGTTCAGGGACATCGCTCCCGAGTTTCCGTCGCAGTCCAATAATGTTGCAAGAACATTTGAATTATTGAATGACGCTATATTTAAACTTGCTTCCAGGACGGGGAAAGCAGGTTTCTTGTCCGCTAATACTCTCAACCTGCCTTTCATTAATGCAAGGAATAAATTCGATACGGCAGGACAGGGTATACCGAGAGTTCCTCTGCGTATGGACGACGAGGCGGAAGACTTAGAGCTATCATTACCGTCGTCAGCTTCTATTCCAACCGCTGTGTTGGAAACAGCTATTGCGTCTAACAGAGCCAATTTAGATGCCTTATCTTACGCAGATCACCTTACTAAGGCGTTATCACTGCGCCTTCAGGGGAAAGAGTTTCAGGATATACAATCCTCTTTAAGACTTCTTTCAAGGGCAGTAGCTTATTCCACGTGTAACTCCGCCCTTTCAGTGGCAAATCTGGAGTTGGTTAGACGTGACGCAGCCCTAGCTACATCCACACTAGTGGATTCTAAGGTGAAGAACTCTCTTAGAGTCGCTTCGGTCTCAGGAGAACTTCTCTTTGACGGCAAGCTTTCCGCTATTTATGATAAAATTAAAAAGAAAGCTAATGATTCTCTGTTGTTCAGATCTGCTCCTAAGAAGTCGGATACAGCAGACACGAATAAGACAGGCACTTCTGGGTCTAATGCGCCCAAGAGAGGTTCCTATAGAGGTTCCGGTGCGTCCTCTTGGTCTTATTCGAGAGACCGTCAGGATAGCGACTCTCGTTCAGGACGTCCTTCAGGCCGGGACAATCGGTCGGACGCCCCGAGGTCGACGAGGCGAGGTGCGGGTCGTGGAAGACGTGGTTTCTCCTACCGCAGGCCTCGCAGGTCCAGGAGGTGATGGCTTAAACCTCTATCGCGTTCCGGTTGGCGGAAGGTTGTCGAGCTTTTCACAAGAATGGGAGTCGATTACGGACGACCCTTGGGTGAGAGGAGTGACTTCGGAAGGTCTAAAGATATCCTTCAAACGAAAGCCTCCATTAACTCGAAGTCCAAAGTGGACTCATCTTCCGTCAAATCCACAGAAAAGAGACGCTCTGTTATCAGAGGTGCAGTCTCTTTTAATGAAGAACGCGGTAGAGGTCGTAGAAAACCAGGAATCTCCGGGATTCTACAGCCATCTGTTTCTGGTTCCGAAACCAGACGGCTCGTTCCGTCCAGTCATAGATTTGAGCTGGATAAACAAGCTGATCGTCGCTCCGAAGTTTTATATGGAGACGATTCGATCGGTCAGAGCGAGTATTCGGGTGAACGATTATGCAACGAGCATAGATCTCAAAGATGCGTACTTTCACGTCATGGTACATCCGACATTCCGAAAGTATCTACGCTTCGCAGTCCTAGGAGTGGTGTATCAATTCCGGGCGATGTGCTTCGGATTGAATCTAGCACCCTGGGCTTTCACTCGGGTAATGAACTCGGTAATGATCTACTTCCGAGCTCATTCGTCTGCAGTAACGTCGGCCTACCTGGACGACATTCTTCAGAGGTACAGCAACGAGTTAACGCTTCAGAACGATGTTCAGAATCTTCTTCTATTGCTCCGACGTCTCGGTTTTATAGTAAATGAGGAGAAGTCGGATCTGATGCCGTCCAAGTCATTCACTCATCTGGGAATGAGCTTCGAGACGCAAAACAATCTCGTTCGTCTGCCGTTAACCAGAGCGAAATTAGTCAGTTGTTACGCTCGCTATTGTCTGCACGCAGACAAAGTCACGGCGAGAGAATTTATGAGACTGATAGGTCTGTGCGGAGCCACCGCGGATCTCATTCCGATGGGGCGGTTACGCACACGTCCTCTTCAAATTTTCCTGACTCAGAATTGGAGTGTGAAAATTCATTTGCTCGATGTAGACGTTCTCTTGTCAGATCAAGTGAAACAAGAGATACAGACTTGGGCAAACATTCAGTGGTTAACTCAAGGAGTTCCGCTGCAGTTGCCGGATCCGAGTTTTACCGTTATGACGGATGCCAGTCAAACAGGTTGGGGTGCATCATTAATCCCAACGGATTCGAGATGCCAGGGTCTTTGGGATCTGCAATTCCTGTGCAAGCACATAAACATCAAGGAAATGATGTCAATTTGGCTTGCGTTACGTCACTGGATGGACATTATTCACGATGCTCATGTCCAATTCCTATCCGACAATACGACAGTAGTGGCGTATATACGGAATCAGGGAGGCACTCATTCAGTTCCGTTGTTCAATCTAATGGAAAGAATCCTTCTGTTTGCGTTAGAACATCACGTTCTTCTTTCGGTCCGTCACATACCGGGTCATCTGAATGTGCTAGCAGACTCCCTTTCACGAAAGGGTCGCTTGTTGCCGTCGGAGTGGACTCTCAACAAACAAGTATTCAATCAGATTTGCTACCAATGGAAACGGCCAATGATAGACTTATTTGCGACACATCTCAACAATCAGTTGCAGACGTATGTGTCTCCGTGTCCGGATCCAAGAGCTTTTGCAGTAGACGCTCTGTCGATCCCTTGGGACGGAATGATAGGATATGCGTATCCTCCAGCGCCGTTAATTCAACAAGTATTGCTAAAGATAAAACAATCTCAATGCAAGATTCTGTTGGTAGCATCTCTGTCGCCACAGAGACCGTGGATAAATCTACTCAGGTGTCTTGTTGTGGGACCTACCGCGGAAGCTTCCTCCACGGGAGGATCTTCTTTCGCAGGGGAAATCGCGCCAACTCCATCACAACCCGCAAGGTCTCAACCTTCACGTTTTTCCGTTGTGCGGTCCTTCTTGCATGGCAAGCACTTTACAGGACGAGCAGTGGACGCGATTTCTAACTGTAGGAAGACCTCCTCTTCGCTAAACTATGCGGCTAAGTGGAAGGTTTTTCGTCGTTGGTGTAGGGATCATTCTGTAGATATATTCGATCCCTCTATACCAGACATTGCAAACTTTCTAGTATACTTGTTTGACGAAATCAAACTGCAGCCTGTTACTATAAAGGGTTATAGATCTATGTTATCTGATACCTATGCACATCATGATAGTTTACAAATTGGATCTAATGTCTCTTTATCGAAGTTGGTTAGAAACTTTTCGATAAATAGACCCAGAACTCTTAGATTAATTCCTAAGTGGAATTTAGCTTGGGTTCTCCTTAAATTGAAGGAAAAGCCATTTGAACCTCTTGGGACAGTAGATTTCAAATTCTTATCTTATAAGACAGCTTTTCTCTTGGCTTTCTCTTCTGCCAGAAGAGTCAGTGAGTTTCATGCACTATCGGTGGATGATTCTCATTATCGTGGTGTTGGGAACACTATCACCTTCACTACTAATGTGGGTTTTTTAGCTAAGAATCAGGCTCCTAATAAATATCCGGAACCTATTGTTATTAAGGCTCTTCCGTCTTCAGACGGGCGTAGGCCTTTACTCTGTCCTGTTAGAGCACTACGTATCTATAAACAGAGATCTCAGTTTATCAGAAAGGGACGGAAACGTTTCTTTCTGTCTTTGATGCCTAATAGAAAGGACATTTCAGTCCATTCTATTGCTAGATGGATTCAGTTAACTATCCGTACTGCGTATGAAGATTTATCTTCTTCTCAGCAGTCTGTGCTTAAGATTTCTGCTCATGAAGTAAGAGCTCTTTCTACTTCCTGGGCTTATGCTAATAGTGTTGCTATTACAGATTTAATGAAGGCTGCTTATTGGTCTCAGCCATCCACATTTACGAATTTTTATCTCAGAAATATTGAGTCCATTTCTGGAGACCTGCATTGTTTAGGTCCGTTATCTGTTCCTCAGAATGTCGTCCACTAAACAGTTGCAACTATAGTTATGCAGGCTTTCTGTTCCGGCAGTGTCTCCGTCCGGCTGCCCTCTTCGCTCTGGGCTATTTGACCCAGGGCAAGGGGAAGGGGGGGGGGGGGGGGGGGGGGGTGTTCCCTTAGGTCACCTGCTTTATAGTGAAAAGCAAGGGAATGCCTCCTCCAAGTCAGTATTTCTGAGTCGCTTCCGGGATGGTTTTAAAGTGTAATATTAATGTTTAAATTCATTCATGTCTTATTTTTAAAGTGTAGCTCGGTGTGAAGCATTTGTATATGTCAAGTGTCAAACGGGCTTTAATATACAATACTCGGACACTTTTAAATGACTATAAAGAGTCTCTATTCTCTGGACTACTTTATTTATTGGCTTGCTTTAAAAATAATTAGTATAAGGGTTATACTGGATGTTAATAGAGAACATGAATGTTATTGTGCTCAATTATTAAGGGTAGTGTATCTTTCTAATTTAATATTAAATAAGAAAGATACATGTAAAGCCTAATATTCCTTTTCTCCTTAAGGGGTTACCTCTTTACTATATAGTTGAGCTTATTGGATTTTCCTCTATGTCCTAGGCCCTCCAGCCTGTTTACTATTCAGCTAAGTCTGGGTCATTGGTACAGTATAAAAATGTTAAAAAATTTATAGTAATTTATATATTTTTTATACTTACCAATGACCCAGACGGGAATGGCCCTCCCTGGAGTTGGGAACTCTTGCCTCCCTGCTGAGTACATAGCGCTGACCAGGCACTGCCAGTAAGAATGATAATTGGCGCCAATTTCGGGACGTCTGCATCACTGCGCATGCGCAGTAGAGGCGTAGTATGGAGGTCCTTTAGGACATGATTTCTTTTTGTTTTGGATGCAAATTTTGGGGATTGGGGGGCAAAATTTGTGTTTGGCCCTGGTTTTGTTAGAGTTAGCACCAGCTAAGTCTGGGTCATTGGTAAGTATAAAAAATATATAAATTACTATAAATTTTTTAACTTTTATTTAGTACTTTGAAAATAGTGTGACATTAAATGGAACAAATTCTTTCTTTTTCTTGTAATAAAATCTTGAAATTCAATTTTTTTTTAGTTTGGGGAAAATGTCCACTCTTTTCTTCCTAACTAGGGGAAAATGTCCATCCTCTCATTTGAAATTAGGGGAAAATGCCCAAGGTGACACGTTTTTTAGGGGAAAATGTCCTAGGGGAAAATGTCCGGAACCCGGTGCCCTAACATGCAGCCTCTGGATTAACTCACAAGTTGTTTTCTAAGTACCTTGGTAGTTGATTTCAGACAAGTCTTGGCTGCCTTTTTTGACAGCCGCCTTACCTAACTACAACAGCTAAGCCATCGGATGAAGACTGTAAAAGTGCAGCAAAAATGTGTAAATATCTCCAGACCATTAAAGATTAAAAAATATAGTATTTTCCCTCTTTCCACAACTTAATTTATCAGGGAGTCATATCCTTTTGTGGAAAAGCTGTTGGTTAAAAGCTGTCACACATTGGCACAATGCAAGCAATACAATAACATTATAATTAATAAAGTTTCTTCTTGGCTTGCAATTTTGACACTGCAGAATGCCCGTTATTTGAGCCTTGATGTGAAATAAACACAATATTGTGCCAGCGTATAGCTGAAACTTGAAATCAATGATTATAATTTGGTGCAACTATCTGTTGCTTCAGAATTATAATCAGTGATTGCATGTTTCATCTCTGATGTTGGGCTCAGTTTAATAACTGTTTTTGTTCATCACACTATTTCAGATTTAAACTTCGAAGAAAAACAATCATTTAAAACCTTATATATCACTTTAATCACATCCAGTGGGTAACCTTTTAAACCTCTTACCATCATGAATAGGAGGAGACACCACTTTGAAAATAAATATTTTTAAACTAAAACCCAATGGCCCAGACTTAAGTCCTATCTGGCCCTCCATACTTTTAGTACTTGCGCATGCGCAGTACCCAGGAAGAGACCGGAATTGGCGCAAACATCATTCTTCTGTTTGGCCCAAAGTCAGTAACAACTGAACTGACATCTGTGCTTTAAAATCTCATTTTTGAAGATTCCAGACACAAATCAATGATGGTTTTCATGAAATCAACAGTATAACAGGATGCTGGAAGTGAATAACGGTGGTTTCGGTTGTTCAGGGCTGTAACTTTATAATATTTGTATACTGTATACCAATGGCCCAGACTAGCTGGCTGGTGCTAACCCCAAAATATCTAGGACCAAACACAAATTTTGCCCCCCAATCCCCAAAATTTGCATGCAAAACTGAAAATTAGAAGTCCTATCTGGCCCTCCGTACATTTTACCCTCCGCGCATGCGCAGATGCCAGGAAATCACCGAATCTGGCACAAACTTCATTCTTTGTTTGGCCCTTGTCAGATAACAACAAACTGACATTTGTGCTTTTTAAATCTCAATTAATAATGATGCCAGACACAAATCAATGGTTAAATTGGTGGATCCAAGGACAGAACTGGATGAAGGAAGGAAGAAACGGTGGTTTGAAACGTTCAGGGCTGTAATTTTATAATATTTATAAAAATTAGTTCATGTTCCCAAATTTCGGGACATGAGCCTGACGTTATCACGGATTGATTATGATCTGTCCACTGTTTATTTAGTATTCCTTCCCTACCTTCCCAGATTTTTATAATTTTGTCCACACTTAGGCTTTTTTGGGGCTCATCGTTCCCTTTGGGAACTTGGGCTCTTTTATGAGAAAAACTTTTTCAAAAATTTTTATTTTATTTTTGAAAGAGTTTTTCTTTTGGATATATTTATTTCATTGATTGTATTTTAATGTTATCTTATATTATATGTAGATTTGGTGGTGGTACAATGACATATATTAGAACTTAAGTAATAATATTTATCTAATAGTAGGGCAAATAGAGGAAGCCTTTCCTCTATTTACATGGTCGTTGTCTTGAGTATAGTTGATGTACTACCACTAATTCTATTCCATGTGACAGATTTGATAATGTGGATGATGGGTGTCATGGTTTGTGTTAAGCGAGTGGACACTATCGGTCCTATTGCGGCGAGGGGACACTGCTGGTCCTCTCGTCAAAATGTCACTATAGTTTTTTAGTTTCTATTTACAGAGGAACAAGAACATGTTGTGGTTTCGTGATGCCGTCAGGGAGTGTGCTTCTGTCGTCGCATTATACTTTAAGAGCTAGCTGAAAAGTGCTCAATGATATTAGACAAGGGCTAGACTTCAAAAGTGGTTTACGTCCCTTGTCTTCAGCTAGCTCAACCAGCAGATCTATCACGACATAATATGGGTGGTGTGATGCTGGGTACGTCCAAAGCGGTCGAGAAGAGGAATAAGGGTGTCGCCAGCTAGCTCGACCGGTGAAGTGGTTACTCAGGCCTCTGAGAACTGTGACGCTGGGTGTATATGATCTGGGCTAGGAGATGATATAGGGTGGAGCGAACAACATGATATGCAACCATGCTCACCCAGCGATGACGGAAGGAGGAAAGTTCTGAGGTATGCTCGTCCAGGTCACCCAGGACCGCGAGCAAGAGAGAGGCCTCTCTCTCTCTCTTACAGCATCATATGGGGACAGATGTTGTTGGTAGGAACTTGTGTCAGTCGGAGTATACGTCCATGCCTCCTGTCCGGGACGTCCCGTCTAATAGGCAGTCGGGGTCGGCTAGTCTTATGGTTTCCTCTACGTAACAAAGTGTTCTTTATATTGCACAGGGCTATAAACTGCGATGAGTGGTTTCAGTTCCCTGAAACGGTTAAGATTGAATATGAGGACCGTGACTCCGGATGTGTCGCATATGCATTGTATTCAGAACTAGTGGAAAAGTGCTCAATGATATTAGACAAGGGCTAGGCTTCAAAAGAGGTTTACGTCCCTTGTCTCCAGCTAGCTCAACCGGCAGATCTATCACGTAGCCTAGTGGTGTGATGCCGGGTATGTCTGTAGCGGTCAAGAGAGAATAAGGGTGTAGCAAGCACTATTTAATCGAATCATGCTCACCCTATGTTGAGGGAAGGAAGAAGCCGGCAAGTTCTTAGGTATGCTCGGTTAGGTCCTCCCGGACCGCGAGCAAGAGGGAGACCACTCTCTCTTTTAACAACATCTGGAGCCAGGTGTTGTTGGCAGGACCTTGCGTCAGTCAGAGCTTACGTACATAGCTATTGTCCGGCACGCTTAGTTCAATTCTTAGCCGGGGATGGCTACAGTTTTGCTTCTTTAGCATCTACCAAGCACTCCCGACTGCACATTGGCTAAGTGACTCAGGATTTCTAGTCTGCATCATCAAAAGATCCATCTTTTGTGAAGAAAGTTGCACCATCTAGTAGCCAAGGAGATGAGGCTTCATTCATCGGGTTGTTTGCAGTAATAGCTATCTTGGACACCCTGTCCTAGGAGCAGCCGGCGGACAGGCTATTTATGACCGCTGCTCCTCAGGCCTCCATAACGGACTTGCTGTCGCAATTGTGCAGCTAATCGCAGTATTCCTGCTAAGGCAGAAGCACTCAACGTCAGTCTCAAAACTTGAGCTGTTGAATGGTGCTTAATCGGTCCAGTCATCTGCCTGTTCAGATGCTGGTGACTGTGATTCTAACTGATTTAGACGAATGATGAAAGGGATACGGAAAAGGATAACTTTCCCTTCTGGAACAACTCTTGGATGATATGGATACTATACATTATCGTTTCCTTGAACTTGTTCCAGTGAATCACAATGCTGCAAGTAGATATGAGAACCGCTAGCGTAGTTGGACGCTGACTTCATCCGGATAAAGAGCAGGGTAATAAGATCTCTTTCCGGTTAAGTCTATACACGGGTGTCATAGGTCTTCGATTGTGTAGACGACACCATATTTAACTTCCTTTGGGAAAAAGTAATTCAGTTTCTTATCTTCTTCCTCTGTATTTTTAATCGTTTGTGTTTGTTCACATACTTTTAAAAACAACAGGGGAAGATGTGTTGAGAGTTTCTCTGCGTTGAATGAGCAGGCTAAGATCTTAGTTGTAGCCTTACCTTTATCATTTAGCTGTTCGCTCGGACACAATTGAGAAGATAATTTCTTTTTCAGAGCGAATTTAGACTCATGGTCTTATGTACTTCAATTTTAAGTACTGTGACGCAACGTCTATATGAAAAGGAATTTTGTTGTCATTTGTACTTTTTAAAAATTCTTACCAGACCTAGTATATATATATCTCTGTCTTAACTAATGTTAAGTGAGAGTTATTCTGATGTGACGAAGCCTTGTGTCTTCATCTTTAACATTTGACTAGGTGGAAAACTTGCTACAGGTACCTTTAGTTTTCCAAACTCTAGTCTTTGATGGTAAGCTTTCATTAATGTAGGATTAAGCTACAAGAAAGCATCAATACTCGACTCTTTAAGTTGGGGTCTAATTGACCTACACCAGCAGAAAGAGTAGGAGAGGTTGTCCTAGACTCAGATCGTCTATAAGGACTCATAGCGAAGGTATAGGTATACCCAAGTCTTTGATGGTAAGCTTTCATTATTGTAGAATTAAGCTACAAGAAAGCATCAATACTCAACTCTGTAAGTTGGGGTCTAATCGACCACACCAACGGAAAGAGTAGGAGAGGTTGTCCTAGACTCAGTTCGCCTATTAGGGCTCATAGCGAAGGTATAGGTATCTCTCCTATATATTTCTTTAGGGTTGTCTATACAGCCACTTGGATAGGGGGTTTACGTCTGTTTGAATTACTGATCAGACACCCCTGAGCTGGTGGCTCGAGGCTCTTATAGATTTTGTCAACTGATTTTGACTGGAACTGGATAATTAGGTTATTTATGATTATCTTTCAGTCGAAAAGCGAGCGTTCGGCAATTGTAGCGAGTATAGTTCTTTAGATCACTCGTATTGTGAACTAGATAATGTCTCATGGGATTAATGATAGGATACACGTATCCCACAATTCATTTTCATCTGGCTGGTTCATCCGTTGTTTCACAGAGCGAATCAGCCAGCTGTTTGGCTCGTTTTTATCTGTTATCTGGCGCATTAACAGCGAAAATTTTTATGTGTCGGATGGGGTTGTGCGGAGCGGCTTTGAATGTTATTTCGATGGGTCGCGTACGCACATGTCCACTCCAGTTATTCTTAACTGGAATGGTAGACGTTTTTCGCTCTACAATTGTTTTGTTTTAGAGAATCTTTTAACATAAGGTCAAGTTTGGGCATATATTAACCGTTTTCTCAATTATTTTGGACGCGAGTTCATATATTGCATTACAATCCTGAGTCCGAGGGTCTCTCTATGCAGGGATCTTGGGACCCTCGGTTCTTGGAAACCACATATTCATAAATTATGTCTCATTGTTTACGCTACATCATTGAATTATTTCCGTTCATGTATTTATATACGCAGATCAGAGTTTATCAGAAGAGAAGAAACGCTTCTTTTGTCATTAATTTCCAATAGAAGGGATGTTTATGTTCATTCTATTGTTAAATAAGTCAGTTAGCTATTCGTACTGCTTTGGTTATTTTATCTTCCAATCAGCAGTCAGTGCTTAAGATTTCAGCACATGAAGTAAAGCGCTGGCTACATCTTGCGCTAATTCTAACTGTATGGCTATTACATGGTCTTATGTAGGATCACTTCAGGATAGTTAAGTTTGCAGCACACAGGAATAATAGTTTCCATTATTTGTGTCGCTAGTATTAGGCCTTTGAGCGCATACATTTGATGCTTAGCCTTTTTCATGGGAATGAATGATAGGATATGTGTATCCTTCAATTCGTTTGTTTCTATTGATTTCATTGAGGTTATGGGGTCTGTTATTGAACATTCGCCAGAAGCTTCCCCACGAGAGGGTTTTCTTCTTTAAGGGAAGTTTTGTTCTTCACGTCATTCTCCGCTCTCAGTGGCATTACGGAGTATGTCAGACATGAAAGAGCTTTGTGGTCACTATATTATTGATGTCTGGACCAGCAATGATTATTAATGTGGGTGAGGTGGTTTCGGCATATATTCGAATTCCCACCCCCCCACCCCCCCCCCCCCCCCCCCCCACCCCCCCCACTCACACTGTTGCGGATATATATTTTAATACATACATACTTTGCGTTTGGGTCGTGTTGGATGGCGCCCTCATACGCATATATGCAGTTCCATTGCATTTGTTCCGGTGTTTATTTTCTGATTTATATACAGGCACTTATTTAATCATCATAATAGCTGCTATTTGAGTTCATAGGTTACGGCATAGCCATTTAGTGGTTTTTAAATGATTACAGGCTGGATTTTTATGCACTCGCGCAATGTGTGATTACACTATCTCTTTGGTGGACCTTGGAATTATTATATGTTTCAGGGCGGTCTGTGGTAGAGCCAGTTAATCATAGCCTACCTCCATTTCTAGATCCTGGTCTCTATTTTGTCGGTTCTCAAATCGCATATTCTCACGTGTTTATAGTTGTAGATACCAAATAGTACATGTTGGAGAGTGTTCTTACCGGATTTAATATTACAGAGGCCTCCTGTGAATGATCTTGAAGCGTGTTTTCTCTGCAGAGATTATTCATCTTATTTCGCTTTTGTATGTATATGTTATATATTATTTCACTGATTTCGTCGTACTTGTATATGCCATCTGCAGTGCATATTTTGTAGCGGATAATGTTATTTACCAAAATCAACACTATAGCCTTGGCTTGTGAAGTGGCATTAAGCACCATTTATTATTCATGAATTAATTTTTTGTATGTAAATATCAAGGAAGCTGTTTTGTCCGTACTATACTCGGCAATCAGCTGCAGTATTATTGTTTGGCATAGGTTTATGGGCAATTTTCTCTCATTCTCAATATGTCATTCTAATTTTTAGGGCCTAGTCCAGACTAGTCTTAAAAATTGTTTATTTGTACATCCTAATTAACATGATTTCATGCTTGGATTTTGAATTTACATGATTGGGATCCATATTAGGATATGTCTCTTCTATTATGGTATAAAGAGACATACATGTAAATTCTAATTTTCTTCATCATGGATTGAAGGATTTGATCTATGCTGATCTACTATTTTGGAAGTTCTAGGCCCTCCACCTTTTTACGATTCAGCTAGTCTGGGCCATTGGTATACAGTATAAAAATATGAAAAAATTTGTAGTTTATATTTTTTATACTTACCAATGGCCCTCCCATGAGTGGGCAGTACTGGGCACTCATACCTCCCCGCTGAATTATTATATTACAATCTTGTTACAAAGAATGAAGTTGGCGCCAGATTGGGTGACTTCCTGGCGTCTGCGCATGTGCAGAGGGTGAAATGTATGGAGGGCTAGATAGGACTTCTAATTTTTGGTTTTGCATGCAAATTTTGGGGATTGGGGGGCAAAATTTGTGTTTGGCCCTAGATATTTTTGGATTAGCACCAGCCAGCTAGTCTGGGCCATTGGTAAGTATAAAAAATATATAAATTACTATAATTTTTTTCATTTTTATGTGAAATTATTCACGTTCCCCAATTTCGAGATATGCTTCTGAACGTCGTCATTATAATATGCCTCCACTGTTGTTTTGTTAATATTACTTCCCTTTCCTGCCTTGAACCCTCCTGTTATACTCCCAAGCTCTTTTGGCTTTTTTATTGAAGAATATTTTATAAAATTCTTGGGAGTGTAACTTGTAAAACGGAATGGGTGTTTCTTTTATCCCCTATGTTTACATCCTGTTCATTACTGTTCAGGACGTTTTGTGTTCTTGCGTCTTCTACCAGATGCATTGTTTTTTCTTTTTTGAAGATCTACCTTTGCATCAGGTGGTTGTTGATCGGTTACTGACTTTGGGCATTTGTTGTTGGTTAGTTTCCAGTTTTTCCTCTTGCCGTTGTCTGTTCAAAACTTTTTTGATTTGTATCAATTCAGTGTTTAGTTAAAAACAATTATTGTTGTTTCTATTAGGATACATATTATATCTGATTCCGGTAGTTTAGCTTTAATTAGTTAGTGCTTGTCCATACTTAGGCTCTATCAGGATGCCCTTGGGCTCATAAGGTTCCCTTGGGGCACGGAGACTTCATTCAAAATTTTTTTAAATTTATTTAAAAAATGTTATGTATCCTTGCGATGTTTATTCTGTATTATTATTGGGAGTGCACTTATGTTTTTGGCTTCATTATTATTATATCCATTATAATAACTGGTACTTAGTGTAAGGTCAGGAAGCCTCAGGATTTAAGGCTTGTTGTTTGCCAATGGTTGTGGCACTTCTTCAATACTTGTACTGTGGGATGTGAACATTGAAAACGGGTGTCGACCTGTGTGGTGGGCGAAGTTCCGATGTAGGAGCTTTCACCACTGGCTAATACTAGTCTTTTAGTCTCTTTTTCAGAGGAATAAGAAAATGGTGATGGTATCTTGACACCTGTCTGTTACGTGCTGCCGTCGTCGCACTCTGATGAGCCCCACTCTGATGAGTAACCAGCCAGCTGCCAAGGTGCTCATGATATTTGCACAGGATTAAAGCCATTAAAAGCTTAATTCTCTACATGCAGCTAGCTCAACTGGTGAAGCGGTCATCCCTATATGGGAGCCCGGACACTGGGTAGGTCCGTTGCTGTCGAGTAGTATAATGTGGGTAGAGCGAGCACCTCATAATATAAAGCTCACCCAGTGACGATGGCAAAAGGAGAAGAAGCCTGAAAGTTTCTCTGGGACACTTGGCGAAATCTGGGGTCAGATCGCGAGTTGGAGAACCCTCTTGGTCCCATTAGCAGTCGGGGTGAACTGTGTCCATTGCGAGAAACTATAATGAGTCGGAACACACGCCGGGATGTTCCTTCCACACTGCAGCCAGGGTTGACTGCGGTTTTGGCTCTATCTTACGTAGAAGCACACACAAAGGGAATTGGTCTAAAGTTTCTCTAACAGGATACTCAGCTAGATCTGGGGTCAGATCGCGAGTTGGAGAGCATTTTCCTTCCCGTTAGCAGTTGGGGTTGACTGTTTTCTGTCGTGAGAAACTTCAATGAGTCGGAGCAGCTGTTCAAAATGTGCGTGTCGGGATGCTCCTTCCATACTTCAGCCAGGTCAGCTGTTGTTGCATCTTCCTCTTTTTCCATGAAAAAGCACACTAAGGGTAGAAACCTACAAGTTTCTAAACTGAACGCTTAGCAAGGTCTGGAGCCAGACCACGAGCTGGAGAACCCTGTCCGTTCCATCAGCAGTTGGGGTTTTCGATTCAAGAAACTTTAGTGAGTTGGGACACCCGTTCATGCTTGCAGTTCGGGGTGCTCCTTCCACACTGCAGCCGGGGCCGGCTGCAGCTATGGCTTCTTCTGCTTCATCGATGAAGCACGTTAGACTGCAGACTAGCTATCCGACTTCGCATGTTCATGCTGTTCCACGGAGATGTTCCCAGTTTTCACCACCGAAGTCTGATTAACCCGTAGCTAGTCATCCGAGGCATTTTTATACGGGACATGCATCGAAAGATTTGGGGACAGATCTCCATCCCGTGCACAGCATATGGTGAAGAAGCGGATAATCGCTGCTCTGCAGGGCTCGTTCACGGACCTGCTACTGAGATTGCGCAGCGTATCGCAGCATCCCAGTAGTCGCAGGTTCTGCCGTCAACAGTCTCCGGTAGTGAGCTGTCTGATGATGCTGGGGTGGTCCAGTCATCTGTACATTCAGATGATGTTTTTAGATGGAACATTCAGATGGTGAGAGGGCTACGGAGGTTGATTCTCCATCCCTCACAGAACGGCACATTAAGACTATGAATTTTTATTCATAAGCTTTTCGAATCTTGTTCCATCTGAACAAAAGTCTGCGTTTTCTTGGCAAAAAACAGCTTAAGGTACCGGGTTAAGGAAGATCTTTCCATCCAGATCTTTCGTCTTAGGTGTTGAAGGTTTTCGGTCCGATTAACGACGCCTCCCTTGGCTTAGCAATAGTATAAGAAAGGCAATGATCTATTCCTTATGAATAGAAGATCGATATCCCATAGATAGGCTTTGTATTCTAAGGCGTCTGGGGCTTTTAGTCCTTTTGTTGACGCCTTATAAGAAGCAAGTGCGACCCTTTTCCCTTAACTTGAGCGACTAACATTGTAAGTCTCCATCTTGAGATCTTTCTAAAGTCGCAAAAATTACACCGAGATATCTGTCTTCACGGAGATGAAGTCTTCTAAGCTGAGACCGCTATCTTTTGGGAATAGAACCGCTAAAGGAAAGAGTTAATATTTTCCTTCTCGGTGTTTTCCTTAGTGTCACAGACTTCAGTCTTCTTGCTGACACTATAGTAGCCTAGCTAGAATTATGGGCGGTGTTTTTTCCCTCATTAGCGGCTGGCATTGTAAGTCTCCTTTAGTGAGCTTCTAGGGCTGCAGTTATCGACCATTTGTCTTCACGAACAGGAAGACCTTTAGCTGCTTCAGCCAGGCTGAGATCACTGTCCTATTGGACAAGGTACCGCTACAAGAGAAGAGTTGTTCTCTCCTTAGAAGTATTGTTTTTGTGTTAGTTGTCCGAGGCTTTTTGACCTATTGATGATGCCATATTAACCTAGTGTGATTAATGAGCATTCTTTCGAATGCCTATAGTTAACTCCCTTTCAGGAATATATTTCCTGCTATAATCGGAACAAGGTGCAAGGAGTTCATAGTTTTCATCTCCAACTTCCATTTTTATCAAATCTATTGTTGTGGATAATATTTCCACTCAGTGGATTGGATGTCATGTCTATATGGTGTATTATTTGACACCATATCATACTGTCTTGATTTCAAGTGGTATGTCGATGCTGTTTCAGCGGGTATATTCCTTGCAATAGTGGCATATTTTTATACTGTAACCAATGACCCAGACTGAGCTCGTGCTAACTCTTAAAATTCAGGGCCAAACACAAATTTTGCCCCCCCAATCACCAAAATTTGCATCCAAATAAAAAAAAAAACTTATGTCCTATATGGTCCTACATACTTTTGCCCACTGCGCATGCGCAGTTTCAAGGAAGTACCGAAATTGGCGCCAAGCCTCATCTTTCTTTGGCCCTTCTGTCAGTAACATCTCACTGACTTCTGTGCTTATAAATCTCAGTTAAAATGATGCCAGACACAATATCATGATGGAAATGGTGGCTCCAAGTATGAAATAAGAGGATGAGAGGAAGGAACAGTGGAAGGATGTGTTCAGGGCTGTAACTTATAATTTTTATTGAAAATTATTTCATGTTACCCAATTTCGGGGCATGGGCCTGATGTTTTCATTCTTGCTATGAAATCTCCACTGTTTGTTAAGTGTTTCCTCTCTCCCTTTCCTTGAAACCCCCCTAGTTAATCTCCCATGCTTTTGGAATATTTTTGGAAATTTTTTTCTTGAAAATTTCTTGGGAGTTAACTTAGTTACAGAATGTTTATTCTGTTATCCCCATGGTTACGTCCTCACCCTTTGGGTGTTTAGGCGTTGTTAGTCATGCATCGCCATCTGATGTATTCCAGTGTCTTCAGATGAAGATTCTGTTTTACATCGGATAGTTTTAAGAATCTGTTACTGACCTCGGGCCGGGTTTTTCAGTGCCTGGAGTCTTGTTTCCGATTTTTATAATTCTTTGTTTATGTTGACAACGGTTACTTTCCTTAGTAATTTCTTGTCATCTGTTAGGATATATATGTAGTCAGATACATTAATATACTCCGTAAGTGTTACATTAATTTTTTAGATTGTTTAAAAAAAATTTGTCCACACTTAGGCTTTTTTAGGATCCATTTGGGCTCATCGTTCCCATTGGGAACTTGGGCTCATGTCAAAATTTTTTTGAAAATTTTTTTTGGGAATTATTTTTCGAAATTTGGTTATGGATTGTATTATTATCATGTATCTTTGTAATATAAGGGTTAGTGCGAGTACTACGGCTTAATAAAATTTTATAATTATGAATGAATTTTGTTCAAATTGTAATTCGAGGAACTCTTCCTCGGATTCTCATACTCATTATGTCTGCTGTAGTCAATGTACTCGTACTAACTCTTGTTCTGTTTGTGCCAATTGGGATGACAAACGTTGGAGACGTGTGTCACAGTACATTGTTAGTGGTGAGAGATCGATGCCTGTTCTCTCACCACAAGGACACTCAAGTTTTTCAGTTTCTTTTACAGAGGAACAAGAACATGGTGATGTTTCCGTGATGTCTTCAGGAAGTGCGCTGCCATCGTGGCATATTAATGAAGAGCTAGCGGCAAAAGTGCTCAATGAAATTAGACAAGTGCCTTGGTCCCAAAAGGGATTTATGGCCTTGTCGGAAATTAGACCAGTGCATTGGTCCCAAAAGGGATTTACGGCCTTGTCGCCAGCTAGCTCGACCGGCGGTTGCATCACCCCTCAAATGGGTGGTGTCACGCCAGGTAAGTCTGTTGCGGTGCAGGAGAGGAATACGGGTGTTGCGAGCACTATAATCTTGGATGACGCACACCCTGCGACGATGGAAAGGAGGAAGTCACTCACTTCGGTAGCAAGCTCGTTCAGGTCATCCCAGACCGCGAGTGAGAGAGGTCCCTCTCTCGTACAACAGCATCTGGGGCCAGATGTTGTTCATAATGTTTGTCAGTCGTAGCATACGTCCACACCTCCTGTTCGGGACGCTCCGTCTTATAGACAGCTGGCCTCGGTTAGTCTATTGGCTTCCTCTTCCACATGTCAGCACACACGACCGCACCTTGGCTTTGTGACCTCAGATATCCAGCCTGCTTCGCCGACAAGGGATTCCATGTTGTCTAGGTCACGCCATCCAGTAGCCAGGGATACGAGGCCTCATTAGGTGGGACGTTCACATAAAAGAATTATGTCGGACACACTGTCCCAGGAGCTTCCAGCAGTTAAGCAACAGAGGACCGCTGCTCCACAGGCCTCTGTGACGGACTTGCTATCACAGACAGCACAGCTCAGCGCAGCATCCCAGCAACCTACGGAACATCCTACAACAGTTTCCGATCAGGAGCTGTCGGATGAAGCTGGGTCGGTTCGTTCTTATGCTAGGTCAGACAGGGACGACCAAGATTCTCATCTGGTCCACTTGGATGGAGAAAGGGAAATAACGGAGCTGGATTTTTCCCTTCGGGAACAACATAAGGTGGCGATGGAGTTTATCCGTCAAAACCTTCCCGACGTTCCATAGGGCCAGGTTGCTGCGACAGGGGATAAGAGACTGATAGCGTCATTGGATACTGACTTCTTTGGCCGGGTTAGGGAAGATGTTCCTGAATATCCGGTCCAGTCCAGCAATGTCTCACAGACGTTTGAATTGCTTAATGACGCTATTTTTAATTTAAGACCGACAAGAACAGTTTCTTATCACAAACTGCTCTGCATCTGCTGTTCATCAATAGTAATAATAGATTTGCAACGGCAGGACATGGGCATACCGAGAGTTCCTCTGCATTTGGATAGTCAGGCTGAGGACTTGGATTTATCTCTGCCTTCGTCTTTTTCAATCCTCTCTAGTACTATGGAGACGACAATTTTGTCTAATAGGGTGAATTTAGACGCATTATCATATGCAGATCACCTTACCAGAGTGTTGGCACAACGTCCCGATGGTAAAGAATTCAAGGACGTTCGCTCCTCATTAAGAGTTCTTTCGAGGGCTATTGCATTCTCTACGTACAACTCCGCCCTATCAGTGGCTAATTTGGAGTTGGTTAGATGTGGCCCTGGCTTCATCCACTATAGTGGATTTAAAGGTGAAAAACTCTCTTTGAGTCGCTCTGGTTTCCGGGGATTTTCTCTTCGATGGTAAGATTTCTGTTATCTCTGATCAGATTACCAAGAAAGCTTGAGATTCTCTGCGTTTTAAGTCGGTTTATAAAAAACCTGACGTAACAGAAAAGAGTAAGGCAGGCGCTTCTGGTGTGAGTATGTCTAAAGGAAGCTCCTATAAAGGGTATAAAAATCCTCTAGCTCTTACTCCAGAGACCGTCAGAGTAGCGACTCAGGTAGGGGATGTGGTTCTGGCCAAGACAACCGGTCAGACGCCCCTAGGTCGACAGGACAAGGCACTGGACGGAGAGGACGTGGTTTCTCTTCCTGTAAGCCTCGTAGGTCCAGGAGGTGGTGGTCAGGACCTCTATTGCAGTCCGGTGGGCAGAAGACTGACAAAGTTTTTGACCAATTGGTTGTCAATTACAGACGGCCATTGGGTAAAAGAGGTTATCTCGGATGGCCTAAACCTCCGCTAACACGATGTCCGTGCTGGACTCAGCTTCCATCAAATCTTCAAAAAAGATATTCACTTCTAGCAGAGGTGCAATCTCTTTTGGAGAAGAATACAATAGAAGTCGTGGAAATCCAGGAATCCCTAGGTTTTTACAGTCACCTGTTCGTGGTACCGAAGCCAGATGGCTCGTTCCATCCAGTTATAGATCTGAGCTAGATAAACAAGCTGATCGTGGCTCCAAAGTTCTATATGGAGACCATTCGATCAGTGAGGGCGAGTATTCGAGTGAACGATTATGCATCAAACATAGATCTCAAGGATCCGTACTTTCATGCCATGGTACATCCGACATTCAGAAAGTACCTTCGCTTCGCCGTCCTAGGAGTCGTTTATCAGTTCCAAGCGATGTGCTTCAGACTCAGTCTAGCGCCCTGGGTTTTCACTCGAATAATGAACTCAGTAATGGCTTATTTCCGAGCTCATTCGTCTGTGGTAACGTCGGCTTACTTGGACAACATTCTTCAGAGGTACGGCAACAAAACAGTTCTTCAGAACGATGTTCAGAGTCTGCTTCAATTGCGCCAACGTCTTGGTTTCATAGTAAACGAAAAGAAGTCGAATCTAGCTTCATCCAAGTCGTTCATTCACTTGGGAATGAGCTACGAGACTCACAACAATCTAGTTCGTCTTCCGTTACCCAGAGCGAAGTTAGTCAGTTGTTATGGGATTGTGTGGAGCGGCGGCAGATCTCATTCCGATGGGCCGCTTGTGTGCACGTCCACTCCAGATATTTTTCACTCAAGTTTGGAGTGTGAAGGTTCATTCGCTCGAAACAAACATCGTTTTATCAGACCAAGTAAAACTAAGGATTCAGACTTGGGCAGATATTCAGTGGTTAACTCAGGGAGTTCCAATGCAACTGCCGGATCCGTTTTTTATGATTATGACGGATGCGAGTCAAACAGGTTGGGGTGCGACATTGAACCCAACAGACTCCAAGTACCAGGACCTTTGGGATCTAGAGTTCCTAAACAAGCACTTAAACATCAAAGAGATGATGTCAGTTTGGCTTGCGCTACGCCATTGGATGAACATAATTCAGAATTCACATGTTCAAATACTGTCGGACAATTCGATGGTAGTAGCATACATTAGGAACCAAGGAGGCACTCATTCAATTCAGTTATTCGATCTAACGGAAAGAATTCTTCTGTTTGTTCTAGAACATCATGTTCTTCAGTCGGTCCGTGATTTTCCAGGTTGTCTGAACGTTCTAGCAGACTTGCTCTCGCGGAAAGGTTGCATGTTACCGTCAGAATGGACTCTCAACAATCGAGTGTTCAATCAGTTTTGCTACCAATGGGATCGACCAATGATAGACTTGTCTGTGACACACCTCAACAATCAGTTGCAGACGTATGTGTCGCCATGTCCAGATCTTCGAGCATTCGCAGTAGACGCTCTCTCAATCTCTTGGGACGGAATGATAGGATATGTATATCCTCCAACTCCGTTGATTCAAAGATCTTGCTAAACATCAAGCAATCGCACTGCAAGATACTGTTGGTAGCATCTCTGTCCTCTCAGACACCATGGATAAATCTACTCAGGTATCTGTTACGGGATGTTCCTTGGAAGCTTCCTCCACAGGATGACCTCTTTCAGGGGAAATCTCACACACGGCATCACAACCCGCAAGGTCTCAACCTTCACGTATTTCCGTTGTGTGGTCCTTCTTGCACAGGAAGTGCTTTACAGGACAAGCAGTAGACGCAATTTCTAACTGTAGGAGGACCTCCTCTTCGCTAAATTATGCAGCAAAGTGGAAGGTTTTCTCTCGTTGGTGTAAGGATCATTCTATTGATATTTTTGATCCTTCCATTCCAGACATTGCTAATTTTTTGGTCTACTTGTTTGATGAAATCAAACTGTAGCCAGTAACCATTAAGGGTTATAGGTCTATGCTATCGGACACATATGCTCATCATGATAGCTTACAGATTGGATCTAATATTTCTTTATCCAAGTTAGTAAAGAACTGAACTTTTCGATAAATAGACCTAGAACTTTTAGGTTAATTCCTAAATGGAATTTAGCTTGGGTTCTACTGAAGCTTAAAGAAGCTCCTTTTGAACCTCGTAATACTGTAGACTTCAAATTCTTGTCACTTAAGACAGCTTTTCTCTTAGCCTTTGCTTCCGCAAGAAGAGTCAGTGAGCTTCATTCTCTGTCTATTGATGATTCTCATTATCGTAGTGTTGGAAATACTATTACTTTAACTACTAATGTGGGATTTTGGGCCAAGAATCAGGCTTCTAATAAGTATCCTGAGCCTATTGTCATCAAGGCTCTTCCATCCTCTGATGGCCGTAGGCCTTTGCTGTGTCCAGTTAGAGCTATGCGTATTTATAAACGCAGATCAGAATTTATCAGAAAGGGGCGTAAATGATTCTTTCTGTCTTTAATTCCCAATAGAAAGGACATATCTGTTTATTCTATTTCTAGATGGATTCAGTTAGCTATTTGTACTGCTTATGAGAGTTTATCTTCCAATCAGCAGTCCGTGCTTAAGATTTCAGCACATGAAGTTAGGGCGCTGTCAACATCTTGGGCTTATTCTAACAGTATTGCTATTACAGATCTTATGAAGGCTGCTTACTGGCCACAGCCTTCTACCTTCACTAATTTTTACCTTAGAAACATAGAGTCTATTTCTGGCGACCTTAGGTGTTTAGGTCCATTATCTGTTGCTCAGAATGTCGTCCACTAAATGATTACAGCTATAGTTATGTAGGTTTTCTATCCCACCAGTGATGCTGTCCTGCTGCCCTCTTCGTTCTGTGGTGATTTGACCCAGGTGTTCCCTTATATCACCGGCTTTATAGTGAAAAACAAGGAAATATCTCCTTCGGAGTCAGTAATTCAGAGTCGGTGCTGGGATGGTTTTAAAGTGTAAAGCTAATGTTTATCTCATTTATGTAATATTTTTAAAGTCTAGCTCGGTGTGAAGCATTTGTATATGTCCCGTGTCATACGAGCGTTAATATACAATCCTCGGACACTTTTAAATGAGTATAAAGAGTCTCATTCTCTGGACTATCTTTATTTATTGGCTTTCCTTTAAGGAATTAGTATAATGGGTTATACTGGATGTTAATAGAGATCATAGATGTTATTTGGCTCAATTATTGATTGGTGATGTGTCTTTCTTATTTTTAATAAACAAGAAAGACATATGTAAATCCTTTTCTCCTTGAGGGGATTATTCTTTATACATAATTGAGCCTATTGGATTTTCCTTTATGTCCTAGGCCCTCCAGCCTTTTTTTTCTATTCAGCTAAGTCTGGGTCATTGGTTACAGTATAAAAAATATGAAAAAATTTAAAGTAATTTGTATATTTTTTATACTTACCAATGACCCAGATGGGGATGGCCCTCCTGTGAGTTGGGAACTCATACTTCCCTGTTGATTATATAACATTTAGCAGGCACTGGTTGTAAGAATGAGGCTTGGTGTCAATTTCGGTACTTCCTTGACACTGCACATGTGCAGTGGGCAAAAGTATGGAGGACCATATAGGACATAAGTTTTTTTTGATTTGGATGCAAATTTTGGGGATTGGGAGAGCAAAATTTGTGTTTGGCCCTGAATTTTAAGAGTTAGCATCAGCAAAGTCTGGGTCATTGGTAAGTATAAAAAATATATAAATTACTTTAAATTTTTTCATTTTCATCATGTCCCCGTCCGTCCTTAGTGGCATTATGGAGTCCATCAGATGTGAGTGAGCCCTATAGTTTCTATACTATTCTAGAAAACTAACACTAAAGCATTGCAAGTCACGCCGGGTTAGTGTCATTATGCTTGCTTTGACGAACTATAAGCTTTTTAGCTGTATTACTCTTCATTGAGAATAGCAGCAGAAGTATAGCTTTGGGAATCTAGAGTGAAGTTTCTTTTTCATATAGTGAAAAAGGAATTTGTCACTGTTCCAAGCTTTAAGATTACTGCGCCAGCCTTACTTATCTAGCGATTCAAGTAATGTGGGTGAGGGGGGTTCGATATGATTTAAGAGGTGATTACAGGGCAGGACGTAGTGCTCTTCCTGTCGGCCTTGTATGCATTCAAATATATGCATGTCTTTCATTGCTCTTCGATTGGTGGGTGGGTTGTGGTCTAACGGCGACATCAGGGGCGCATCCACTCTTTATTTGGTTTGCTTCCTGTGGTTAGTCATTCATAAGTTGTATATGAGCATATGATTCCTGAACAGTAACTGTTTTTGGATTCCAAATTCTTTCATGAATACATTTGGTTGCTATTGCTAGCCTTTGTGTTGCTGTGTGGCAGGCATGTCGGTTATCTGGGCGACATTCTCCAAATGTGGCAATTAGTCCACTCTGAGAAGTTATGCGCAAAGTTGTTTGTTTTTCTTATGACGTATGAGTCTATTCCTCAGGTTAATCGCATTTACGTCGTTTTATTCCTTCAGTTTCCTGGTTAGTTTTTGTATCACTCAGTCACACCTTTGATACAGGCTGTATTCAGATGAGGGTATAGGCGTGATTCTGTTGATTGTGTGCATAATATGTATATATTATGAGGCAGACAGATTCTGAATAGATTCTCTTAAATTCTGGCTCTGCATTACTATAGAGCTTATGAGAATATTGGGGCTAGTTGGATCAGTTATGGACTTTCCAACAGGCCGTCTATGCATACGTTCTCTATTTTTGACTTCATTATTCGAAGTGGTGAATTCTTTCTCCGAACAGTCATTGGTTTTAACGAACCTAGGGAACAATGAATTATTTGGGGATGGTCCGTAACAGGCTTTTAATCGTATCTTGTTCCATATTCTAAATCCAGTTTTCAACCGTAAAGTGGTACACGAGGCATATTCCTTCTTTCATATAATTGTACGGTTACAATTGGGAGGTTCATTGTTGGAATTAATTAGTACACCTGAACGTAGTCGCCTGTGTGTTGGTTGAGAGATGTATAGTTCTCTTAGATAACTTTCCATTGGGATTCAATTAGACAAGTTTAAGGTTGTACATATTTATATCACCGGTTTTCGACCTATTTTTACGTATTCCAGATGCAGCATACATTTTGGAGATTGCGATTTTAGTAACCGGGATCGCCACGATATAGACTTAGCTCCTGAGGTGGCATTAAGCACCAATAAATTAATAATATATTAATAATAATTAATAGCCGGGTGCCTTTTAGACGAATATATATATTATTCGGTACCACTTTTTCACTGTTTCCAAACCGCTCCCCTCTTTCGTTTTGAAAATTATTCCTTCAAATGAAAGTGTCATTGACACTGTAGCTCAACTTTGAATACGACAGGAATTTGTATTCGCTGTGACCAGGTCAACAATAATGAATATGACAGGAATCAGTATTTGTTGTGACCAAGTCAACAATAAGGAATAAGAGAAAAAGAGTTATTCACATAATATATGCACGAGAAAAAAAAAGTAATATATGTGATGTATTCCATGTTACTAAATATTCGTACAAAAATTTATCCATATCAGATCTTTCGTATAGAAGTTCTGTACAAATAACTGATTGCACCTAATTTCAGTACAAAATGGCCACCAGTGGCCATCTTGAATTTCGGACCGGACCCCAAAACACTCGTTCTCGTCCCACGGTGATAACAAAGATATCCAAGAAGTTTCATAAATATTGGTTCATAAATACGGCCTCTAGCCCGAGCCGTATTGGCATTTGCAGTTACAGTGCTGAAAGTAACACTAAATAGATCAAAGTTAGTCGAATTGGTATAATTTATGCACGAGAAAAAAAAACGTATTATATGTTATGTATCCCATGGTACTAAACGTTCACACAAAAAATTATTCAAATCAACGCTTTCATATGGAAGTTCTGCGCAAAAATCTGATTGCACCTAATTTTGTACAAAATGGCTGCCAGTGGCCATCTTGAATTTCAGACCAGACCCAAAAACACTTGTTCTTGTCCCATGGTGATAACAAAGGTACCCAAGAAGTTTTAAAAGATCGGTTCATAAATACGGCCTCTAGCCCGAACCGTATTGGCATTTGCACTTACAGTGCTGAAAGTAACACTAAATAAATCAAAGTTAGTCTAATTTACATAATTTAAGCACGAGAAAAAACCCCGTATTATATGTGATGTATCCCATGGTACTAAACATTCATACAAAAGATTATTCAAATCAGAGCTTTCATATGGAAGTTCTGCGCAAATTCTGATTGCACCTAATTTTGTACAAAATGGCTGGTATTGGCCATCTTGAATTTCAGACTGGACCCCAAAACAGTCGTTCTCGTCCCACGGTGATAACAAAGGTACCCAAGAAGTTTTGTAAAGATCGGTTCATAAATACAGCCTCTAGCCTGAGCCGTGTTGACGGCACGACGGACAGACAGATGCACGACGGTCAATGGGCAGGGACAATACCTCAAATTTGGCTTCGCCAAAGTTGAGCTAAAAAGGGGGGTGGGGGGTATTTTCTCTCCTCTTCTGGCCTTTTAATAAGTGTGTAACTATGAGTTAAGCTGTTATCGTCTGTCGATTATTCTGATATGCAAAGCTTGTTACATTATATATGGTGTGTGTTTGTGGGCTTTAGTCTCTCACTCTCTGACACGCTTTTCCTAATTTTAAGTGCCTTATTCTAGGCTAGCCTTAAAATTGGGGGCTTGTTACACCCATTTAGCGTAATTGTTTATGCTAAGTAATAGGGAATTACTTGGATATTGCTCCTTATTTCGGTGGTATGTCTTCTATATTGTGGTATAGCGAGACATGTAGGTAATTTCTTAAAATTTTAATCTCCTTTTCACTTTGGGAGTTCTAATGCAGGCTAAGGAGCTGTATTTTGGTCTGTTAATTCTTTAAGTCCTAGGCCCTCCGCCTTTTTATGATTCAGCTAAGTCTGGACCATTGGTTTCAATCTTAAAATATGATGAATTTAAAGTAATTTGTATATTTATAATACTTACCAATGGCCCAGATGGGGATGGCCCTCCCATGAGTGGGCACTCATACCTCCCTGCTGAGTTATCACCTCAGTAGGCACAACTAGGAAGAATGATGGTGGCGCCAGTTCTGGTCTTTTCCTGGATTCTGTGCATGCGCAGGTACTAAAAGTATGGAGGGCTAGATAGGAGTTTTAATTTTCGGTATTGTATACAAATTTTGGGGATTGGGGGGGTTCAAAATTTGTGTTTGGCCCTCAATAATATTGAGGTTGCACCAGCTAAGGCTGGGCCATTGGTAAGTGTTAAAAATATACAAATTACTTTAAATTTATCAAATTCATGAGGGAGGCCATTTCATACTGTGTGTGACTCATAAGATGAAATATAATTGTACACAACAAATTTTTCACAATGTTTATGCTCCTGAGTTTTTTTTTACTCTTATGTCCAACCACTGAACTCACAAACTACTGGGGGGTATAATTACCAACCAAACCTTAACACAAATATTAAGGACAATAAGAAGTCACACTTTGTATAATAGCTGGATATGCACCTTCAAGGGGGTACATGAAGGCCACTTTTCAAATCTGTCAAATTGTCTCAGCTATAACTTGGAAACTAGGATGCAATCCTGAAATTTCATACAAATATTGAGGACAATGAGAAGGTACATCATGCAATGAAGATGGCTTTTCACAATCACAGTCAAGGTCATACTTGATCATCAAATGTTGAAGGACACATGCTGTCTAACTCTGAAGTTGCCCCATTTGTAAAAATGTCTGCAGATGCAGTGCCCAGCCTGGGGGTCTACACTGAAAGAGAAGACTTTTGGGAGAAGTCAAATCAAAATACTGTGAAATCCTTTTTGTTTGTGGGGATCCATTATTTGGGGATTTTTGTGGTTAGATAAGGCACGAATTTAAGATCGCAACAAAATATTTACTCCAGTAACCATCAATAAATCCTGTTTTTTCTTCAGTTTGATGTACTAGTCTCTCATACTTCTCACTGTTGTCTCACTAATGTTGTGGTCAAGTTCGGTGCTGTATTTTCTAGCTGCATGCGCAACTCCATTCTCAATCGAAAATCAAACTATCTTTGCATGTGTGTCTCCATCATTCTCTGCATATTTTCCATGTTTTCGTTTTCGTGAAGGTGTTGGAGATTCGTTGTAAATTAAAGTTTCGATAGCACCATTGGCAGTTTGAGTTATAAGTGCACTGTGCTGATCTTCTTTATCGTTTGGATTTGGAAGGCCAGGTGTTTTCAGCAACCGCAATTCTAACTTGCCAGCAGTTTTTAACGAAGATTTCAGTGACATATTTGAGGTGTCTGACAGTGTATATCCCCAGAACTTGTATATATATGGATGGCATAATAATACATTGAGTAAACATATTTTAGGCTTAACCCTTTTCAACACTGGTGGTTTCTTTCATGCCAGTTAAATCGCAGAAATTGGAAGAGTCCCATTTGCATTATTTGGGGGTAGAGCAATTAATATTTTCAACGTGCAGCCTTCAGGCTGCACTTTGAAAAGATTAATTGTTCTACCAGAGATGTTCATTTAGTAGCCATCCTACTTAATGAAATTATGATGTATCGTGTTCCTGGACTGGAAAAGCAGGCTCTCGTGTTGAAAGAGTTAAGTAAAGTAAGATGGATTCATCACGCATTCATTGCATAATTCTACGAATGCTCATTCAAAGGCTTCCCATGGCTGTAATTAAACTATGTCCCATGATAATTAAACTATTGATATGCTCACTAACTGGACCTATGGCTATACAATACACTCACTTGCATGGCAGACATTGAATTATATAAAGTGATGACAGCTTGGATTTAGCGTCTCCTAACATTGTACTTTGTGATCATGTGTAAAATATTGATTGGTGGTGGCTCATGAATTTGTAGGCCAAGTTGATCCACAACTTTAACCCCCAACGAAATGGCCATTTTGCGTCAAATCAATTGAGACCAATGAAATTAAAACCATTTACAGTACGGGAAAGTAACTCGAAAGGAGAGACATGAATGAGTTTTTGCATGATTGTTCTGGTATATATTTTCCTACAAGTTATTTGTAAAGTAAAAAATTCTATAAAAATAATTCCAGTAGGTATTGAATTTTTACAAAGTATAGATCACCCTACATGGAAAAGTATTCAAGAATTATTTACCTTCTCATAACCTACTGACTGCCTTCTGGAGCAAGTATACTTGGGAACAGACAGAGTGCATGCCAACAATGCAGATGTTTTTGATTACCCATTTCTTACTTCAAATGAGAATTAAAAGTTCAAGTTTTCACCAAAAGTGTTTTCCAAACAAGAGGCCCCAAGGGGCCTTAATCGCTCACCTGATAAAAGAAGGTTAACTCCTATTTATTATTTTTAGGATATTTTTCATCAAATCTGGTCATGGTTGCTGTGAAGCAGCCATGACTGGATCTGATGAAAAATTCCTCTAAATTTAACTCAAGAAAATATTGGTGAAAAAATCCATTCAATTTACAGGGTGGAAATTGGATTAAATATACCTAAATTATATATATTTCACTGGTGAGGGACATCCTGTCCTGGGCAGGAATGTATGCCAGCAGCATGCAGAGAGTTAAAGAAGCATTTAAGGTCACATTCAGCATCTACACATGTTAATAAAGTTAATGTAATTTAGCTATGGAAGTGGTGTGGGATGAGAAGGGTCTGTTGGGTGATTTTCTTTTCTGTATGTAATCTATCAAACACCTTCAAAACACATTTTGAAGTAAAGAGAAAAAAAAATTACCCTATGGACCCCCCACAACTCCCCAATGGGGTGAAAGTTAATTTATTTGCATAAAGTTACTCAAATCCTCCAAATCTTCTTTTAACCACCCAGTCCTCAAGTGGTTCCCATTTGAGCAAACTTTAATCTTATGTACACACATTTACATCTAACTAAAGTTTACTGCAATCAGCTCTGTTGTGCATAGGCACAATTCATTTAAACAAATAATAAATTCTAAACTGGATTCTGTGTTCTGGGTTCTGTGTTAAATTTCAACCCCCTCTGGTGCCCACCAAAATCAGTCGAGCATAACACTTTGAACAAACTTTAATCTGATAGTCATATTACATGTAAATTAATGCTATATACCAAATATCAAAAGATTTTACATAGTGGGAAAATCTTTGAAGAATATTCCTTATACTGCAATAAGCTAAAATTTGGGCTTTCACAGGGAGCCCAAATATGAGCCCAGGGATTTGATTTGAACAAGCTTGAATCTCCCCCACACTGAGGATGTTAATACTATGTTAAAACAAAAAAAATCTGACTTGTGGATATGAAGAAGATTTTTTAAAGAATAGTCCCCATATTTCACAAAGTTAAAATTTGGGATCCCCACAGGGAACCCAAGAGACTTCATTTGAACAAACTGGAATCTAAACTTCCTAAAGTTGTTGCATATCAAATATCAAAAGATTCTTATTGGTGGATCTGAAGAAGATTTTTGAAGGAATTTCCACATATTACCACAAGTTAAAAAAATTAGGTTGCCACAGAGAGCCCAATTATTATTAACTCAGGAACTTGATTTGAACAAACTGAAATCTGCCCCCCCCCCCCCCCCCCCCCCCCCCCCACTACAGATAATGCAAACCAAATATCAGAAGATTCTGTCTGATTGATCTGTGATGGCTGTTACCAATATTTACAGTAAGCATACCAATGTCGGGTTTGAATTATTTGCTTTACACTTTTTATCTCTTGGATCCTATTTTTAGTAACCATGAAAATAAGGTCCAACATGATTTTTTTTTTTTTTTTTTTTATTTTGTTTGCAATTCAACCAATTTCATGGCAGATCAAAACTTTCACAAGTCAACTTCAACGCTTTTTATTGAAGACCAAGCAAATTTTGCCAATTTTAGGCAACTTCTTCACTCCACTCACCTGGTCTTTATACCAGAGATGAACAGTATACCAAATATTTGGTACGGTATCTGTTACAGACCAGAATATTCCACAGTAACAATCATTCCATTTCTGTGTTGTTATTGTCAGAGTAAAAACATGGTACCGATTTATCGTTTCCCACAATTTCATCACCAAGCTCATAAAGAGATTTAATCAAATGCTTCAATCGACAAAAAGCAGAGGAGAATTCTATATTAATTTTCTGTGATAAGCAATACAGCAGTTCTACTGGTTAGGCTTTTCCCTCTGGAATTGTTATTCTACGGATAATTATTATTATTTTGGGGGGGGGGGGGGGGGGGGTTTGGGTTTTTATTTTCTATTTTTTCCACACATTTTGTCTGTACGAAGAAGCCATTTTCGAACCGATTTTCAACAAAATTTTGTACATGCATAAAGGGGCAATAAATCTAAAAATGTACCAAAGTGGATTTTTCGATTTAACCCTTATTTCATCAGAATTGGCAAAAAACTGCCAAAATTGGGGTTTATTGGCACTTTCTCGAAACACGTCTTGTAGATTTTTTTTATATATTTGTCATTGCTAGACCTGCCTGTGACATGCCCTTTGATACACATGACATATCAGGCGATGCATATGGTAACCCTCCACAGACTGCTAAACATAGAAATTTTGATGAAATAGGCCAGTTTCAGGCCTCCACTGCATCCAAACAATACATGAGAGATAAACATAACTTCCTTTATTGGAAGTGGAATTCACCAAGGATCATTTTTGTCAGTAATAAGGGTGTTCACAAAACCAAGCGTTACCCTGTTAACCCGTTTTGGGCTGGTTAAACAGCAATTCCCCCATAAAGCTCAAACATTTGTGTTTTCCGTGGATTTCTCTGAGTCTTGTAGATTTTCAAGAAAAATTTGTCACTCCCAGGCCTTGGTGTGACAATAGAAGCTGCATGGACAAAATACTGCGGTGAGCATTTGTTAACCCTCCACGGGCTGCTAAAAGTCAAAACTGTGAAAAAATGGGCTGTATTTGGATGCCAACAGCACCCAATGGGTACTCAACAAAGAAAAGTGCCTTCTTTTATCGAGCGCACAATCTATATGGAAACATTTTTGTAAGTAGTAAAGGTATTCAAAAGTCGAAGTCTTAACCCATTTTGGGCAGGCTAAAGAGAGAGACCCCATTTTCTGTGGATTTCTCTAAATACATCCTGTAGGTTTTCTTGAAAAATTGACTACTGGCAGGTCTTTGTGTGACATTATAAGCTGCATAGACAAAATATTCCGGTGAGCATTTATTAACCCTCTACAGGCTGCTAAGCATCGTAATTTTGTTGAAATGGGCTGTTTTCAGACACGCACAGCACACAATGTGTACCTGAGAAATAAACATAATCTCCTTTGTTGGAAGTGGAATTCACCGAGGACCATTTTTGTAAGTAATAAGGGTATTCAAAAAACCAAGCGATTACCCGTTTTGTGGTTGTTAATAGTGATACCCATCAAAGGCTTAAAAATTTATGTTTTCCCTGGATTTCTTTACAAACATCTGGTAGGGTTTTCAAGAGAAAATGGCCATTGATAGGTCATGGTGTCACATTACCAGTTGATTGGATGAATTATTCCGGTGAGCATTTGTTTACCCTCCATGGGCTGCTAAATGTCAAAATTTTGAAAAAAATAGTCTGTTTTTTGAACACCAACAACATCAAATGGGAATGCAACAGAGAAACGTAACTTCTTTTACCGGACGCAAAACTGACAGGGAAACATTTTTGTAAGTAGTAAATGTATTCAAAAATCGAGGTCTTAACCCATTTTTGATTAGTTAAGGAGATATACCCCTTAAAAGCTTAAAATTCCAGTTTTCTGTGGATTTCTCCAAAAAAAATTTCAAGAGCAATTGACCATTCGCAGGTCTTCGAGTGACATAACAAGTTGCATGAACAAAATGTTTCGGTAAGCAATTGTTAACCCTCCAGAGGCTGCCAAGTATAGACATTTGGAGAAAATGGGCTGTTCTTGGGCAACCATAACACCAAATGTGTACCTACAAGATAAACATAACCTCTTTCATTGGAAGTGGAATTTACCGTCGATCATTTTTGTAAGTAATGAAGGTATTCACAAAACCAAACATTAACCCTTTAGAGCTGGTTACAGAGAGATACCCATCAAAAGGTTAAAAATTTGTGTTATCTGAGGATTTCTTTAAAAACATCCTGTAGATTTTCAAGAAAAAAATGGCCATTCTCAGATCTTAGTGTGACATTACAAGTTGCATGTACAAAATATTCCTGTAAGCATTTGTTCACCCTATGCAGGTTCTCAAACATCAAAATGTTGATAAAATGGGCTATGTTTGCATACCTACAGCACCCGAAGTTGGGAGGAGAGATCAAAATAAGTGGAAGTAGAATTCACTGAGAATTATTTTTGGAAGTAATAAGAGTATTCAAAAAACAACACTTGACCCGTTTTGGGATGGACAAACAATGATACCCATCAAAAGCTTAAAATTCATGATCTTCCTGGATTTCTCTGAAAACACCTTGTAGATTTTAACGAAAAAATGGCCATTCACAGTTCTTGGTGTGACATTACAAGTTGCATGAATAAATATTCCTGTTAGCACTTGTTAACCCTCTACAAACTGCCAGACATCAATATTTTGGATACATTTGAGATAAAATAGACCATTTTTAAATTGACACAGCACTCTGTGGGTATGTGTCAAACAAACATAACTCCTTTTGTCAGTCACTGACTTGTTGGATGATGATATTGACATTAACCCACTTCACCGTTAATGATGGTTTTTACCTAAACAATTTTTTATCAAACTGAGTCATTTGAGACTACTATACTCACCTTTCTCATAACATCAATGAAGGAACTTCAGTGAGACAGTTAAAAACAATTCATCAGAAACTGTGGGGTTATTAAAAATCATGGAATCTCATCGGGAAAAGCCATGATTCTCCAGAATCATAAAGTCTAGTTAGGAACAAACATAGTATGTGTACATGCCTCCTTTCAAAGAGTCTTGTTCTTGTTTTGTTGGATATGTAACAATCAATGAATTTAATAAATAAAATAAGCAGTCTTTCACCCATATAAACTTGTTAAAAGCAATTTGTTTGTATTTGCACAAGTTGAAGAAATAATATTATTATCATATTTTAGTGTTTGAAAGTTACTGATCAACATTCAGCTTGGTCAAGTCGCATGTCATTTTGAAACTTTTTCAGACTTTGTTGCATCAGACACTTTGCCCCAAAATTAGAAGTCATTTTGCCCCCAAAATCAGATGTTTTGGCATTTGAATGTAAGGACTCTGTATACCACATATCAAGTCTCTGCTACTGGTGGTTCATTAGAAGAAGATTTTCAAAAAATTTGGCCATTTTTTGCCCACCCCTTTCCCCTCTGCTCAATATGAGCTGAAACCTAACTTGCATAAAAATCAAAATGCCCCTATATAACCACTACTTACATGAAATTTAATTTAAAATGTGGCCAGTGGTTTAGGAGAAAAAGGTTCAAACACCACCTTCACGCAGGACAACGGATGAAGAGTGATCAGAAAAGCTCACCCTGACTTTCAGTCAGGTGAGCTAAAAACAAAGCTACTTTGTGATATTCTGATGCAGTTTCAAAAGGTTTGTTTTAAAAGAATAAAAACAAACAATATTTGATATACTTTTAACCCAAGCACACAGGTGATGCAAAAGAATTTTCTCCAATCACACTATTTTTCTTTAACTATAAATTTAACCAGTTATATCTTGTTTGACAGCTCATTGAGCTCTGTCAAACAAAGTTATTTGGTTTAATATCAAACTGCATTATGGGAAATATTTGCTGCTGAAAATCTTGCCATTGTGACATCAGAGTGCGGAGGGTTAAAGCAGAAATATTAGTGTTTGAACATCTAAATAGATGTAAGGGAGCATTCCAGTCTTGAAACACTGAAAAAAATCACCACATGTTTTTTTCCAATTTATTCTGACAATTCAACAAGTCTATATAAAAACTTTTTTTTTACCACAAATTAATCCATCATATATATAATTTAATATGAAGCTTACATAATATCTAATACACATTCAACAGAAACAGAAGCAATTTGAAATAGAGAGCAGTCTGTAAAATAAAAATGTTGATTTTCTTCTTCATGAATTCAATGACTCCCTCAAGTCTTAACACATTAATTAAACAGAAAGGTACTGGTGAAGATACAATTCAATAGACAAGGAATAAAATCATACCTTGCATAAATATTTATCTCTCCAATGTGTAGAATTTATCATGGATTTCAACAGAACAATGTCGGCACTTCAAATTAAGCTTTTTGATATTGCAATATTTTGTGTAGAATTTACCAGGTATCATACATTTCAACTGGACTATGTCGGCAATTCAAATAAAGTATTTTGATATTACATGTACAATATTTTGTGCTTTGACACCTTAACTCCCCACCCTAAATGGTGGAGGCAAATCTGACAGTGCTATTCACAAAATTGAGTTTCAGATTTTGTTATTTTTATGTTTTTGCTTCATAAACATATCTTATGGACCTTCGTTGGACTTGTTCCAATAGGAGGCTATAAGCTATGCTTTGGAATCATTTTCAAGCACAGAATCATATTGAACTGAGGTGTCCCAAAATCAGGCATCTGCCAAAGAAAAGTTTTGAGTGAACATGTGAATCACCCAATTTTATTTTTCAACTCTGCACCACATATCTGGTAGCTCTCTACATAACAATTCATAACTTATCATTTGCATGAATTAACTGGGAAAGGGCTAAATTATTTTTCAAAGATGATTTGTAACAGGAGTATTTTTTAAAAAAAAAACATACTACCAACATGTGGAGCCAAAATTCAGCCAGATTTTATTCATAAACAACTGTTTTGTTACAGTTTTATATAAACATTTTTTCTACTGCTGAACAAACAACAAGCTAATGCATATAGTGTAAAGCCTCTAACGTGGCTTTCAGTCCTTTTCAATAGAGCCATGATAGTGCCTTCCAGCACTCCAACTGGTTAATGCTCGATGCTGCGTACTCTGGGTATATCTTCCATTTGAACTATTTATATATGTGTGCACACATAACAATATGTTAACATAAAACAGGTAACAAAATTAATTTGAAAAAAAATTCCCAAAAACTGCAGACTCATGGAATGGATTTACATGTACTATTTATTTATTTATTTATGTTTAAGGTCACATATTTATGCACAATGGCTAATCAGGACCGTGACAGTTTTATGGGTGGAGGAAGCCGGAGTACCCGGAGAGAACCACCGAGCAACGACGAGCAGCTGCCAGCTCCCCAACATCGTAACTCCGCACTGCAGAACAGGCAGGGTTAGATTGGTTGAAGACATGCGTACCATCGACGTGCAGTACGCCTTAGTACACGGCGTCATCGTGCCCCCACATGGGCAATGGGGGTGAAGTGTCTTGCCCAAGGCCACAACGCGGTTTCCGCAGGTGGGATTCGAACCGAGGACCTCTCGGCTTGCAGCCTGCACCTCTACCTACTGAGCCATTTACATGTACAATTTATGGTCACATTTCATTCTCTGTACATGATCAGGAAAAAAATGCTTTTATAATCTATTTCCAGTAAGAAACTAACTTTTTATTTTGTAAATAGCTAATAAATGTTTCTGGCCATTGAAACACATTTTATAAATCAAGATTTGAAAATGTGTTCATAAACAAGAACCAAAAGTAGACAAGAAATACATGCTCTGGTTTGTCTATTCTTAGAACATCTCATTTAAATACATACTTCTACTGACTAAAACATTGTCCAATTAGTATTCAGTACATAAAGAGAGATTAAATGCTTTCAATCAACTGCCAAAAATATGGAAGTTGAACAACTGAAGAGGGAGCGAGAAAGTGAAGGAAACTGATTTAGTGATCTCACAAGAAGAGTCTGGTAATTGTTGATGGACATATTGCAGAGTATTAGTTCTTGTGTGGTTTGTTATGAGGTATAGTGGAACCCTTTGAATTGGATATAGGGTCCCTGCAGGCAGAGACTGATAAAATTAAAGGCTGTTTCTGGACATATTTCAGAATTTTCAAGGACTTACAATAGCCAAATTCAAGGATTTTCAAGGCCAGCCTTCAGTAGTCCTAACTAGGACCTTCCATTATTACCCCCTCCTCCTACTTTCCTACAAGGAAAGTGGGAGTAATGACTGGAGGGTCCATGTTAGGACTTCTCCTTCACAAACTCTGGCATATAAAATTGTACAGTTATGATTACGTGCTTCATCTGCATTTTCATTTCATGAATATTCAGGGATTTTCTAGGCATCAAGGCACATTTTTCAGGATTTCAAGGCCTTGAATGACCCTTAGTCAAGTTCAAGGCCTTTCCTTGAATCCAAGGCCCTGCAGGAAATGTAAAGCATTCAACTTACAAGAGTTTTTGATTTAATGAGTATGTTTTTCTATTGTTTTTAGTGATAAACTTTGCATTATTTCAATTTTATCTTGTTTGACAAAGCTCATGGTGCTCGAATAAGTCCACAGATTTGGGGAATTCAGTGGTTGTCAGTATAATTTTTTAAGACAAGTTATCACATGATTTTTTATTCAATTAACAGGAATTTTCTCCTCAATCATTGAATCTGAAAGAGACAGATTTTCAAATGAGTTAAAGAGTTCAAATATTATTATTTAACTTGATTTTTACAAACTTATCTAACTCCACTGAAGATGGTGTATACCATATATCAAGAGATTCTGATTGGGGGATTCATGAGAAGATTTTTAAAGAATATTCCTCATATTGCACCAAGTTAAAATTCTGGTACCAGAAGGGGACACAAATATTAATTGATGGACTTGATTTAAACAAGGTTGAAACTAAACCCTGTAAGGATCCACATACCAAACATAAAAAAAAATTCCGACTGGTGGATCTGAAAAAGATTTTTGAAGTTTATTCCCCATATTGTACTAAGTCAAAATTTGGGCTCTCATAGAGAGCCCAATTATTAATCAATGGGCTTGTTTTGAACAAACTTTAATCTGACCCCTATAAGGATTCTATATACCATATATTAAAAGATTCTGATTAGTGTTTTATACCTCATATTGTACTAAGTTAAAATTTGGGCCCCAATTGGTAGCCAAAATATCAACCCAGGGACTTGGTTTGAACAAACTTGAATCTTACTCCCCTAAGGGCAGTGTATATCATATATTTGGGGGTGGTGGGTTTTTTTTAAAGATTTTTAAAGAATATTCCTCATATTGAGCCAAGTTAAAATGTGGGCTAAAATAGGGAGTCTAGATAATAATAAAGGAAGATGATTTGAACAAACTTTAATCTGACTCCTGTAGGGATGTTGTATCCAAAACAACAAAATATTCTGATTGGTGGATCTCAAGAAGAAGAATTTTTAAAGATTATTCCCCAAGTTGAAATTTGGGCTCCTATAAAGGACCCAATTATAAACCGATGGTCATGATTTGTACAAACTTGAATCCAACCCATGTAAGGATTCAGTATATCATATATCAAAAGATTTTGGCTGGTGGTTCTGGATAAAAAGAGTTTTAAAGATTATTCCCCATATTGGACTACATTAAAATTTAGGCTCCAATAGGGAGCCCAAATATTAACAATGGGACATGGCTTGAACAAACTTAGATGTGACCTCCCTAAGGTTGCTGTATACCATATATCAAAAGATTCTGACTTGTGCATCTGAAGAAGATTTTGAAGGTTTTTCTTCATGTTGCACAAAATTAACATTCAGGCCCCCATAGGGAGCCCAAATATTAATTGGGGACTTGATTTGTACAAATTTGAATTTGACCCCTGTAATGTACACCAAATATTAAAAGATTCTGACTTGTGGTTCTGGGAAAGAAGATTCTTGACAATGAACTTCTCATATTGAACAAAGTTAAAATTCGGGCTCCTGTATTGCACCCAAATATGAACATTTTTGCAAATATGCTGACTCAGCATTTTGTAACTTTCCACTACAGTACACTATGATACAACCGATGGCAATTTTGTTTACTTTTTACCGTTCCGTTCTACTGTGAAAAAAAAATTCTCAGGCATAGATCAAATGCTTATCATCCAGTTATACTAATGCCAAATTTGGTTCAAATCAGCCCATTGGTTCATGAAATAGAAATTTTGGGTGGGGCTCAAAATGGGCATGCCACTACAGGAGAGCCCAAATATTGACCTACCAATTTGGCTTTAACAAATTTTAATCTCCACCACCTAAGGAAGTTCCATACCAAATATCAAAGCATTCTCTCTGGTAGTTCATAAGAAGATTTTTGAAGATTTTCAGGCTTTTGGGGCATTAATCCCAGTCTAAAGATGGCAGTAGCTTCATTTTGGGGCAAAAATATGTTGGAATTTGGCCCAGTGGTTGTGAAGAAGAAGACAAGTTTCAAAAGTTAACAGACGACGCACGACAGATGCCAAGTGAAGGCAATAGCTCCCACTGACTTTCAGTCAGGTGAGCTGAAAAGGACCTGATTAAACATACTGTAGCACAGGAGCTGATTCTATCATTTTAATAAATGAACAACTGATATAATGAAAGTGTCAATGACACTGTAGCTCAACTTGTCAAGACAAAGACATGTACATGTATAGTATGTGACACAGCAATGACAAACATCTAGGTAATGACCTGATAACAAAGGTACATATAAAGTATTGTAATGGTCTGTACATAAATACTGACCGTTGCCTGTAACAAATGTATAGGTAAAGTATTGTAAAGGTGGGTGACAGTCAGATGCTAAACTAGAAAAAAATCTTTTGAGTCCCAGAGTGGGTCTGACTGAACCCAAAAATATTTGTTCTCATAGCACAGTGATAACAAAGGCCCCCCAAAACACACTCGTTCCTGTCCCAAGGTCAAAACAAAAGTACCCAAGAAGTTTTGTGAAGATTAGTTCATAAATACGAGCTGTATAGAACTTGTGACAAAAAACTGATTGGACCTAATTTCGGTACAAAAGGGCCACTGGCAGCCATCTTGAATTTTGGACTGTACCCAGAAACACTCATTCTCATCCCAAGGTGATAACAAAGGTACCCAAGAAGTTTTGTGAAGATCGGTTCATAAATACAGCCTCTACCCTGAGCCGTATTGACATGTGTGCTTACATTGTGTAATTAGCACTGAATAAATCAAAGTTCATCTAATTCGCATAATTTCTGCACGAAAAAAAACCCCTTACAATATGTGATGTATTCCATGTTACTAAACATTCATACAAAAATTTATTCAAATCAGAACTTTCATACAGAAGTTCTGTACAAAAGACTGATTGCACTAATTTTGGTACAAAATGGCTGCTGGTGAACATCTTGAATTTCGAACCACACCCAAAAACACTCGCTCTCATCCCACGGTGATAACAAAGGTACCCAAGAAGTTTCATAAAGATTGGTTCATAAATATGGTCTCTAGTCTGAGCTGTATAGAAGTTGTGTACAAAAAACTGATTAGACCTAATTTCGGTACAAAATGGCCACTGGCAGCCATCTTGAATTTTAGACCGCACCCAGAAACACTCGTTCTCGTCCCAAGGTGATAACAAAGGTACCCAAGACATTTCGTGAAGATCAGTTCATAAATACAGACTCTAGTCTGAGCTGTATTGACATGTGTACTCAACGTAAGTCGCACTGAAAAAATCAAAGTTCATCTAATTTGCATAATTTCTGCACGAGAAAAAAACCCATGTTATATGTGATGTATCCAATGGTACTAAACATTCACACACAAAATTATTCAAATCAGCGCTTTCATATGGAAGTTCTGTGCAAAAATCTGATTGCACCTAATTTTGTACAAAATGGCTGCCATCGGCCATCTTGAATTTTGGACTGGACCCCAAAACACTCGTTCTCGTCCCACGGTGATACCAAAGGTACCCAAGAAGTTTCGTAAAGATCGGTTCATAAATACGGCCTCTAGCCCGAGCCGTATTGGCATTTGCACTTACAGTGCTGAAAGTAACCCCCAAAAACATCAAAATTAGTCTAATTTGCACAATTGACGCACAAGAAAAAAACCTGTATTATATGTGATGTATCCCATGGTACTAAACATTCATACAAAAAATTATTCAAATCAGAGCTTTCGTATGGAAGTTCTGTACAAAAAACAGATTTCTGCATCGTCGGTACAAAATGGCGGCTGGCAGCCATCTTGAATTTCGGACCGCACCCTAAAACACTCGTTCTCGTCCCACGGTCATAACAAAGGTACCCAAGAAGTTTCGTAAAGATCGGTTCATAAATACGGCCTCTAGCCCGAGCCGTATTGGCATTTGCACTTACAGTGCTGAAAGTAACCCCCAAAAACATCAAAATTAGTCTAATTTGCACAATTGACGCACGAGAAAAAAACCCGTATTATATGTGATGTATCCCATGGTACTAAACATTCATACAAAAAATTATTCAAATCAGAGCTTTCGTATGGAAGTTCTGTACAAAAAACAGATTTCTGCATCGTCGGTACAAAATGGCGGCTGGCAGCCATCTTGAATTTCGGACCGCACCCCAAAACACTTGTTCTCGTCCCACGGTCATAACAAAGGTACCCAAGAAGTTTCGTAAAGATCGGTTCATAAGTACGGCCTCTAGCCCGAGCCGTATCCAATTGCTGATGTACGGACAGATGGCCAGACGGACGACGGACAACAGGCCATGACAAAAGCTCAAATTTGGCTTCGCCAAAGTTGAGCTAAATATGATATAGCCTAAAAAATTAAATGAAATTTATCACTTGCACCGTTATCATGACCCAGATGACATCAACACAAAATCTTAACCCTTAAAGGTCTAATTCTGACATTGATCCCAACATGCACTCTCTGGGTAGTGATGAACCGATAATCCAAATCGGCATTCAGAACCGGCCGGTTATGGGGCATTGGCCGATTATGACAACCGGCAGTTAAAAACCAGCAGTTTCTGGTTATTCTATATTTAACACTGACTATTAAAATCTCTTTGATATCTGACATTTTCAATAAAGTTTCCCCGTTAAAAACGTGTGGAGTGCATATCAGAATATTCAGGGATTTGCAGAGCCGAGATATTACGGAATTTACCATCTGCAATTGGTACGAGATCGGCATTATTCCCACCTGATCAAAAGTCACTGGTTTTCAATCATGGTGCTGTACAATGTTGCTTTGGGTATATGTATAAATAAAATGTGTTCAGTCGGTAGTCTGTAGGGGATCTGGACGTTTCGTACTTTGGACGTTTCGTACTCTGAACGTTTCGTACTCAGTTGGATGTTTCATACCCAAATCTTTGGTTGTTTAGTACCCAAATTTCTGGAGGGTTTAGGCCCAAGATTGGACATTTTTCGTACCCTAGGAATTTTCAGTTCTGTACCCAATTTTTGACTGTCACAAACACGTTTTCAGTTTGTCAAGTTCATTTTATAGCATGTCAACACTGAAAAAACACATCAAGGGAGGTAAGTTGAACATTGAACATTAAATGATATATTCTGATACCACGTGCATTTTTGTAAACAATGTGCCAAACAATATCACAACACACATTAATATCAAAGTTATTATTCAATTAAGACACAAAGTATGTGTGCTCAGTATCTTCCTGGTTAATACAGCCAAGTATAATGTATTCTTACACAAAACCGTATTAACACTATTTACCAGAATAATCCACAAGCATCACAAGAGAACAATATCGTGTCATTGTATCATTTATAACGATCTTCCCCACCCCAACTCCCAAAATGCAAATATTATTTTGCCTAATATTGCCCAGCACCAAACATGCATACTCTGAAAACTTATGTGGTATTAAGCTTTCGTAATTGGTGATTTATCAACGAAATTCTGCAATATAACAGGCATTAACAGATTTTCTTCTTGGTCCTATTTCAACCATTGGAATCCGCATCGAAATCAGCAGAGAAATAATCGGTAATCGGTTCATAGCAAGTTTTGATAATCGGTTCATCACTATCTCTGGGTAAACTTTTGAGTTGCATTGTAAGTACCTTACCAGGTGTTTATAGGCAAGCATTGGCTGCCTATGTAGGCAGCCAAGAATTGCAGAGAAAAAACTGCAAAGCCACAGAATATACACTGTCATAGTGCAGTAAAAAATGTATAAACATGTCAAGTCCTTTGGGGTTAACGGCACAATAATTTTATGTTTTTTTCTGGATCATCAGCTTTCATTTTCAAGGATTCAACATTTTCACCTCTTTTCTAACATCTTGAATTTTGACTCTGAAAACAAAGCGAAAAGTGTTTAGTGTAAAAATACAAAAAATACTTTAAAGGTAATTTAACCCTTAATCCTCTATCAAACAAAATAAACAAATCCTCCCAACATTAAGTCCTAAATACTTACCTTTGTTTTTCATAAATACTTATTTTTAATTTCAAAACATGGTTTATGATCTCAAAAAGAACATGTGGAATGCAAAGCTTGTGTATGTGTCCCTCGTGTTTAAAATCGGAAAATTTTATTAGTTCAAAAAGGGCTGTAATACTGGTAAGAACTAGCAGTGTGACTGTCCCAAAAGGGCCTGTCCATACCCCCCTCCATCATGATTATTCTAAGATGAAAAGGGGCATAACTCTAGCAAAAGCAGTCCAATCTAAACTATAATCACAGGTGCACAGGTTCTCATGGTAGTGAACATCCATAACAAGTTTCAAAGAAATGGACCTATAAACATCTGAGAAAATCTCCGGACAAAATTTACGCATTCTCAGATGCAAAGGGGCATAACTCTGGCAAAAACAGTCTGATCAAAACTATAATTCAAGGTGTACAGGTTCCCATGGTAGATAACATCCATACCAAGTTTCAAAGGAATCAACCCCAAAACATCTGAGAAAATCTCCAGACATAACTCTGGCAAAAACAGTCCAATCCAAACTATAATCACAGGTGCACAGGTTCCCATGATAGTGAACATCCATACCAAGCGTCAAAGGAATCAACTCCTAAACATCTGAGAAAATCTCGGAACAAAATTTACACATTCTAAGATGAAAAGGGGTGTAACTCTGGCAAAAAAAGTCTGAACGAAACTATAATTGCAGGTGCACAGGTTCCCATGGTGGAGAACATACATACTAAGTTTCAAAGGAATTGACCCTGATAAACATCTGAGAAAATCTCCGGACAAAATTCACACATTCTAAGATGAAAAGGAGGATAACTCTCTGGCAAAAAAAGTCTGATCAAAACTGTAATCACATGTGCACAGGCTCCCGTGGTAGTGAACATCCATACCAAGTTTCAAAGGAATCGACCCATAAACATCTGAGAAAATCTCCAGACCAAATTCTAGGCCTGATATTTCAAGTAGAAAAGGCAAATAATTCTGGAAAAAAATAATCTGAACGGAACTATAACTGCAGGTCCATAAACGTCTGAGAAAATCTGATAACATTATGTCTACAGACAGACAGACAGACAGACAAAGTGATTCCAATATAATGAGGATATACAGGCATTTGCATCCCCCAACCATGTGACATTTAATGGTGATATTTGGGCCCCCTCCCAATGATTTTCACAGCAAAGACATTTGGCCTCAATCAAAAATTAAAGGTGGTGTTTGCCCCCTCCACACAACCATTTAAAAGCTAGACCACACATGTGCTATGAACAAGATCAATTGCTGAAGGCAATTATACCCTCACTTCAGTGATGGACCGATGAAGCATAATTGAATTAAATGAGAGGCCCCACAGGGCCTGAAGCGCTCACCTTGAACAGAACTTGATATAAACAGAGTCCAAGAATGAATCTACATTTAGCAATCCATCTCCATAGGATACATTGTCAATCCTGGAGCCCCTCAGCAGTGACAAAAATAGTCCAAGCATCATGTCTTTTCTTTAGTTGATCATAATGTAAAATGTGGAGCTCCCCCATGAAGCCCCTTGATACAACCTATGTGGATTAGTCTTAGTTACACACCTCTAAAGGATACTGAATACAAACAAGAGGCCCCAGGGGGCCTGAGGGCGCTAACCTGACATGGTAGCCTAAACATCAACCCAGAGAATTGATTTCAACAAGCTGCCTCTGCTCCTCCTGAGAAAAGCTTAGACCAAACATCCAAAGATTCTGACCAGTGGATCTAAATAAAAAAAAAAGATTTTTAAAGAATATTCCTCATATTGAACTAAGTTATAATTTGGGCTCCCACAGGGAGCCCATATATGAACCCAGGGACTTGGCTTTAACAAACTTGAATCTCCCCTCCCCCCCCTCCCCCCTCCCCCCCCCCCCCCCCCCCTAAGGATGCTGCACACCAAATATCAAAACATTCCGACTGCTGGATCAGAAGATTTTTAAAGAAAATTCCTCATTTTGAACTAAGTTACAATTCGAGCTCCCACAGTGAGTCCAAATATGGACCTAGAAACATGGCTTAAACAAACTTGAATCTCACCCCCTAAGGATGCTGCATACCAAATATCAAAACATTCCGACTGCTGGATCTGAAGAAGATTTTTAAAGAAAATTCCTCATTTTGAACTAAGTTATCATTCGAGCACCCACAGTGAGCCAAATATTGACCTAGGGACATGGCTTGAACAAACTTGAATCTCACCTCTCATTCCGACTGCTGGATCTGAAGAAGATTTCTAAAGAAAATTCCTCATTTTGAACTAAGTTATAATTAGGGCTACCACAGTGACCCCAAATATGAACCCAGGGACTTGGCTTGAACAAACTTGAATCTCACCCCCCTAAGGTTGCTGCATGCCAAATATGGACCCAGGGACTTGGCTTTAACAAACTTGAATCTCCCCCCCCCCCCCCCCCCCCCAAAAGCATGGTGCATACCCAATATCAAAAGATTCTGCCTGCTCGATCTTGAGAAGAAGATTTTCAAAGAAATTTGCCTGAAATGCACTAAGTTCAAATTTGGGATCTTATACTGAACCCAAATATAAACCCAGGGGGCCGATTTGAACAAACTTGAATCAGATCCACCCCACAATGTTGCATACCAAATATCAAAAGATTCTGCCTGCTGGATCTGGAAAAGACGATTTTTTAAGAAATTTGCCTGAAATGCACTAAGTTCGAATTCGGGCTTCTATAGTGAGCCCAAATATGAATCCAGGGGGCCGATTTGAACAAACTTGAATCAGATCCACCCCACAATGTTGCATACCAAATATCAAAAGATTCTGTCTGCTGGATCTGGAGAAGAAGATTTTTTAAGAAATTTGCCTGAAATGCACTAAGTTCGAATTCGAGCTTCTATAGTGAGCCCAAATATGAATGTTGGGAGCCGATTTGAGCAAACATGAATTAGATCCACCCCACAATGTTGCATACCAAATATCAAAAGATTCTGCCTGCTGGATCTGGAGAAGAAGATTTTTTAAGAAATGTGCCTGAAATGCACTAAGTTCGAAATCGGGCTCCTATACTGAGCCGAAATATGAACCCAGCGGGCCAATTTGAACAAAATTGAATCAGATCCACCCTACAATGTTGCATACCAAATATCAAAAGATTCTGCCTGCTGTATCTGGAGAAGAAGATTTTTTAATGTTTTTCCCATTGCCTACAGTGTTAAAAAGTGCAGACTCAGCACTTTTTCAAAGTCCTGAAAAAAGTACCTTGTGATCAAACCGATAGGGATTTTTTTTAACCATTCTATTCTACTGGATAAAAGTAAGCTTTATACAAAATAAGAATTCTCTGTGCCGTGTAGTTTTGGAGATATGGCAATTTTAAGGTTTTTCCTATTTTTAGCTCCCGAGGTGCCCATGGGGCAATAAGAAAATTTTTTTTTGCATTAATCAACTACTTATGACCCATTATCATCTCCTATCAAATTTGGTTCAAATCGACCTCACGGTTCTGAAAATAGAAATTTTAGGCATGGCCAAAATTTTTGCCCCTCCCATAACAAAGGCAAATAATGCCCAACAAACTTCTCTTGAACAAACTTGATTCTAAACCTCAAAAGGACTCTGTATACCACATATCAAGTCTCTGATGGTTCATTAGAAGAAGATTTTCAAAAAATTTGGCCATTTTTTCCCCACCCCTCTGCTCAATATGAGCCAAAACCTAATTTGCATAAAAATCAAAATGCCCCTATAAAACCACTACTTACATGAAATTTAATTAAAATGTGGCCAGTGGTTTAGGAGAAAGAGGCTCAAACACCACCTTCACGCAGGACAGCGGACGGACCGACGGACGAAGAGTGATCAGAAAAGCTCACCCTTTCAGGCAGGTGAGCTAAAAATGCTGAGTCAGAATATTTGCAAAAATTAAAAAACATTTCTTCTCCAGAACCACTGATCAGGATTGGATTTTATATTTGGTCTACAGCATTCATAGGGGGGTTTCAGATACAAGTGTGTTCAAATTAAGCCCCTAGGTTCGTATTTGGACTCAATACAGGAGCCCTAATTTTAACTTGGGGGAATATGGGGAATAAGCATTAAAAATCTTCTTCTTCAGAACCACTAGTCAGAATCTTTTAATATTTGGAATACCTCATTGTTACCAGGGTCAGATTCAAGTTTGTTCAAACCAAGTCCCTCAGTTAATATTTGAGCTTAGTGCAATATGGGGAATAATCTTTAAAAATCTTCTTTACATCCACCAGTCAGATTCTTTTGATATTTGGTTTACAACATCTCTAGGGGGATCAGATTCAAGTTTGTTCAAATAGAGTCCCTATGGGAGCCCGAATTTTAACTTAGTGCAATACGAGGAAATTTCTTTAAAAATCTTCTTCTTCAGATCCACCAGTCAGAATCCTTTCATATTTGGTACACAACATCTCTAGAGGTGTCAGACTCAAGTTTGTTCAAATAGAGTACCTGGCTTAATATGTGGGCTCTTTATGGGTGCCCAAAGTTTAACTTAGTGCATTATTATTATTTCAACAACTGCACTGACCAGAATATTGCTTTTTGGTATGCAGCTTCCTTAGGTCCAGTGGAATCAGATGGACCAAAAACATTGCTATCGGTTTTGTCATGGGGTGTTGTATGGGGATGCCCATTTTAACACTGTTGGCAATGGGAAAATGTCATCATCTTTCTTGAACTCCATCAACTAATTTGAAACTTGTTTTCTTTAACCCTTTACCTAACACGAAAAGCAGACAACGCCTGCAAACAAAATTCTTGAATAACTAAATATTTTTATTTTTTGTCTCAAAAACATAGTTTATGATCTCTAATTGGAACGAGCTCATCGAGCTTCTTCCAACGAGGGGTCATAAGCTATGTTTTTGAGACAAAAAATTTAAAAAAATAATGAAAATTGAACGGCGATTTTTGTAAATAGCACTGGCCGGTTTTGGCCGTTACGTTGGGTAAAGGGTTAAAACCACTGGGCTAAATTCATTCATATATAGCACAGATCATCTTTGGAGTATACCATTTCTGTTGCTGCAATCTTTGGGCTGGTGGAGTTTTACTCTTCTGATTTTTTCCCCAAAAGTTACTATGCCCCTTGGGGTGGGCTTATTGCTCCATAAACCTAAAATGCTTTAAAAGTCATCTTCTCATAATCCACTTGCAATAATGCTTAGATTTCTGGTATGGAACTTACTTTCGTGATGCAGATTCACTTTTTTCAAAGGAACCTGGAAGGTCAAAATTTGGCCTCAAAATGTCTATTTCCAGAACTAAAGGGCCAATTTGAACCAAATTTGTCATATAGTATAACTGATAAGTACTTGATTTATGCCCCCCCCCCCCCCCCATTTTTTTGTGGGGGGGGGGGGGGAGGAAGAGTTAGAGAAAACCGCTGCAGTTAAAAACAAACAAAAAATTTGTTTAGACACTTTTTTGAGACTTCACAGAACAGAGCTTTGTTTTTACTAGAAAGCTTTCTTAAGACCAGCAGAAATGAATGGCCAAAAAAATTGCCTTTGGTTGTGTCATGGCAAATCAAAAAATTGCTCTTGTTACCCATCACTTGTTGACACACTCATCTCTTTTGACAACTTGAGCCAGGTGAGCGTTTTAGGCTCACTTGAGCCTCTGGTTGTATTTATGTTGGATTTTGCTGCAACAAACGGGTCCTCCTAAACTCCAGAGTGACATAAAAACGATATGCAATGATATTTATTTTACAAATACTAGACCCCAAAATGTATTTTGTTGATTAACTGACAAAAGATATAGAGTGGAGATTGGATGAATGGAATTGTCATCACTGATACCTGCTGTGTAAAACAACCAGAATGACAGACCTTGACATTGCTATTTTGAAGCCCTTTTAAGAAAGAAGTATAATAACAATTTTATGTTGAATTAGGCAAATTTCCCATGCTAGCCTTGACTGAATCATGGTCTACCTGGTCCTGGTGTTGTTATCAATCCACAATCAGTTGGATTCTGGTGGATTCCCATAATAGATATTCACGGGAATCCAATTGGATTCCAGAAAAAAATCACAAAAAATGAGCCCTGTTACTTACCCAACACTAGCCACTACCTACCCTAATTCCATAAACCTCCCAAGTGTCATTGGATTTGGCATTATACATCATATATGTGGAAAAAGTCATAAAATCAAATCAGTTTTTTAAATTTTATTCTACCATTTCATAATAAAACACTCTAAAGTAGTTAATATAGTCTTAGCATAGGGTGGAACCTGTAACAACCCCTTTTGCCAAGCAAAAGTGGTCTCTTAGGACAAGTGGTCTCTCATAAGAGGTACGTTTGAGGTTTTCGCTAGACAGTGAATGACCAACCAGAGAATATTTGTTGCAGAAATGGAGAATGGTCACATTTTTGAACTATTGATTTCTGTACAAATTGCATTGATCATAATTGATTTTAATACTCTGAAATTGCAAAAAAAAAAATTTCCGGTCTCTCAAAACAGGTGAAAAACTGAGTTTTGGCCATAGTTTTCCAGTCTTTCAAGACAGGTGGTCTCTCAGGATAGGTGGCAATTCACTCTCCATGTACTGTATTTCAAGGCCTGGAACAGACAGATGGATGGATGGACAGCCAGGATTTAAGATGCCTCCCTATCAGGGGCATAAAAAATGATAAAATATGATAGAAATTCTAAGAGTCAGTATAATAGGGATAAGGGTTATACATATGTAAAATGTGCAAAATGAAAAGGGTTAAAATATCTTATAAATATGATGCTGGATGAGAAATAGTAATTATTTGCGGGGACCTTATTAACTGAATGAAAATAAACACAGATTGAGAAATATTGAGGAAACCAGGTATTTTTCAAATAAATAGCAAAGTCCCCTATTCTTCAGCTTTACCAAAATATTTTAACTAAAAGGGAAAAGTCAACACTTACCAAGTTGTTAAAACAAGAGGCCCCAGGGGGCCTGAGGGCATTCACCTGACATGGTAGCCTAAATATCAACCCAGAAAACTGATTTCAACAAGTTACATCTGCTCCTCCTAAGAAAAGATTATACCAAATATCCAAAGATTCTGACCAGTGGATCTAAAAAAAAAAGATTTTTAAAAAATATTCCTCATACTGAACTAAGTTATAATTTGGGCTCCCACAGGGAGCCCATATATGAACCCAGGGACTTGGCTTTAACAAACTTGAATCCCCCTCCCCCTCCCCACCCCCCAAGTATTCTGCACACCAAATATCCAAACATTCCGACTGCTGGATCTGAAGAAGATTTTGAAAGAAAATTCCTCATTTTGAACTAAGTTACAATTCGAGCTCCCACAGTGAGCCCAAATATGGACCTAGGAACATGGCTTGAACAAACTTGAATCTTACCAACCTAAGGATGCTGCATAAAAAATATCAAAAGCATTCATCTGCTGGATCTGAAGAAGATTTTTAAAGAAAATTCCTCATTTTGAACTAAGTTGTCATTCAGGCTCCCTTAGTGAGCTCAAATATGAACCAAGGGACTTGGCTTGAACAAACTTGAATCTCACCCCCCTAAGGTTGCTGCATGCCAAATATGGACCCAGGGACTTGGCTTTAACAAACTTGAATCCCCCCCCCCCCCTCCCCAAGGGTGCTACACACCACATATCAAAACATTCCGACTGCTGGATCTGAAGAAGAAAATTTTTTAAGAAAATTCCTCATTTCAAACTAAGTTACAATAACAAGCTCCCACAATGAGCCCAAATATGTACCTAGGGTCATGGCTTGAACAAAGTTGAATCTCCCCCCCCCCCCCCCCCCCCCCCCCCCCCCCCCCCCCCAAGGATGCTGCATGCCAAATATCAAAACATTCTGATTGCTGGATGTGAAGAAGAAGATTTTTAAAGAAAATTCCTCATTTTGAACTAAGTTATCATTTGGGCTCCCACAGTGAGCCCAAATATGGACCTAGGGACATGGCTTGAACAAACTTGAATCTCACTCCCCTAAGGATGCTGCATACCAAATATCAAAACTTTCGGCTGCTGGATCTGAAGAAGATTTTTAAAGAAAATTCCTCATTTTGAACTAAGCTATCATTTGGGCTCCCACAGTGAGCCCAAATATGGACCTAGGGACATGACTTGAACAAACTTGAATCTCACTCCCCTAAGGATGCTGCATACCAAATATCAAAACTTTCGGCTGCTGGATCTGAAGAAGATTTTTAAAGAAAATTCCTCATTTTGAACTAAGTTATAATTTGGGCTACCACAGTGAGCCCAAATATGAACCCAGGGACTTGGCTTGAACAAACTTGAATCTTGCCCCCCCCCCCCCCCCCCCCCCCCCCCCCCCCACCCAATATCAAAAGATTCTGCCTGCTGGATCTTGAGAAGAAGATTTTCAAAGAAATTTGTCTGAAATGCACCAAGTTCAAATTTGGGCTCCTATACTGAGCTCAAATATAAACCCAGGGGGCCAATTTGAACAAACTTGAATCAGATCCATCCCACAAATCAAAAGATTCTGCCAGCTGGATCTTGAGAAGAAGATTTTTTAAGAAATTTGCCTGAAATGCACTAAGTTCGAATTCGTGCTTCTATAGTGAGGCCAAATATGAATTCAGGGGGCCGGTTTAAAAAAAACTTGAATCAGATCCACCCCTCAATGTAGCATACCAAATATCAAAAGATTCTGCCTGCTGAATCTGGAGAAGAAAATTTTTAAAGAAATTTGCCTGAAATGCACTAAGTTCAAATTCGGGCTTCTATAGTGAGCCCAAATATGAATCCAGGGGGCCGATTTGAACAATCTTGAATCAGATCCACCCCACAATGTTGCATACCAAATATCACAAGATTCGGCCTGCTGGATCTGGAGAAGAAGATTTTTTAAGAAATTTGCCTGAAATGCACTAAGTTCGAAATCGGGCTCCTATACTGAGCCCAAATATGAACCCAGGTGGCCGATTTGAACAAACTTGAATCAGATCCACCCTACAATGTTGCATACCAAATATCAAAAGATTCTGCCTCCTGGATCTGGAGAAGAAGATTTTTTACTGTTTTTCCCATTGTCTACGAAGTTAAAAAGTGTTGACTCAGCCCCTTTTCAAAGTCCCGAAACTGTACCCTATGATAAAACCGATTGCAATTTTTTTTTACCAATCCTTTCTGTTGGTCCTAAGGAAGCTTCACACCAAATAAAAATTCTCGTTGCCATGCAGTTTTGGAGATATGGGTGTTTTAATTTTTTTCTATTTTTAGTTCCTGCGGTTCCCACGGGGCTGCAGGAAAAAAATTTTTTGCATAAATCAAGTACTTATAACCCAATAATACCTCATATTAAATTTGGTTCAAATTGGCCTCTGGTTCAGAAAATATAAATTTTGGGCGGGGCAAAAATTCTCAGAACAAAGGTAAATATTGCCCGTCAAACTTCTCTTGAACAAATTTGAGTCTACACCTCAAATGGAAGCTGCATACCAAATATCAAGTCTCTGCTATGGCTGGTTCATGAGAAGAAGATTTTTTAAAATTTTGTGCATTTTGGTCCCACCCCACTCCACAATATAAGCCGAAACCTAATTTGCATAAAAATCAAAATGCCCCTATATAACTAACTCTCACATGAAACTTCATTAAAAGGTGGACAGTGGTTTGGGAGAAAAAGACCCAAACACCACCTTCATGACGTACGGCGGACGACAGACGACGGACAACAGACAAAAAGTGATCAGAATAGCTCACCCTGACTTTCAGTCAGGTGAGCTAAAAAATTCTTCAGGTACAAGGCCAATTCCGGCTCCCATAGGGAGCCCAAATATTAACCCAGGCACTCGATTTGAACAAAGTACAATCTGACCTCCCTAGAGATGTTGTATACCAAATTTGAAAGCATTCTGACCGGTGGATCTGAAGAAGAAGATTTTTAAAGAAATTTTCTCATATTGCACTAAGTTAAAATTCGGGTTACCATAGGGAGCCCAAATATTAACCCAGGGAATCAATTTGAACAAACTTGAATCTGACTCCCCCAGAGATGTTGTAAACCAAATATGAAGGATTCTGACAGGTGAATCTGAAGAAGATTTTTGAAGAAATTCCCTCATATTGTACTAAGTTAAATTTCAGGTTCCCATATGGAGTCCAAATATTAACCCAAACTCTCGAATTGAACAAACTTGAATCTGACCCCCCTAAAGATGATGTATACCAAAAATGAAAGCATTCCGACTGGTGGATCTGAAGAAGTAGATTTTTAAAGAAATTTCCTCATATTGCACTAAGTTGAAATTTGGGCTGCCATAGAGAGCCCAAATATATACCTAGGGACCCAATTTTAACGAAGTTGAATCTGACTCCTCAAGAGATGTGGTATATCGAATATGAAAGCATTCTTAGCAGGTGGATCTGAAGAAGATTTTTAAAAATTATCCCCCATATTGCACTAAGTTAAAATTTGGGCTTCCATAGGAAGCCCAAATATTAACCTAGGGACTTTGTTTGAACAATCTTGAATCTGGCCCTCATAACAATGATGTATACCAAACATTAAAAGATTCTGACTGGTGGTTCTGAAGAAGAAGATTTTTAAAGAATATTCCCCATATTGCCCTAAGTTAAAAGTTCAGGCTAATGTATTCAGGCCTGGCATTCTTAAAAATGCAGGAGGGCCATAAATCGCACCCCTTGCATGGCATAGGGTAGCGATTAGCTCTCCTCAAGCTTACAAGAACTAAAAATGGCAAAATGAAGTTTCATTATTAATGAATTCTGCCTAGTGGACTTTGTACATTTTATTTGATGTTGCTAACAAGGTAGTGTCTGTGAGATGGCTGCACTGCCCCTCCCGCACATTCGGACCTCGGTAATGCCCGGAGGTGTGGGAGGGACAGTGTGGCCACCTTGCAGAGACGACTACCATAGCAGAGATCTGAAAAGATGTTGACTTTAGGATTAGGCTGTTGTGGTAATCATCATTTTCTAAGGCCAGGAGGGCTGGTTTCCGCCCTCCTTAATTTTTTTAAGACGAGCAGTAGGCGAGCAAATAAATCGCTTTCCTGAAAATGCCAGGCCTGTGTATTGAGGCCAAATATGAACCAATGGGCTTCATTTTAACAGACTTGTACCTGACCCCTCTATGGATGCTGTATACCAAATATCAAAAGATTCTGACCAGTGGTTCTAAAGAAAATTTTTTTTTAAAGTTTTGCAAATATGCTGACTCAGCATTTTTTTCGATGCACTCTTACAGAACACTCTAACATAACTGACGGCAATTCTTTTTTTACCATTCAATTCTACTTGTCCAAAAGATGATTCATACCAAATGACAATTCTCTGCTCCATGTGGTTTAGGAAATATGGGCATTTGAAAATATTTCTATTTTTAGCTCCGGGAGTTCCAATGGGTATGCGGGAATTTATTTTTTTTTGCTCAAGTCAAGTACTTATGACCCAATAATATTACATACCAAATTTGTTTCAAATCGGACCATCAGTTCAGAAAATAGAAATTTGGGTTGGGCCAAAAATCTTACCCTTCCCATTACAAAACCAGATATTTCTTGACGAACTTCGTTTGAACAAATTTGATTCAACACCTCAAAAGGAAGCTCAATAACAAATATGAAGTCATTGTACCCACTGGTTCATGAGAAGATTTTTATATTTTGGAGCATTTTCCCCCACCCCTCACTATGGGACTGGGCATGCTGAGTTGAACAATGAAAGTGTCAATGACACTGTAGCTCAACTTGTCAAGACATGTACATGTATAGTATGTGACACAGCAATGACAAACATCTAGGTAATGACCTGATAACAAATGTACATATAAAGTATTTTAACGGTCTGTACATAAATACTGGCCATAGCCTGTAACAAATGTATAGGTAAAGTATTGTAAAGGCGGGTGACAGTCAGATGCTAAATAGAAAAGAAATCTTTGAGTCCCAGAGTGGGTCTGACAGAACCCCAAAATATTTGTTCTCATAGCACAGTGGTAACAAAAGCACCCCAAAACACTCTCATTCCTGTCCCAAGGTGAAAACAAAGGTACCCAAGAAGTTTCGTGAAGATCAGTTCATAAATACAAGCTGTATAGAAGTTGTGACAAAAAACTGATTGGACTTAATTTCGGTACAAAATGGCCACTGGCAGCCATCTTGAATTTTGGACTGCACTCAGAAACACTCGTTCTCATCCCAAGGTGATAACAAAGGTACCCAAGAAGTTTCGTGAAGATCGGTTGATAAATACGGCCTCTAGCCCGAGCCGTATTGACATGTGCACTTACAGTGTATAAGTAGCACTAAATAAATTCATCTAATTTGCATAATTTCTGCACGAGAAAAAAACCTGTACTATATGTGATGTATTCCATTTTACTAAACATTCATACAAAAACTTATTCAAATCAGAACTTTCATACATTAGTTCTGTACAAAAGACTGATTGCACTAATTTTGGTACACAATGGTTGCTGGTGGCAATTTTGGACCACACCCAAAACACTCGTTCTCATCCCACGGTGATAACAAAGGTACCCAAGACGTTTCGTAAAGATCGGTTCATAAATACGGCCTCTAGCCTGAGCCGTATAGAAGTTGTGTACAAAAAACTGATTCAACCTTATTTCGGTACGAAATGGCCACTGGCAGCCATCTTGAATTTTGGACCGCACTCAGAAACACTCGTTCTCATCCCAAGGTGATAACAGAGGTACCCAAGAAGTTTCATGAAGATCGGTTGATAAATACAGCCTCTAGCCCGAGCCGTATTGACATGTGCACTTACTGTGTGTAAGTAGCACTGAAAAAATCAAAGTTCATCTAATTTGCATAATTTCTGCACGAGAAAAAAACCCCGTATTATATGTGATGTATCCCATGGTACTAAACATTCACACAAAAAATTATTCAAGTCAGCACTTTCATATGGAAGTTCTGTGCAAAAATCTGATTGCACCTAATTTTGTACAAAATGGCTGCCATCGGCCATCTTGAATTTCGGACCGCACCCAAAAACACTCATTCTCGTCCCACGGTGATACCAAAGGTACCAAAGAAGTTTCGTAAAGATCGGTTTATAAATACGGCCTCTAGCCCAAGCCGTATTGGCATTTGCACTTACAGTGCTGAAAGTAACACTAAATACATCAAAGTTAGCCTAACTGGCATAATTTACGTACGAGAAAAAAACCTGTATTATATGTGATGTATCCCATGGTACTAAACATTCATACAAAAAATTATTCAAATCAGCGCTTTCATATGGAAGTTCTGTACAAAAAACAGATTTCTGCATCATCGGTACAATATGGCGGCTGGCAGCCAACTTGAATTTCGGATCGGACCCCAAAACACTCGTTCTCGTCCCACAGTCAAAACAAAGGTACCCAAGAAGTTTCGTAAAGATCGGTTCATAAATACGGCCTCTAGCCCGAGCCGTATTGAATTGTTGACGGACAGATGGACAACTGGCCATGGCATAAGCTCAAATTTGGCTTCGCCAAAGTTGAGCTAAAAATGCAATGCCCCTTCGGGATCATCGCTCACACAAACTTTCACTTCAACTGGCCCAGTGGTTTTGGAGGAGAACACCAAAACATGGTGTTGACGGATGATGGGCGAAGAGTGATTAGATTGGAGAGCGATTAGATTAGCTCAGCTTGATTTTGTCAAGGTGAGCTAAAAACAGAGTAAGGACCAAAAAATCATGAAAAATTGTCAAAGTAAGGACCATAACTCCGGTGAAAAATTAAAATTTTTTAGTAAATTTTGTTTCTTAACATACCTACCACAATTGTTTACAATTGGCTGTAACATAAGTGCAAGCCCTACTTCGGAACTAACTCAAGCTTTTAGAATCTTTTCCAAACGAGTTGGAAAAGTACTAGAGTGCAAAAGCACGAAAAAGATCGAAAAAAGGGTCGAGCGAGACCAGCGCTCGAAATTACAGGTACTCTCTCTGCACACCTCTTGCGTTTACCGAGCGCATGCGCAACAAACCGTGACGTCAATTCCGTATTTCCGCCAACGAGAAGTTTGTGATTTAGCGGGGAGGCATCGATATCAAAGATATCCCCAAGGAGGGTGGGCCTCCGGTAAACAATTGTGGTAGGTATGTTAAGAAACAAAATTTACTAAAAAATTTTAATTTCTTTTCAACCTACTCACAATTGTTTACAATTGGCTGAATAAACAATAGGAGGAGGTGAATCACATAACCAATACCAACAAGAGTAGCAGTAACGAAAGCAAGGATGGCAGAGAACAAAAACTAAAACCTGTAATGAAGAAAGAGAGAAGGCACCTGAAAAGAACAAGGCTGAGAGAAGCGCAACCTCGACAAAAACAATTTAACGAGGGTGCACCACAGCCTGAGCAGCAACGAGAGGGCCTAAAGAATAAAGGTCCTCAGATTGCTGCTGAAGGTGGCGGAGATAAAAGGAGGAGAAGGTAGAAGCATTCCTCCAGTAAGCCGCATTCATAACATCACGGAGCGAAACAGAATTGGAGAACGCCCAGGATGTAGAAATGGCACGAACCTCGTGAGCATTAAGCCGGTTCGAAACAAGATCCGATGCAGACAAGCGAGAATAAGCCAGCTTGATTGCAAGACAGATCCACCTGGAAATAGAATGGGAAGAGATAGACTGCCGCTTAGGAATGAGAGACAGAAAAAATCTCTTCCGATCCCTCCTAATGAACTGAGTGCGAGTAATGTAAGTCTTGACCGCACGAACAGGACAAAGAAGAGGCCTCCGTCCATCTACAGCAGGGAGAGCCCGAATGCAGATGGGAGGAGGTACCGAATCGGGGAGTTGATTCTTAGCCAGAAAAGAGCAATCAGTAGTGAATGTGACACTGTTAGCCTCATTTCGGAAGAAGGCAGAATCAACAGATAGCGCATGAAGCTCACTGACTCGACGAGCAGAAGCAAACGCTAGAAGAAAAGCCGTCTTATAGGTGAGAAAACGCATGTCGGTCTCAGATAAAGGCTCGAAAGGCGCCCCCTCCAAACAGTGCAACACCCATGCCAAGTTCCACTTGGGTGTAAGACGCAAAACTCGAGGCCTCTTCAAAGAAAAGTGCCGAATAAGTTTGGAGAGGAAAAGATTACGACCGATACACCGCTTTCCCACATAAGAGAAAGTATCAGACAGCATAGACCGATAGCCCTTAATCGTAATAGGCTGGAGGCCCTTGGAGTCAAAAAGAAAAACCAGAAAATCCGCAATTTGAGCGATAGACGGATCACGGTAATTCACATTGTGATCTGAACACCAGCGGCAGAAAACCTTCCACTTGGCGGCATAAGTCATTCCAGTGGAAGGTCGCCGCGATGCAGAAATGCACTCCACTGATCGTCTCGAAAAACCTCTACGTCGGAGACTGGACCTGATAAAAGACAGGCGTGAAGGGACAGGCTCGCCAGGTTGTTGTGATACTTCCTGGGACAACCCTGTGAAAGAAGATCGCGACGTAGAGGTAGACGAATCGGTCGATCGGCCAATAGAGGCCGCAGCAGATTGATCCACACCCTCTGTGGAGACAGGGGTGTGATCAGAATGATCCTGCAACTGCAAGCACGAATCTTCGCTAAAACTTGAGGAAGAATCGGTGCAGGAGGAAAGGCATAGCCGACCCAGCCTGTCCAGTCCAGAGACAGAGCGTCTACTGCAAATGCCAGAGGATCTGGACAAGGGGAGACAAAAGTCTCTACCTGATGATTCCAGCGAGTAGCGAAAAGGTCGACCTGAGGACGACCCCACTGCTCGCAAATCGCCTGAAACACCGACCGATGTAGCATCCATTCGGTAGGAAGGACACTGTCGCGTCGGGACAGGGAGTCTGCTAGGACGTTGAGACGCCCGGGAATGTGTCGAATGGACACCCGAGCGTTCACATCCCGTGCCAACAGAAGAAGATCCCGAGACAGCCGATACATAGGAATCGAATGAGTGCCTCCCTGATTCCGTATGTAGGCCACTACTGTCGAATTGTCCGAAAGAAGTAGGACAACATGGTCCGACAGATGAGGGATCCAAAGCCGAAAACTCAACAGAAGAGCAAGGAGCTCCTTCTGGTTGATATGAAGGTCCACCTGCTCGCTGTCCCACTCTCCGTGAGTAGACAGACCGAGAGGGTCCAACGTCGCACCCCAGCCCCGATCGCTGGCATCCGCAGTAAGGATGCGATCGGCCAAAGGAAGATCCAACGGAACACCCTGTGTCAGCCAGGGAATATTTGCCCAAGGGCGGAGGTGACAAAGCAGAGACCGAGGAATAGTGAGTTCCAGGTCCAGCGGATCTACATTCGGACGCCAATGATCCAACAGGAAGTGTTGGAGAGGTCGGACAAACAAGCGACCGAGCGGAATGAGATCGGTCACCGAACCGCAAAGGCCCAGCATCCGAAGGAAAGTCCTGGCCGAGACCGAGGAAGATTGAAGCAGGTCCCGAGTCAAGGCGGAAAGAATCGTCGCCCGAGCCTGGGGAACCGACACTACATTGTGAAGAGTGTCGAAATCCATCCCCAAATGACGGAATCGCTGAGAAGGAAGAAGATCCGACTTCTCGCGATTGACTCTGAAACCCAGCGACGCTAGAAGGCAAAGAAACTGCCGGACATCGAACTCCAGAACAGCAGCATCGTGGTGCCGTTGGAGGATGTCGTCTAGGTAGGCGGACGAAGTCACCGCCGACTGAGTGCGATGGAAAGCAAGCACATGTGACATCAGTCGGGTGAAGGCCCAAGGAGCCAGGTTCAAACCGAACGGGAGAGCTCTGAATTGAAAAACTCGATCCCGAAACGAGAACCGAAGGTATTTCCGTGACGCCAGATGAATGGGTACATGGAAGTAGGCATCCTTCAGGTCGATACTGGCCGCAAAATCGCCCTGATGAACTGAACGTCGAACCGACCGGAAAGTCTCCATACTGAAACGAGGAGCAATTATGTACTCGTTCAGGGTACTCAGATCGATGACAGGACGAAATTGGCCGTTTTTCTTCGGCACCAAGAAAAGTCTCGAGTAAAACCCCGGTGAAAGGGTGTTCCTGACCACCTCGATCACCCCTTTGGTGAGGAGATTGTCGATCTCCTGCACCAGAAGGTCCCGACGCAGAGAATCTGAAGGGACCTGAGTCGGAAGGGGCACCCGAGATAAACTGGGGTGCCGATGGAAGGACAGTCGCAGACCGGAATGAATGACGTCGAGGACCCAAGAGTCCGACGTTATCTCTGTCCAACGGTCGTAAAACAGCGACAGCCTTCCTCCGACTGGAGGCGAATCGAGGTGAGAACCTTCACTTGCGGCCTCGACGAGGCCCCCGAGAGGAGAAACCACCTCGGGAAGTGACAGAGTCCTGAGACTTTCCAGCCTGAGGCTGCCAGCGGGCCTGGCCACGTCGGCGCTTCTTATGAGCAGAAGGAGCAGACGGAGCCGAAGGCGTAGCCGACGTCGCCGACGAGGCAGACGCAGCAGCACGCTTGGCGGGCCTGGAACGACCCCCACCCGCAGCAGCAGGTGGGTCAAGCTGTCTCAGCAAAAGCTGGTCCTTCGAATGACGAAGAACTTCGCCACGAACAGCTTCCACGGAACCATGGAACAACTGAGGTCCTACCAAAGAGGCAGACCTCAGAACAGCACGTTGCTCAGAAGGAAGGGATGGTAAAGAATCCAAAACCGCATCCCGGCGTGCCAGCTCCAAATTGGCCGTGTTACAGGCGTGAGCGTGAGTCAAGTTCATAAGAGCCTGTGACAAAACGCGAAAAGGCGCCTGAGCGTCATCAAACTCCCCTGGTGGAAAATATTCAGCCAGAGCAGCGACAACATGGTCTGCGAGAGATAACATACCCAGCATCTCACGGGACAGGCCCACCATAGACTCAACTACCGACATCGGGAGAACTGCCGACTTAGGCTTAGTCAACCCGAGGGAAGAAGAATCCTCATCCACAGTAGTCATCCCTTGGAAGACTGGTGGAGAGACGGAATCGTAAACACGAAACCGCGATGGAGGCAGGAAGGCATCAGCTCTAGAAAAGAAGGAACCCTTAAGGGCCTTAGAACGCATTTTGGCGTCTAAGCCCTGGAAGGACTCAACCACCTGAGCCGATTGCAGAGGACGCAAAGCCCCGGAGCTAGAAGGCTCAACAGGGTTACGGCGCTCCACAGTGGACCGCGGCCGGACGGTCACAGAAGGCTGGTCGGAAGGTAGAACGTCCGGCAATAAGCCAAAGACGAAATCCAAAGCCTGCCCCAAGACTGACGAGGGGGGACCATCACCTTCAAGATACTCGTCATCCTCCGTAGCAGAGGAGACGTAGCCCAACTCGGGCTGACCAGCAGAAACCTCCTGTGAATACTGTGCAGTATCCAAGGGGCCAGGCGAGACATCTCGGCGACCGACCAAAGGAGGTTGTGCCTCAGGAGGCACAGGGAGGCCAACTTGAGGGTTGCCAGAAAGCAACCGGGTGAGCGCCAAAACGGCCTGGCGCAGGTCACCCTGAGAATCCGTCGCAGCAGAAACGCCCGACGGAGTGTCCTCCCAATGGACCCTTCTGGTAGAAGAACCCAAATCCTCAGAAGAGACCGACGGCGAACGTCGATCGGCAGACAGAATAGGAGCACGGTGAGAAGACACCGGAGGATAGTCCCGATTGTGACGCCCAGGAGCCATCACTGGCCTCTGCGAAACAGAAGGCCCTGCCTGCAAATCCTCGAAAGGGACCGACGGCGCACGTCGATCGGTAGCTGGACCTAGGACACGGTGAGAAGACACCGGAGGATTGTCCCAAGAATGACAGGAACCTGTCATTGACCTCTGCGCAGCAGACGGCCCCAACTGCCTATCCTCTGAGACCGACGGCAAGCATCGATCGACACCCAGACTCGGAACACAGTGAGGAATCACCGGAGGAAGGTTCCGAGAGTGACAGCTAACCGGGGCTGTCACTGACCGCTGCCGAACAGCAGGCCCTGGATGCCAACGTCCCAACAGCATCCCGCTAGTCGGCACACTAGCAGGCGAAGGTGGAACAATAAACGATTCACTCGAGGGACGAGGAATCGCTGCCGAAGCGACCGGCCGGCTCAACCGACTAGGAGCAAACCTAGCCAGATGAGACGGAGCAGACAGCAAACCCGCACAGCCTCGCCGCGAGGCTGGGGGAGGCTGAGAACACACAGACACACCAGCAGATACAGCCTCGGTCCCCCGAGACTGTAGACCATCCCCAGAAGAGATGGAAGAGCCACCATCAGACAGAATAGGATCTGGAGTAGCAACCCCCTCAACAACGGTCGACGGTGTTGGAGGCAGATCGGAGAGGGTTACCGAGTTGACCTCGGAAAAGCTCTCAACGAAAACAGACGCCTCAATAGTGACATCCGAAGACAAAGAGACCGCGGTCTCCTCATCAGGTATCACAGAACAAACACCGTCAACAGTTGCAGAGGAGCTCGCCACAGAAGACAGATCCGAATCCTGTGTGACAGAGTCACCACGTGCACCAGCAGAAATGTCTGCAACGGCACGGCTACCCTTACCCCGAGAACGAGGGGTTCTAGCTCTGGAAAGAACCACCTTGTTAACAGAAGCCCAAAATTTAGAGGACCAAACCCCACAGATACCACATGATTGGGCCTGAGTGCAATTGTTGCAAGTGACACATGTGGTATGGGAATCGTCCACATGTTTCACCTGCAAACAAGAGGTACAAGGAATAGTCTTAGGCATGATATAAATACAACAATCAAGCTTCCCGCCGACGGAAAACAGAACGAAGGTCGTGTTCACACGTGGGGGAAAGGCAAGATAAAGTGTGAAAAGCACAGCAATAATAATACAAATTAACATTAAATGTAGAGTAATAATTTGGTAGCTTGAAAAAGGATACAATCCAGTAGCACACTAAAGACGATTAATAAGTTGTTCACGAAGAATTAATATCATAAACAGCACAGTCACAAAAATTTCCGACCATGAACAATGGCGGAAAATAAAGGAATTGACGTCACGGTTTGTTGCGCATGCGCTCGGTAAACGCAAGAGGTGTGCAGAGAGAGTACCTGTAATTTCGAGCGCTGGTCTCGCTCGACCCTTTTTTCGATCTTTTTCGTGCTTTTGCACTCTAGTACTTTTCCAACTCGTTTGGAAAAGATTCTAAAAGCTTGAGTTAGTTCCGAAGTAGGGCTTGCACTTATGTTACAGCCAATTGTAAACAATTGTGAGTAGGTTGAAAAGAAATATGTAAGTAAATTCTTTATAAATATGCAGCAGCAACTTGCCACCAGGATCCTTCATACCAAATTTCAATGAATTCAGTCCACTGCTGAGATATCACGATGGATGGATGCATGCATGCATGCATGCATGCATGTAATCCAGTATATCCCCCATTTTCTTTGAGAGTTGGGTATAATAATAATATTTCCAAGTAACATATTCTCCATGTTCTCAAGTTTTATGTGGATTTTAGAAAAAAACATAGCAAGTAATACTAAGCACACAAATTCTAGATGTGTCAATCGACATGAAATCCTAGAGTGCATAATTCCCGAATTTAGGACTTGTAAAAACGTTTCTAGTATTTGTAAACTAGATGTGTCATTCTACACGAAAGCTCCCACAGGATAACATATGTTAACTTTGGATTTAAACGCCTATATCTTAATTAACCATTTACAATATCTCCATATATAGGAGAAATAAATAACCACTTGCAATATCTTCATCTCCAAGAGTCTGGGAAAATTGAAATTCTTAAGTACTTCCAAGTTTAAACTAAATTTAAATAACATTGTAAAAACATCAATCAAGCTCAGTAAAATTCTACTAGAAGGTGACCATGACAAAGGCACATACTAAAATCAGCGTATAGCGAAAAAAGTTACCACTAAAGCTAGAAGGTGAGTAACTCTGCAAAAAAATAAAATCGACTAATTATGGGCCATAACTCTGCCCATAATGATCGGCTGCTTTTCAAAGTCAACCTGTAGATTCTTTGGTTTATTTCAAATACCGAATATTTCCCAATCAATTAATATTTGTTGCAGTTATCACACTAACAAATGAAAAATTTGTTAAAATCGACTAATTAGGATTTATAATTCTGCCCCCAATTATCAGACTGGGCTGGTTTTCAAAACTGACCTGTAGATTCTTCGGTTGGACTGAAATACTAGATATTGACTCAATCAAAAAATATTTTTTCATGTTATCATGCTAGCAAACAAAAAATTTGTTAGAATTGACTAATTACGAGCCCTAACTTCACCCCTAATCATTGGACCAGGCTGTTTTTCTAACTTGACCTGTAGATTTTTTAGTTGAACTCATATACCAGATATTGGCCCAATCACTGAATATTTGTTGGAAGTTATTCTGCTAACGAACAAAAAATTTGGTCAAACTGACTAATTAGGACCATAACTCTGCTCTTGATCATCAGATCAGGCGGGTTTTCGAACTCGATCATAAAAGTGTTAAGAACAACTAACATATCCAATATCAAACTAATCGGATAATATCTGTTGAAGTTGATGTGCTAACAAGCATATTGTTATAGAATCACAGACTGGGTAACACTATACGTCCCGGCCATGTTACGGCAGGGGGCATAAAATAACTAGAGGTGACCACCTGGCATGTTAATCCCCATCCCTGATACAGTATCTCACTAATATCTAGAGTTAAGGAACAGAATCCAATTTCAAGATCAAGGTCACTGTCACCTAGAACCATGGCATTGTGATCCCAAATAAATATGATTCTTCCACTTATCATACCCAATCCATGTCAAGTTTGGTTTCGATTGGCTAAGCATAATTTTAATTAGAGAGAGAAAACCAGCTCCCAGAAAATTTTCAAGTTGAAGACCTTGCGCACAATGACCCAACATTAAATAGAGTTCTTCCTCTCATCATTCCCAACCAACATGTGAAGTTTGGTTTTGATCGGCCAAGCGGAACTTTAATTTGAAAATGGAAACCAACACCATGGAAAATATTTTAGTTCAAGATAACTGTGGCCTTGACTTTTCACACAGTAACAACAAAATAACTAGTTCTTCCTCTCATCATGCCCAACCCACATGACAAGTTAGGTTTCGATTGTCCAGAAAAGAAAATAAGAAAACAGCATTGCACAAATTAACCCACCCCCACCCCAAACCCCACTACCAATCATTCATTCTAATATTTTTTTTATACACAAATAAATCAACTTTGTGTTTGTAAACAGAGCTTTAAAAACTGAAACTTAGGAATTCCCCTGGAAGATGAAATCTGCAGTTATTTCCCTTCCATCAATACTGACAACTGGAGCATTGACAGCGATATAATGCACATGCAATTTCCACTTCGATTTCTTTGAATTTCTGTCTATGTTTGAATAGTGGTTTACACATACTGAGCTTTATTTGTGGTGAGGATGACTTGATAGTCAAGAAATTAACAATTAACTTTATTGTTGGAGTTGTTCATGTGTCAACCCTCACCAAATAAGATGACTTTATTCTATTTATTTATTTATTGATGTTTAAGGTCACATATTTCTGCACAATGGCTAACCATGACCTTGACAGTTTTACCGGTGGAGGAAGCCGGAGTATCCGGAGAGAACCACCGAGCAATGGTGAGCAACTGTCAGCTCCCCAACATACCAACTCCACACAAGCAGGGTTAACATTGGTTGAAGACAGGTGCACCATCGACGTGCAGTACGCCTTAGTACACAGCGTCACCGTGCCCCCACAAGGGCAATGGGGGTGAAGTGTCTTGCCCAAGGACATAACACGGTTGCCGCAGGTGGGATTCGAAACGAGGACCTCTCGGCTTGCAGCCAGCATCTCTACCAACTGAGTCACCGTGCCCCCAGATGACTTTATTCACTGTCCTACCAAGTTCTACTATCACCTATATTGAACGTTTTGACCTTCTTGTGAAGTGTTTCGTTTGACAACCATTGCAGCAGGACTAACTTTCTATGCAATATAAAATGGATTTACAGCATCATTCAACACAGGAGAAAAAAATTAACAAAGTAAACAACAGCATATGTTTTTTTTTTATTTCTATTTACATGAGATTAATATGACGGAATGGAAAAGTAAAAGAAAAAAAAGAAGCCAAATTCACATCGCATGTACTCATCTAATTCTGTGTTTCAATTTTTGCCGTTCTTGTATCTTTCATATTTTTTAGTCCAAACTGGGGGTGTGCGACTTATACAAAGGTTCTAGTCATAGCCAAGGGAAGATATTTTGGGTGAGAATAGGGGATGTGACTTATACATGGGAACTACTTATACAAGAACAAACCTGCATATGATTATCACATAAACATTATAAATTCAAGTACAAAAGAACCAACAAAGGGCAATAACTCCCTCAACTGAAGAAGTCATCGTAATTTTGTAACTTCTCAAAGATATTATTGATACAAGGCATGAAATCAAAATTTGTTGAATTTGGATGTCTCCTGTTCAAGTTATTGCATAAACATTGAAATTTTGAGCAAAATTAAACAAGCAAAGGGCAATAATTTTTTGGAGAAACATCAGGGGCTTTTGAACTTGTCAAAGGCAATGTTAATATGAAGCAGTCTATCAAATTTTATTGAAATTTGAGGTCTATTGTTCAAGTTAATGCGTAAACAATGAAATTTCAAGTACAATTCAACAAACCTAGGGCAATAACTCCCTTTACCCTTAAAGGTCAATTTCTGATTTTATCGACCTTAAAACCGGTGTCCGTAACATGCCATCATTAGGAGGTCCTGCTGACAATAGACAAGTTACCTAGGCAGTGATTTCTAGTCAAGTCTTGGCAGCCTCAACAGGCAGCCAAGACTTAACTAGAAATCACCGCTTACCCAAGTACAGGCTGTGGTCTAGTGGGAATTGAGGAAAATTGTCTAGCCCCTTAAAAATTAATTTTCTTTGAATGATGGTGGTTATCGAACTTGTCCAACACATTGTTAATATAAAACAGCAAACCAAAATTAGCTGAAAGAGTTAATGACACTGTAGCTCAACTTGACAAACTTGGTAAGTTATAAGTGAAATGGCAAAATTGAAGATCATTGGTTCCAATGTTATTTGGTGAAACTTCGACATAACATTGTGTGTGCACGTCAGAGTAATCCATGCATTTTTAAATGTAAACTATTGCGCTGGCTAAAGGAAAATGTTGATACATAATAATAATAAGAGCTCACGTATCGCTGAAGCAATACAATGTACCCTACCAGACTAATGAGCATTAATAATTATACAAACGTTATAACCTAGATGTGATCAGCATGAATTCCGTTGAAGAGTTTCCAAAAAAAAGTCCAGAAAACTGATATTTTGGTGCTTTTCCATATTTCCAAGGGCCATAACTCACACAAGAATAATGCAATCAGCATGAAACTCAAACTTGATCTGTAAGTCATCGTTCTATAGTAGGTTACCAAAAATGAAATCATTCGGTTGAAGCATTTCCAAAAAAAGTCCGGAAAACTAAAGTGTGACTGACTGACAGACTGACAGATGGACAGACTGATGGATGGACAGAGTGCAAACCTATAGTCCCCTTCGGCGATGCCGGTAGAGGACTAATAACACTTTGGCTGGCCGCTGATTTGTCGCGGTTCTCGGATGAGAAGACCTTGGTTACCCCTGTAATCCCAACTGCCTCCCTATTCCCACGCTTCTTCTCTCCTCCCAACACTCGGAGACGAACTGCTTGATGACATCCCTTGCCCCATTCTTCCCAATCTCTCAGATTAGCATATTAACCCTCTCCTTTGAGTCTCCCACTAACCACATGTCCTTCATTCTCCCATCCCACTTCCCCATTATACTCCCAGTGAATCTTATTCTGTTAGACTGGTATTTTGGGCATTCTAGAAGAAAGTGTTCCAGGGTCTTCACCACTCCCAAATTACACATCTGACACTCTTTTTCACTGTTTTTCCCAATTTTTCACCTCAGCTCCAGGGACCGTGACCTCAGCTTGAACAACAGCGCCCCCCCCCCCCCCCCACTCCAAAGAAGCCATCAAGGTACTCTTCAAAACCAGGCTTCTCTTTATCACGCAGGTCACCCAAAGTCCTCTTTGATTTGACCCCCTCACGCTAATTACGGTTACAATCCTTCATGACCCTTTCTCTGACGATTTTTTTACCCTGGTTTGCCCCAATGTCTAGGTCCGAGATCTCCAATGAGTAGTTCTCTACTAGCTCCCCCACTTCGACCATCCACCCCGTCTTGATATTTGAGTTGAAAATTCTCAGGAACATTACTTTACACCATCGGCTGTCGGGGAGAATTACCAAATAATTAAGATAACCGAGTTTCAATAGGTCTATCCTGTCCTTGATCCTCATCCATCCAAGCTCACACCTGATTGCTTCTAGTGCTGCAGCATTTCTCGCCCCCTTATCTATCGGCCGGCATCGTTCTGCAGGATTTCCAAGCTCTTTACGGCCGTCTGGTTTAGGGGTACCACTTCCGTACCGTATGTTATACTTGGCAGACCCACTATTTCCCAAATGGTTTTCCCCACGAAAACCTTATTGAAACTGTTTCTCCCTATCAGTTTCATTTGGTTAAGGAGTTCATCTTTGATGTACAATGCAAAAAGAATTGGCGAAAGGATACACCCCTGTTTTAGGCCTATCTCCATAGGCACACATTTGGTTGTAATGTTTCCCAGGCGAGGTTCACTCTGTACGTCTTTATATAATGCTTTCATAATTCCAACAAACTCGTCTCCCAAGCCCAGAGCCTCCAGCTTGCACCACATACCCTCCCTCCATACTGTATCATATGCCTTTTTAACATCCAAAAAGGCCATCAATATCTTTTTCTTTTTTGCTTTCGCAGATTCTATCATTTGGGATAGCGTGAAAAGATGGTCAGTGACTCTCCTTCCCTTCCTGAAGCCATTCTGGATCTCTCCCCAAAAAACCCTTCTCTTCAATCACCTCCTCTAGCCTCCCATGCCGGACTTTACTGAAAACTTTCCAATGTTGCTACTGACAGAGATACCTCGCTGGTTATCCAAAACATCTTTTTCCCCCTTTTTGTGAATAAATGTCACTTTGCTTTCTCTGCACTCCTTTGGGACCTCTTGATTTTCTATGGCTAAATTGAATAGGGCAGTTAGGCTTTCCACGAGTTCCTCTCCCCCTTTTTTGATAAACTTGTTAGGAATTTCATCCACCCCTCCCGCTTTTCCATCCCTTAATTTTGAGATCACCTTTCGCACCTCCTCCGTTCTAATTTTGCTGCACACAAAGTTCGATAGATTTTCCTCGACCTGATTCGGACACTCCGGTGGGCTCCCCATGCCCCATCGCTTATTGTTTACCTTTTCCCAGTGCTTGACTAGTTCTGATGCGATTTGATCTTGCTCGTCTGTAACTCTGCCATCTACTTTAATACTCTGTGGATAACTTCCTTTGTTACATATATTCACCCATTTCCAAAATATGTTCGAACTCGCCGCCACCCCCCCACCCCCCCCCCCACCCCCCCCCACCCCCCTGTCGTTCTTATTGTCCTAATAAGACTGCTATTTCACACTCTCCGATTATCGTCTTTAATCTTATTTACTATATTTCGTGCTTGTTGGTATTCTTCCTTTGCTACTGTAGCCTCGTTGCTTTCCGCCCCCTCAAGCTTTCTACTTCTCCTGTATGCAGCACATTTAGCTTTCCTACCCTTTACGGCCATTTTCAGTTCTTAGTTCACTCTGTACCCAAGTTCCCGGGTTGGTACCCTGATCTTTCCTACACTTTCCTTCCCTGCCTCCACTAGGTTCACAACTATGGCAACGGCCATCTTCTGGACACTGCCCCCCTTGTGTAGGGTTGCAAGCTTTGGTTTCAGTTTTTCTTCGAACTTCGCCCAGTCAGCATCCTTTTTGAGTTCCCAAATCTCCTTGAAGCTTCCTTTGCTTTTTACTAGGTTTTTGGCCCTGATCGTCACTGTAATCAAGTTGTGATCACTATCCACCTCCATTTTACCCTCATCATCCACTTCTACCCCTATCACCTCCCTCCATAAATTAATATTGGTGAGAATGTAGTCGATTATTGATTTTCTGTCGTTCCTCTAACAGGTCCATTTCCCCTTTCCCCTTACACCCCGCGTCCCTGTTCAGAATCTTCAGACCGAGCTCATTTGTGAAGTTCAACAGCTTCCTTCCATTCCTGTTGACTTTCTTGTCTCCACCCTCGATGCCTTCTTCTTTATCACCTATGTGTCCATTAAAGTCACCCATCAGAATTATACCGAGCCCCCTGTTTTCCAGTTCTGTGATATTGGACCTTAGCGTTGAGTATATCGAGTCATTCCACTCGGGTTTGCTTCCCTCCACCACATAGTACACAATCCCAAGGGCAATACTTTTGTTTCTCAGTGAGATCTTTACCCAACCAATTTCTTTCGATACCTCAGCCGAGATGCTGATATCTTCGAGGTCTGTGGTCAGCGACGGTTTTAAATCCTCTTTAATGTACATGCCTACCCCTCCCCCTTTTTCTGGCCTTCTGTTCACCCTACACCTATCCACACGCACCCCCTTACTTGGTCTACCCGTTCCCTGTGTCTTACCCACGCCTCACTTAAGCCCATGACATCAAACTCCTCCTCCTCGATCAATGTAGCAATTTCACTTACTTTCCGGTGGAGACCCTGGATGTTGCTATAACCACTTTCAGGGTACCGAGATTCACTGGCTTCTGCCTACTAGTACCATTGTTATCTAGTCTTTGTATGTTTGTATATCCTATTTTGTATACCTGTGCTTTCCTTGGGATGCTATTCCTATTGGATTTCCTGTATTCATTCCCTCCTTCTCTGTTCCCCCCTCCCCTCCCTATACCAAAAAAGGCTCCACCCCCTGCAACATATTTCTTCCTAAAACCTCTGCACCCCTTGGGCTAAGATGGAGGCCATCCCTTCCATATAGGTCCTTTCTCCCCCAAAATGATCCCCAATTGTCTACAAAAGGTATCCCAAGTTCCTTACAATACTCCCCCAATTTCCCGTTGACCCAAATGATCTGCAAATTACGCTCGCCCCCACCACCTAGTACTGGGAAAAGCCTGAAACCACTACCTGTACATTTTAGCATTCAGTTGAGTTATTAAGTCCTTGTAAGTCTCAATAAGCTGAACTGATTTCCTCTCCCTGATGTTGTTGGTCCCCACGTGGACAACAACCATTGGGTCTGGGCCTGACCCCTTTACTAATCCACCCACTCTGTCCCTTTGATCCACCCACTCTGTCTGTGTCCCTTAGGTCCTCCACCCTAGCCCCCAGAAAGCACAAATTGGTCCTGTTGACACTGTCGGGCCCACACACCACCCTATCTAACCCCGCACTATACTACGCCCTGCGACCACCAACTGCCTCTTTCCTGTCCTACTACCCCTGTTACCACATCTGTTCCCACTGGAACGGCTCGCAGTCTTGCACTCCGCCACACTAACCTCCATGACTACCTCCACCTCTTCAGACCCCACCTGCTCCTCAGAATTCTCGAAACTACCTAACACACTGAATCTATTTTGGACACTGCACTCCGCTTTTGGCCCACTCCCACTACAAGGCTCCTTGTCCTCATTTACCACCTTCCTAACCTTCCCTCTGAAACCTGCCCTGTCAGACGCCACCTGGTCCTCGCTATCCCCCTCACTATCCGACTCTAAACAAATACGCCTTTTGGCCCCCTGGCTCACACTACTAGCCTGGGGATTTGACACTCTAGCCTCTATCTCTCCCCTACCCTCAACCTGACGCACCTTCCTATTCCCAAAAGACCCACTATCCACATCAAAAGTCCGCTTCCTGCTACCCACCACCTTCCATCCCCCATCGAATGCCACCCTCACTGGGGTCACACCAGACTTTCCTGCCTTCCCCAGTTTCCCCCTCACCTCCTGCACCTCTTCCTCCAACTTTACATAGGCCTGTAACAGCTCAATTAACTCTACGCAGATAGCGCACATCCCCAACTCCCCCAGCTCACACACATCCACATACACTATATCACAGTGCTTACACACATCCAACTGCTGTCCATCTGTTGATAACTCACTAGCCTCCTGTGCTGTCCTCAACCACTGCCCCCACCTGTACACCTATACTAACCGTCTCTGAACCTCTCGCGTCGAGAAACACTTACCATCCATAGCAACCATAGCCAATATTAAAATGAGAAATTTAAAATTTTGAAAAACCGGTTGGAATCGTAAACAAAACAAAACACTGAAAAGGATTCACACGAAGGTAGGGAACACGGCACTTATATCTGATAGAAAAAACTAAACTAAACACTAATATAACTGTCTTTTATTAAAAATTCACATCTATAGAACACTAAAGCAATATATATATCTACAATAACACCTGGAAGAAAAGTATGGATAAGTGATCCAACTTTTGACAACTGAACCGAAAGTACTCCCTGCTGGTTCTGAGATGGACACCCTGGATTGGATAAAATGCAGAAAGTTTAAAGGTCGTAAATATACATCAAGGAATGCATCAAACATGCCCATGACCTGCAGATGGTTCTGGTGTATCAACTTCTAGAGCAATTATTTGCTATACAAACACTTTCAAGGCCTGTTTTGAGAGTCATGGTGTGTCTGATTGATCTCATTTTGATCTATCGTATAATGGTGTTTTGACAGTAATGCTTTGAGCTAACGGTGTTTTGACACTGTGAAGCTATTGTGTAATATCATAATTAATATAGGGTGAGATCTGGGCTTTTTGTGTTTTCATATTAACAAATATATTTAATTAGCAAATGATGTGAATTATGTAACTGATTCTCTCATTTATAACATATTGTTCCAAAGCCATGCAGAGGAACTTATATTCTTGAATGTTTATTTCATACTCTGCCAAGTTTCAAAACAATCCACTCATAAATATGCCCTGCAGAGAGTGCAAAAGGGGTATGTTCAAAGGTTGGTGCTAACAACTTTTTTTGATGGAAATGAAAGAAAATCAATAGCTCCCATTTAGAGGTTGCCCCAAACACGCACATCAAGTTTTGAATGCATGCACATATTCCCTTGTGCATGCATTCAAAAAATGTGCCCTATAGGGCATGCCAAATGAATAAGTTGATGCACAAAGTTCAAAGGCCGTTGCTACGGCAACATTTTTTTGATGAACTTGAACCAAGTTTCAAAGCAATCTATTCATAAATGTGCCCTGTAGGACATGCCAAAGGAATATGTTGATGCACAAATTCACTAATTTTAAAGGTCATTGCTGACGGCAATGTTTTTTTTATGGAAATGGAAGAAAATTTATAGCTCACATCTAGAGGTTACCCAAAACATGCATACCAAGTTTCAAACTGATCCATTCATAAATTCACCCTGCAGGGCTTGCCAAAGGAAATGTTGATGCATAAATGCAATGAGTTCAAAGGTCATTGCTAATGGCAACATTTGGAAACGTTTTTCGAGATAAATGAAAGAAAATCAAAAGCTCCCATCTAGAGGTCATTCCAAACATGCATACCAAGTTTCAAAGCGATCATATTGTAAACCTTAACTGTGCGGTGTTCCAAAGGAAATTGCTGATAGGCAAAATGGCAAAGTTGAAAGTCATTGCTACTGTCAACATTTTTTGACGGAAATGGAAGAAAATCTGTAGCTCTCATCTGGAAGTCATCCAAAACAAGCAATTCAAGTTATAAATCAATCCATTTATAAATGCACCCTGCAGAGCGTGCCAAAGAAAAATGTTGATGCAAAAACAGCAAAGTTCAAACATCAACGCTAGCAGCAACATTTCTCGATGAAAATGAAAGAAAATCAATAGGTCACATCTAAAGGTTGCTCCAAACCATGTTTCAAAGCAATCAGATCAGAAATGTGACCTGTGCTGTGTGCCAAAGGAAATTGTCAACACACAAAAGGGCAAAGTTGAAGGTCATTGCCAACGGCAACTTTTTTGACAGAAATGAAAAAAGTGCCCATCTGGAGGTCAACCCAAAATATTTCAAAGTGATCCATTCATGAATGTATCTTGTAGGGCATGCTAAAGGAAAATGCTGATGCACTAAATTTGAAGGTTGTTGCTAACGGCAACTTTTTTGAAGAAAATGGAAGAAAATCAATAGCTCCCATCTAGAGGTTACCTCGATTAAGCAAACCAACTTTCAAAGCGATTCAATGGTAAATGCGATGATCAGTGCAGTCTGCCAAAGGAAACTGTTGACATCCAAACAAGCATACTTAGTTTCAAAGCCATCCATTCATAGATGCACCCTGCAGGGCGTGCTAATGGAAAATACTGATGCACAAACCCACAAAGTTCAAAGGTGAAGATGACAGCAACATTTTTCAATGGAAATATAACAAAATTGATTGTTCCTATCTAGAGGTTGCCCCAAACACGCACCCCAAGTTTCAAAGTGATCTGATGATAAATGTGACCTGTTTAGTGTGACAAAGGAAATTGCAGAAGTACAAAAGGGATAAGTAGAACTTTGTTGCTAAAGGCAACTTTTCTCGACGGAAATGTAAGAAAATTGACAGCTCCATCTAGAGGTCACCCCAAACGATCTGATGATAAATGAGACCTGTCCCAAAGGAAATTATCAATGTACAAAACGGAAAAGTTAAAAATCGTTGTTAATGGCAACGTTTCTAAATGGAAATGAAGGAAAATCAATAGCTCCCATCTAGATGTCACTACAAACAAGCATACCAAGTTTCAAAGCAATCCATTTATGAATGCACCCTGCAGGGCATGCCAAAGGAAAAAAATTATGCTTAAATCCCCAAAGTTCAAATGTTGTTGCTAACAGCAAAGTTTTTTATTTGAAATGAAAGAAAATCAATAGCTCCCATTTAGAGGTCACCCTGAACACACATACTGAGTTTCAAAGCGATCTGATGATAAATGTGACCTGTGCAGTGTGCCAAAGTAAATTGCAGAAGTACAAAAGGGATAAGAAGAATGTTGCTAAAGGCAACGTTTCTCGACGGAAATGAAAGAAAATTGATAGCTCCATCTAGAGGTCACCCCTAGTGCTGAAACGGCTGGCCAATTTTTGTAACCGGCTAACCGTCGAGCATAACCGGATGTCAACCAGATATCCATTAATTTCAACACTGGTGTTACTGTATTGTCTGCAATGCAAAATCAGTAAGGAATGGTGAGAAAACAGTTCAAAACACTGCCACCTGACTTCCACAAAAAGTAAACAAATGAAAACCATCGAGTGCCAACAGAAATTGTTGATGTGCAAACGATCATTAACACATCATAACTATGGTCACTCTGCATTCCCCGTTCACAAAACCAGGCCTTGCCATTTGAAAGTCACAGGCACGCCACATGCCGCGCACTTGAAACAAAGTTTACGTGTGCAATTTGTTCCCATGTGCGTGCATTTGAAGTGAGGGATGATTGTCATTGATATTACTTAAGAATTTTCCAACCAGTTTGTAAATTGTAGTTAGGCATAGTTAAGTGTATTACCAAAGAGCCTCTTACCTTGAGTGACTTGAATTTGATGTGATCATAGGGTGAATATGTACTCCTAATTTTGTGAGTATCTTTTCCTGTTCTCTGCTAAGACAAATGTCACAAACAGTTACACAATTACATTTACCTATTCCTTGCAATGAAATTCTGGCAGGAATATGTTGCGAGTCATGAAAGGAGTTTGTTAAGAAATTATTATGTATCCCATTGTCTGAGAGTGGAGCTTGACCTTTCGTACATGGGCTTTTTGTACATGGCAATTTAGGACGTTTCGTACACAAACCATTTAGGACATTTCGTACACAAGCTAGGACGTTTTGTACACAGGGTTATGACTGTCTTGAGCCAAGTAAAGATATCAACCCATAAGTAAAAATAACAAATTTATTGCAATAACATATTTATATAAATACATAACATACTGGAATGATACAAATATCTTTTTTTTGACTCCACGTCTCTGTGGCACAGTTCTTTTGGATTGGGAGACATCCTTGTTTGAAAAAAACTGGGGCACAAGCTTACTGAAATCTTTTAGACGGATATAATTTTTTGCATCAGCTATAATAATGTGCAAAAGTTAAGTTGAATAGCTGATACAATTTTATATAACAGCGATGTCTCATGAAGTTAACACCTGCAATACCAGTATTTGCCTGCTTCATTTTTAATGGGGAAATCCCCTATTATTTTTAGAGCACTCACATCATCACATTTATATATATTTGAGCGTGGTTGCTTTGTTAAAAATTCAATAAGATTAAATAAATTAAACAAATGTTAAATCTTTTCACACTTAAAAATGAGAAAATTTTTCTTGTATTTTATACATGTATGTCGTGTCAGAATTTTTCTATGTTATTGTTCATTCTATTGAGCGAACTTTAGACAATTAACAACACCACTCGTGGATGGGTTTATTTTAGAAATGGGTGTTATATAATCTTGTTGTTATGGAGTGTTTCATTTGCTTTGGGATAAAAATGTAATAATTTTTTTCACAAAACACAAACGTCACTTATAGCATACTGTTATCATATAACAAGGATTATTTCAACTTAATTTACAATTATTGCCTACTTCGAATTTCTTTCACTCCCTCTGAATAATGAACTTTTGAGTCATCCAATTCTTATGTGTACCAAGTGACAGAAAGTGAGGTTCCAGATGGTAATGTACGCTTTCCAATAAGAGCGGAGAAACATTGTCAGAAGACTAGACTTAAGTCAAGGTTATCCAAATAACATAAAATTAACCCTTCACCTAAAGTGAGTTTCGGTCAACACCTCTGTCTCTAAATAGCTGAAGCCTTTTGCTTCCGAAACATTGGCTATATTACCTGGTGACACAGAAATTATAAATTTACACTAATGTCAGTTAATTTATACCAACCTTAACCCTTTACTCAACATTACCAGAAGACAAGATTTAATGAGAAAGCTTTCTAAATAACGTAAATTTAACCCTCTACCAAAAGCGAGTTTGATACAAAAAAAATCGGTATTACGAGTTCGAAGGGTTAAGCCTTTTACCTCATGACACAGAAATTATAAATTTACGCTGTTATTTAATTTATGCTGGCTTTAACTCTTTAGTCAACAATACCAGATGAGACTAAATGAGAAGGTTCTCCATAGAACGTAAAATTAACCTTCTACCTAAAACGAGTTTCAAAAGCCACTGTTGTTTGTAAATAGCCAAAGTTAATAGCCTTTTGCTTTCAAATTATTGGTAATATAACCCTTTCACTGAACAAGCTTGGCAAACTTTTTAAAATGAGGGCTCATCAGCTAGGCTTTAGATGCAAAAATTAAAAACAAGAGGCCCCAAGGGGCCTTAAATCCCTCACCTGACAAAGTAGTTCAAAGAAGCATTTTAGGTCACATTCAGCTAGTCATGGCTTATCAACACTATAGAGAAATAAAGTCATGAAATTTTTCATGGGTCCTGCTGACTGGGTCCAATTCCACCCACGGTAGATAAGCACTGTCATAATCCAAAGGTTTTTATGTCACTGCAGTTTGAAAGGCATAATTGATGGAAAAATACTAAGGAGTGGATTTGAAAACTAGATGAAGTGATTGTGCCCACACAATACACAGGATTTTCCTTCTATTTTCAGTTCCTGCACTTTTACGTACCAAAATTGAGATAAATGCATAAAAAACAGGTTTTTGTTTTTATTTTTGTTTGGAAATTTTCAAGTCCCTAACAAAATATTTTCAAGGTGCAAGGTGGATGAGCATAAGGGATAAGTCCCACTTGCCTCTATACCCTTGGGACACAGCTGGAAGTCCTTCCTGGCAACTTTCGACTTTTCGTGCCGGAAGGACTTCTTTTCCTACTGTACCTACTAGTTGAAAATTGGGGTTTAGACAGAGTCACTGTTTTGTTCTGGATGAGTACTCCACTATCAAGTACATACTCCTTCTGCTGGTTGCTACTATCTAATCTCTCATTAGATATAATTGCTAAGTGCTAAGCCTTACCCTGATTGCCCTTGCTAGTAATATCCACCCCAAAGTTCTATGTTTTATGACTTCGAATAAGTAATCTAACCCCATATAAACATTTAAGTTATTTTGTAAATATTTTATTACTCTCACCTCTTTTTTATTGTCTTTTGTAACTTTTACTTTCAATTCTAAAACCCTAACACTCTTTACTCTAGATTACATTACTTCTTTTTACGCCAGCTTGAATACATTTTGCCTCCAATACTACAATTATATTCCATGTGCTCACTTGAACAATACCGTGCTCGGATAGGAAATTACAACCTTGCAGTTTATTCGAGAAGCTTAAGGCATTGCCTGCCGAAAGATAGATTTATATGCATCTTAATTTATTTGCTCTTACGTCTCAGTGGTGCTGAGCTGCATTAAAGCTTCACTGTCTTGTTTGCTCTGTTCAATGGCCAATCAAATGGGCTCATTATCCCCCAATCTGAAAATTCGATTGAAGCAATTCCATATCACAACGGTTGTTTGAATGCCTCGAGGGCTACGTCATCAAAAAAAGTGTTAACTACATCTCTCCTATTAACATCGTGTTTCTTTTTTTTGGTCACAAGCTTATTATTGTCAGGTGATATTGAAACCAACCCTGGTCCAAATTCTCTTAACTGAGACCACAATCAGAAAACACTAAAAATTGTTCATCTTAACATTCAAAGTCTCAAACCTAAACTGGTGATTGTACAATGTGAATTTGGACCTTTTGATATTGTGGCTTTGAGCGAGACATGGCTTCATAACAATGATACCTCATATCCGATGTCCAATTTCCTGGGTTTCATGAACCATTGCGATTTGATCGCTCATCAAGGGGAGGCGGGGTTGCCTTTTATATTAAAGATGGTATCTCGTTTCGACACAGACCGAGACTGATACACCGAATACGGAGTGCCTATGGGCTGAAGTATTCACGAAACAAAGTAGATCGTTATTGTTAGGAGTATTTTACCGTCCACCCAACAGTCCTCCAGACATATGGGATGCAATATCAGCATCCATCGAAAAAGCTAGAGACACGTCAGTTGGTGACTTAATTATCACGGGTGATTTCAACGATAACCAAATGGCTTCCTCAAGAGGTGGCTTCTCTGAAATAATCAATTACTTTAACCTCAGACAGCTTGTGAGTGAACCAACATGCTTTACTGAGACATCTGCTTCATTGTTAGATCTCTTTGCTGTCAGTGACACAATCAACATGAAAACATGTGAAGTCCTCGAACCAATTATTCCATGCATGACCCGCTATCACTGCCCAATTTCAATTGAAATCGAATTTTTGAAACCAAGCTGGCTTTACTCCCATGGTAACTCCCATGGTAACTATGACGTATTGAACAAGGCTTTCTATAACACTGACTGGAACTCTGTCTTTGATGTTTCATGTCTCGATACCATAAGTTACCAGTCTCACTGACTAAATACTTGATACTGCATCCAAACATATACCCAACAAATTTATTACTTCGAGAATGGATCAACCGAAATGGATGCATAATGAAATAAGACTATTAATGAGACAGAGAAAACGTCTGTATCGCATTGCCAAACATACCAATTTCGCATACGCCTGGGCCAAATACAAACTTAAACGGAATGAGGTTGTATCGGCCATCAGGAAGGCCAAAGCCCCTCATTTTTCAAAAATCCAGTCCACATTGAGCAGCAACAAAACCCCAGCATCACTGTGGTGGAAAACCCTAAAAACACTAATCGGTAGCGGTAACGCAACAGGAATCCCCACCCTGATTCATCGAAACAAAATTTATTCCTCAAGTATCAAGAAAGCTGAAGTGTTCAATGAATACTTCTGTTCCATCTCTACAGTTGATGATTCGCATGCTTCCTTACCAGATCCACCGCCCCATGCTTTTCAATACATTGATAGTATCACCCTACATTGCAGTGAAGTGTATGCCGCTATGAAGTCATTAAAGTTGTCCAAGGCGTCTGGTCCCGATCAAATAAGTCCACGTCTTCTAAAAGAATGTAAATCCTCTCTCTGCGAACCACTCTCAATCTTATTCAATATACTACTGAATAATTCATACCTTCCTTCATTGTGGAAAAAAGCAAATGTCTCCCCAATCCTAAAAAAACAATCCTCAGATACAGTCACTAATTATCGCCCGATATCGTTGATCAGTTGTGTTGGTAAATTATTTGAAAAATGTGTTTTCAAACGCTTGTGGCAGTTTTTGAGCGAAAATAATGTCCTTAGCCAATTTCAATCAGGTTTTACCCCTAGAGATTCAACCGTCCTCCAACTGACTGACATTTATGATGAATTCTGTCGCGCGCTTGATGAAGGCAAAGAGGTTAGGGTGGTTTTCTGTGATGTTATTAAGGCATTTGACATGGTATGGCATGCTGGTCTTATCCACATGCTGGAGAGTATTGGTATTTTGGAAGAACTTCTACTATTTCTAAAATCGTATCTTGCGGATAGGTCACAGCGAGTTGTGATAGCCTCGGAGTCATCTTCATGGAGACCCATTAATGCCGGTGTACCCCAGGGGTCTATACTTGGACCGTTACTGTTTTTGATATACATAAACGACATAGCCAGCGACTTATTCAGCAGTATTCGCCTCTTCGCAGATGATACGTCCTTATATCTAATTATTGAAAACCCAGAGCAAGCCGCGGTCATAATCAATAACGATTTGGCTACAATCGAGCATTGGGCCAAAACATGGTTGGTCGAGTTCAATCCCAACAAAACTGAAAGTATGTGTATATCACGTAAAAGCAACCCCAACTCTCATCGACCTTTATATTTAGGTAACTCACAGATATCAGAAGTGCGTGACCATAAACACTTAGGACTCATACTAAATAGTACATGCACATGGAACAACCACATTGACCACATATGCTCCAAAGCCTGGTCTCGCTTTGACTTGCTGAGGAGGCATAAATTTAACCTTGATCGTAGTGTCCTGGAAAAAATATATTTTGCCTTTATTAGGCCACTTCTTGAATACGCGGACTCTGTCTGGGATAATTGTTCTGCGACCAACGTCGAGGAACTCAAAAAAATACAAAAAGCAGCGGCAAGAATTATCACCGGAGCAACAGTTAGTGCCAGTAAGTCTTTGTTATATTCTGAAACACGGTGGGAATCCTTGCAAGAAAGACGCCAAAAACATAAACTAATTCAGTTCTTCAAAATGTATCATCACATGTCACCCCCATATATTTCCTACAAAGTTCCCCCACTTATCTCCTGGATGAATTCATCACGTAGTCTCCGATCTAGTCAAAACCACCGAGTTCCTTTCTGCCGAACGCAATTGTATCAGTCTTCTTTTATCCCCAGTGTTACTGACCAGTGGAATAAGTTGCCGGTACCTGTCCACGAGAACTCATCTTTGATTAACTTTAAAACGTTTCTTAGTGATGGTAACCAAAGACCACCAAGGTTCTATAGTAACGCGAAATCTCGTAGGGCTCAAATATATCATTGTAGGCTGCGGTTGCGTTGTAGTAGTCTTAATTCCCACCTTTTCGTTAATCACTTATCAACCAGTCCCTCCTGCCAGTGTGGTGAACTTGAAACTACTGATCACTTTTTCTTTCATTGTCCTTTGTTCTCAAACGCTCGTAATTATACGATTAATTTACTCCCATATGTAGCTGATACATCCACACTTCTATTTGGCTCTGAATTCTTGAATAACGATGACAACTGCCTTATTTTCGAAGTTGTCCATGACTTCATTTTATCAAGCAAGCGATTTCATTAAGTTGAAACTCAATTCTACGCCCCATCCCCACTCTACGTGGAAAAGTCAACACTGAAATAGTGATTATTCACTGCATCAAACAGGTATTGTTTAGCTCGCATAATAGGACCCATTCAACGAATGCCTGCTGTGGAATACCCCCTCACGCCTCCAATCTTTTAACACCTCGAGGTTTGCTTCCGCCTATTTAATTGGCCTAATTCGCTATCAAATGAACCAAAAGTAAATAAGTTGCCTATTCTCTCGAGTGTTAAATCTATTTAACATATATTTAACATGTATCTCGTCTGTATTAACTCTGATTTATTCCCAAGATATTATTGGGTAAACACACTATTACCATCTGTGTATATGTGAAGGGTGTGTGTCTGAGTCTTGCTCTGGTTTCTGGAGATAGATCGTGACTTGTTTTAGACTTGTCGTGAGCTGTCCTTGGAGGCCCGATTGTGACTTCGATACGTGCTCTTCGAATCCGCATAATGGTGATAGTGTCTATGTATCAAGTATTCAAGCTGTTTTCAACATATTAGTTTCTTTTCTTTTTTCCTTTTATCTTTTGTTTTTATTAGTGCTTCTTTCTTCTCTCTTCGTTCTTCCTTTCTTTTCACGCTGAAGTTTAAACATTTCCACAAAGTCGTTGCTGGGCGGTTGAGATGCTTCCCTCTGCCTCGCATCAACGCCGATGTGATGCTTAAACTATCCTCCACTTGACCTCCGATCGAAGCAATTAATTTGTAACTTAATTTATAATGGAGGGAGGGTCTCAGCTATCTTGCGACGACGCGTGGGCTCTTCTGCTGATCTCTACCACCTACAGGAGTAAGTCATAATTTGTTAGGGAGACGACTTACATAAGCTTCAGCTTTCTGTCGAATCCCTCACCTACGTAGTAATCTGCTTTCCTTGCTTTGTGTATACTATTCTATCTAGTGCTGTTCAGAATTTTTTGTTATCCATTTGGTATTGTGCTATGTATACACATGTCAATTATTGAATAAATACTGTTTACCCTAAACTAAAATATTTTCAGACTAAAATTCTTTTTCTTCTTAAAATTGACCAAAACGCATAAAAACCAAAAAACTAATTTCCGGCTTTTGGTCCAAAATTTTCCACCCGGACCCCAAATTTTCAGTGTAAAAAAAAAATAATTTTTTTTGTCTTAAAATTGACCGAAACGCATAAAAACACCAAAAAAGCATTTCCGAATTTTGGTCCAAAATTTCTAAGTCCGGACCGGGACCCCAAATTTTCAGCCTAAATATGAACCCAGGGACTTAGCTTGAACAAATTTGAATCTCAACCCCCTAAGGATGCTGCATACCAAATATCAAAAGATTCTTATTGGTTGATCCGAAGAAGATTTTTAAAGAATATTGGGAAAAATTTTTTTGGCATAAATTAAGTACTTATGACCCAATAAGCCCTCATATCAAATTTGGTTTAAATCTGGCTCTCAGTTTGGAAAATAGAAATTTTGGGCGGGGCGACTATTCTTGCCCTCCCATAACAAAGGCAAATACAGCTCCTCGAACTTCTCTTGAGCAAATCTGAATCTACAACACATAAGGAAGCCGCATACCAAATATCAAGTCTCTGCTGCACCTGGTTCATGAGGAGATTTTTTAAGATTTCGGTCTCCCTTGGGGGCGTGGCACCACCCAGGGAGAGGAGCAACTTCATTTGAACAAATCGAATTGGCATTAGGCAATAAACATTTACCCAACATTTGAATGAAATTGGGCTAGTGGTTTTGGAGGAGAAGTCGGTTTTGTAAAGTTTACGACATACGACGGACGGAAAGTGATCAGTAAAGCTCCCCTTGAGCTTCGCTCAGGTGAGCTAAAAATGAGAAGAACCCAAAATCTTGTTGCCTAAAATACCTACACCCAAAATACCATCGCTAAAATACCTCAGCCCAAAATATCAACCTGTTTTCAGCAAAACTCATGAGTTCAAAAATTCCCTCAACCCAAATATATTTGTATGAGCTCTCTAGCCGAACTATCACACGTTCGAAAGCCATGTAGAGGTTACTGGACTCGTATATTTTTGGCGTGGTATTTTGGGGCATATAAGACAAAATTCCAATAGGACAAAAGTCTTAAGACAAAATATGGATAAAAGTCTTTAGGACAAAAGGCCTGGAGACAAAAAAGCGGACAAAACACTTCAGGATAAAATCCCTCTAGAAAAAGGACAAAGGCAGATAAAAGCCCTGAAAATTTTTACCATACTACATGAATATTTGAAGATTATTTTTCATTCCCTTTCCAGTAAATTTTGAGCCTCTTGATTTTTTGGTTCACCACTTGATTTACATTTTGTCATTGTGAAAGAAATATAAATATTTAAATTGCAAAAATTATTTAAACTCTCCGATAGTATTATTTGAAGCTAATTTTTTTATTCCCTTTTTAATAAATTTTTAGACTCTCGATTTTTTGGTCCACAATTCAATTTAAATTTTGTAACTATGTCAGAAATATAAATATTTAAATTGAAAAAAAATATATTTAAACTTTCCGATAGAAATATATTTATGAGCTACTGTCTTTGGGAATATAGTGGATCAGAAAGTATAGATGCAGGCTCAATTCAGTTCGAATCCCACCTGTGGCAACCGAGTTGTGTCTTTGAGTAAGACACTTAATCCTGATGCCCACGTGGGGGCACAGTGGCACTGTGTACTAAGGCGCACTGCACGTCGATGATACTCTTGTCTTCAACCAATGCTAACCCTGCTTGTGTGGAGTTAGTACGTTGGAAAGTCGGACAGTTGCTTGGTGATTCTCTCCGGGTACTCCGGTTTCCTTCACCCATGAAACTGTCCAACATGAGGTGACCCTGTCTGTCGAAAGTGTTGTTAAACCCCAATAAATAAATATACATGTCTTTGATGCAACAATTTGCCTGAATTAATTGTTAACTTCAAAACAGTCTTGAACAATACCATTTAAGCATGTGAGTACAACAACAAAAGTTATTGGAAGAACAAAGCGTGTACATAATCAAACGCTATTTGCATAATATGTTTTCCCGCGATACTGATGTTACCTTTAATTGATAATTTATAAGCAAGAATTCCCATGCAAACCAAACGTCTGACACAGCGAGCTGAATAGGTTGCGAAGCCTCTATTTTTGAACAGAAAAATTATCAAGGGTAGAAAAGGACTTGCTCTCCACATCTCCCCTGTGGGCCTATGGCCCACACACAGATGCCATGACTTTTCCCCAGAGAAGGGGATATGAATGTAGGACGTTTCATAATGGGCGTTTTGGCCTACTAGAGCTAACTGGGTTGAACAGTTAATTCCTTTTGGTAAAAGTTTAAATTTAATTGTTTGGGAGCTCGTTCCAATGAAGGCAGATAAGCTATTTTTAAGTGAAAATTTTAAATAGAACAAAAGATGAACTGCGATTTTCTTGCATTGCGCTGGCCGGTTGGGTCGTTACTTTAGGTAAATGGTTAATTTTAATCATTTAGGAAGCCAGAAATGGTACAGTTTATGGCCATTTGAGAGGTATACAGGTCAAGGTCGAGTCAAGCCTGGATAGGTTTGGGTGACCTGTTATCCCCGAGCCCCCTACCCCTGTATGGCTCTGCCAATGTTGTTATGTGGGTTGTGTATCGCGGAAATGTTCTTTTTAACTCTCTACCCATTGTGGTTGTAGGACAAAACCACTACAGACAAAAAATTCTAAAAGTGAACATCTTTGGACAGAATTCCCTGTGAATATAATCCCCCACGAAGAAAAATCTGTGCTGATAAAATCTTCCATACAGGAAACTTAGCTAATGAAAAAAGTTAAATAATGATAATCAAAAGTCCTTTCTGTTCAGGTCGATTGAGTTGAGTGTTGTTCAGTGGGTATAGCTACTGTATTTCGCGGCGGTGCTGGCATCGATTGTGTTAAGGGCCTCCGAACCAGAGTGCACGACTTGTATAATACGGTAATTTAGGTGTGAGAACGAGTGCCCAACTTGGCTGAAATGTACCATTATTGGGTGGGGTGTCTAGCTTGTGTGTGATGTCACTCATATGTTCTGAGTGGCAGATGTGAAATTGTATTTCCGTTTCGACCCCATACTGCTGGTTGCACGTACTGAATGTCAGTAGGTAAATGCAATCCCATGTCATACAATAGACGTACTGGGATGCTTTGTAGTGAGTTTGATTGTCTATGCTATGAAACCATTTATTATTCTCTGCATCCTTGGTAGTGCTGGTCCTGATGCTAGTGCCTATACTTAGGTCACTGACACTCACACCAAATTGTGCCCTCCCAATTACACTCCCTTCCATTTGGGATAATCACCAAAATAACTTCCAAAATGAGTAGCGGTAAATCAGACAAAACCGGTTAGGCAACACATCAAGAGATTACTATATTAGACTTTCGACTATTCTGGGGCCTCTCGCATTCATTAGAGTTGTTTCGTATTTGTAATGAAAAAAAAGTAAATTGATGCATACAAATTAAACAAAAGAAAATGAAAGTGTATTTTATTCATATATTCAGTTACGTGACCACACAGCATACAGGTAAATACTCTCCATCAGGCCTTTAGATTACCCCAATTTCACACCATTTACAGGTGTGCCCAAATTAGGGAAGGTGCGAAGACATGAAGAAAAATATATAAATTCTCTCTGCCTCTTCTGCATTTGAGAATAACTTCCATCATAATATGGCCATAGAAACACAAAGAAAGGCATGGCAATAAAACATAACAGGATAAGACTGTTATTTCTGGTTTTAATGTGCCCAAATTATGGCAAAAGGGTGTGCCCAAAATAAATGAATTTAAAGGCCTGCTCCATAGCTCATTCATTACTTGTTTAATACAGAGCACAGGATATTTGTTCAATACTAACAGGATAATGAATTAAATCATGGTGAGGTAGATTTCCCCCTGCCAAATAATTACACCTCCTCAAAGAACACATGCAGATTTTCAGATTATTGATTACCCTGAGGTTCATCAGTGGTGAATCCAGGATTTCCCTTCTCCTTGCTGGGGAGCGCGTGGATAAGTTTTTAAGAAAATTTTGAAAAATTGTGGGACAAAACTTGTGTTCTCAGTGATTATGAGGTAACTGTGACCGACTCCCTAGGCTGTTACTTGTATGTGTAAATCCCATGATTACAACCACATGACACATGTCCATCAGATTTACAAAATCTCGAGTTCTCAACCCATTATCAATAGAAATAGTCATGAGTCGAATTTTGGTATCGAGTGTTAACATTGCTCCGGCAAAAATAGAGGGATGCGTTGGGTATGCCTTCTCCTTTCCCCTTATACTAGCGAGTTTATACCAGTTTAACCCAATCGGAATGAATTTCCTATGTCTCGATGTTACGATGAACATAGAGATCGTCATCATTAAGTTATATTTCTACTGAGCAAGAACAAGCGGAATTTCATGATCCACAAATTTTGTCTGTCTTTTCTAAGGTTTTTAGTTTCGCCATTACAGAGAAATTTTTCACTGATCTAAAAACAAGTTATTTTTAGATCAGTGGCACTTTTCCAGTAACTGGCAGTGCCATCTTATGGCGACCCATGTTAGAATGAGCTTTTTTGATTGGTTGGTTAAACCTTTGAACCCGTAAGACTGATATTTCGGTCCAAGGCATAATTTTGTCCCATTTTTTTCTTATTATAAGAGGTCTATTCACGGAGCAATGATGCTAAAATAATACCTGAAGTTATTATTTTATCTTCCCTGTATTTTGATACTGGACTGACCCGTCTCACTGTAAGTGTATACAAAGGTGATACCATTCCAGAAAACAGGGGTTCAAAGGTTAAGGTATCTGATATGTGCAAAGGGATTATTTTTGAATATCTTAATTGATTGCCAGATTATTTTACAGTGACAGTACTTAATAAAATAAATACTTATCATTATTACTAATGCTCAAATATCTCAAAATTTTATTTGTTTGTTGGTGGTTAATGTCACACATTTATGCACCATGGCTAATCGTGACACAACATGGAGATGAAGTCAAGTTTAGTCAATCGTTGATCAACATGTTGCCCATTGTAGAGGACTTTCACCCCAAGCATTGGTGACTGGGTCCTATTTTACTAGTAAAGCGGAACTGGTTTACCACAGTAAACAAGTGCTGCTTACTTCCCGGGGTTCCCACTGGGACAAAATTTTATTAAGTACTGTCGCTGTGAAATGGAGTCTAAAGGTGTTAATCAAAATAAACTTAATAAAGTGTACATTTTGGGGTGTAGTAATTGTTCCCATATCTTAACCATTACCAGATAGCTTTACAGTGACTGAACTTGATAATATTTGTATTAAAGCTCCATCCAGTTCTATCACTGTACTGTGAAACTGATTTGTAACAGGGTTAATAAAAAAAAATGCCGATAGAATCACCGATCAAATGTCGAGTTGTGACTGCACAAAAGTGGGTTTAATCATTATCAACTTATCGTCAGGAAACCAATTGTTTACGATTTACTATGAGAAGGGTCACTGTGACCTTGACCGTTCATCTTGCGGGGTCCAAAATAAATAGGATTCGTCTTCCCACCAATGCCAACCTATATATGAAGTTTCACCTATGTGGGCTGAACCATTGTCAAGTTATCATCCGGAAACCAATTGTTTATGATTTAGTATGTTCAAGGTCACTGTGACCTTGACCTTTGACCTAGTAAATCCAATATAGATAGGGTTCTTCCTCTCACCGAGGCCAACCTACCTATGAAGTTTCATGAATGTGGGTCAAACCATTATCAAGTTATCGTCCGGAAACCAATTGTTTACGCCCACCCACCAGCCATTCATCAAACTATAAGTCGAGTTTGACTTCGTCACAACACGACTAATATATTGTTTCTTCACCAGATGTATTTCTTTAATATCTCACCATTTTTCCACTGTGACAATACTTGATAAATAGAGGATATCTAGTGTTTTTGAGTGGATACCGAAAATTATCTCATGAGTGACCGAGACAATTGTTTTATTTTTCACGAGCGCTTGCGTTGAGTGAAAATAACCATTTGTCTCAGTCACGAGTGAGATAATTTTTGGTATCCACTCAAAAACACTAGATTTTCTTTTTATTACATGCTTTTTATAAGAATCTGATTGTTCCTATCAATAATTCCACTCGTTTCAACCTTGAATTGATGCATCAAAGTAAACAGCTGATGCACATTGATATGCGGAAGTGATTTGATCGATATTCATGTAGCCTCTTGCTATCTGATTCAACTGGTGGGTTTCATGCATCAATTCAAGGTGAATATGTGTTGAATTATTGCTGGAAATGATCGGTATGCACTCAAAAACACTAGATTTTCTTTTCATTATATATTTTTAGAACAAGCTGATCATTTCCAGTGATAATTTGACTTGTATTCACCTTGAAACGATGCTTAGAAAGCTGCCATTTTGATTGATACTGTGAAAATGAAAATTTCTATATCTTCATAGTGGGGGATACGATTTCTATCTTTCCACAATTGTTTCGATAATCTATCGTTTAGAGTATAATAAAAAAAAATTGCTAATTTTTTGGGTGTATTTTTTCCAAACGTCCACTGCTTAACAGATTGTTTTACAGTTACAGAACTTGATAAAATCCTAATACTTTGGTAATTGAATTAATAATCATGTAATGTCAAAACGTTCTATCAAGAACTTTCACTGTGAAACTTATTTATCACTGGATTACTTTATACTTTTGATCATTACTGATGATCAAACCTCTACAAATTTTATCAACTACTGTCACTTTGAAACTTATTTATTACAGGGTTAAATTATATTTTGAAAGTATTTTGCATATTTTAACTGCTTGCTACATTCTTTTATAGTGACAGTACTTAATGAAATCTATACTTATCACCATTACTAATGATCAAATATCCCAAAATTTTATTAAGTACTGTCACTGTGAAATGAATTCTAAGGGTATTAATCAAAATAAATTTTGCATTTTGGGGTATGGTAATTTTTCCCATATCGCAACCATTACTAGATTGCTTTACAGTCACAGAACTTGATAATATCTGTATTAAAATTCATCAAGCACTATCACTGTGAAACTTATTTATATTTATTTATTTATTTATATTTATTTATTGATGTTTAAGGTCACATATTTATGCACAATGGCTAATCATGACCGTGACAGTTTTACAGGTGGAGGAAGCCGGAGTACCCGGAGAGAACCACCGAGCAACGACGAGCAGCTGCCAGCTCCCCAACATCGTAACTCTGCACTGTAGCACAGGCAGGGTTAGATTGGTTGAAGACATGCGTACCATCGATGTGCAGTATGCCTTAGTACACAGCGTCATCGTGCCCCCACGCGGGCAGTGGAGATGAAGTGTCTTGCCCAAGGACACAACGCGGTTGCCGCAGGTGGGATTCGAACCGAGGACCTCTCGGCTTGCAGCCTGCACCTCTACCTACAGAGCCACCGTGCTCCCCCTTATTTATATCGTGGGTAACAAAAATAAACTGTTTTTTTAACAGGTGTATTTTTTGAATATCCCAACAACTTACCAACTTTTCTACAGTGACAATTCTTGATAAAATACTTCCGTTAATTAGTACTTACCAAACTGCTAAAGTGTGCACAAATACTCATACATTATTGAACAAATTTGGATAAAACTTCTGAAACATGGTCACTAATGAGTGAACATGCACATATTTCAAAAATTTTTTTATCTGTAATGATGTTTAACACATTATTAGCTCACCTGAGCAAAGCTCAGGGGAGTTTTACTGATTACTTTCTGTCTGTCGTTAACTTTATATTATCGACTTCTCCTCCTGAATACCTGGGCCAAATTGAACCAAATTTGATATGCATGGTCCTTATGATATGTTAATTCATGTTTGTTCAAATAAAGTTGCAACGCTCCATAGGGAGGGGGTGGAGGAAAATGCTCCAAAATTGTAAAAAAATCTTCTTGTAATAAAACAGTGGGTACAATGACTTAATATCTGATATGGAGCTTCCTTTAGAGGTGTAGAATCAAGTTTGTTCAAACAGAGTTCTTGGAGCAATATTTGCCTTTGAAACGCAAGGGGCAAGATTTTTGGCCCTGCCTGAAATTTCTATTTTTTGCACTGTTGGTCCGATTTGAACCAAATTTGGTATGTGGTATTATTGAGTCCTAAGTATTTGATTCACGAAAAAAATATCCTGTGTCCCCGTGGGAACCACAAAAGCTAAAAATATATTTTGCAAACCACACGGAACAGAGGAAAGTTTTTTGGTATGAAGTATTCTTAGAAACAGTAGAATGTAATGGTAAAATACAAATGTCATCCATTGTGTCGGGGCATTCTCTGTGTGTGTGTGTGTGGGGGGGGGGGGGGGGGTGGAGGGGAGCATCGAAAAAAATGCTGAGTCCGCATATTTGCAAACAGTTTTAAAAGATTCTTCACCAGAACCACTGATCAGAATCTTTTGATATTTTGGTGTACAGCATCCATAGGGAGGTAAGATACAAGTGTGTTTAAGTTAAGACCCTCGCTTCAGATTTGGACTCAATACAGGATCCCGAATCTTAACTTAGGGCAATATGGGGAATAAGCTTTAAAAATCTTCTTCTTCAGAACCACTAGTAAGAATCTTTTAATATTTGGTATACATCATCATTGTTATGAAGGTCAGATTCAAGTTTGTTTAAATCAAGTCCCTGAGTTATTATTTGGTCTTCTTGTGAGAGACTGAATTTTAACTTAGTGCAATATGAGGGAATTTCTTTAATGAAAGTGTCAATGACACTGTAGCTCAACTTGACAAACTTAAAACGGTAAATTTGAAAATCATTGGTTCCAATGTTATTTGGCGAAACATCAACATAACATTGTACCAATGTCAGAGCAATCCATGCGTTTTAAATGCAAACTGTAAGGCTGGCTAAAGGAAGAATGTCGATATACAAATGCAGTAAGTTCGGAGGTCATTGTAAACATTAACTTTTTTCACAGAAATTAATCTACATGTAGAGGTTTCACCTAATGAGCACACAAAGCCCCAAAACAATCCTACGATAAATGTGCCCTGTAGGTCATGTCAAAAAAGAATATAAATGCACAAATGTAATAGATTCAAAGATTGTTGCTAACAGCCACAGTTTTTGATAGAAATGAAAAGAAAATCAATAGCTCCTATCTCTGTCACCGCGAATAAGCATATGAAGTTTCAAAACAACCCGATAATGAATTTGCCCTCTGAGGCATGCCAAAGGAAGATGTTAATGCACAAATGCACTAAGTTCGACGGTCCTGGCTGGTGGCAATGGCATTTTTATCTTTTTTTATGGAAATTCATAAATATACCCTGTAGAGAGTGCAAAAGGGATAAGTTGCTACAAAAATGCACTAAGTCCAAAGGCTGGTGCAAACAACAATAATATTTTTCTACTATAACCCAATGGCCCAGACTAGCTGGTACTAACTCAAAAATATCTAGGGCCAATCACAAATTTCGCCCCCCCAATCACCAAAATTTGCATGCAAAACCGAAAATTAAAAGTCCTATCTGGCCCTCCATACCTTTACTCTCTGCGCATGCGCAGACGTCAGGAAGTGACCGGAATTTGCGCCAACATCATTCTTTCTTTGGCCCTCAGCCAGATAACAACAAACTGACATCTATGCTTTTAAATCTCAGTTTTAATGATGCCAGACACAAATCAATGGTTAATTTGGTGGATCCAAGGACACAACTGGATGAAGGAAGGAAGAAATGGTGGTTTGAAACGTTCAGGGCTGTAACTTTATAATTTTTATAAAAATTATTTCATGTTCCACATTTTCGGGACATGGGCCTGACGTCATCATTATTGCTAATGATTTTTCCACTGTATGTTAAGTGTTCCTTCCCTATCCTTCCTTGAAGACCCCCAGTTAAACTCCCATGCTTTTTGGCTTGTTTTATTGAAATCTTTTTATAAATTTCTTGGGAGTTTAACATGTTTCACAGAATGTTTATTCTGTATATCCCCATGGTTACGTGCTCACCCTAGGGCAGGCCTTGCCGTTTGAAGCGCGCGATCGCGCTTGCGTGCCATCGCGCCCGCGAATTACAGTCGGGGGGCGCACCGAAACGCGCTCGTAAAAAAAAACGATAGTTTAACTTATCAAACTCCTTGTAGTATGTACGTTCGAAGAATGCACTCTGTGACACTGTCACTCATTAGTGCTTCTTCTTTCAATTACATGACGTCAATCATGACAATGAATCTTAATTCTTGTACGTAATTATGATTATTGTGATGTTGTCTTGCACCATGCCACGCATGTTCACTGAGCTGATAATTGATTGAAAATAAACAACACTGACGCTCACCGTGCCCTTTCATATATTTAAAGCGTAAAATGCTGAACGAGGGGCCTTTAGGAGAGAATTTCGACGAAGCAAAGGATCCTAATATCAAGGGGCACCAGGTCCAACTGAATACATTTCTAAAGTGGAATGTTGGAAATCTCATCGGCTATAGAACAGTTCGCGACGAGAGACGTGGAATAGATTTTGTGACAGAAGTCTACTGCAAAACATGTGCTAGACAGATTTCCGGGATAAATAAATCAGATAAACTTCGTGGAAGAGCCTTAGTAGAAGTCCAAAAGTATGTGCAAGTGACGCAATTTGTAACCAAACATACCGTGAAGAGACACCTCGATTCTAATGCACATTTGATTGGCATACAATTGGAGAAATTGTCAAATTCCGATCCACGCGCCAGTTCTTCTAATATATCCAATGAAGAAACATCAAGTGCACAAAGTTCTGACGATGCGCCCCCATCAATTATTGGCCCTGTGGGAGTTAAACAGCCTAAAATTAACTTTGCTATTCAAAATCAGTCAAAAGATGCATACAGAAAGCTGTTCACAACTGCATATTTACTGGTCGTTGATGGTCAACCACTGACAAGTTTTGAAACAATGATTAAAATACAGAAGGCCAATGGGGTTAATTTGATTCACGGGATTCAGAATTCTAAAAAAGTCCGAGAGTTTATCAACTTTATTGCTGATGCCATTCGCGAAAAATTAGCAAGCATTTTAGGCAACGTTAACGCGTTTTCATTGATGTCTGACAGGTCGCAAGCACGCAAGACGGGGTCAGAAAAGGAGCTTGTGTTAGTTAGGGCGGTTGTGGATGTTACTCCAACATATTATTTACTTGCACTTCAGGACATAGACAGCTTCGGTGATGCCAGTGCTGAAAACATAAAAAGGGCAATTGACGAAGTTTTCCAAAATAAAATTCAAATTTCACAAGATCATTTTACACACAAACTTATTTCTGCCACAGCAGATGGTGCAAGCGTTAATTTTGGCAAGTATAACGGCCTTCTGACTCGGATTAAAAATGACAGTCGGCCTTGGTTATTAACAATTCATTGTGTGGCACACCGCCTTGAGCTGGCTATAAAGGACTCTATTATGAGTCAAAAGGAATTTGAAGAGGTGGATGAACTGATGAAGGGGCTGTACTACTTTTTCAAGAGGTCAGGGAAATTTAAGAGACATTTTAAGGCAGCTGCGTTGGCACTGGAAGTTCAAGTATATAATTTCCCCAAAGTAACTGGTACCAGATTTATAAATCACCACCGGCGAGCAGTTACTCATTTGATAAATAACTGGGTTGTTTTAGCTAAGGTTTTTGAGGATTCAATAGCCGACCCGGACTATAAATCTGTATCCTCAAAAATGCTTGGATATTTGAAGAAACTTCAAAGTGTAAAGTTTTTAACAGTCTGTTGTTTGTACCAGGGAATTATCGATTCTGTGTCCAAGATGTCTCTCCATTTCGAGAAATCGAATATTTTAATATTTGACATATTGCCGTCGGTAGATAAGACCAAACGTTCTCTTAGTCAAATGCTTGACGCAAGTCATTCTCTTGATCAAATTACTTCCAAGGCTGGTGTCGTACTAACTGAAACTGCTGGTGGTCATAGCGGGGGTAGCTCTATTTCTCTTGAAGTTACAATGCCCAAAATTGGCACAATGAAGCGAAAAATAGACAATCGCGAGTTTGCTAAATTGGAATATGACAATATGAAAGGTTGCCGTAGCGATGATATGCGTTCTAAAATTGAACAAGAAATTTACAAGCTCTCAAAAACCACAATTGATTGTTTGCATGCATGTATCAACAGGCGGTTTTCGGGACTTGAAAATGATATATTTGAACATATGTTATGGGTCGATCCCGCGAATTGGCAAAGTATTTCACAGGACATGGTCTCAATTTTTAAGGTGGTCGAATATTTTCGAGCTCCCCTAAAGTTTGCCGGTTTTGACGATAACAGGGTGAAACTCCAAACAGAATGGGAGGATCTTGTGTGCGTCACGAAACACTACTACCCCAAATTTAAAGTTAGACAGTTGTGGGAAAAGCTTATGGCTTTTCGACGTGAGCAATTTCCAAATATTTGTTTGGTGGCAGAAATTATTTTGAGCATTGCTGTTAGCAACAGCATCGTCGAAAATGCATTTTCTCATCTAACCGCAATGATGACTGACCAGCGTCTATGCATGTCACACAAAACAATCGAAGACCAGCTTCTTGTCCGAGTTAATGACCATGTTTTGTCAAACAAAGAAAAAGAAGCCATTATTGATTCGGCTTTAAATAAGTATCTAACCAACACTCGCCGCAAACACAAACTTATGTCAAGTGATGGGGGGGAACAGAATCTAACTCTTACAAAAAGAATGAAAAAACTGACATCCGAGTCAGACTCTAGTATGGACTCAGATGACACTGACAGCGGATCAGATTTTGGTGGCGACATGACTGAATAAACGTTCACTGATCCCTTATAAAAATGTACCATGGTACAACCATGGTACACCATGGACGGTATGTCCCAAAATACCGTGATATTACCATGGTACCATGGTAATACCACAGCATTTTGCGACATACCATGGTATGTCCCAAAATACCGTGATATTACCATGGTACCATGGTAATACCACAGCATTTTGTGACATACCATGGTGTACCATGGTTATACCATGGTACATTTTCATAAGGGATAACCTTAAACAGGCGTTGGGGCCTGATTATTATGTGAAGACTGAGAAAATGCAAGTCCTCCCCGAACTTACAAGTCAACTTCCATTGCAGCACTGAAAAGCCTAGTATCTGGACTTCATTGATTTTATTGTGGAATTCCATGATAAAATAAATGGATTCCAGGTACTAAGCAAAGCTCAACCCTTTACCCAACACCGACCCTATAAAAATTTATTATTTTTTTTATATTTTCCCAAATTTTCCAAAAATTGTCGGCAAAACCACATCATGTGACCACTCATTGGAACGGGCTCGTCGAGCCCGTTCGACTGAGAGGTCACATGATGTGGTTTTGGTCACATTGTTTGAAAAAATCTGAATTTTTCAACACTGAACAGCTCAAGTTGTTAAATACGCCAGCGGGTGTGGCCGATTCATTAGGTAAAGGGTTTTAACAACATTGTAATTGGATTGTAAAAAACGACATACTTTTTTTCCAAAACAATGTGAATTTATTAAATTGATATTGTTTTGGAAAAAAAGTATTGTAGTTTGGGCGAAAAATAAGTCGACCGAAATGACTTGGGCGAAGCGCTCGGGCCGAGGCTCCCCTGTACAAATGTTTAATGACCTCTATTCACTGTTCTGTAAAGTTATGCGTTCACCATTGATCTTTTTTTAGATTGTTCATGTCTGCAGTTTTTCTGTAATTTGTTTTTCTCAGATTTCATATTTTCATCGATGGTAGATAACCACGATGACAGAATTTTGTTCATAAAATTATGACGTTTGAACTCTCAAATTATAGTTTAAAGTAGTTATTGATGCGGTGTGAGTCAATCAGTCCTTAGTTATCAAACACAAATAATGCAGTACTTACGGAGTTCTTCCTCCGCAATATGTGCGGAACCAGTGCTCTCCAACATCGAACACACGAGTTTTCACTCAGACAAAATGGCTGACGCGCAAATTGAATTGTTTCGTTACGGAATTACAAGATTGAAGAACTCGTCAAAACAAATTAAAAATTCCGTCTATCCCCCAAATTTGTTTATTTGTCAAGAGAAAACACCATCAAATGCAGGGAATTCCCGGGTACCATGAAAAGTTGGTAAATGTTGGTAATGTTTTAATAATACGTTGGGTCCGCTATAATTTATGTTTACCGGCCTTATTTTAGAAACACGCCCGCGGGAAGAAACAGCGCGCACAATCTTATTTCCAGGTGCGCGTTTGTCGCGCCCGTACCATTTTCAAACGGCAAGGCCTGCTAGGGGTGTTTTTGGTCAAGCATCATACATCCGATGTATCGTTTTTTCTTCTGATGAAGATCTTGCTTTACATCGGATAGTTCAAAATCTGTTTCTGACTTCGGGCTGTGTTGCCTGGGGTCTTGTTTCCGGTTTTCATTCTGACGTTGTTTACATTGACAACGCTCTATTTATATATGTAGTATCCTATTTATTAACTTGGTAGGACTGTTGTAAGATACATTAAATTTTCCAGTAGTGTAGCAATGCATTTTTTAAATAATAAAAAAAATTTTTGTCTACACTTAGGCTCTATCAGGATACTTTTGGGCTCATCGTTCCCTTTGTGGACTTGGGCTCCTGTCAAAATTTTTTCGAAATTTTTTTTTGAGAATTATTTTTCGAATTACAGTTTTGAATATTTTTATGTATCTTTTTTATATATTTATTGGGAGTTGGTGAGAGTACAGTCGACTTTAATTTGATTCAAAATGAAAGCTTATTGCTCAAATTGCAATGCGAGGAAGTCTTCCTCTTATTTACTGTATGGCTGTATTGCCTGTAGTCAGTGTACTCATACTAATTCTTGCTCACATGTGTCGAATGGGATGACAATTGATGAATATTAGGCAGGGCAATAAACCACACACCCATGGTTTCAGCTCCCTGTCACCAGCTAGCTCGACCGGTGAAGTGGTTACTCCGTCCGCGGGTACCGTGACGTCGGGTAAGTCTGTTGCAATCTAAGAGGTGGATTGGGTAGAGTGAGCACTATAATATAAATGCTCACCCAGCGATGAAGGAAATAGCGAGGAAACAGGGAGGAAGTCTGCAAGTTCTGGTGCTCGGCAAGGTCTGATAGACCGCGAGCGGGAGAGGCCCACCTCTCTAATATAGCAACATCTGGGATCAGATGTTGTTTTGAGAAACTTACACAAGCCGGAGCATATGTCTGCCCTCCACTCGGGATGCTCTGTTTAGTCTGCAGCCGGGGTCGGCTTCAGTCAAGGCTTCCTCCGCTACGTTTCACAAGGCCGAAATGAAGTTTTCTGGTTGGAAACTTGCACGAGACGGAGCATATATCCGCCCGCCACTCGGGACGCTCCGTGTAGTCTGCAGCCGGGGTCGGCTTCAGTCACGGCTTCCTTCACTACATTATTTAAGCACACACGACTGCATCCTAGCTACCCGACTTCGGATATCCAGCCTGCTGCATGAAGAAGGAACCACTCTTCGCCCATGAAGTCCGACCATTCGGTAGTTAGGGAGACGAGGCATTGATCATCGGGGACGCTCAGAGAAAGAAACCGCTTCCGGCACACCGTCCCAGGAGCAGCATGCGGCTAAGGAATGGAATTCCGCTGCTCCTCAGGCCTCGATGATGGACTTGCTGTCGCAGATTGTGCAGCTAATTGCAGCATCCCAGCAAGTGCAGATACAGCCTCCCTCAGACTCAGAATCGGAGCCGTCAGATGGTGCTGAGTCGGTCCAGTCATCTGTTCGCGCAGATGCAATGGACCGAGATTTGCAACTGATTCTCTCGGATGGTAAAAGGGATACGGAAGAGGATTACCCTTCCATTTCAGAACAGTACATGGCTGCGATGGCTTTCATCCATCAATACTAACCTGCTTTTGTTCCACCGAATCAGAATGCTGCGATGACAAGAGAGAAATCGCTGGCGTAGTTAGGCACAGACTTTATCCGGACAAAGGAGGAAGTCCTTTCTTTTCCGGTTCAGTTGATACATGTGTTGCAGGCCTTCGGCCGTATAGATGACGCCGTATTTACCCTCTTGAGTACGAGGAAAAAGGCGGTTTCTTATCTTCATCTTCTGTATACATACCGTTTTTTGGACCACATTCAGTTAAAAACTGTAGGGGAAGATGTTCAGAGAGTTCTTCTGTGTTTGGATGAGCAGGCCGGGGATCTAGAGGAATCCTTACCTGTATCATTCACTATTCGCTCAGACACAATTGAGACAGCAATTTCTTCAAATAGAGTGAATTTGGACGTTTTGTCTTACGCAGATCACCTTACAAGAGCTATGACACAACGTCTCAAGGAAAAGGAATTTGTGGACGTTTGTACCTCTCTTAGAGTTCTTTCCAGGGCAATTATGTATACCACGTATAACTCTGCCTTAACAGTGGCTAATCTGGAGTTAATCAGATGTGATGCTGCCCTTGCGTCGTCATCACTGATAAGATGACAAGGTGAAAAGCTCTCTCTGAGTAGCTCCGGTTTCCGAACATTTTATTTTCAACGACTAGCTTTCGTTACTTTATGAACAGGCTACTAAAAAAGCGTCTAGTGCTCTGCTTTTGAAGTCGGTGTATCAACGTCCCACTTCAGCAGACAAGAGTAAAGGAGGGCATTCAAGACAAAAATTGTCAAAAGGAAAATCCTCACAAGGGTACTAGAACCCTCTTGTAATTAGTCTGGAGGTCGAGGGGCATAGGTCTGATCAGGACTATAGGTCAGATGCCCCTAGGCCGATGAGACAAGGTTTTTCGAGGGAAGGACGTGGTTCCTCTTCCTGTAAGCCTTGCAGGTCATACAGGTGATGGTTTAGACCTCTATTGCTGGCCAGCTGGCGGAAGGTTATCAAGCTCTGCAGAAAACTGGATAACTATCACAGAAGATCAGTAGGTGAGAAGTGTAGTCTTGGATGGCTTACGGCTATCATTCCGAGTAAAAAACCCACTAACAAGTTGTCCGCATTGGACAAATCTTCCATCAAATTCTTGCATAAGAGAGTTTCTCCTACCGGAGGTATTAGCTCTCTTATCAAAGGAAGCACTACAGGTCATCGAGAATCAGGATTCTCAAGATTTTTACAGTCACATGTTCCTCGTACCAAAGCCAGACGGCTCATTCCGACCGGTAATAGACTTGAGCGGGATAACAAGTTTATCATGGCACTAAAATTCTATTTATGGAAATCATTCAATCGGTAAAAGCGAGCATTTGAGTGATCGACTATGCGGCAAGCATAAAACTAAGGATCCGTAATTTCATGTCCTGGTACATCCGGCATTCTAAAAGTACCTGCGGTTTGCCGTACAAGGGAAGGTGAATCAGTTCAGAACAATATGCTTTGGTCTGAATCTGGCATCCTGGGCGTTTCACTCGAATAATGAACTCGGTAATGTCTTACTTACGAGCTCATTTGTCTGCGGTAACGTTGGCTTACTTGGACGACCATCTACAGGGATACGGCAATATAATTATTCTTCAGAACGATGTTCAGAGTCTGCTTCTATTACTCCGACGTCTCGGTTTCATCGTAAATGAGAAAAAGATGGATCTAGCTCTGTACAAGTCGTCTATTCACTTGGGATTGAGCTTTGAAACCCATAACAATCTGGTTCGTCTGTTGTTACCCAGAGCGAAGTTAGTCAGTTGTTATGCTTGCTTTTGTCTACACTCTGGCGCGAAATAGTGAGGGAATTCATGCGACTGTTGGAGTTGTGCGGAGCGGGTGTGGATCTCATTCTGATGTGCCGCCTGTGCACACGTCCCCTCCAGATATTCTTTATTCAGAACTGGAGTGTGAAGACGCTTTCGCTTGAACCAGTATTGTTTTAATGGACCTAGTTAAACATGGGTTCAATTGGGCAGATATTCAGTGGTTAACTCAGGGAGTTACACAGCAACTGCCGGATCTGGCTTTCACGATTATGACAGATGTGAGTCAGACGGGTTGGGGTGCAACCCTAAGTTCCGCAGTCTTGAAGTGTCAGGGTCTTTGGGACCCTCAAGAAACACATAAACATCAATGAGATGATGTTAATTATAGCTAGCACTACAACATTGGATTCACATAATAACGGACGTCCATGTTCAATTTGGTCGGACAACTCGACAGTAGTAGCGTACATCAGGAACCAGGGCGGCACCCATTCATTTCCATTATGCCAACTAACAAAGATTTTCCAAATACGTCATGAATCATCATGTTCATCTTTCTATCCGTCATATACCGGGTCGTCTGAACGTACTAGCAGACTCGCTCTCTCGGGAAAGTCGCCTGTTGCAATTGGAGTGGACACTCACTAAGCGAGTATTTGGACAGATTTGCTACCAGAGGGATCGCCCCATGATAGATCCCTTTGTGATGCACCGGAATCAGTTACCGTCAATCGTGTCACCATGCCCAGACCATTGAGCGTATGCAGTAGACGCTCTGCCGATCTCATGGGGATGGATGATAGGATATGCGTATCCTTCAATTCAGTTGATTCAGTAGATTTTGTTTAAGATAAAACAGTCTCATTGTGAATCCTATTAGTAGCACCTCTGTCGTCACAGAAACCTTGGATCAGTCTTCTCAAGTGTCTGTTATGGGATGTTCCCCGGAAGCTTCCTCCATGAGAGGACCTTCTTTATCAGGGGAAGTTTTTGTTCTTCACGTCCTTCTCGGCACATAGTGGCATAATGGAGTCAGTTAGACGTGAGGGAACCATTGGGGTTCCTATATTATTTGATGCCTAACACAGTAACGATTAAGTAATGCGGGTGAGGAGATTTCGATATGACTTTGAATCCTCCCCCCCCCCACCCCCCACACACACACACTGCCAATGTGTTTAGAGGCAATTACCGGGTAAGACGTAGTTTTCTTCCCACAAGCCTTGTATAGTTTAATACATACATACTATGCATTTGGGTCATGTTCTATGGCGACCTAATGGGCACATCCGCTTTTTAGTTGGATTAGTTTCCTGTGATTATTTATTGATTTGCTATAGATGAGCGCATATTTCATCATAATTAAATTGCTACTCTTTGGATACCTCGGAGGCTTACTGGTATTCAGATGATTACATGCTGGAATATAATGCTCTAGCGCATTATAATTATTAGGCTGACGCTTTATTGAATTTTATGGACCTTGAAATTATTATCTATTTCGGGGGCGGTCCATGTCGGAGCCTGTTAATCATACCTACTTCCATTTCTAGATCCAGGTTTCTATTATGTCAGTACTCAATTCGCATATTCACACATGTATACAGTCACAGATATCGGATAGTACACGTTGGAGAGTGTTGTTACTGGAATTTATTGTAAACCTAAATGAGGTTGCCTGTGGGTTACCTCTGAAGTGTGTTTTCTCTCCAGAGATCGTTCAGTGTGGCTCAATTGGACATGTGTATGTTATATTTTATATTACCGGTTTTCGACGTACCTGTGCATGCTGTCTGCGGTGTACGTTATATAGTGGGCAATATTAATTACCAGGATCGTCGCTATAACTTCTGATGTGGCGTTAAGCACCATTTATTAATCATGGATTAATACACGAGTGCCTGTTCGACGAGTATTTATATTGTTTTTTGGTACCGCTCGTACTGATTCCAGAGCTCTCCCTTCTTTCTTTTGAAGATTCCTTCAAAAGAAAGGGGGGGGGGGGATTTTTACCTCTTCTCTGGCTTGATAGGTTTGTAACTATGAAGGAAGCTGTTTTGTCCATAATTATATCCTGCATACAGCTGGAGTGTTATTGTATGGTGTATGTTTGTGGGGGATTTTCTCTCATTCTCAGATATGCCATCCTAATTTTTGGGGCTTAGTCCGGACTAGCCTTAAAAATTAGGAACTCGTTACATCCTAATTAGCATAGTCTTCATGCTTAGAATAAGGAATTACTTAAATTGGGCTCCTTATTTAGGATATGTCTGCTCTATTACTGTATAGAGAGACATACATGTAATTCCTAATTATTCTAATTTCCTTTCATCTTGGATTGCAGGATTGGAACTATGTTGATCTACTATTTCGGAAGTCCTAGGCCCTCCACCTTTTTACGATTCAGCTAGTCTGGGCCATTGGGTTATAGGAGAAAAATATTATAAATTCATAGTAATTTGTATATTTTTTATACTTACCAATGGCCCAGATGGAGATGGCCCTCCTATGAGTGGGCACTCATACCTCCCCGCTGAATTATTATGTAGTACTCTCTTTTACAAAGAATGATGTTAGCGCCAATTCCGGTCACTTCCTGACATCTGCGCATGCACGGAGAGTAAAGGTATGGAGGGCCAGATAGGACTTTTAATTTTTCGGTTTTGCATGCAAATTTAGGGGATTGGGGGGCAAAATCAACAGCTAAATGTGTAGGGCATGCCAGAGGAATATACAGATGCCTGACTATACTAAGGTCAACCGTCATTGCCAACGGCAACTATTTTTGACGGAAATGGCAGAAAATTGACAGTTCCCATCTAGAGGTCACCCTGAACAAGCATACAGAGTTTCAAAGCAATCCAATCATAAATGTGCCCTTCAGGGTGTGCCAAAGGGAAATATTGATGCATAACTGAACTAAGTTCATTGAAGGTTGTTGCCAGCGGCAATATTTTTTGATGGAAATGGAAGATAATCGATAGCCCCCATCTAGAGGTAATCCCAAATAAACATACTAAGTTTCAAACCTATCTGATCATAAATGTGCTCTACAGGGCGTGCCAAAGGAATATCTTGATGACTGCCAAAACTAAATTTAAAGGTTGTTTTTTGACGGGAATGGAAGATAATCGATAGCTCCCATCTAGAGGACACCCCAAACAAGCGTACAAAGTTTCAAACCTATATGATCATAAATGTGCCCTGTAGGGTGTGCCAAAGGAATATATATTGATGCCTGACTAATAAGTTCAAAGGTTGTTGCCAGCGGAAACATTTTTTGCCCGAAATGGCAGAAAATCAAAAGCTCCCAACTAGAGGTCACCCCAAATAAGCATACCAGGTTTCAAAGCAATCCGATCATAAATGTGCCCTATAGGGTGTACCAAAGGGAAATATTGAGGTCTGACTAAACTAAATTCAAAGGCCACTGCCAGCGCAACACTTTTTGATGGGAATGGAAGAAAATCGATAGCTCTCATCTAGAGGTCACCCCAAACAAGCATACCAAGTTTCAAATTGATCCGATTATAAATGTGCCCTGCAGGGTGTGCCAAAGGGAAATATTGATGCATAAGTGCACCAAGTTCATCAGAGGTCATTACCAGCAGCAACATTTTTTAACAGAAATGGAAGAAATTTGATAGCTCCCATCTCGAGGTCACCTCAAACAAGCAAACCAAGTTTCAAACTGATCTGATTATAAATGTGCCCTGCAGGGTGTGCCAAAGGAAAATATTGATGCATAAGAGCACCAAGTTCATCAAAGGTCATTACCAGCGGCAAAATATTTTGACGGAAATGGAAGATAATCGATAGCTCACATTTAGAGGTAACCCCAAACAAGCATACCAAGTTTCAAAGCGATCTGATCATAAATGTGTCCTGTAGGGTTTGCCAAAGGAATATATTGACGCCTGACTAAACTAAGTTCAAAGGTCGTTGCCAGCAGCAACATTTTTTGACAGAAATGGAAGAAAATCGATAGCTCCCATCTAGAGGTCACCCCAAACAAGCATACCAAGTTTCAAATTGATCCAATTATAAATGTGCCCTTCAGGGTGTGCCAAAGGGAAATATTGATGCATAAGTGCACTTAGTTAATCAAAGGTCGTTGCCAGCAGCAACATTTTTTGATGGAAATGGAAGATAATCGATAGCCCCCATCTAGAGGTAATTCCAAACAAGCATACCAAGTTTCAAACCGATCTAATAATAAATGTGTCCTGTAGGGTGTGCCAAAGGAATATATTGATGCCTGACTAAACTAAGTTCAAAGGTCGTTGCCAGCGGCAACATTTTTTACTGGAAATGGAAGAAAATCGATAGCTCCCATCTGCAGGTCACCCCCTAATAAGCATACCAAGTTTCAAAGCGATCTGATCATAAATGCGACCTGTGCGGTGTGCCAAAAGAAATTGTGGATGTACGTACATATGACGGACAAAAAGTGACGGCAATAGCTCAGACTGACTTTGTCAAGATGAGCTAAAAATTGTTAACAACGCTCATTTCAATGCAGTTACAAAATAAACAAGTACACAAAGACATGTTTTAATAAGCATGAAGCTAAAAAACAATCCTGAAATTGAACACAGTATTTTACAGTCAGTTCATCAGTTCGTACAGCTGGGTGGATGTATTCCTGCTTATGTGTATATAATTCTGGATAATTTTCGACTATTACAAAGGATTATGAAGGATATTTTTCATTGTTGAATTTATGATAGATATTTTAAAATGTGTCCTAAATATATCACACACATATTAATAATACAACTAAACTAATTGTGCTTTCACGAATATTTCTATTTCCTTTTACATCACCCAAATTCGAGCTTGATATCGTCGTTATCAAACGCGAAAGGAAGACTCCCCCCTCTCCCTTTGACTTTAAAGATTGAGAACTTCATATTTATAAAAGTTTAAACTGCAATTATGTAAACATACTCTCAAGGATACTCGTGAAGCCGGGTTGGCCATGGGAAATCTGAGCTTTAATTGCACCGACATCAACGAATACATCGTCTATGTCAGTTCGTTTAACATAAAAAAAAACCTTGCATGACTCAAATCATCCATATTATTATAAGTGTTCGGTCCTCTTCTTTTTATCCGAAAAATTAGTTATAAAAACATTGCGCATGGCACGCATTTGTCATGTGATATTTGCCACATGTTGAAAATATTGTGTTAATGCTACAGGAATATCTCCAAAATAAGGCGCTAAATATGGTGTCATTAACAAAAGAATATCGCCTAATGGTATACGCTGTACTGTAACATAACTAGAGGGGGTATCAGTACCCCGTGGCTCACCAACAGGTGGCCAATGTAAAGGGGTGGCTGGAGTAAAAAAAAAAGTTAAAAACTTGCACACAAAAGTCCAAAATTAAAGAAAATAAGCAGCTAAGGGGTTAAATAATATAATAATAACCCCTAAGAAGCATGCTAACATAAAATAGGAACCATGGCAATATGCTACAAGGTAAGTCTCCACTTTGAAAAAAAAAAAAACAAACCTCAAAACCTGCACATAAAAGTAAAAAAAGTATCACATTTGTTTCAAAGGGTTAAAATTTAGAAAAATACCCTGAAAATATTACAATAACCAGCGTGGCAATATGCCAGTGAGATAAAACTCCACTTAAAAAAAATATCAGAACCTGCACACAAAAGAGTACAAAACCTGCACAGGAAAGTCCAAAATTAAAGTAAATAAGCAGCTAAAAAGGGTTAAACAATATAAAAATAGCCCAAGAAGCATCCTAACATAAAATAGGAACCATGGCAATATGCTACAAGGTAAGTCACCACTTGGAAGAAAAGAAAGACAAACCTCAAAACCTGCACATAAAAATAAAAAAAGTATCACATTTGTTTCAAGGTGTTAAAATTGAGAAAAATACCCTGTCACAGAAACCACAATGGCAATATGCCAGTAAGGTGAAAGTCTACTTGAAAAATATCCACTTGGAAGAAAAGAAAGACAAACCTCAAAACCTGCACATAAAAGTATCACATTTGTTTCAAAGGGTTAAAATTTAGAAAAATACCCTGAAAATGTTACAGTAACCACCAATGCAATATGCCAGTGAGGTAAAACTCCACTTAAAAAAAAATATCAAAACCTGCACACAAAAGTACAAAACCTGCACACAAAAGTCCAAAATTAAGGTAAATAAGCAGCTAAAGGGTTAAATAATATAATAATAGCCCCAAGAAGCATCCTAACATAAAATAGGTACCATGGCAATATGCTACAAGGTAAGTCGCCACTTGGAAGAGAAGAAAGACAAACCTCAAAACCTGTACATAAAAGTAAAAAAACATCAAAACCTGCACACAAACGTCAAAATAAGTCCAAAATTTGATTCAAAGAGTTAAAATTAAGACGAAATACCCTGGAAAGGAGTTAAATGTTATCGTGAACCCCCACAGCAATATGCAAAGAAGAAAAAAATTTTTTTAAAAGCACAAAAATCCAAACCTGTAAAGAAAAGAAGTCCAAAATTGAAGTAATTAAGCAGGAAAAGGGTTAAATAATACAAACATAGCCCTAAGATGCATGTTTACATACAATAGAAAGCATGGACATATGCTGCAAGGTAAATCTCCACTTGGAAGAAAGGAAGAAAAACCCATCAAAACCTGCACGCAAACATCAAAATAAGTCTAAAATTTGATTCAAAGGGTTAAAATTAAGACAAAATACCCTGGAAACGAGTTAAATGTTATAGTGAACCACCATAGCAATATGCAGAAACTCTACACTTGGAAGAAAGGAAAAAAAAAAATCCATGAAAACCTGCACGCAAACGTCAAAATAAGTCTAAAAATCTATTCAAAGGGTTAAAAAAAGTTTTAAAATGCACTGGAAAGATATCAATGTTATAATAACCACCACTGCAATATGCAGTGAGGTCAACCTCACTTGAAATTGTTTTTTTTTATCACAACCTGTACATAAAAGTAAGAAGCTGTAAACCTAAGTCCAAAAGCTGTACATAAAAGTCCAAAATTGAAGTAATTCAGCAGGAAAAGGGTTAAATAATACAAACATAGCCCTAAGATGCATGTTTACATACAATAGAAAGCATGGACATATGCTGCAAGGTAAATCTCCACTTGGAAGAAAGGAAAAAAAACAACATCAAAACCTGCACGCAAACATCAAAATACGTCTAAAATTTGATTCAAAGGGTTAAAATTAAGACAAAATACCCTGGAAAAGAGTTAAATGTTATAGTGAACCACCATAGCAATATGCAGAAACTAAAAAAACATTTAAAAAGCCAAAAAATCAAATCCTGTACACAAAAGTTCAAAATATTTGAGAGCGGACGCCGACGCCGACATGAGGGCTATGCCATAGGCTCACACAACTAACGTCGGTGAGCCAAAAATGAGATGGAAGTCATGCTGACTGCACAGCACGTCGATTGAAATAGAACTAGAGAGGAGATTTCCAAAAGCTATATTTAGAAAGTTGATATTCACTGGAAAACCTGTGTCCATGGATTTTTGAGTACCAGTCACGTGTATAAGATCCAGCCAATAGAAATGTGGTTATTTATAAAGTATATAACAAGACAAAATATTGCCACCAAACAGTGTTGTATGTGCACAATGTCAGAGTAATCCATGCATTTTTAAATGTAAACTGTAAGACTGGCTAAAGGAAGACTGTTGATACACAAATGCAGTAAGTTCAGAGGTTATTGTAAATGGCAACTTTTTTCACAGAAATGAATGCTAATCAATAGCTTTTATCTAAAGGTCTCGCCTAATGAGACCACCAAGTTCAAAAACAATCCTATGATAAATGTGGCCTGCATTTTTTGACGGAAATGGAAGAAAATCGATAGCTCCCATCTAGAGGTCACCCCAAACACACATGTCAGGTTTCAAAGCAATCCGATCATAAATGTGACCTGTAGGGTGTGCCAAAGGGAAATATTGAGGTCTGACTAAACTAAGTTCTAAGAACGTTGCCAGCGGCAACATTTTTTGATGGAAATTGAAGAAAATCGATAGTTCCCATCTAGAGGTCACCCCAAACAAGCATACCAAGTTTCAAAGTGATCTGATCAGAAATGCGACCTGTGAGGTGTGCCAAAGGAAATTGTGGACGTACGTATGCCTGGACGTATGTATGTACGTACGTATGTATGCCAAAGGACGAGAAGTGTTGGCAATAGCTCAGCTTGACTCTGTCAAGTTGAGCTAAAAATCTTCTCCAGAACCATCAATTAGAATCTTTTGATATTTGGTATACAGCATATCTAGGGGAGTCAGTTTCAAGTTTGTTCAAATCAAGTCCTGGGTTAATATTTGGGCTCTCTGTTGGAGAAATTTAATGCAATATGAAGTAATTTCTCCTTCTTCAGATCCATCAGTCAGAATGCTTTCATATTTGGTATACAACATCTCTAGGGGGTCAGAAGCAAATTTGTTCATATCTGGTCCCTCGGTTTGTTCAAATCGGGTCTCTGTTGGAGCCCAAATTTTAACTTAGTAACTTAGTGCAATATGAGGAAATTTCTTTAAAACTCTTCTTCAAATCCACCAGTCAGAATGCTTTCATATCTGGTATACAACATCTCTAGGGAGGGGGGGGGGGGGTCAGATTGAAGGTTGTTCAAATTTGGATCCTGGGTTAATATTTGGGCTCTCTGTTGGAGCCCAAAGTTCAACTTAGTGCAATATGAGGGAATTTCCTTAAAAATCTTCTTTTCCAGGACCATCAATTAAAATCTTTTGATATTTGGCATACATCTCTAGGGGAGTCTGATTCAAGTTCATTCAACTTGAGTCCCTGGGTTCATAATTAGGCTGCATGTTTGTTCAAATTGAGCCCTTGGGTTAATATTTGGGCTCACTATGGGAGCCCGAATTTTAACTTTGTGCAATATGAGGAAATGTCATTAAAAACCTTCTTCTTCAGATTCACTAATCAGAATGCTTTCATATTTGGTATACAACATCTTCGGGGGGGGGGGGGGGGGGGGGGGGATTCAAGTTTGTTCAAATTGGGTCCCTGGGTTAATATTTGGGCTTTCTATTGGAGCCCAAAGTTTAATTTAGTATAATAGGACAAGATTTCTGCAAAAATCTTCTTCAGATCCACCAGTCTGAATCCTTTCATATTGGTATTTAACATCTCTAGGGGGATCAGATTCAAGTTTGTCCCTTCCTTTGAGTTTTTCCATAAAATTTGACTTTCAAAACTGCAGTGACATAACAACCCTTGGATGTCTGACAGTGCTTGTCTACAGCTGATAGAATTAGAGGCATTCAGGAAGACCTATGATAATAATCATCTGACATGGACACTAGAGTTATGAATAATTTCAGGACTTCTTTCCTCTGTAGTGTTGAAGGACCCAAAATACTTCTTTGAATTTTTTGTCAGGTGAGCAATTGAGGCTCCTTGGAGTCTCTTGTCTTCAATTGAACTCAAAAAATTTAATATAGATTTGTATGGAGGATTTTTGTGCATGTAACTTGTCCTAAATTTTTGAACCAATTTTGATCAAACTTCTCAAACATTATGACTAGCAAATGAAGATGTGCATATTCTAAAATGTTTCATTTGTGACAACGTTAAACACGAGTATTTTCCCTGAACTTTGATTTATTATGGATTTTCAAATGACATTCTTGTGTGCACAACTCCTCATTCATCATTGAGCTGATTTCGATAAAACTTCTTAAACAAATGAACATGTGCATATTTCTAAATTTTCCATCTATGATGATTTTCAACAGGTTATCTCCCTTTAAATTATGGAATTTTACACTCAGCTCTTCCAACATTTCTGAATTGTTTTTTTTCAAGCTCAACATTTAGAGGTTTATTCTAGTAAGTCAAAAGTGGGTGTATTAATCACCTTGATTGACAGTTCTAGTTGTGCATTTTGGAATATGTCTTTGTACATCTTTACAACTTTAACACGTTGTTAAAGAGTGATAGTACTTAATAAAATGTTTATACGTTTGATCATTACTAAAGTCCAAATGTCTGAAATTTTAAATACTGTTAACCCAAAACTAATTCATTATGGGGGTTTATAGAATAAACTTGAGCTTTTTGGGGGTGTATTTTGTCATATCTTACTCACTTACCAGATTGTTTTAGACTCACAGCACTTAATAAAATCTTCATAGCTTTTATCATTGTTCATGAAAAACCTTTCCCAAGAACGGTCACTGTGAAACTGATTCATTACAGAGTTGATGAAAAAAATTGTTCAATTTGGGGTGCATAACCATGTAACAGATTATTTTACATTGACAGTGCTTGACAAAATCTTTATACCTTTGATCATTTCTAATAATCAAATATCTAAAGGTATTATCAAGTATTGTCACTTTGAAACTGATTCATTACAGGTTTCATATAAATAAATGGAGCATTTGGGGCACATAAACACCTAACACCTTGTTTTACAGTGACAAAACTTGATAAAATCTTCAAAACTTTTGATAATCACTAATAATCAATAAACTGCTTAAATGTTTTATCAAGTATTGTCACAAATTCAATGTACTGTTAATCAAAATGAGTCACTAGCCTTTCATACAAAGATCATCCAAAAAAGTCTCATTCGCTTGGTCAACACCTTCATATAACCTCCGACTGGTGAACCATTTAAGCTTACTTGAGCCTCTAGTTTAGGACCAAAATAGCTCATTTTTAGTTTTGTTACCCGAAAGTTTCAATTTTTATTATATGTATATACATCCACATGTTTTGTTTATTGTTTTGAGCTGTATGATTGACTTAAAAATTCAAATTTAACTAGAGCAAAGTCTAGGGTGGCATATATCCCTGCCTGCAATACCATGGATAGCATTACAGAAACGAAACATTTATAACTGGTTGACACTGAAGGATAACAGATGACAGACCTGTGACAAATTACAGACCATTGGGGCATATATCATAAGAACTAATAAGTGTCACCATAATTCAGTGAAAAATATTTTTTTCGCTGAATTAACAAATCGAGTCACTCTCACGAGTCAATGTGAGAGTGACTCGATTTGATAATTCAGTGAAAAAAATATTTTTATGCAAACTTTATATATGTTGGGCATCTGCAAGACATGTGTAACCATATTCTAAAGTTTCAGCTCTCTACATTAGAAATTGTGGGAGGAGCTGATAACACCTTGAAGGTACCCTCAATTAAACAAGTTATTCATGATTGAATTTTGGGACGTACAAAATCAAAGTCCATAAAATGCAATAACTCCTACAATAATACACTGCATAACATCTGCCTTGTACTGTGGGTAGACATCAATAGGATAGACTTGCACACCAAATATGAAGTCATTCCACTGAGCATTCCACAAGTTATTCATGAATTAATTTCAAGGCGGACAAATAAAGGGCAATGACTCTGGCAATAAAATCTCCTACAACACCTGCATTTCACAATGGGTATACAGCAATAGGATACACTTGCATACCAAATAGCAATTCACTCAACCAAGTGCTTTACAAGTTATCCATGACTGAATTTCGGGATGAATGGACGGACGAATGGTTGGACTGACGGACAAGGCGGTTCCTATATACCCCCGATAGGGGTACAGTGGAGCCCACTTAATTGGATATCTCTTAACCGAATAACCCTGTTAATTGAATATAATTTCCCAACACAAAACCATTTACCATACCTCCAGTACAAATTTGACCTGTTAACCCTTTACCTGGCGTAACGGCCAAAATCAGCCAGCGCTATTCTCAAAAATCGCCTATTAATTTTCATCATTTTTTGTCTCAAAAATCTAGGTTATGACCCCTCTTGGAACGAGCGTATCGAGCACGTTCCAATGGGGGGTCATGTCCTATGTTTTTGAGACAAAAAATGAAAAAAAATTTGTTATTCAAGAATTATTTTTGCAAGTGTCACCTGCTTTTCATGTAAGGTAAAGGGTTAATTGAATATAGGTTATAGAGTAAACTCCTGTTAATTGAATAAAAAATCTTGTAACCTGTCAAGAAATTACCGAATTAGTCAAAATGACCCTGACCTTTGTTTGTAGACCTATTTGGCCTCAGTACATCCAATACAGGTATTTAATCTATTATATCTAGTTTGACAGAGCTCATAGAGCAAAACAAAATATAATAGAATAAAAGCTAAGTTTATCTCTAGAATACAAGAAAGTGACACAATCCTTGTTAATTGAATAAACCTGTTAATTGAATAATTTTCATTGGCAAAGTTACCAGGATTCCACTGTATAATAAAGAGATATTTTGTCAATTTCCAATTGTCTTACTCCATTAACTTAACTAAATCTTATGTAGTTTCTACAAAGCCTAACCTGGGTACATTGAAAAAATATTTGTTTAAAAAGCCCGGACGCCCCCCCCCCCCCCCCCCCCCTCCTGCTTCTCTACCATCATTTTGTTACTTGTCTAATATACATGTCTTCACAAATTAATGACTTGGTTGTTGATAGTTCAACAGATATGGTCTGACTTAGCGTGTTTTGAGAAGTATTTTCAGGCTCTACGATGATGTTAGTTTTCTTCAGTACCATCTAGTGGTTTGTGTTACCAGATTTCAATAACATAGTAATGTATGGGATACTGGAAAATATTTGAATTTTCTACCTGTGAAAATCATTTCAGATTTCACAAATTTGCTTTCTATTTTGAACAGGAGGCCCCATGGGGCCAGAGGCACTCACCTGACAAAGCTGTTTAAAGAAGGATTTAATAAGCATCTATGTCCAGTAAACACTACAGAGAAATGAAGTCATGTAACTGTTCATAACTCTGTTATCCATAAGATGATTTCTTCTGGTACCAAGGTGCTATCACACAAATAATGCCCAGATTTTCAGTAATGGAAAACAGGGAGCCAAAATATCAACCTAAGGGCTTAACTTGAACAAACTTGAACTAAGAACCCCCCCCCCCCCCCCCCCTCCACCTCCAAATAAGGATTCTAACCATTGGATCTGAAGAAGCAGCATTTTAAAGATTATTCCTCATATTGAACTAAGTTAAAGAGCCCAGATATTAACCCAGGGACTTGATTTTACCAAACTTGTATCTGACTCCCCTAAGGATGATGGAAACCCTACATTAAAAGATTCTGCTTGCAGGTAAGTGAAAAGATTTTTAAAGAATATTCCTCAAATTGAACCAAGTGAAAATTTGGGCTTCAATAAGGAGCCCAAAGTTTAATGGAGGGACATGATTTGAACAACCTTGAATCTGCCCCCCACCCCCCACCCCCCAGGATGATACAGATCAAACATCAGAAGATTCTGACTGGTGGGTCTGAAGAAGAAGATTTTTAAAGATTATTCCCCTTATTGCACTAAGTTAGACAGCTCAATTATTAACCAATGTGCTTGTTTTGAACAAACTTGAATCTGACCCCCCTGCCCTCCCCACCCCCACCCACCCACCCCACCCCCAAGGATAGTGTATACCATATATCAAAAGATTCTGATTGGAGGTTCGTGAGAAGATTTTTAAAGAATCCTCCTCATACTGAACCAAGTGAAAATTCCAATAGGGGACAATTGAGACACTTGATTTGAACAAACATTAATCTGACCCTTGAAAGGATGCTGTTCCCCAAACATCAAATATTCGGACTGGTGGATCTGAAGAAAGATTTTATTGATTATTCCCCATATTGCACGAGTTGAAATTTGTGCTCCCGCAAAGAACCCAATTATTAACCAATAGGCTTGATTTGAACAAACTTGAATTTTACCCCTGTAAAGATTCTGTATACCATATATCAAAAGATTCTGACTGGTGGTACTGGGGGAAAAAGAGTTTTAACTAGATGTGGCCCATCCCAACTTGGGACCAAGAATACCCCCCGCGACACAATCTCCGATAGTGGGCAACAATAATACCAAGTACCATTAATATCCTTAGAGACATTCAAAAGTTCTGAGCCGGACTTGGCTTGTTATAGATGGATTTGGATGTGGGGGTATGTAAACTTGAACTAAGTCTGTGACTTCGACCTTGTAGACAGGTATACCAACCTTATTCGCAACACACCCTCTGGTGGTGAGCAACATTAATACCAAGTATCATTAATATCCTTCAAGGCCATCAAAAGTACTGAGCCGGACATGACTTGTTATAGTTGGATTTGGATGTGTTGGGGTATGTGAACTTGAACTAAGCCTGCAACCTTGACCTTGTAGATAGGCATTCCAACCTTATTCCCAACACACCCTCTAGTGGTGGGCAACATTAATACCAAGTATCATTAATATCCTTCAAGGCTATCAAAAGTTCTGAGCCGGACATGACTTGTGTATATCTGGATATGGGAATGTGAACTTGAATTAAGTCTGTGACCTTGACTTGTGGACAGGCATTCCAACCTTATTCGCGACACACCCTCTGGTGGTGGGCAACATTAATACCAAGTATCATTAATATCCTTCAAGGCCATCAAAAGTTCTGAGCCAGACATGACTTACCCAGACAGACAGATGGATGGATGGATGCCAAGAGGGGTGGATGGATGGGCAGACAGATGGATGGATGGATGGATGGATGGATGGATGGATGGATGGATGGATGGATGGATGGATGGATGGATGGATGGATGGATGGATGGACCAATAGACAGACCAACAGACAGACAAATGGGCCATTTAGTATAAGATCCACTCAAAGTTTAGGGTAAAAAATAAGTGTAAAGCTATTGTATGAATCACCAGTGAAAACAGATCCACTTACCTAGTCGTTTTGAATATGCATCCAATCTGTATGCTGTTTGCTCCAAGGATGACACACTCTCCTCTATCTGATCAATTTGGTCTAAGTATGGCTGTAAGCCTTTATCTGCAGAGAGAGGAATTTCTTTTATAAATAACCCTAAACAAATCAATTCAATAAAATAGAAAGTTTTATCATATACACATGCATTCCTTTGGCCAAATTCAACTGCAGAATTTTTTAAGCATAAGTACCTTGGCAAACAAGTCTGCCAAAGTAACCTCTGCCATTTCCAATAAATTGTCTGTTAGTATAGGAATACTTGTTTATACCTACCATAACAAGAGGCCCCATGGGGCCTAAAGCGCTCATCTGACCATAGTTGTTTAAAGAAGGATTTAATTAGCATCTATGGCTAGTTAACACTACAGCAGAATGAAGTTATTTAATTATTTATAATTCTGTTGTCCATGCCAGATGATTTTTTTCTAGTGTTGGGATGTTATCACAGAAATAAAATGACAAGATTTTCAGAAATGCAAAACTAGGGCGTCCCAATATCAACCTAGGGACTTAACGTGAACAAACTTGAAGGATATTGTATACCAAACATCAAAAGATTCTGACTGGTGGTTCTGGAGAAGAAGATTTTGAGAGTATTACCAATTTTGTACAATGTTAAAACTAGCCCACCCCTCCCAGGGAACACAAATATCAACCCAGGGACTTTATTTGAACAAACTGAACCGAACCCTCTAAGGATGCTGTATACCAAATATCAAAAGATTCTGATAGTATCTCAAGAAGCAGATTTTTAAAGATTATTCCTCATATTGGACTAAGTAAAAATTCGGCTCCAACAGGAAGCCCAAATATTAACCCAGAGACTTGATTTGAACAAATGCAGATCTGACTTCCCTAAGTGTGCTATATACCAAATATCAAATCAAAAAATTCTTACTGGTGGATCTGAAGAAGATTTTTAAAGATTATACCTCACATTGCACAAAGTTAAAATCGAGGCTGCCTTAGAGAGACCAATTATTAGCCCAGGGCCTCCTCTAAGGATTCTGTATGCCATACATTAAATGATTCTGACTGGTGTTTCCGGAGAAGAGTTTTAAAGATTATTCCTCATATTGGACTAAGTTAAAATTTGGGCTCCAATAGGGAGCCCAAATATTAATCCAGCGACTTGGTTTGAACAAAATGAGATCTAACCTCTCTAAGGCTGGTATTAAAAATACCTTTGTTTGCCTATTCCCTACCCAGGTGTTGAAATTTGGGTAGGTAGGTGGGGAAATATTTTTATTTAATTTCTATATCGCATTTAAAAGGTCCGAATAATGAACTTAATAGACCATTAGTTGTTTTCCCTTCAATTTCACAATTGCGACTAGAGAATAAATCTTGAGGACACACCGTGAAACTACTATGACACAGAACTCCATCCATAGGTTCTATACATACATGATAACAAAGCATGTTATGAAATTACACAAAATTATGTGGTGATAACACAGACCTGGGAATTAGCCCAGGCAACCTGCAATACCATGGGTTTTGCCTAGGCATTTTCAGTTTTCCTAGGCAATTTTGTTACATACAATGCATTGGAACTCAACAAATTGATACACATTTTTGCCTAGGCAAAATTTTCTAATTCCCAGGGCTGATAACAAATAGAGAAAAAATTTCTTCATTTGGACATTGCATACTGCTGATCAACATGAACACAATTTTCATCATAACATTTGTTTGGTCATCAAATTAGCATTAATCTCAAATTTACATGTATAGGAAAATGTAATGGACACACCAGTTAATATCAACTTTTGGACTTTCGGGAAAAAAAAAGTTTCTAGAAACTGGCAATAAAAACTTTTGAGTAGGGGTAATTTTGCCGAGTATAAGTAAACAAATAATTTTTTTTATTGCAGCCTAAGGATGCTGTATACAAATATCAAAAGATTCTGATGGGCAGATCTGACGAAGACGATTTTTAAAGATTATCCACCATATTGCACTAAGTTAGAATTTGGGCCCCCATAGGAAGCCCAAATATTAACTGAGGGACTTCATTTGAACAATCTTGAATCTGACCTTCATAGCAAAGATTTATAGCAAACATTAAATGATTCTGACAGGTGGTTCTGAAAAAGATTTTTAAAGATTATTCCCCATATTGCCATAAGTTAAAATTTGGCCTCCTGTATGGAGCTCAAATTTGAACCAAAGGGCTTAATTTTAGCGAGGTTGTATCTTTTTTTTTTTGCATGAATCAAGTACTCATGACTCAATAATGCCACATACCAAATTTGGTTCAAATGGGTTCAGAAAATAGAAATTTCAGGCGGGGCCAAAAATTTTGCTCCTCCTGTTACAAAGGCAAATATTGCTCCACGAACTTCGTTAGAACAAATTTGATTCTACATCTCAAAAGGAAGATTCATACCAAAATTTCAAGTCATTGTACCCACTAGTTCATGAGACGATGATTTCAAATAAATTTTGGAGCATTTTCCCCCATCCCCTCCCTATGGGGCAAGTTGATTTGAACAAAATCAAAATGCTATGTCAGAACAAGCAATCACCTCAAAATTAACTGAAATTGGTTCAGCGGTTTAGGAAGAGCAGATGCAAACACTATGTTCATGGACTATGGGCGGTGAGTGATCACTAAAGCTAATCCTGACTTTCAGTCAGGTGAGTTTATAAACAAATAATTATTTTCTATGTTTCATCCTTTTGTAATTGGCATGGGGGGGGGGGGGGGGGGTTGAAACATTTAAGTATGAAAACTGGAAAAATAAGTAGGCAGTGAGTCCCAAATTAGAAAATTCAATGCATCTAGAAAACCTTGAGTCACCTCAGTAACTTTGTATGAGAACCAAAAGTTTTTTGCCTCGGGCCATAATGAGTCTTTCAAGTTGCTGCGCAGTGCAACAGTTGCAAACACAAACTGAAACACTCAAAGAAACAAATGAATAAATACATATGCATGTGCTGTAATGTTTTATCTTACAGGCATATCATACAAGTAAAAATTGCGAGTTCACACATAAACTGAGGCAGATAATCAAATTCCAAGTCCATAAAGGGCAATAACTCTGAAAAGCACCTGTACTAAATATGGGGCTAGACATTAATAAGATATACCTGCATACCAAATATGATGTAATTCCACAAAGTATTTTAAAGTTATTCAAAAGTTTAATAAATTTCATGTCCATAAAGGACAGAAACAAATTTTGAAATTTTGATAACATGTGCATTGGTTAAAGGGTTAAATTTCTTACACTTATCATTCAAATCTTGCATTGCTGTTCCTATATTATCTGTCAACTGTTTCATTTCAGAGTATTTTGTTAAGGCTAATCTGTTCATGTTCTCTAGAAGCTTGTAATCTTCAACGGTGCCTACAAAAAATTTTAAACATTGAAAATCACTGTGCTTAACCCTTTCAACCTTGACACTTTGAATGGTAGTATAAGTTATCTCCGCCAACATGTATGGTATATGGAGATTTAATAAATGGATGTCGGTTTTTAAACACCGAGCCACAGGCGAGGTGTTTAAATGAGACATCCAGGTATTAAATCTCCATATACCATACATGCTGATGCAGATAATGTTTTTATCTCATTTGAAACACAATGAAAACATAGTGGAGAAAAATTTGTGGATACGTTTCTCATGCTCTGCAATCAGTTGGACCAAATTCGTGAATAATTGTTTTGTTTTTACAAACGCAGAAGACAACAGATAGAGTTACATCTCTTGGGTCGTTAAGGAAACAAGTAAACAGTATTTTGTTGACATAATGTCCCCTGAGTTCCAATGTGTTCTATGTGCCTACTGGCACATAGAAAATATTGGAACTGAGGGGACGATACTTGCTCTTGTTTTATTTCTCTCAAGCTGTTTCATTTGATTATTTGACTATTTAATTTATAACAGCAAAATATGATCGAATTGTAGGAAATCTGATAATATTTGTGACTATTTTCAGGTTTTTGTGTTTGATTTTTATATCGAGGTGAACGGAAGCGAAACGCTTTTATTTAAACCATATACCCCCAATGTTTCGCATGCCCATATACACTGGATGTTGGATGCTCTCATATACCTTGGATGTTGGGTGCACCCTTTGCCATGGCTATTTGTCCAAGGCATTCTGGCCAATCAAAAGACAGAATTTATCGGGATATAGGGACAATGTCTTATACACTAGTGTACAGCAAAATGCAGTGATTCTTCTGCCGTCTTTAGGAAAGGGTCCAAGGCCAATCCCACTGGGTCAAGTTTGTATTGTGAGGACATCAATTGGGAATTAGTTTTGGAGGAAAAGAAACATACAAAGGAATGAAAGAATGAGAAACAACAATTTTTCAAACTGAACTAAGAACATTAATACAGAGGCTACTACATGTATACAACATGTTGCATGTTATATTGTACAATGTCACTTGACCAAACCATAACACCATGTTTCAGTGTCATGGTAGAGTTATGCTTCCTTTTACAAAAGCTGCAATTACACCATTTCATACACATGTTCAAGTATTCTGCATTCAGATGCTTTCAATGTTTCTCTAGGTTGACAATTACTGGTTTTCCGAGGGCACCTTGTTTCAGTGTCCTGGTAGAGTTATGTTTCCTTTTGCAAAAGCAGAAATTACACCATTTTATACACGTTCCAGTATTCTGCATTCAGATGCTCCCTGTTTCTCTAGGTTGACAATTATTGGTTTTCCGAGGGCTTATCAATGCCCAGTTCAGGACACAAACTATGAATTAAATTTTTGTTTGAGTAGGAACTGATATTGATAAATTTTGAGAAACTGGGAAACATCATGCTCAAATGTCATTGGGAAAGTGTCCCTTATTCGACCCATATAGTCATCCAAATGAATCCCTGAAATGGGTGAGTCTATCTTGTATTTGTGGAGAGGTTCAGTTATAATTTAATCCTACAGCCCTTAAATTATCTCTGAACCTCCTGTCCAGTTAGATGTTTATTTTGTTGTCTACTCACAGACTACAAACTTTTGCTTTATGCACAAATTTTGATTAACCGTGTTAAAGGGGTTAACAAGATGTATTATCAAATTCCATGTATGCAAAACCAGAAGAATGATGCAACAATAATTTTCCTTGTTAATTCTCAATTTAAGGGTTAAAGATGTTTGATAATTATTTTAAAGAAATCAACAATGTTATTTGGCCAGTGCAGATTGTTATGCAGCACAAGATTAATGTGATCAGTCACACAGAAATAAAAGTGAATTTCACAGACTTCACTAACATCAAGTACATTTGACAGTGTTTAAGATCACATGATCATGAAATTATTCTTGCTCATTCACAGACAGTGATTCGATGGGAATACAAAGAAAATCCCTCCCACCACAGTCCTTGCTTGATAGGTATGGTTTGCTGATTGGGTCAAGTCAGCATGTTGATGACTCCTTCCTAATTTTACCAGGACATTGGGGGAAGGAGGGAGGGGGGGGGGGGGGGGGGGTCATGCTGCCCACTTTGCTCTATTTAAGCAACTCTTATGTATGAAACTCCCCAAATACAATATAAGAAATTTGTCATATTATATTCTGGCCACACTGTACATTTGTTTTCCATTTAGGAGAAATAATAAAATCTACATTACAGTGTAGTCCTTAAACACAAATATTAGTTATGTTTTCTGTGCAATGTTTTATTTCAGATATAATTTGCCCTTATTGAAGCATAAAAAAAAATGTTGATAAACAAAGGTGGAGAATCAATTTCTGCCTCATGCTATATTTGCTAAGAATTCTACTTCATACAATTTTTTTAATCCTTTCAAATTCCCTCCCCCATCCCAAACAGAGGATATGAGATTAGGCAAAAAAAACAAAAACATGTGGGTTTCTGATTGCCAACCAACCTGGAATTTTTTATGCAGCCTAGAAGAAAACTGTGGCATGCCAACATTTGCTTCTTCCACTCACCATTTCAAGAGTATTAACACTAGTACATCATAACTGATAAAATTCTTTTAAAACAACTGAGGGTTTATAACAGCTCTATTTGAATGTGTGAATGGTTTGATATATTCATATTAATAATTCACTGAACAAATTTGTGGTTGCTGAATTCGTTTTTGTTTGTCAGAGCCATGTGACCTTAGAGGAGAAGCCACAAATATTTCCTGTCTTTTGATCACTGTCAAATTATCAATGGGGTTTTTAAGAAGAGAAAAAAATAAAATACCAATGGATTTCAATATTTTCATTCTTACAGAAACTGTAATAGTTCAGGCCAATGACTGTCATCCCTTGACCCAGAACATCTAGAATTCAGGGTCAAATCTGTGGAAAAGATTGCAAATTCTCCAAAACTGTGAAATCCATTTCATGAAATAACTGAATAGTGGTACCATTCAAATTGTCTTAGCATGAACACTTGTATCTATGAGGCCTTAGAAAAAAAATAAATGAGTTGGAACTGCATTTTTACATTTGTCACATATGCAGCAATTTTTGTTGATCATCGCCTTCCTCTCCTCCCTATATTTGAAATCAGCATTCAGCAGATCTAATGTTGTAGAGACACTCATTTTTCTGCCAAATGTCTATAATGTTGTCCTCACGTGTGTATTCCTCCACTATTGAAGCGGAGCCTCCTTGAACACTTCGATCATTAATTCTCCAGAACAGGAGACTTGATGACAAAAGAAGTGTTCAAGTCAAGAAACTTGATAGGATTTTGAGAACATCTCGACTACCTGAGTCGAATTGAATCAACAGGACAATTTTGAATCAAATTGAATTACAAGCTTCTTATGGCTCTAATCTGTACTCAACATTTCCTATTTTAATGTCATACAGTAAAACCTGTCTTGAGAGACCATTGTTGTGAGAGACCGACCACCTGTCTAGAGAGACCACTGTTGTACGTACCATTGGGTTGTTTTACTCTGTAATGGATCTGTCATGAGAGACCACATGTTTTGAGAAACCGCTTTTCCATGGCAAAAAGTTTGGTCTCTCAAGACAGGTTCTGCTGTATTATAATATCCACCTTCTAATGCATAATTCCCTTTCTACTTGGCAGAGAAGATCCATTCCAACAATATTCAGCTCACTGTGAGGCAAGCTGGATATTGCTGAAATAAATCTCCTCTACTTGCCTGATATTTCATTTTTCAAAAGTTTTCAAGGAAGGTTCCAATATTCAAGGATTTTTCAGGTCCTTGGCAAGGGATTGCTAAATTTCAAGATTTTATAAAGGAATTCAAGGAGCCACAGGAACCCTGCCACTCCACTGGGCAACAAATAGCAGTTTTTCATTATGTATTGTGACAGAGTAAACAGTTCTGAGAGAAATTATCACAGACACTGTGGTGAGTTATCCTTTTTCACAGCCAACACAAACCTTCTTGCCATGGACACCGGGAAGTTGGAAAGTGGTGGAGGGGAGGAGCAACTTGGGAGGGCAACCTGGACAGAGAGTTAAAATTTTCCAACTTGATACATGTAGTACCGGAAGGAATCAGTGACTAACTAAATTTCTCTTCATCGATTTTACATAAATACACTGATACTCTGAGGGTGGGATTAAAAACAAACACCTTTTGAAAGCTGCAAAACTTGCCAAACAAACCCAGTGATTCTGTCTTAATCACTGCACATCTTATTACCATTTGAAAGGGCATAGATGCCCTTCTGCAACTCCAAACAACCCTCCCCTCCCCCAGGTCAAGGGCAAGGGGGCGAGTGCCAATCCTCTCTCCCCTTTCATGTTTAGCAATAAAAATAAAAACAAAGTGAGTGGGGGCTCACGAGAAATAGCTGTAAAATCTATTTGTAGTAACAGTGACCTTGACCTTTGACCTATTGACCCCAAATGCAATCCCAAGGATCGACATCTCAAATGCAACAAGAGTATGAAGTTATAGCTTTATACACAAAACTAAAGTTATTGCACAGAAACCAAAAATCTATTTATAGTAACAATGACCTTGACCTTTGACTTACAGATCCCAAGAGCAATCCCAATCACTAAAAAGTAGCCTACCTGTGAAGTATGAGTACTGTGCGATCAATGGTACAAAAGTTATTGCCCGGAAATGAGTGTCATGGACAGACAGACGGATGAATGGACGGAGAGAAGGATGAATGGCCAAAGTGATTACTATATACCCCCCTTTTTAAAGGGGGGGGGGGGGAGGTATAAAAAGTATTTGAAAAATTATTTTTAAAGTTTTGTCTTTCATGCACCAACAGACGCTAGAAGATGAACTAAATTATTTTAGAAGCCAAAGATTCATGTACTTCCAATAACATTATTAGTATTGTGCAATCTGCCAAAAATAAACTTCAATTTTCTGTTTGTTTTATTGTCTAATGCTTTCTTAAAGATCATTTCATTGAGAGGCATAAGCTAGGCTATATTTTGGGGATAAAAAATGAAAATGTTTCAGTGAACCATCAAGAAATGTCACTGGAGTAACATATGTCCAACTCTTTAATAATCGCCTCCCAAGGAAACCCAGGAAGTATACTTATGATAAAGAAGCTCTGCTTTACTGGTGAAATATTGTGTGCATTGGGTAACAGGTTAACCTTTTATCTTATGCAACAGCTATAAATGGCCAAACCAGTCACAAGTGCTTGGGGGGGGGGGGGGGGGGGGGGGGGGGGGAGTCCTCCAAAATGGGCATCATGAGTATAAACAATTGACTAAACTTGACTTTATCTTCATGTTGCAGTCAAGGTTAGCCATGGTGCAGAAAACCTTAAACATAAATAAATAATTAAATAAATAATTGTGGGAAGTTTGATGACAGTAGACACAACAGTTGCTGAGATATGGCTAAGACATAAATAGTCAAGTATGACCTTTACCTTGAAGATGCAAAAGCATTATACACTACACATCTTCTGACAGTCCTTAACATGTGTATGAAGTTTGATAACTTTAATCTGATTCTTTTCCTAGACACAAATATCAACAGATTTTAAGTGTGACCTTTCAAATTTGACACTGACCTTGAAGGTACAGACCCAGCTATGGTATGTGACACATTCTTGCATTGTCATTTATAACTGGGTGAAATTTCATGATTGTTGCCCCAACAGTTTCTGAATTTTATCGCTGAGACATGACTTGTGAGTTTCAACATATGGCACTCATGTTTGACCTTGACATTGAAGATGCACAAGCAACTATTACATGTAACCCACCTTCCGAATGGCCTTAAGATTAGTGTGAAGTTTGAGAATGGTAGTTTGATTCATTTCTAAGTTATGACTGAAACACGATTATCATCAGAATTTAAGTGTGACCTTGAAATGTGACCTTGCTCTTGGAGTTATGGACCCACTTAAGATGTGTGACACATCCTTCCATTGTTCTTTATGAATGTGTGAAATAGTTTTCAAGTTATCGGCTCTGCCACACACATTCACATCCTCCCACATCTCAATCAATATGTGTCACGCCACCTAGACTGGGGGTGAGGAAGGGTGTTTGGATGGATGGATGGATGGGCGATAATAATTTTTTTTCAAGTGTATTGCTGTTAGTTAAATGGTTAATACATGACTGACACATCTAAATTATTTACTCTCCCTGTGTGTTCAGCAGGCATCTGGTAGTCATTTACAATCATTTCTATTGTTTTCAACGGTTTTTTTTTTTGAGAGTGTAAGTCAATTTTTTTACCGAAAAAAAAAGGTCCAGGTTACTTTAGATTTGATTAGAAAACAATAGCCATCTAGGTTCCAGGGTGATGAAAACTCGGTGTGTGTGTGTGGACAAACAGTTCCAAGTAAATGAGAACCAGAGCACCATATTACTTGAGTATTGATCAGAAAAAAATAATGGAAGAGAACAAAGGCAAAGGTTACTACGACCTTTCATACCAGAAAAACAGAACTTTACAACAGTAATTTGCACTGCTCCATCTTCCTAGGTACCCATGGGAAATCTTGCACAACGAAAATGAAAGGCGAGTAATTTAATCAGTATCGATGACATTTGCAAATAATAATTTCAATGATATAGTTTTTCCTTGGTAATCGCAATTTCTATGCATTATTTTCAATGTCAACATATGAACAAGCTTCTGATAACCCAATTTCCAAACGAGAAAGCTGACACAGGTAGTGCAGAGAAACGAGACATTTACAGATGAGCACAGTACTCACAGGTTGTTTGGTTTGTTTGTTTGTTCTGTAGTTTAATAACACCTTCAACAACCAGGGTCATATCGTGTCAGACAGGTGAAGGAATCTGGAGTACCCAGAGAAAATCACTGAGCAATGGCAAGTAACTGTCTTGCTCTCCAACTTACTAACTCAGCACAAACAGGATTAGCAGCAGTTGAAGGCAAGTGTATTGTTATGGTGCCCTATGTCTTAGTACAGAGAGCCATCATGCTCCCACACAGCCTGGCATTCTCATGGAGGGTTGGAGGGCTGCCCTCCTAGAGCCCTCATAAAATTTTTTTAGGAGGGCTATTTTTAGCCCTCCTGCATCTAGCCAATTAAAGATATCACAAATTGTTTTGCAGTACTACTTCTATTTTATGTGCACAATTTCTACGGCTCACTTTATCCATATGACAAAAAGGAATATATAATTTGCTCAAAAATAAACTCAACTGCACCAGTGGGCTTCATGTTCAAACTAGTTATGAACCAATAATCGGAATCGGCAATCGGAACCGTCCGGTTTTGGGGCATCGGCCGATTATGACAACCGGCAGTTAAAAACCGGCAGTTTCCGGTTATTCTATATTTAACACTGACTATTAAAAATCCCTTTGATATCGGGCCATTTCAATAAAGTGTTCCCAATAAAAACATGTGTCCTGCATAGCAGAAAATTTAGGGATTTGCAGAGCAGAGATATTACGGAATTTACCAACTGCAATCAGTACGAGATCGCCTCCATTTCCCATAGATTGTCGAGTTCATGTAAATATTGGAAAAACTCATAAAAGGAGGTAACAAGTTGAAAAAAGAACATTGAATAATACGTTCTGACACACGTGTAAACCATGCATCATACGACTTCACAACACACATAAACATCAAAATTATTATTCATTTAAGACACAAAGTATGTGTGCTCAGTATATTCCTGGTTAATACAGCAAAGTGTATTGTTTCCTTACACAAAACCGTATAAACACTATTTACCGGAACAAAACACAATCTTCACGTTAATAACAATCTTTTCCCCACACCCCAACCAAAATGCAAATATTATTTTAGCCAATATTGCCCAGCACTAATATACAGACTCTGAGAACTTATGTGGTATTAAGCTTTCGTAATTGATGATTTATCGACAAAATTCTGTAGCATAACAGGCACCAACAGATTTTCTTCTGTGTCCTATTTCAACCATTGGAATCGGCATAAGCAACAGGGAAATAATCGGTTGATAGCAAGTTTTGATAATCGGTTCATCACTAGTTCAAACATTCTATCACATTCATGGTACTGATGGTATGTGACTCTTTGGTAAAGCCACCAGTTAGATGTAGAATAATATTTGAACATTGTTGGGGAAAGTACAATTCTACCTTAAGATGCTGTTCATATCTCCCTAGAAGTACTGTTACGGATAGATGTGATCAATCTTGTTAATCTTACACTTACTGTATGATTTATTTATTGGGGTTTAACAACACCTTAACAGCCAAGGTCATATCGTGTCGGTGACAGTTTTACGTGTGGAGTAAGCCGGAGTACCCAGAGAGAACCACCAAGCAGCGACAAGCAGCTGTCAGCTCCGCAACATCGTAACTCCGCACTGCAGCATAGGCAGGGTTAGATTGGTTGAAGACACGCGAACCATCAACGTGCAGTATTCCTTAGTACATGGGTCATCATGCCCCCATGTGGACATTAGGGGTGAAGTGCCTTGCCCAAGGACACAATGCGGGAGTCCGAATTGATCGCTCAGACGGTCATCCATCCAATGACTAACTGGGCTCGATGCTGCTTAACTTCGGTGATCTGACGAGAACCAGTTACTGTAACGCCACCGCGCCCCCCCCCCCCCCTACTTACTATATGAAGCAAGAAGACTTCTTTAACCCTTTGCCCAACGTAATGGCCAAAACCACTGTTCACAAAAATTCACATTCAATTTTCATTATTTTTTCATTTTTTTGTCAAAAACATAGCTTATGAACCCTCATTGGAACGAGTTCATTGAGCTTGTTCCAGTGAGGGTCCATAAGCTTAGTTTTTGATGCAAAAAATGAAAATAATTAGTTATTCAATAATTTTGTTTGCAAGTGTCGTCTGCTTTTCATGTTAGGTAAAGGGTTAAACATGTTGTCACCCGAGTTACATTCTGTTCTATCTCCCTTCTGGGAGATAGAACAGAATGGAACTCAAGTGACGATGTGTATCCTGGTGAGAGAATTTGCCCTTCTGGGAGGATTTAGGAGGGCAATATTTAGCCCTCTTGTATTTTTTATAATGCCAGGCTTGCCCACATAGACAAGTGGCATGAAGTGTCTTGCCCAAGGACTCAACACAGATGAAGCAGGTCAGGATCAAACCATCATCCTTTTTTATCTCAGGTCTAATGCTCTATCCAATGAGCGACAAATCTTCCTAGGTAGTTTGGCTCTCAACAACTGAGCGAAAAGACATGTATCTGTAGACTTACTTTTCAGATTGTTGAAAACTTGATGACCAAACAAGCTAATTTGAAGTTCATGGACCCTTAGGTGATTTGGTTCCTACGATTGCTTGTTGGGTCATATGTTTCTCCTGGGTAAGCAAATAAAATGGGTGGATATCCATCCTTTGAGACAGTGGATACCAATTCACCATGTGCTTTTGAGATTTGTAAATTTAAAATGTGCTGTCCAATTTTTCAACAAGAAAATCATTAAAACTGATGGATGCTCCCCTACAGTCGACTTAAATATTTAACAAGCAGATTCGTAAAATTGATGTCACCCTATATGGGAAATAAATTGGCACATTTTTATAACATGTGTAGGAACGGCTTGTCACAAGGATCCCGCATACCAAATTTCATTGAAATCCATCTACTCACTGATGAGATACCGCTGCGGATGGACGGATGGGTGGATGGATGGATGGATGGATGGACAGATGGACAAAGCAGCCTTTTTTATAACATGTGCAGGAGATGCTTGTCACAAGGATCCCTCGTACCATATTTCAATGATATCCATCCCCCTAACTGCTGAGATATTGTTGCAGACGGAAAAAAATCAAGAAAAATTGACAAAGTACAGACCGTGAGACTGGTGAAAAATATGTGGGCAACTTTTTCATAACATGTGCAGGAGCAGCTTGCCACAAGGATCCCTCATACCAAATTTCACTGAAATTCATCCTGCACAGGAAAGACATCACTGCATACAGGAATGAAAGTGTCAATGACACTGTAGCTCAACTTGTGTAAGACATGTACATGTATAGTAGGTGACACAGCAATGACACACATCTAGGTAATGACCTGATAACAAAGGTACATATAAAGTATTGTAACAGTCTGTACATAAATGCTGACCGTAGCCTGTAACAAATGTATAGGTAAAGTATTGTAAAGGTGGGCAACAGTTAGATGCCAAACTAGAAAAGAAATCTTTGAGTCCCAGAGTGGGTCTGACTAAACCCAAAAATATTTGTTTTCATAGCACAGTGATAACAAAGGCAGCCAAACACACGTGTTCCTGTCCCAAGGTGATAACAAAGGTACCCAAGAAGTTTCGTGAAGATCGGTTCATAAATACAGCCTCAAGCCCGAGCCGTATTGACATGTGCACTTGCTGTGTATAAGTAGCACTGAATAAATCAAAGTTCATCTAATTTGCATAATTTCTGCACGAGAAAAAAACCTGTATTAGATGTGATGTATTCCATATTACTAAACATTCATTCAAAATTTATTCAAATCAGAACCTTCATATAGAAGTTCCATACAAAAAACTGATTGTACCTAATTTCGGTACAAAATAACCACCGGCAGCCATCTTGAATTTTGGACCACACCCAAAAACACTCGTTCTCATCCCAAAGTGATAACAAAGGTACCCAAGAAGTTTCGTAAAGATCGGTTCATAAATACGGCCTCTAGCCTGAGCCGTATAGAAGTTGTGTACAAAAAACTGATTGGACCTAATTTCGGTACACAATGGCCGCTGGCAGCCATCTTGAATTTTGGACCGCACCCAGAAACACCCGTTCTTGTCCCAAGGTGATAGCAAAGGTACCCAAGAAGTTTCTTGAAGATCGGTTCATAAATACAGCCCCTAGCCCGAGCTGTATTGACATGTGTACTTACTGTGTATAAGTAGCACTGAATAAATCAAAATCCATCTAATTTGCATGTCTGCACGAGAAAAAACCCGTATTATATATGATGTATTCGATGTATATGATGTATTCGATTTTTCTAAACATTCATACAAAAATTTATTCAAATCAGAACTTTCATACAGAAGTTCTGTACAAAAAACTGATTGCACTAATTTTGGTACAAAATGGCTGCCAGCAGCCATCTTGAATTTCGGACTGCATCCAAAAACTTGTTCTCATCCCAAGGTGATAACAAAGGTACCCAAGAAGTTTCGTGAAGATCGGTTCATAAATACGGCCTCTTGCCTGAGCTGTATAGAAGTGGTGTACAAAAAACTGATTGGACCTAATTTCGGTACAAAATGACCACTGGCAGCCATCTTGAATTTTGGACCACACCCAGAAACACTCGTTCTCGTCCCAAGGTGATAACAAAGGTAGGGGGCATGGTGGCTCAGTTGGTAGAGGTGCAGGCTGCAAGCCGAGAGGTCCTCGGTTCGAATCCCACCTGCGGCAACCGCGTTGTGTCCTTGGGCAAGACACTTCACCCCCATTGCCCATGTGGGGGCACGGTGACGCTGTGTACTAAGGTCAACCAATGCTAATCCTGCTTGTGTGGAGTTGGTATGTTGGGGAGCTGACAGTTGCTGGCCGTTGCTTGGTGGTTCTCTCCAGGTACTCCGGCTTCCTCCACCCGTAAAACTGTCACGGTCATGGTTAGCCATTGTGCAGAAATATGTGACCTTAAACACCAATAAATAAATAAATAGATAACAAAGGTACCCAAGAAGTTTTGTGAAGATCGGTTCATAAATACAGCCCTTAGCCCAAGCCGTATTGCCATGTGTACTTACTGTGTGGAAGTAGCACTGAAAAAATCAAAGTTCATCTAATTTGCAGAATGTCTGCACGAGCAAAAAACGCGTATTATATGTGATGTATTCCATATTACTAAACATTCAGACACAAATTTGTTCGAATCAGAACTTTCATACAGAAGTTCTGTACAAAAAACTGATTGCACTAACTGAGGTACAAAATGGCTGCTGGTGGCCATCTTGAATTTCAGACCGCACCCCAAAACACTCGTTCTCGTCCCACGGTGGTAACAAAGGTACTCAAGAAGTTTTGTAAAGATCGGTTCATAAATACGGGCTCTAGCCCGAGCCGTATTGAATTGTTGATGGACAGACGTATGGATGGACAGACGGATGACAGGCCATGGCATAACCTCAAATTTGACTTATGTCACGTCAAAGTTGAGCTAAAAAAATCATGAAAAAATGGCAAAGTAAGGACCGTAACTCTGGTGAAAAATATGCGGACATGGATGGGTGGATGGATGGATGAATGGACAGATGGACAAAGCAGCCTTTTTATAACGTGCAGAAGTGGCTTGTCACAAAGGTCCCTCATACCAAATTTCAATGAAATCCATCCACTCACTGCAGAGATATTGCTGCAGATTGACGCATGGGTGGACAGATGGATGGACGGATGTACGGATGGATGGACGGACGGACAGATGGACAGACAAAGCGGCAACTATATGCTCCCCCAAAACATTTTCAGGGAGCATAAAAATGCCATTTAAAATTTCCCAAGTGAAGCCAAGAGTCGTCAATTAAACATTCTCTGAAGATGAAGTCAAATTGTCAGGCCTGTCATTTTGAGGTGAGCGAATGCTCTCGCCCTCTGTATCCTACTTGATTGGAAATAAGGGAGAGCAGCAAATACCCACCTTGTAAATCTTCATAAACTGAGGATTTTAAAATCTGTATTCGCATAAAAAATCCAATGAAAACATAGTCTCTTTTTTTTCTGGATAATTTCTACTACACCATACTTTGTGAGTCTTGCACCTTGGGGGTGTCCAGTCAAGACTTGACTGGAAACCACTGCCAAGGACCTCTTCTTGGTTGTAACTGTTCTCGAACCACAAAGTTTGTCAAAGTCGGATAAGGACCTTTCACGGTTAACAGCTTCCATTTTATTTATTTATTAGTATTATTAAACAACATTTTCAACAGCCAAGGTCACCTCGTGTTGGACAGTTTTACAGGAGGGGAAAGCTGGAGTGCCTGCATAAACCACCAAGCAGCAGTTATCAACTATCAGACTCCCCAACATACTAACTCCACACAAGCAGGGTTAGCATTAGCTGAAGACAAGTGCACCATCAACAATCAGTACGCTTTAATACAGAGTGCCACCATAACCCCACATGGGCAATCAGGATTAAGTGCCTCGCCCAAAGGCAAAATGCAGTTACTCCTGGCAGAAATCGATCTGTGGATCTTTCGGTTTGAAGTCTAATGCCATAATCACTGAGCCACTGTGCTCCCTTAACAGCTCCCAATGGATGGTACTAGTATTCAAGAAAAGCCTATGGTATCGTGTTTCTCATCGTAGCAAAATGACTGCTGAACTATGGAGGCAGTTGCCCTTCCTTTCCCAGGAGGGTATTAGTTGCTCTGCCATGGTGTTCAAAATGATAGGCCTAAATGGTTCTTAAAGAATATATATATATATTATGTAGAATACCTTCCAGTTCCCCCTTGAGATATTCTGATGTCTTCAAGAATGTTTCTCTACATAGCTGAACAACATCTGCAGGTGGCGGCACATGGGCTTCTTGAGGTGGCTGACTAATGGATGTGACTGAAAAAGAATACAGTAAGATCACAACTATTATTTGTTAAATTACTCTGTGCTTTGCTGATAGCTGTAAGGCATCAACAAAACAGAAGAAACTATCACACCATCAATATCATAATTTTTGTTAACTATAACTGAGAAACTCTTGAGTATCCGTTTCTGATGTATTTTACGGGTGCCAATGCCAATGGTGGTGTGGGGGGGGGGGGGGGGGGGGGGGGGGGTGTGGAGTGGGTTATTTACCAGGGAAAATGAGGGAGTTTGGTTGATAATCACCAAACAAAGGAGCTATACAATTGGTGGGGTGATTTCTAAAGCAAAAGCTTTAAACATTGTATTGAACAAGGCACCATCTGCAATTCTTTAGCATTACACATGGCACCTTGTTCCTCTCAAGGGACAATATATATAATGTCAATACTATTGAGTGTCACATTACAATTTATTAAAAATTACAATTTATTAAACATTGTAAACTCCCAGTCGTGACTCATAGCACAGACCCCTCCCCTCCCCCTATCCCCTCGGATGTTTCGGGCACCCTTGGAAGTATTAATAACAAGCTTCTTCCCTCAAATATAACTATATTTTGTTTGCATTTTCTTTCAATGAAACAAGGCCAGTGAAGAGCATGGTATAATTCCCCCCCCCCCCCAACCCCTCCAGCAATACCATGGACATATGCCCCCCCCCCCCCTTCCCAAATTAAATGTGTCATATAATAACAAGAGCACCATCTAGTGGGGCAACATATGCCCGTCAAAACTGGAACATGCACAAGTTTCTCTGGGGTAAAGTTTGAAATTTTTGTTGACTCAACTATGGCTGCCCCCACCCCCACTCCAATCATTGCCCATTCCACTGCCCTGTCATCTGGGGTAATGGGTAATTCACCTGTTTTCACATTTTTCATATTAATCGATCTGAGGTCTTCACAAAATAAAAACTAGAGAGAGTTATTTGTGTGCAAAGCACACAATGGTGTATCCCCGCATTTCCGCTGAAACACATTAGCATAGTTTAAATGTTTCGAATTAAATACCCTAGGAGCCCTTCGATGAAAAATAATTTTCCAACGATAAAAGTGGTTCCACCAGAACCACTTGGGGCCATATCAAAATTCCAAATCCTTCATGCACATCTAGGGATGTTACATGAACACATTAGCATAGTTTAAACATTTCGAATTAAATACCCTAGGAGCCTTTCGATAAAAACTGATTTTCTAACGATAAAAATGGTTCCACTGGAACCACCTGGGGCCAAATCAAAATTCCAAAACCTTCATGCACATATAGAGATGCTACCCGAACACCTTACCATAGTTTAAATGTTTCGAATTAAATACCCTAGGAGCCTTTCGATGAAAACTGATTTTCTAATGATAAAAGTGGTTCCATTGGAACCACTTGGGGCCAAATCAAAATTCCAAAACCTTCATGCACATCTAGATTTGTTACCTGAACACCTTAGCATAGTTTTAATGTTTCGAATTAAATACCCTATGAGCCTTTTGATGAAAACTGATTTTCTAACGATAAAAGTGTTCCACTGGAACCATCTGGGGCCAAATCAAAATTTCGAAATCTTCATGCACATCTAGAGATGTTACCTCAACACATTATGCTTATAGTTTAAACGTTTCGAATTAAAAACCCTAGGAGCCTTTCGATGAAAACTGATTTTCTAATGATAAAAGTGGTTCCATTGGAACCGCTTGGGGCCAAATGAAAATTCCGAAACCTTCATGCACATCTAGAGATGTTACCTGAAGTTGAACACCTTAGCATACTTTTAACGTTTCGAATTAAATTCCCTAGGAGCCTTTCGATGAAAACTGATTTTCTAACGATAAAAGTGGTTCCACTGGAACCACCTGGGGCCAAACCAAAATTCTGAAACCTTCATGCACATCTAGAGATGTTACCTGAACACATTAGCATAGTTTACACATTTCGAAATTAAATACCCTAGGAGCCTTTCGATGAAAACTGATTTTCTAACGATAAAAGTGGTTCCACTGGAACCACCTGGGGCCAAATCAAAATTCCGAAACCTTTATGCACATCTAAAGATGTTACATGAAAACTGATTTTCCAGCGATAAAAGTGGTTCCACTGGAACCACCTGGGGCCAAATCAAAATTCCGAAACCTTCATGCACATCTAGATATGTTACCTGAACACATAAGCATAGTTTAAACGTTTCGAATTAAATACCCTAGGAGCCTTTCGATAAAAACTGATTTTCTAACGATAAAAGTGGTTCCAATGGAACCACCAGGGGCCAAATCAAAATTCCAAAACCTTTATGCACATCTAGAGATGTTACCTGAACACCTTAGCATAGTTTTAATGTTTCGAATTGAATACCCTAGAGTGAAATACACCCACTGAGCAATTTGAGTTGTAGTAATTTTTCTTCAGAGAGCAGTGAAAAATCCAAGTCCACCTGGCCATAACTTTGAAAGTTTTAATCGGATGAGTCTACAAAGTGCAGGTGCAAAGGTTTCTATTGCGGTTATTATTCATGCCAATGGAGATGATTGGTCAAAACAGAACTGAGAAAACCACAGGACAAAAAATGGCTCACAGACTTCAGAGAGCAGTGAAAATTCTAAGTCCATATGACCACGACTTTGGAAGGGTTAATCCGATTACCCTCAAAATCGCAGGTGCACAGGTTCCTATTATTGTTATTATTCATGCCAAGTTTGGATAAGAGCAGTTGAAAGATGACTGAGAAAACCTCCGGACAATACGGCCCTCAGAGAGCAGTGAAAATTCTAAGTCCATAGGGCCATAACTTTGGAGATGTTAATCCGATCACCCACAAAATAATAGGTGCATAGGTTCCTATTGTGGTTAGTATTCATGCCAAGTTTGGAAAAGATCTGTTTGAAGCAACTGAGAAAATTTCCAAACCAAAAAAAAGTTTACGGACAGATGGATGTATGGACAGACAGACAAACAGACACATAACTCACTTTTTATCCCCTCCCCCCCCCAACCCCACCACACACACTTCCTAAAAGAACTGAAAAATGTAAATGAAAGTGTCAATGACACTGTAGCTCAACTTCACAAACTTTAAATTGTTAAGTTATAAGTGAAATGGCAAAACTGAAGAACATTGGTTCCTGTTTTATTTGGTGAAACTTCAACATAACAGCATTGTGTGTGCACAATGTCAGAGCAATCAATTCATTTTTAAATGTAAGCTGTAAAGTTGGCTCAAGGAAGAATGTTGATACACAAATGCAGTAAGATGATGACATAAATCATGCTTGATACTTTGCGACATAGCAAGGCAAAGGCAAAGTGATCGCGATAGGTTAAAGTTTCATCTCTAAGTAAAATATTTCAAGTCTCCTATTCCCCCAACCCCACTTTTAACAATTTGTTTACCACATGCACTTTATGCGATGAATTAAGACTTTTGATAGGTGGGGACGGGTTGATGAGAACATATCTAGTTTTCTTTGCATTCAATAAAAGAGTTAGCAGAACACAAGGTGTGTACCTTGTCTAATTCAGCACTGATTGTTTGATAAATTGTGCCAATGTCGCTACCAGAACAATAAACCGTTCTATCGTCGGCAAACGAGAGTAAATTTATCTTTAGTTTGAAATATCATTTATATAAAGTAAAAATAATATTGGCCCTAATACGGAACCTTGTAGAATGCCACATGACACACTGGCACGGGCTGACTTGTTGTTGTTGCTGTATTCCACATATTGGAAATGCTCTTCTAAGTAGCTCTGTAACCAAGCTTTGGCAACACCCCAAATCCAGGGCTTGTATTTTAGAATCGCGACCAGGCTGATTGATAGGCCTGGTGAAGTGGTAAACCAGGCTGATTTTTGTTCATTGGGGCTGATTTATTTTTTTACACTTGAATGTGCATATTGTATTGACATTTCATGGGTATTGTGTCATATGATGATTTGTTATGAATAAAGATTAAAAATTCCAACATAATTGCCTTTTATTCATTTGCTTTGCACCAATTATATAATCATTTATTTCAATTCTCTTATGAAACATGTGGGTGACTGTGAGGGACAAGGCGACCAACTGTAAAAGAATGTTAACTTGACTTTATGATTCTGGAGAATCATGGCTTTTCCAGATGAGATTTCATAATTTCCATGACCCCAGAGTGTCTGATGAATTGTTTTTAACTGTCTCACTGAAGTTCCTTTATTGATGTTAGGAGAAAGGTGGTAGTCTCAAATGACTCAGTTTGATAAAATAAATGTTTAGATTAAAACCATCATTAATGGTGGAGAGGGTTAATATCAATATAGTCGTCCGACAAGTCAATGACTGACAAAAGGAGTTTGTTTTTCACATACCCACCAAGTGCTGTAGCTATTTGAAAATGGTCCATTTTCTCTCAAATGTATCCAAAATATTTATGTCTGGCAGCTTGTAGAGGGTTAACAAGCGCTAACAGGAATATTTTTCCAGGCAACTTGTAATGTCACACCAAGAACTGTGAATGGCCATTTTTCTTAATGAAAGTGTCAATGACACTGTAGCTCAACTTGTCAAGACAAAAACATGCACATGTATAGTATGTGACACAGCAATGACAAACATCTAGGTAATGACCTGATAACAAAGGTACATATAAAGTATTGTAACGGTCTGTACATAAATACTGACCGTTGCCTGTAACAAATGTATAGGTAAAGTATTGTAAAGGTGGGTGACAGTCAGATGCTAAACTAGAAAAGAAAACTTTGAGTCCCAGAGTGGGTCTGACAGAACCCCAAAATATTTGTTCTCATAGCACAGTGATAACAAAGGCACCCCAAAACACACTCGTTTCTGTCCCAAGGTGAAAAACAAAGGTACCCAAGAAGTTTTGTGAAGATCAGTTCATAAATACGAGCTGTATAGAACTTGTGACAAAAAACTGATTGGACCTAATTTTGGTACAAAATGGCCACTGGCAGCCATCTTGAATTTTGGACTGTACCCAGAAACACTCATTCTCATCCCAAGGTGATAACAAAGGTACCCAAGAAGTTTTGTGAAGATCGGTTCATAAATACAGCCTCTACCCTGAGACGTATTGACATGTGTGCTCACATTGTGTAAGTAGCACTGAATAAAGCAAAGTTCATCTAATTTGCATAATTTCTGCACGAAAAAAAACCCCTTACAATATGTGATGTATTCCATGTTACTAAACATTCAAACAAAAATTTATTCAAATCAGAACTTTCATACAGAAGTTCTGTACAAAAGACTGATTGCACTAATTTTGGTACAAAATGGCTGCTGGTGGCCATCTTGAATTTCGGACCACTCCCAAAAACACTCGCTCTCATCCCACGGTGATAACAAAGGTACCCAAGAAGTTTCGTAAAGATTGGTTCATAAATATGGCCTCTAGTCTGAGCTGTATAGAAGTTGTGTACAAAAAACTGATTAGACCTAATTTCGGTACAAAATGGCCACTGGCAGCCATCTTGAATTTTAGACCGCACCCAGAAACACTCGTTCTCGTCCCAAGGTGATAACAAAGGTACCCAAGACATTTCGTGAAGATCAGTTCATAAATACAGACTCTAGTCTGAGCCGTATTGACATGTGTACTTACTGTGTGTAAGTCGCACTGAAAAAATCAAAGTTCATCTAATTTGCATAATTTCTGCACGAGAAAAAAACCCGTATTATATGTGATGTATCCCATGGTACTAAACATTCACACAAAAAATTATTCAAATCAGCGCTTTCATATGGAAGTTTTGTGCAAAAATCTAAATTTTATAGTAAATTTCCTTTCTTATTATACCTACCACAATTGTTTACTACAGGCTTGCACTACAGTGGAAGTCCCTAACCCGGATAAAATACTCTCTATTTTTGTCTTTCCCAAGCAAGTTGGGAAAGAAAAGTGGTGCAAAAGCACCAATAAAAATAAGCCAAAACTGGGTCGTGTGCAACCGGCGCAGACCCAGTACGGGACGCTCTCTTCCAAGTACAACTCCACAACTTCCGTTGCCAGTGCGCATATACCGTCTCTAAAGACTCATTCTTTTTGAATCCGTAAACGTTAGAGTTATGTGATCAGTGGGGAGGAAAGATTCTTTACCCGTAAAGAAGACGGGAGGGCCTCCATGTAAACAATTGTGGTAGGTATAATAAGAAAGGAAATTTACTATAAAATTTAGATTTCTTATCAACCTACTCACAATTGTTTACTACAGGCTGAATAGACAAAAGGCTGGAGGGAATCGCATAACCAACCCCCACATAACCCTAGTGCACTGGAACCGTGAAGCAGAAGGAAGAGGTCCCGAGGCTTATCAACCATAATGTCGCAATCATTGGTAAAGGACAATGAAAAGAGACATATGAGCCTGTGTGACACACAGACAGAAAAAAGGGCAGTAACAGCACAAGGCTGAAACTGACCTTCAAGAAGCCTAATGGCTATGGCAGACAACAGCCTGAGCAGAAGAAAGAGGACCCAAGGCAAAAAGGTCCTCCGACTGCTCCTGCAACTGGCGTAAATAAAAGGTGGAGAAAGTAGAAGCATTTCTCCAGTAGGCTGCCTGCATAACATCCGACAACTTGACGGAGTTAGAATAAGCCCAAGAGGTAGACAGTGCCCGCACCTCGTGGGCAGAAATACGATTGGTAATACAATCGCCAGCTGCTAAACGACTATAAGCCGTACGAATAGCAAGACAAATCCATCGAGAAATGGATTGAGGAGAGATCTTCTGTCGACCCGGAATGAGAGACAGAAAAAAACGTTTTCTGCCCTTCCGAATGAAGCGTGTCCGATCAAGATAAATGCGAATAGCACGGACCGGACAGAGCAAAGGGCGAGTACCCTCAACAGAGGGAAGAGCTCTGATACAGATAGGAGGAGGAATAGTATCTGGTAACTGATTCTTAGCCAAAAAGGAGCAATCAGTGGTAAAAGTAACACTGTTGGGAGAACTCCTTAAAAAGGCCGGGTCAACCGAGAGGGCGTGAAGCTCACTAACCCGTCTTGTATGTGAGAAATTGCATATCCACCTGGGATAAAGGTTCGAACGGCGCCCCCCCCCCCCCCCCCCCCCCCCCTCCAAGCAAAGCAGCACCCACGAAAGATTCCATCGTGGAGTAAGCTGCAAAGTCCGAGGCCTTTTCAAAGAAAAGTGCCGAACAAGCTTGGAGAGGTAAGGATTAGTGCCGATACGACGCTTCCCCACATAAGAAAAAGTCTCTGAAAGCATAGACCTGTAACCCTTGATGGTAACAGGCTGGAGACCCCGAGAATCAAACAGATATACCAGAAACTCCGCAATCTGTGAAATCGAAGGATTGGCATAATCAACAGAGTGATCAGCACACCATCGACAGAAGACCTTCCATTTAGCTGCATAAGCTAAACCAGTGGAGTGCCTCCTTGAAGAAGAAATGCACTCCACTGCTCGTCTCGAAAAACCTCTACGGAGGAGACAGGACCTGACAAAAGATATGCGTGAAGGCACAATGAAGTCGGGTCGACGTGAAACCTCCTCGGGCGACCTTGACAAAGAAGGTCGCGACGTAGCGGGAGACGTGCCGGAACCGCCGCCATCAGCGAGCAGAGCTGATTGATCCACACCCGCTGAGGCGACAGGGGAGCGATCAGAATGATTCGACAACTGCAGGTTCGAATTTTGGCGAGAACCTGAGGAAGAATCGGAACCGGCGGGAAGGCGTAGCCGACTAGACTGTTCCAATCGAGTGACAGAGCGTCCACGGCAAAAGCCAGAGGATCTGGACACGGGGACAGTTAAGTGTCCACCTGATGGTTCCAACGAGTCGCAAAGAGATCGATGTGGGGACGTCCCCAGAGATCGCAAAGCGACTGGAACACTGCCCTGTGAAGCATCCACTCGGTGGAAATAACCCTGCCCTGTCAGGACAGGGAGTCGGCTAGGACGTTCGGACGACCGGGAATGTGACGAACAACCACTCCGGCGTGAACCTCCTGAGCGAGCAGTAAAAGATCCTGAGCTAACTCGTACATCGGAAGCGAGTGCGTGCCGCCCTGGTTCCGAATGTAAGCAACCACTGTCGAATTGTCGGATAGTAGAAGGACCTGGCGATTCGACAGGTGAGGGATCCACTGCCTGAAACTCAGAAGAAGAGCAATATACATTCGGTCTCCAACGACTGAGCAGAAAGTGTTGGAGAGGTCTGACACGCAGCCGACCTAGAGGAATGAGATCCGTCACCGAACCGCAGAGACCGATCAGCCGGAGAAAACTCCGAGCGGTCGCGGACCTGGACTGGGACAGAGTCAGAGCAAAAGCTGAGAGAATCACAGCCTTGGCCTGGGGAACAGCCACCAAATTGAATTTGGTTTGGAAAGACATCCCCAGATGACAATACGACTGAGAAGGGACCAGGTCCGACTTCTCCTCGTTGACTCTGAATCCTAGCGACGTGAGCAAGCTCAACAGAGTGGCGACATCCGATTCCAGTAAGGCAGCATTGGAATGCCTCTGGAGGATATCGTCCAGATATGCCGAAGTAGTCACCCTGGACTGTGTGCGATGGAACGCTATCACATGCGACATCAGTCTGGTGAACGCCCAAGGAGCCAGGTTGAGGCAGAAAGGCATGGCCTTGAACTGGTAAACTCGCCCCAGAAAAGTGAACCTGAGATACTTCCGTGACGCCTGATGCATCGGAACGTGGAAGTAAGCGTCTCGCAGGTCGATGCTGGCTGCGAAATCTCCCTGGTGAATTGATTGGCGGACCGACCTGAAAGTCTCCATGCTGAACTTGGGAGCAATGATAGACTGGTTCAGGATGCTCAGATCGATAACCGGTCGGAGTCGGCCGTCCTTCTTCGGCACCAAGAACAGGCGGGAATAGAAACCCACTGACTGAACGTTCTTGACGACCTCGATCGCCCCCTTTGCCAGGAGATTGGCAATCTCCGTGGACAAAAGTTCCCGACGTAAAACGTCTGAAAGAACTGTGGTTGGAAGAGGCACCCTTGACAGAGTGGGGTGCCGTCGGAAGGATATGCGCAGCCCGGACCGAACAACATCTAACACCCATGGATCGGATGTGATGGTGGTCCAATGGTCTGTGAACTCTGCTATCCTTCCTCCAACCTGGGACGAGTCGAGGTGAGGACCTTCATTTCGAGCCTCGACGAGGCCCGCGAGAGGAGAAACCACCTCCTCTGCTAAATGAAGAATCCTGAGACTTCCCTCGATTCTGCCGACCCCTACCTTTACCCCGTGAGTAAGAAGTAGAGGCGGCGGCAGAAGGACCAGCCTTTTGCTTCACAGAAGAAGCAGAAGGGTACTTGTTAGGCTTGGAACGGCCCTTGCCTCCCCGAGAAGGCTGATCAAGCTGACGAAACAGCAGCTGATCTTTGGAATGACGTAGGACGTCATCCCGGACCGTCGACACGGAACCATGGAAAAGTTGCGGACCTGCCAAAGAAGCAGATCGAAGAGTAGCACGCTGCTCCTCGGGAAGGGATCGTCCTGTGTCCAGCACAGCGTCCCTTCGAACTAATTCCAAATTGGCCGTGTTACAGGCATGGGTGTGAGTAAGGTGCATAAGCGCCTTGGACAGCACACGCAAAGGAGCCTGTACCTCGTCAAACTTATCTGGAGGCAGATAAGCAGCCAAAGCTGAGACGACGTGATCTGAGAGAGAAAGCATGCCAAGCATCTCTCTAGATAAGCCCAACGTGGACTCCAGAGTCGTCATTGGAATGACGGCAGACTTGGGCTTGGAAAGCCCGAGGGAAGTGGAGTCCTGATCCAGAACCGTCAAAGTCTGGCAGACTGACGGATTGGCGGAATCGTAGGAACGATAACGCACAGGAGGCAAAAAGGTGTCAACCCTGGTGAAGAACGAAGTCTTCAAAGCCTTGGAATTCAGCTTGGCATCCAATGCTGAAAAAGCCTCAACCACCTGTACCGACTGGAATGGTCGAAGGCGCCCAGAAGCAGGTTGCTCCATAGGCTGTTGGCGCGCGACCGATGATCGCGGTCAGGCTGACACTGTCGGCTGGTTAGCAGGTTTGAGCTCAGGCAGAAACCCAAACACAAAGTCAAGAGCCGCCCCCAAGTCCGAAGACTGCTGGCCCTCGACCTCAAGCATGTCGGACTCCTCCCCAGAGTCGGAAGACACATAGCCCATCGTGGGCAAACCAGCCGACGCCTCCCATGGTGTCGGGACACCAGAGGAATCGGAAACCGGCCTGTTTCCAATCCCGGGAGGCGGCGCCATAGGAGGCGCCTGGAAACCACCCATAGCCTCGCTGGAAGCAACAGGAAGGCTCTTAGAGAGAACCTGAGTGAGTAAGGAGAGGGCCTCCCTAAGCTCACTGCCTGTACCGACCGGTTCGACAGGGGAGCGAACCGGCAAAGTGGCTTCACCTCTGACCCTCTTAACCAGCGAAGGGTCACGATCCACCAAAACACCCGACGCGGGACGACGGGCGGCAGCCAAAACATCTGAAGGCAGACGTGTATAGGGGTACGATGCACCCCGAGGATCAATATTGCGAGAACTCGTGAGAGTCACCGCGGACCTCTGCGGGGCAGAAGGTCCAGGCTGCACAAAAAGCGTTGGTCCCCCAAAACTGGTCGTGTGACCAGAGTGAGTGGACGGAAACGCCACGGAGTTCATAGTGTTTCCACTACGAACATCCGAATCCAAAGACACAACTGTGGTACTCGACGGCGACGAGACCACAGCGATGGGCTCTGCCAGCAGCCCCTTCCGACTTCGCCGAGTTGAAGTCAGGGAAGGCTGAGGCCGATATCCCACGTCTACAGTATCGGACAGTTCTGCAGTCCCCTGCAGCGAAAAGCCGAGGCCGGCTGAAACAGACAACGAAGCAGACGGACCAGCAGCAGAAGTAGATACGTCGAGAGTCGTTGAGGCTGGTGAAATAGTGGAGAGAGCATACCGGCTCGGCTCCGAAGGAGGAGTCACAACCCTAGTGACAGCCTCAGATGTCGACTGGAGGGGGACCGTAGTCCCGGAACCAGGCATCTCTACACCAGAACACTCAACGGCTCCCGCAGTATCCACCACAGGAAAAGACTGCACATCCCCCACGGAGGAGGAATAACTCTCACCAGACAAAGTCGGCTCGGGAGGCCCCGAACGACCACGTTCTCCTTTCCCGCGGGAGCGGGAGGCACGGCCACGAGAACAAACGACACGATTTACAGACGCCCAAAAGGTGGAAGACCATGTTCCACAGACACCACACGGCCGCTCGGCCGAACACCCATTACAGGAGGAACACGACGAATGTACATCGTCCACATGCTTAGGCAGCAGACACTGCCCACAAGGAATTGTCCTAGGCATGAAAGAGGTGAGAGGAGCAGAGAAGGTGAGATCAGAAAACAGAACACCCCCAAAGAGAGAAAGGTGACAGAAACAAAGACCTCAGACGGTCGTCCGGGAACCACCCAACAGGAAGACTACTCTCAACAGAAAGAAGGAACACTGTAGGAGTGGTACCCCGCTGACACCTAACTCTAACACAATTAGAAAATTTTGCAAAAAAGCATTAACAATAATTGTGAAATAATCTAAGTCCGAACCGCGTGGCCCACGAAATTCGCGCGCGACTCGAGAGAGAGCAAATAAATATACATTATGGACATATAATAGAAAAAAGAGAATATAAAACACTGTTCCTGAGAATACAAAGGATACACTGTGGTATAATGAATCAGGAATCATCAAACATCGAGCTGGTGGAACACTGATAAGCGTGCAAAAACATCTCGACACGAAGCGGATTTTAAAAAGAATGAGTCTTTAGAGACGGTATATGCGCACTGGCAACGGAAGTTGTGGAGTTGTACTTGGGAGAGAGCGTCCCGTACTGGGTCTGCGCCGGTTGCACACGACCCAGTTTTGGCTTATTTTTATTGGTGCTTTTGCACCACTTTTCTTTCCCAACTTGCTTGGGAAAGACAAAAATAGAGAGTATTTTATCCGAGTTAGGGACTTCCACTGTAGTGCAAGCCTGTAGTAAACAATTGTGAGTAGGTTGATAAGAAATCTGATTGCACCTAATTTTGTACAAAATGGCTGCCATCGGCCATCTTGAATTTCGGACCGGAACCAAAAACACTCGTTCTCGTCCCACAGTGATACCAAAGGTACCCAAGAAGTTTCGTAAAGATCGGTTCATAAATACGGCCTCTAGCCCGAGCCGTATTGGCATTTGCACTTACAGTGCTGAAAGTAACACCAAAAAACATCAAAATTAGTCTAATTTGCACAATTTATGCACGAGAAAAAAACCCGTATTATATGTGATGTATCTCATGGTACTAAACATTCATACGAAAAATTATTCAAATCAGAGCTTTCATATGGAAGTTCTGTACAAAAAAAAGATTTCTACATCGTCGGTACAAAATGGCTGCTGGCAGCCATCTTGAATTTCGGACTGCACCCAAAAACACTCGTTCTCATCCCACGGTCATAAAAAAGGTACCCAAGAAGTTTCGTAAAGATTGGTTCATAAATATGGCCTCTAGCCCGAGCCATAGCAGCTTGGCACTTACAGCTCTGAAAGTAACACTAAATAAATCAAAGTCAGTCTAATTTGCATAATTTACGCACGAGAAAAAAACCTGTATTATATGTGATGTATCCCATAGTACTAAACATTTATACAAAACTTTATTCAAATCAGAACTTTCATACAGAAGTTCTGTACAAAAAACTGATTTTTGCATCATTGGTACAAAATGGCCGCTGGCAGCCATCTTGAATTTTGGACCACGCCTAAAAACACTCGTTCCCGTCCCAGGGTCATAACAAAGGTACACAAGAAGTTTCGTAAAGATCGGTTCATAAATACGACCTCTAGCCCGAGCCATAGCCAATTGTTGACGTACGGACAGACGGACAGACGGACGGACGGACGGACGGACGGACGACGGACGACGGGCCATGACAATAGTTCAAATTTGACTTCGTCAAAGTTGAGCTAAAAATCTACAAGATGTTTTCAGAGAAATCCAGGGAAAACATGAATTTTAAGCTTTTGATGGGTATCACTGTTTATCCAGCCCAAAACAGGTTAAGAATTGTTTTTTGAATACTCTTATTACTTACAAAAATGATCCTTGGTGAGTTCCACTTCCAATTTATTTATTTATTTATTTATTGGAGTTTAAGGTCACATATTTCTGCACAATGGTTAATCAACCATGACAGTTTTACGGGTGGAGGAAGCCGGAGTACCCGGAGAGAACCACCGCGCAATGGCGGGCAACTGTCAGCTCCCCAACATACCAACTCCACATAAGCAGGGTTAGCATTGGTTGAAGACAGTTGCACCACTGACGTGCAGTACGCCTTAGTACACAATGCCACCATGCCCCGTAACGTGGGCAAGACACCAGAATATGTTGTCCACCATGCCCCCTTCCACGTCCAATAAAGGAGGTTATGTTTATCTCGCAGGTACACATTGGGTGCTATGGGAGTCCAAGAACATACAATTTTCTCAAAATTTCTATGCTTGGCAGCCTGTGGAGGGTTAACAAACGCTTACCAGAATATGTTGTCCATGTAACTTGTAATGTCACTCCAAGACCTGCAAATGGTCAATTTTTCTTGAAAACTCACTAGAAGTTTTTAGAGAAATCCACAGAAAATGGGAATTTGAAGCTCTTAGGATTTTTGAATATTCTTACTACTTACAAAATTTTTTCCCTATCAGTTTTGCATCTGGTAAAAGACATTACATTTCTCTGTTGCATTCCCATTTGGTGTTATTGGTGCCCAAACACAGACTGTTTTTTCAAAATTTTGCAATTTAGCAGCCCATGGAGGGTTAACAAATGCTTACCAGAATATTTTATCCATGCAACTGGTAATGTGACACCAAGACCTATAAATGGCCATTTTCTCTTGAAAACCTACAAGATGTTTGTAAAGAAATCCAGGGAAAACATTAATTTTTTAGACTTTTGATGGGTATCGCTATTAACCACCCCAAAAGGGGTTAACATTTGCTTTTTTGAATACCCTTATTACTTACAAAAACGGTTCTCGGTGAATTCCACTCCCAACAAAAGAGATTGTGTTTATCTCTCGGGTATACGTTGGGTGCTGTGCATGTCTGAAAACAGCCCATTTCAACAAAATTACGATGCTTGGCAGCCTGTAGACGGTTAATAAACGCTCACCAGAATAGTTTGTCCATGCAACTAGTAATGTCACACAAAGACCTGCGAATAGTCAATTTTTCTTGAAAACCTAAAAGATGTTTTTAGAGAAATCCACAGAAAATGGGAATTTTAAGCTTTTAAGGGGTATCTCTCTTTAGCCTACCCAAAATGTGTTAAAACTTCTGACTTTTGAATACCCTTACTACTTACAAAAATGTGTCTGTACAAATTTTGCGCTCGATAAAAGAAGGCACCTTTCTTTGTGGCTTACCCACGGAGGTTTAACAAATGCTCACCAAAATATTTTATCCATGCAACTGGTAATGTGACACCAAGAACTATCAATGGCCATTTTCTCTTGAAAACCTACAAGAAGTTTGTAAAGAAATCCAGGGAAAACATGAATTTTTTAAGCTTTTGATGAGTATCGCTGTTTAACCAGCCCAAAACGGGTTAGCACTTCATTTTTTGAATACTCTTATTACTTACAATGAAAGTGTCAATGACACTGTAGCTCAACTTGACAAACTTGAACTTGGTGAGTTATAAATGAAATGGCAAAATTGAAGATCATTGGTACCAATGTTATTTGATGAAATTTCAACATAACAGCATTGTGTGTGCACAACGTCAGAGTAATCCATGCATTTTTAAATGTAAACTGTAAGACTGGCTAAAGGAAGAATGTTGATACACAAATGCAGTATGTTCAGAGGTTATTGTAAATGGCAACTTTTTCAAAGAAATGAATGCTAATCAATAGCTCTTATCTAAAGGTCTTGCCTAATGAGCACACCAAATTCAAAAACAATCCTATGATAAATGCACCCTGTAGGTCATGCCAAAGAAGAATGTTGATGCACAAATGCAATAAATTCAAAGCTTGTTGCTAACAGCAACAGTTTTTGATGGAAATGAAAAAAAAATCAATAGCTCCTATCTTTGTCACCCTGCATAAGCATACAAAGTTTCAAAACAACCTGATAATGAATGTGCCCTCTGAGGCATGCCAAAGGAAAATGTTAATGCACAACTGCACTAAATAGAAGGTCATTGCTTGTGGCAATGTTTTGGGGTTTTTTTTATGGAAATTCATAAATAAACCCTGCACAGAGTGCAAAAGGGATAAGTTGATGCACAAATTCAGTAAGTTCAAAGGCTGGCGATAACGACAATAATTTTTTATGGAAATGAAAAAAAGCAATAGCTCACATCTAGAGGTCACCCCGAACACACATACCAAGTTTCAAAGTGATCCGATCATAAATGTACCCTGAAGGGTGTGTTAAAGGGAAATATTGAGGTCAGACTAAACTAAGTTCAAAGGTCAGTGGCAACATTTTTTGACAGAAATGGAAGAAAATCGACAGCTCCCTTACAGATGTCACCCCACACAAGCATACTAAGTCTGCAAGCGATCCAATCACAAATGTGCCCTGCAGGGTGTGTCAAAGGGAACTATTGATGCTTAACTGCACTAAGCTTTTACTAAGTTCATCAGAGGTTGTTGCCAATGGCAACTATTTTTGACGGAAATGGAAGAAAATCGATAGCTCCCATCTAGAGGTAACCCCAAACAAACATACCAAGTTTCAAACCATCCTGATCATAAATGTGCCCTGTAGTGCGTGCCAAAGGAATATGTTGATCCCTGACTAAACTAAGTTCAAAGGTTGTTGCCAGTGGCAACATTTTTTGACGGAAAATAGAACAAAATCAACAGCTCCCATGTAGAGGTCACCCCAAACAAGCATGCCAGATTTCAAAGCAATCCGATCAGGGCGTGCCAAAGGGAAATATTGAGGTCTGACTAAACTAAGTTCTAAGAAGGTTGCCAATGGCAACATTTTTTAATGGAAATGGAAGAAAATCAATAGCTCCCATCTAGAGATCACCCCAAACAAACATACCAAGTTTCAAAGTGATCCAATAATAAATATGGCCTGCAGGGTGTGCCAAGGGAAATTTTGATGCATAACTGCACTAAGTTCATCAAAGGTCGTTGCCAGCGGAAACATTTATTGGCAGATATAGAAGAAAATCGATAGCTCCCATCTAGAGGTAACCCCAAACAAGCATACCAAGTTTCAAACCGCTCTGATAAAAAATGTGCTCTTTACGGCATGCCAAAGGAGTATATTGATGATTGACTAAACTAAGTTCAAAGATCGTTGCCAGCGGCAACATGTTTTGACGGACGGAAATGGCAGAAAATCGATAGCTCCCATCTAGAGGGCACCCCAAACAAGCATGCAAGGTTTCAAAGCAATCCGTTCATAAAAGTACCCTGTAGGGTGTGCCAAAGGGAATTATTGAGGTCTGACTAAACTAAGTTCTAAGAATGTTGGCCGCAGCAACATTTTTTGACGGAAATGGAAGAAAAGCGATAGCTCCCATCTAGAGGTCACCCCAAACAAGCATGCCGGGTTTCAAAGTAATCCGATGATAAATGTGCCCTGTAGGGTGTGCCAAAGGGAAATATTGAGGTCTGACTAAAGTAAGTTCTAAGAACGTTGGCTGCAGCAACATTTTTTGATGGAAATTGAAGAAAATCGATAGCTCCCATCTAGAGGTCACCCCAAACAAGCATACCAAGTTTCAAAGCGATCTGATCATAAATGCGACCTGTGAGGTGTGCCAAAGGAAATTGTGGACGTACGTACGTATGTATGCCCAGACGTACGTACGCAGAAAAACGAGAAGTGATGGCAATAGCTCAGCTTGACTTTGTCAAGTTGAGCTAAAAATGGTCCTCTGTGAATTCCACTCCCAACAAAGGAGATAATGTTTATCTCTCGGGTAGACATTGGGTGCTGTGAGTGCCTGAAAACAGCCCATTTTCTCAAAATTACAATGCTTGACAGCCTGTAGAGGGTTAATAAACACTCACCGGAATATTTTGTCCATGCAACTTGTTATATCACACCAAGACCTATGAATAGTCAATTTTCCTTGAAAACCTACTAGATGTTTTTAGAGAAATCCACAAAAACGGGAAATTTAAGCTTTTAAGGGGTAACCAGGTTTCTCTCAATAAGCAGCCCAAAATGGGTTAAGACTTCGATTTTTGAAAACCCGTACTACTTACAATGAAAGTGTCAATGACACTGTATCTCAACTTGTCAAGACAAAGACATGTACATGTATAGTATGTGACACAGCAATGACAAACATCTAGGTAATGACCTGATAACAAAGGTACATATAAAGTATTGTAACGGTCTGTACATAAATACTGACCGTAGCCTGTAACAAATGTATAGGTAAAGTATTGTAAAGGTGGGTGACAGTCTGATGCTAAACTAGAAAAAAATCTTTGAGTCCCAGAGTGGGTCTGACTGAACCCCAAAATATTTGTTCTCATAGCACAGTGATAACAAAGGCACCCCAAAACACACTCATTCCTGTCCCAAGGTGAAAACAAAGGTACCCAAGAAGTTTCGTGAAGATCAGTTCACAAATATGAGCTGTGTAGAAGTTGTGACAAAAAACTGATTGGACCTAATTTCGGTACAAAATGGCCACTGGCAGCCATCTTGAATTTTGGACCGCACCCAGAGACACTCGTTCTCATCCCAAAGTGATAACAAAGGTACCCAAGAAGTTTTGTGAAGATCAGTTCATAAATACAGCCTCTAGCCCGAGCCGTATTGACACGTGCACTTACAGAGTATAAGTAGCACTGAATAAATCAAAGTTCATCTAATTTGCATAATTTCTGCACGAGAAAAAAACCTGTACTATATGTGATGTATTCCATGTTACTAAACATTCATACAAAACTTTATTCAAATCAGAACTTTCATACAGAAGTTCTGTACAAAAGACTGATTGCACTAATTTTGGTACAAAATGGCTGCTGGTGGCCATCTTGAATTCTGGACCACACCCAAAAACACTCGTTCTCATCCCACGGTGATAACAAAGGTACCCAAGAAGTTTCGTAAAGATCGGTTCATAAATACGGCCTCTAGCCTGAGCCGTATAGAAGTTGTGTACAAAAAACTGATTGGACCTAATTTCGAAACAAAATGGCCACTGGCAGCCATCTTGAATTTTGGACCACACCCAGAAACACTCATTCTCGTCCCAAGGTGATAACAAAGGTACCCAAGAAGTTTCATGAAGATCGGTTCATAAATACAGCCTCTAGCCCGAGCTGTATTGACATGTGCACTTACTGTGTACAAGTAGCACTGAAAAAATCAAAGTTCATCTAATTTGCATAATTTCTGCACGAGAAAAAAACCGTATCGTATGTGATGTATCCCATGGTACTAAACATTCACACAAAAAATTATTCAAATCAGCGCTTTCATATGGAAGTTCTGTGCAAAAATCTGATTGCACCAAATTTTGTACAAAATGGCTGCCATCGGCCATCTTGAATTTTGGACCGGACCCCAAAACACTCGTTCTCGTCCCACAGTGATAACAAAGGTACCCAAGGAGTTTCGTAAAGATCGGTTCATAAATATGGCCTCTAGCCCGAGCCGTATTGGCATTTGCACATACAGTGCTGAAAGTAACACCAAAAAACATCAAAGTTAGTCTAATTCGCATAATTTATGCACGAGAAAAAAACCTGTATTATATGAGATGTATCCCATGGTACTCAACATTCATACAAAAAAATATTCAAATCAGAGCTTTCATATGGAAGTTCTGTACAAAAAACAGATTTCTGCATTGTCGGTACAAAATGGCGGCTGGCAGCCATCTTGAATTTCGGACCGCACCCAAAAACACTCGTTCTCGTCCCACGGTTATAACAAAGGCACCCAAGAAGTTTCGTAAAGATCGGTTCATAAATACGGCCTCTAGCCCGAGCCGTATCCAATTGTTGACAGACAGACGGACAGAAGGATGACGGGCCATGGCATAAGCTCAAATTTGGCTTCGCCAAAGTTGAGCTAAAAATGTTTCCCTATAAATCTTACGTCCGATAAAAGAGGTACCTTTCTCTGTGGCATACCCATTGGGTATTGTTGGGATCCAAAAACAGCCCATTTTATCACAATTTTTACTTTTAGCAGCACGTGGAGGGTTAACAGATACTTACCAGAATATTTTGTCCATGCAACTTGTATTGTCACACTAAGACCTGCGTATGACCAATTTTTCTTGCAAAATCTACAAGACTCGTTTAGAGAAATCTACAGAAAACATGAATTTTTTAGCTTTTGAAGGGGTATTTCAGTTTAACCAGCCCAAAACGGATTAACGCTTGGTTTTCTAAATACCCTTATTACTTACAAAAGTCATATTCAGTGAATCCCACTTCCAATAAAGGAAGTTATGTTTATCTCTTGTGTACCCTTTGGGTGCTGTGGGGGCCCGAAAACATCCCATTTCACCAAAATTGCGATGTTTGGTAGACTGTGGAGGGTTAACAAATGCATTGCCTAATATCGTTTGTATATCAATAGTCGTGTCACATTCAGGCCTAACAATGATGAATGTAAAAAAATAATCTACAAGACGCGTTTCAAGAAAGTGCCTAAACCCTAATTTTTTGCCAATTCTAGCGAAACAGGGGTTAAATCAAAAATTCCGCTTCAGAAATTTTTTAGATTTTGAGCCCCTCAATGCGTGTGCAAAATTGTGTGAAAATCGGTTCGAATGAATTCTTTTTAACTGTCTCACAGAAGTTCCTTTATTGATGTTATGAGAAAGGTGGGTATAGTAGTCTCAAATGACTCAGTTTGATAAAAAAAAAAATATGTTTTGGTAAAAACCATCATTAATGGTGGAGAGGGTTAATATCAATATCGTCTTCCGACAAGTTAATGACTGACAAAAGTAGTTATGTTTGTTTGACACGTCATACGTACTGAGTGTTGCAGCTATTTGAAAATGGTCCATTTTATCTCAAATTTATCCAAAATATTTAGGTCTGGCAGCTTGTAGAGGGATAACAAGTGCCAACAGGAATATTTTTCCATGCAACTTGTAATGTCACACCAAGAATTACGAACAGACATTTTTTCTTAAAAGTCTACAAGACGTTTTCAGAGAAATCCAGGGAGAACATAAATTTTAAGCCTTTGATGGGTATCATTATTTATCCAGCCCAAAACAGGCTACGGGTTGTTTTTTGAATACCCTTATTACCTACAAAAATAATTCTCAGTGAATTCTACTTCCACTTATGTTGATCTCTCCTCTTAACTTTGGGAGCTGTGGGTACGCAAACACAGCCCATTTTATCAAAATTTTGATGTTTGAGAACCTGCATAGGGTTAACAAATGCTTACTGGAATATTTTGTACATGAAACTTGTAATGTCACACTAAGATCTGAGAATGGCCAATTGTTCTTGAAAATCTACGAGATGTTTTTAGAGAAATTTAAATTTTATAGTAAATTTCCTTTCTTATTATACCTACCGCAATTCTTTTCTACAGGCTTGCCCTACAGTGGAAGACCCTAACTCGGAAAATATGCTCTCTACTTTGATCTTTCCCAAGTGATTTGGGAAAGAAAAGTGGTGCAAAAGCACCAAGAAAAAATAAGCCAAAACTGGGTTGAGCGCCATTGGCGCACACCCAGTAGGGGACACTCTTCTCTTAGAACAAATCCACGACTTCTGGAACCAGTGCACAGGCAGTCACTAATGAATCATTCTTTTGAGTCTGCCAGCATAGGCGTTATGTGATCAGCGGGGAGAAAGGATTCTTACCCGAACAAGAAGACGGGAGGGCCTCCATGTAAACAATTGCAGTAGGTATAATTAAGAAAAGAAATTTACTATAAAATTTAAATTTCTGATCAACCTACCTTACAATTGTTTTCTACAGGCTGAATAGACAATAGAATGGAGGGAATCACATAACCAACCCCAACATAACCCAATAGCACTGGAACCGTTGACAGAGGAAAAGATCCCTAGGCATATCAAACCATGGCATCACAAACATTAGTAAAAGACAATGAGAGATGAGGTGTATGGTTCTGTGCGATGCACAGACAGAAAGGGCAGTAACAGCACAGAGCTGGTACTGACATTGTAAGAAGCCGAATGGCTAGGGTAGACAACAGCCTGAGCAGAAGAAAGAGGGCCCATAGTACAAAGGTCCTCTGCCTGCTCCTGCAACTGAAGCAGATAGGTGGAGAAAGTACCATTTCTCCAGTAGGCTGCCAGCATAACATCTGACAACATGACAGAGTCAGTATAGGCCCAAGAGGTAGACAATGCACGCACCTCGTGGGCAGAAATACGATTGGTAATACAAGCGTAAGCTGCGCGAATAGTAAGACAAATCCATCGAGAAATGGATGGAGAAGAGATCTTCTGGCGACCAGGAAAAAGAGACAGAAAAAATCGTTTCCTACCCTTCGTAATGAACTGCCTCCGATTGAGATAAATGCGAATTGCACGAACCGGACAGAGCAAAGGGCAGTTACCCTCAACAGAAGGAAGAGCCCTGATACAGATAGGAGGTGGAGTCGTTTCTGGTATTGGAAAGGAGCAATCAGTGGTAAATGTAACACCATTACTTGGAGAGGTATGGATTAGTGCCGATACGTCGCTGTCCCACATACAAAAACGTCTCCAAAAGCATGGACCTGTACCCTTTGATGGTAACAGGCTGGAGACCCCGAAAATCAAACAGATATACCAGAAAACTCCACAATCTGTGAAATCGTAGGACTGGCATAATCAACAGAGTGATCGGCACACCATCGACAGAAGACCTTCCACTTAGCTGATTAGGCTAAACCAGTGGAGTGCCTCCTTGAAGAAGAAATGCACTCCACTGCTCGTCTCGAAAAAACCTCTACGGAGGAGACATGACCTGACAAAAAATATGCATGAAGGCAAAATGAAGTTGGGTCAACGTGAAACCTCCTTGGGTGACCTTGGCAAAGAAGGTTGTGACATAGAGGGAGAGGTGCTGGAGCCGCTGCCAACAGAGAACGGATCAGATTGATCCACACCCACTGAGGCGACAGCGGAGCGATCAAAATGATTCAAGAACTGCAGGTTCGTATCTTGCTTAGAACATGAAGGAGAATCGGAACCGGCGGGAAGGCGTAGCCAACAAGACCATTCCAATCGAGTGATAGGGCGTCCACGGCGAAAGCCAGAGGGTCTGGACATGGGGACACGAAAGTGTCCACCTGATGGTTCCAATGAGTCGCAAAGAGATCGATGTGGGGACGACCCAAAGATCGCAAAGCGACTGGAACACTGCCCTGTGACGCATCGACTAGGTGGAAATGACCCTGCCCCGTCGGGGCAGGGAGTCGGCTAGGACGTTCAGACGACCGATAATGTGATGAACCACCACTCCAGCATTGACATCCTGAGCGAGCAGTAGAAGATCCCGAGCCAATTCGTACATGGAAACAGAGTGCGTGCCGCCCTGGTTTCGAATGTAAGCAACCACTGTCGAATTGTAGGACAACAAAAGGACCTGGCGATTCGAAAGGTGAGGGATCCACTGCCGGAAACTCAGAAGAAGAGCAAGAAGCTCCTTCTGGCTGATGTGAAGAGCTGCGTGATCCTGGTCCCATGACCCGTGAAGGGAAAGACCTAGAAGATCTAACGTCTCACCCCATCCGAGATCGCTGGCGACTACCGCCAGAACATGATCGGACGTGTTTAAGTCCAATGGAACTCCCTGCATAAACCACTGAACATCCGTCCAGGGGAGAAGGTGACGATGAAGAGACTCCGGTAACTGAAGCACCAGATCCAGAGGATCGACATTCGGCCTCCAATGACTGAGCAGAAAGTGTTGGAGAGGTTTGATATGCAGCCGACCTAGAGGAATGAGATCCATCACCGAACCGCAGAGACCGAGCAGCCGGAGAAGACTCCAAGCTGTCGCAGATATGGACTGGGACAGAGTCAGGGCAAAAGCTGAGAGAATCACAGCCCTTGCCCGGGGAAGCACCAACGTAATCAGCTGAGATGAAAGTCCATCCCTAGATGACAAAATGACTGAGAAGGGACCAGGTCCGACTTCTCCTCGTTGACTCTGAACCCGAGCGACATGAGCAGGCTCAACAGTGTGTCGACATCTGACTCCAGAAAGGCAGCATTGGAATGCCTCTGGAGGATATCGTCTAGATATGCCGAAGTAGTCACCCTGGACTGTGTGCGATGTAAGCCTAACACACAGTCGGGTGAAGGCCCAAGGAGCCAGGTTGAGGCCGAAGGGATGGCCTTGAACTGGTAAACTCGCCCCAGAAAAGCAAACTTGCGATACTTTCGCGATGTCCAATGAATCAGAACGTGAAAGTAAGCGTCTCGCAGGGCGATGCTGGAAGCGAAAACTCCCAGGTGAATGGAGCGGCAAACCGACCTGAAAGTCTCCATTCTGAACTAAGAAGCAATGACAGACTGGTTCAGGATATTATGATCGATAACTGGTCAGAGTCGGACGTCCTTCTTCGGCACCAAGAACAGGCGGGAATAAAATTCCACTGAATGAATGTTCTTGATGACCTTGATCGCCCCCTTTGACAGGAGATTGCCTATCACTGTGATCAAAAGTTCCCAACGTGTAACGTCGAAAGGAACTTGTGTTGTAAGAGGCACTCTCGACAGAGTTGGATGCCTCAACCTGGGGCGAATCGAGGTGACGACTTCCGACACCTACCCTTACCCGTGAGTAAGTAGAAGCAGTGGCAGAAAGATCAGCCCTTGGTTTCGCAGAGGAAGCAGAAGGGTGCTTGTTAGGCTTTGGACGGCCCCTGCCTCCAATAGAAGGCTGACCAAGCTGACGAAGCAGCAGCTGATCTATGGAATGACATAGGACTTCCTCCCGGACTGTCACCACGGAACCATGGAATAGTTGCGCTGCCCCTCAGGAAGGGAACGGCATGTGTCCAACACAGCGTCCCTGCGAACTAATTCCAAGTTAGCTGTTACAGGCATGCGTGTGCATGACGACGTGATCCAAGAGAGAAAGCATGCCCAGCATCTCCCTCGATAAGCTCAACAGGGTCTCCAAAGTCTCCATAGGAATAACGGCTGACTTGGGCTTGGAAAGCCCGAGGGAGGTGGAGTCCTGATCCAAGACCGCCAAAGTCTGGTAGACTGACGGATTGGCGGAATCGTAGGATAACACACTGGAGGCAAAAAAGTGTCTTCATAGCCTTGGAACTCAGCTTAGAGTCCAAAGCTGAAAATGCTTCAACCACCTGTACCGACTGGCAGGGTCGAAGGCGCCCAGAAGCAGGTTGCTCCACAGGCTGTAGGTGCGCGACTGATGAACGTGGCCTGGCTGACACTGTCGGCTGGTTTGATGGTTTGAGATCTGGAAGGAACCCAAACACAAAGTCAAGAGCTGCCCCCAAGTCAGAAGACTGTTAGCTCTCGACATCAGGTATGTCGGACTCATCTTCGGAGTCGGAAGACACATAGCCCATCATGGGCAAATCAGCCGATGCCTCCCATGGTGTAGGCACACCTGAGGGATCAGAAAGCAACCGGTTTCTGATCCCGGGAGGTGGCGGGAGGCCCTAAGCTCACGGCCTGTGTTGTCCGGTTCGACGTGGCTTCACTCCTGACCCTTTTAACTGGTAAAGTGCTGAGTTTTTTCTGACAACAAATCAAAGCTCATCATATACTGCTCTATTACATTTAATTGGATAGTGCCTAATAGGCACTATCCAATTAAATGTCAGAGAGCAAGGTATTGTATAAAAAATCTGATTCATATCAGGGACAATAAAGGCTTCCTCAGGCAGAAGGTAGGTACAGACAGTTATTGCTGGTCACTTTTAGTAAAGCCCAAAATAGGGCTTCCAGCACTCTACCAGTTAACCAGCGAAGGGTCATGATCCTCAAATACACCCGACACGGGGCGATGAGTGGCAGCCGAAACATCTGAAGGCACATGTGTGTAGGGGTATGACATACCCCGAGGATCTACAGAGCGGAAACTCAGGAGAGTCGCTGCAGACCTCTGAGGGACAGAAGGACCAGGCTGCACAAAAGACGTTGGTCCCGCAAAACTGGCCATGTGACCATAGTGCGTGGAAGGAAACGCCACAGAGTTCATGGTGGCCCCACAATGAACATCCGAATCCAATGAGAAAACTGCGGCGCTCAACAGCTGAGAGACCACAGCAGAGGGTTCGGCCAGCAGCCCCTTCCGACTTCGCCGAGATGAAGTCAGGGAAGGCTGAGGCCCATAGCCCCACATCTACACTACCAGACAACTCTGAAGACCCCTGCAGGGATAAAACTGCTGTGCTCAATGGCGAAGTGGCCACAGCAGAGGGTTCGGTCGGCAGCCACTTCCGACTTTGCCGTGTTAAAGTCAGGGCAGGCTGAGGCCGTTACCCCACATATCCATACTACCAGACATCGCTGCAGACCCCTGCAGGGATAAGCCAAGGCCGGCTGAAATGGTGACCGATGAGCAGCAGATACAATGGAAGCTGTTGAAACTGGTGGAAAGGGGAGAGAGCAACCGAGCTCAGCCTCCAAAGGAGGAGTCACAACCCTAGTGACAGCCTCAGATGTCGACTGGAGAGGGACCATAGTCCTGAAACCAGGCATCTCTTTACCAGACAACTCCCGCAGTATCCACCACAGATAAAAACTGCACATCCCCCATGGAGGGGGTATAACTCTCATCAGACATGGCCGTGTCAGGAGGCCCGAATGACAGCATTCCCACCTCCCCTCCCCTACCCCCCCCCCCCCCCCCCTGTCCCCCCAGCAGGTGCAGGAGGAACGGCTACGAGAGCGCACCATAAGCTAGGGCAAAAGGCATTGCCCTAAAGGAACAGTACTGGACATACCAGAGGTGAGAGCAGTAGAAGAAAAAGGTGACTCAACAGATGTAGAAAGTAGAAGAATACCCCAAACTACAAGAGAGAGGTGGCAGAAAAAAGACCGGCAACTGAACCCAGATGGCCGACAGGGACCCAAAAAACAGAAATTCTGCCCTCAACAGAGAGGAGAAATCCTGTCCATACAGTCCCCCATTGACACCTAACTCCAATAATAATAATAAAATTTATCAACCGAAAATTTTTATGTCCGAACCGCACGGTATGCGAAAGTCGCAAGTGACAGGGAAAATATATAAAATACAATGAAAATGTGGTTGAAAATAATAACGAGAATATATAAAACCCAGTCCTGTTATTATACAATCCTCAGACCCATAATTCCAATGACAGGTAACCATTATCAACGAGTTGAATTATCACTGTTTCTGAATGCAAAATGGACGTCCTGCCACATGGGCGGACGAAAAAAGAATGATTCATTAGTGACTGCCTGTGCACTGGTTCCGGAAGTTGTGGATTTGTACTAAGAGAAGAGCGTCCCCTACTGGGTGTGCGCCGATGGCACTCGACCCAGTTTTGGCTTATTTTTTCTTGGTGCTTTTGCACCACTTTTCTTTCCCAATCATTTGGGAAAGATCAAAATAGAGAGTATATTTTCCAAGTTAGGGTCTTCCACTGTAGTGCAAGCCTGTAGTAAAGAATTGTAAGGTAGGTTGATAAGAAAACCTCGGGTAACATGAATTTTTAACCTCTTTGAGGGTTATCGCTCTGTAACCAGCCCTAAACTGGTTAATGCTTGGTTTTGTGAATACCATCATTACTTAAACTAGAGGGGTGTCATTTGTGTGCAAAGCGCACTATAGTATATCCCCACATTCGCATTTGTGATTTTTGTCGGGGCCGAATCAAAAATCCAAAACCTTTATGCACATCTACAAATGCTATTGATTAACATGAACACACTTTTAGTGTTTCGAATTGAAACCCCTAGGAGTTTTTCGCCAGAAACCATTCCTCTATCGACAAAAATGGTGCCCCTTGTACCCCTCGGGGCCAAATCAAAAATCCAAAACCTTTATGCACATCTACAGACCCTACTGATTAACATGAACACACTTTTAGTGTTTCGAATTGAAACCCCCAGGAGTTTCTAACGACAAAAGAGGTGGCCCTTGCGCCCCCGAGGGCCGAATCAAAAATCCAAAACATTTATGCACATCTACAGACCCTATGAATGAACATGAACACACTTTCAATGTTTCGAATTGAAACCCCTAGGAGTTTTTCTCCGGAAACCATTCTTCTAACGACAAAAATGGTGCCCCTTGCACCCCTCGAAGCCGAATCAAAAATCCAAAACCTTTATGCACATCTACAGACCCAATTGATTAACATAAACACACTTTTAGTGTTTCGAATTGAAACCCCTAGGAGTTTTTCTCCGGAAACCATTCCTCTAATGACAAAAATGGTACCCATTTCGCCCCTTGGGGCCGAATAAAAAATCCAAAACCTTTATGCACATCTACAGACCCTATTAATGAAGACAAACACACTTTCAATGTTTCGAAATTGAAACCTCTATAAGTTTTTCGCCGGAAACCATTCCTCTAACAACAAAAATGGTGCCCCCTGTGCCCTTCGAAGCCGAATAAAAAATCCAAAGCCTTTATGCACATCTACAGACCTATTAATGAAGGTGAACAAACTTTCAGTGTTTCGAATTGAAACCCCTAGGAGTTTTTCGCCGGAAACCACTCCTCTAACGACAAAAATGGAGCCCCTTGAAGCCAAATCAAAAATCCAAAACCTTTATGCACATCTACAGACCCTATTGATTAACATGAACACACTTTCAGTGTTTCGAATTGAAACCCCCAGGAGTTTCTAACGACAAAAGAGGTGGCCCTTGCGCCCCCGAGGGCCGAATCAAAAATCCAAAACATTTATGCACATCTACAGACCCTATGAATGAACATGAACACACTTTCAATGTTTCAAATTGAAACCCTGGGAGTTTTTTTCCGGAAACCATTCCACTAACGACAAAAATGGTGCCCCTTGCGCCCTCCGAAGCTGAATCAAAAATACAAAACCTTTATGCACATCTACAGGCCATATTGATTAACATGAACACACTTTTAGTGTTTCGAATTGAAACCCCTAGGAGTTTTTCTCCGGAAACCATTCCTCTAATGACAAAAATGGTACCCATTTCGCCCCTTGGGGCCGAATAAAAAATCCAAAACCTTTATGCACATCTACAGACCCTATTAATGAAGACAAACACACTTTCAATGTTTCGAAATTGAAACCTCTAGAAGTTTTTCGCCGGAAACCATTCCTCTAACAACAAAAATGGTGCCCCCTGTGCCCTTCGAAGCCGAATAAAAAATCCAAAGCCTTTATGCACATCTACAGACCTATTAATGAAGGTGAACAAACTTTCAGTGTTTCGAATTGAAACCCCTAGGAGTTTTTCGCCGGAAACCACTCCTCTAACGACAAAAATGGAGCCCCTTGAAGCCAAATCAAAAATCCAAAACCTTTATGCACATCTACAGACCCTATTGATTAACATGAACACACTTTCAGTGTTTCGAATTGAAACCCCTAGGAATTTTTCTCCGGAAGCCATTCCTCTAACGGCAAAAATGGTGCCCCTTGCACCCCTCGGGGCCGAATCAAAAATCCCAAACCTTTATGCACATCTACAGACCCTGCTAATGAACATGAACACACTTTCAGTGTTTTGAATTGAAACTCCTAGCAGTTTTTCGCCGGAGACCATTCCTCTAACAACAAAAATGGTGCCCCCTGTGCCCTTCGAAGCCGAATAAAAAATCCAAAGCCTTTATGCACATCTACAGACCTATTAATGAAGGTGAACAAACTTTCAGTGTTTCGAATTGAAACCCCTAGGAGGTTTTCGCCGGAAACCACTCCTCTAACGACAAAAATGGAGCCCCTTGCGCCCCTTGAAGCCAAATCAAAAATCCAAAACCTTTATGCACATCTACAGACCCCATTGATTAACATGAACACACTTTCAGTGTTTCGAATTGAAACCCCTAGGAGTTTTTCTCCGGAAGCCGTTCCTCTAACGGCAAAAATGGTGCCCCTTGCACCCCTTGGGGCCGAATCAAAAATTCAAAACCTTTATGCACATCTACAGACCCTACTAATGAACATGAACACACTTTCAGTGTTTCGAATTGAAACTCCTAACAGTTTTTCGCCGGAAACCATTCCTCTAACGACAAAAAATGGTGCTCCTTGCGCCCCTCGGGGCCGAATCAAAAATCCAAAACCTTTATGCACATCTACAGACCCTATGAATGAACATGAACACACTTTCAATGTTTCAAATTGAAACCCCTAGGAGTTTTTCGCCGTAAACCATTCCTCTAACGACAAAAGTGGTGCCCCTTACGCCCCCGAGGGCCGAATCAAAAATCCAAAACCTTTATGCACATCTACAGACCCTATGAATGAACATGAACACACTTTCAATGTTTTGAACTGAAACCCCTAGGAGTTTTTCGCCGGAAACCATTCCCGGACGTACGGAGGTACGGACGGACGGACGGACGGATGGAGACAACCAATATATCCCTGCAATTTTTCAAATGCGGGGATAAAAATGATCCTCGGTGAATTCCACTTCCAATGAAGGAGGTTATGTTTATCTCACAGGTACAAATTGGGTGTTATGGGTGTCCAAGAACAGCCCATTTTCTCAAAATGTCTATACTTGGCAGCCACTGGAGGGTTAACAAATGCTTACTGGAATATTTTGTCCATGCAACTTGTAACGTCACTCCAAGACCTGCAAAAGGTAAATTTTTCTTGAAAACTTACCACATTTTTTGGAGAAATCCACAGAAAACGGGAATTTTAAGCTTTTAAGGGGTATATCTACTTAACCAGTCGAAAATGGGTTAAGACCTCGGTTTTTGAATACCTCTACGACTTACAATAGTTCTCCCTATCAGTTTTGCGTCTGGTAAAAGAAGTTACATTTCTCTGTGGCATTCCCATTTGATGTTGTTGTACCCAAAAAAAGACTATTTCTTCAAAATTTTGACATTTTACAGTCCATGGAGGGTTAAATGTTTACCGGAATATTTTATCCATGCAGCTGGTAATGTGACACCAAGACCTATCAATGGCCATTTTCTCTTGAAAACCTACAAGATGTTTGTAAAGAAGTCCAGGGAAAACATAATTTTTATCCCCGCATTTGAAAAAAAGCGGGGATATATTGGTTATCTCCGTCCGTCCGTCCGTCCATCTGTACATCCGTCCGTCCATCCGGGAATGGTTTCCGGCGAAAAACTCCTAGGGGTTTCAATTCGAAACATTGAAAGTGTGTTCATGTTTATTCATAGGGTCTGTAGATGTGCATAAAGGTTTTGGATTTTTTATTCGGCCCTCGGGGGCACAAGGGGCACCACTTTTGTCGTTAGAGGAATGGTTTCCGGCGAAAAACTCCTAGGGGTTTCAATTCGAAATATTGAAAGTGTGTTCATGTTCATTCATAGGGTCTGTAGATGTGCATAAAGGTTTTGGATTTTTGATTCAGCCCTCGGGGGCGTAAGGGGCACCACTTTTGTCGTTAGAGGAATGGTTTCCGGCGAAAAACTCCCAGGGGTTTCAATTCGAAACGTTGAAAGTGTGTTCATGTTCATTCATAGGGTCTGTAGATGTGCATAAAGGTTTTGGATTTTTTATTGGGCCCTCTGGGGCGTAAGGGGCACCACTTTTGTCGTTAGAGGAATGGTTTCCGGCAAAAAACTCCTAGGGGTTTCAATTCGAAACATTGAAAGTGTGTTCATGTTCATTCATAGGGTCTGCAGATGTGCATAAAGGTTTTGGATTTTTGATTCGGCCCTCGGGGGAGTAAGGGGCACCACTTTTGTTGTTAGAGGAATGGTTTACGGCAAAAAACTCCTAGGGGTTTCAATTCGAAACATTGAAAGTGTGTTCATGTTCATTCATAGGGTCTGCAGATGTACATAAAGGTTTTGGATTTTTGATTCGGCCCTCGGGGGTGTAAGGGGCACCACTTTTGTCGTTAAAGGAATGGTTTCCGGCGAAAAACTCCTAGGGGTTTCAATTTCGAAACATTGAAAGTGTGTTCATGTTCATTCACAGGGTCTGTAGATGTGCATAAAGGTTTTGGATTTTTGATTCGGCCCTCGGGGCATAAGGGGCACCACTTTTGTCGTTATAGGAATGGTTTCCGGTGAAAAACTCCTAGGGGTTTCAATTCAAAACATTGAAAGTGTGTTCATGTTCATTCATAGGGTCTGTAGATGTGCATAAAGGTTTTGGATTTTTGATTCGGCCCTCGGGGGCATAAGGGGCTCCACTTTTGTCGTTAGAGGAATGGTTTCCGGCGAAAAACTCCTACGAGTTTCAATTCGAAACATTGAAAGTGTGTTCAGGTTCATTCATAGGGTCTGTAGATGTGCATGAAGGTTTTGGATTTTTGATTCGGCCCCTAGGGGTGCAAGGGACACCATTTTTGTTGTTAGAGGAATGGTTTCCTGCAAAAAACTGCTAGGAGTTTCAATTCAAAACACTGAAAGTGTGTTATGTTCATTAGTAGGATTCTGTAGATGTGCATAAAGGTCTTGGATTTTTTATTCGGCCCCGAGGGGCGCAAGGGGCACCATTTTTGTCGTTAGAGGAATGGTTTCCGGAGAAAAACTCCTAGGGGTTTCAATTCGAAACACTAAAAGTGTGTTCATGTTAATCAATAGGGTCTGTAGATGTGCATAAAGGTTTTGGATTTTTGATTTGGCCCTCGGGGGTGTAAGGGGCACCACTTTTGTCGTTAGAGGAATGGTTTCCGGCGAAAAACTCCTAGGGGTTTCAATTCGAAACATTGAAAGTGTGTTCATGTTCATTCATAGGGTCTGTAGATGTGCATAAAGGTTTTGGATTTTTAATTCGGCCCCGAGGGGCGCAAGGGGCACCGTTTTTGTCATTAGAGGAATGGTTTCCGGCAAAAAAACTGCTAGGAGTTTCAATTCAAAACACTGAAAGTGTGTTCATGTTCATTAGTAGGGTCTGTAGATGTGCATAAAGGTTTTGGATTTTTGATTCGGCCCCGAGGGGCGCAAGGGGGACCATTTTTGTCGTTAGAGGAATGGTTTCCGAAGAAAAACTCCTAGGGGTTTCAATTCGAAACACTAAAAGTGTGTTCATGTTAATCAATGGAGTCTGTAGATGTGCATAAAGGTTTTGGATTTTGGGTTTGGCCCCGAGGGGCGCAAGGAGCACCACTTTTGTCGTTAGAGGAATGGTTTCCAGCGAAAAACTCCTAGGGGTTTCAATTCGAAACATTGAAAGTGTGTTCATGTTCATTCATAGGGTCTGTAGATGTGCATAAAGGTTTTGGATTTTTGATTCGGCCCCGACAATAATCACAACTGCGAATGCGGGGATATACTATAGTGTGCTTTGCACACAAATGACACCCCTCTAGTTTAAGCTTTTGATGAGTATTAACTACCCCAAAAGGGGTTAACGCTTGGTTTTTTGAATACCCTTATTACTTACAAAAATGGTCCTCGGTGAATTCTACTTCCAACAAAGGAGATTATGTTTATCTCTCCGGTATCCATTGGGTGCTGTTTCAACAAAATTACGATGCTTGGCAAACTGTAGAGGGTTAATAAAGGCTCACTGGAACATTTTGTAAATCAACTTGTAATGTCACACAAAGACCTGCGAATAGTCAATTTTTCTTGAAAACCTACAAGATGTTTTTAGAGAAATCCACAGAAAATGGGAATTTTAAGCTTTTAAGGCATATCTCTCTTTAACCTGTCCAAAATGGGTTGACTTCGACTTTTGAATAGCCTTACTACTTATAAAAATGTTTCTGTATAAATGTTGCGCTCGACAAAAAAAACACTTTTCTTTGTGGCATACCCACTGGGTGCTGTTGGTGTCCAAAAACAGCCCACTTATCACAATTTTGACTTTTAGCTGGTTGTGGAGGGTTAATGCTCACCAGAGTGTTTTGTCCTTACAACTTCTATTGTCACACCAAGACCTGCACATGGCCAATTTTTCTTGAAAATCTACAAGACTCGTTTAAAGAAATACACAGAAAACATGAATTTTTGAGTTTTTGAGGAGCACTGCAGTTTAACCAGCCCAAAACGGGGTAACATTATTTTTTTTTTATTATCCTTATTACTTACACTTAGATGTGAGTCTTCCATGGAAGACGTGTGTCGCCTGCACTATATTTTAATACTTCAGACAGAATTCTAAGTGGAAAAGGGGCATAACTCTGGAGAAAATACAGCGGATCAAAAAATAAAATAGGAGGTGCACAATGCCATTATGTGATAAAGAATCACTGAAAGTTTCATCAAAATCCATTCATAGGTTAGAGGAGTGGCGGATAAGAGAAAGTGTGACGCGGACGACGCGGACAACGACGCGGACGACGCAAGACGACAAAAGTAATCCATGTATGTTGCTCCCCACTTCGTGGGGCAGGCAACACAACAATGCCATTATTGCGTCGCCTGCCCCACAAAGTGGGGAGCGACATATAGGGATTACTTTTGTCGTCTTGCGTCATCCGCGTCGTCGTCCGCGTTGTCCGCGTCACACTTTCTCTTATCCGCCTCTCCTCTTTAACCTATGAATGGATTTTGATGAAACTTTCAGTCGTTCTTTATCACATAATGGCATTGTTGTGTCGCCTGCCCCACGAAGTGGGGAGCGACATATAGGGATTACTTTTGTCATCTTGCATCGTCCGCATCGTCCGCGTCACACTTTCTCTTATCCGCCACTCCTCTTTAACCTATAAATGGATTTTTTTTCATCAAAATCCATTCATAGGTTAAAGAGGAGTGGCGGATAAGAGAAAGTGTGATGCGGACGACGACGCGGACGACGCAAGACGACAAAAGTAATCCCTATATGTCGCTCCCCACTTTGTGGGGCAGGCGACACAACAATGCCATTATGTGATAAAGAATAACTGAAAGTTTCATCAAAATCCATTCATAGGTTAAAGAGGAGTGGCGGATAAGAGAAAGTGTGACGCAGACGACGTGGACGACACAAGTAATCCCTATATGTCGCTCCCCACTTCGTGGGGCAGGCGACACAAAAAATGATCCACAGTGAATCTCACTTCCAATAAATGACGTTATGTTTATCTCTCTTGTATTGTTTGGGTGCTTTAGGGGCCTGAAGGGGCGTGGTGGCTCAGTAGGTAGAGGTGCAGGATACAAGCTGAGAGGTCCTCGGTTCGAATCCCACCTGCGGCAATTGCGTTGTGTCCTTGGGCAAGACACTTCACACCCATTGCCCACGTGGGGGCACAGTGTCGCTGTGTACTAAGGCGTACTGCACGTCGATGGTGCACCTATCTTCAACCAATGCTAACCCTGCTTGTGTGGAGTTAGTATATTGGGGAGCTGACAGTTGCTCGCCGCTGCTCGGTTGTTCTCTCTGGGTAATCTGGCTTCCTCCACCCGTAAAACTGACAAGGTTATGATTAGCCATTGTGCAGAAATACGTGACCTTAAACACCAATAAATAAATAAATAAGGCCCGAAAACAGCCCATTTCATCAAAATTTTGATGTTTGACAGCCTGTGGAGGGTTAACATATGCATTGCCTAAAATCTTTTGTATATGAATGGTCGTATCACAGACAGGTCTAACAATGATGAATGTTTTAAAAAAAATCTTCAAGATGCGTTTCGAGAAAGTGCCTATAAACCTTAATTGTGACAGTTTTTTGCCAATTCTGGCAAAATAAGGGTTAAATCAAAAATTCCACTCTGGTACATTTTTAGATTTTGTGCCCCTCTATGTGTGTGCAAAATTGTGTGAAAATCAGTTTGAAAATGGCTTCTGAATCATACGGAAAAAATGTGTGGGGAAAAAAAAAATAAAAAAAAAATAACAAGATCAACGCGAAGCATGGCATATGCCCCCTCCTACAATACCATGGATAGCATTATGCCATCAAAAGCATGACATGTGCCTGCAGCAATCTGTGCTAATATAAACAAGCATGGCAAAAATTATTTCAATCCAACGTATGATGACAGAGCTAGAGCAGCAAATATGTTGGACGGACACATTTTTCAATCATCCCCTAAATTAAACAAGGGCAAATAACACTGTAAATACTCATGCGAAGATATTAATTCTACTATAGGATCAAGCCAGAAAATAAGCAGACTGTCATCTGCAAAATGAGGTCCCCAGAGGGTGAATTTAGTGCTGTGCAGGGTAGCATCACTAAATTTATCCTCTGTGAACCTCAATCTGAATCAGGGTTTCAAAACTAAACAGAAAGAGGTACCCAGAGGATAAATTGGCCCACTGCATGGGTTAGCATCATCAAATTCACCCTCTGGGGACCTTATTTTGCAAATGTCAGACTGCTTATTTTCAGGCCTGTATAGGATCCGTTCCCCCATGCTGAGAAACAAGCATGGTAAAAATTATTTGAATTCAACGTATGATGACAGAGCTAGAGCAGCAAATATGTCGGATGGACACATTTTGCAATCATTTTTCAATAATAATCCCTTCAGTTAAATAAGGGAAAATAACTCTGTAAATGTTTAAGCGAAGATGTTAATTCTGCTGTAGGATCCGTTCTCCCATGTTGACGGACAAGCATGGCAAACATTAATTGAATCCGACAAATAATGACCGTGCTAGAACAGCAAATATGTTAGATGGACACATCTGTGTTACGCACGAACATACGAACGTATGTAGCTCTGCACTAGATACCCCCCTCCGACCAAGTCGGGGGCATAATAATCAGTAGAAAAACATTAGTCTTTTCCTGAGGGAAAAGCCTAAAAAAATAAAAAAATAATAATAATCCGTAGAAAAACAATAGTCTTTTTCAGAGGGAAAAGCCTAATAATCCAAAGAAAAACAAGAGTCTTTTCCAGAGGGAAAAGCCTAATAAAAGCTTAAACTAAAGGGGAAACTATATATTATGGTTCACAGTTACCTGCCAGTTATTTGAAAACAAAATTCTTCAAATCATAACAAGACCTGTTAACCTCTGAAGGAGACTATCAGTGAGATTTTGATGAGCTCTCAGTGAGATTTGGATGCTTGTCAGTGAGATTTTTGTGCGCGGCCAATACATCAATATTTTCCTTGTTATGCCTCCCACAGTCCCATCTGGGCACCCTCCCCCCAACCCAAATGTATTATATATTTCATTTTAATAATTTATTTTAACACTTTTAATGGTATTTGTCAGTAAAAGCATACAAATATGGATATCAATGGTCCAAGCTCCCCCCCCCCACCCCCCCCCCTCCAGGGACAATGACCCCCCCCCAACACACACACAAATGTGAGTGGATGCCTATCTAGCCTTTGCCTGTACACCCCCCCCCCCCCCCCCCCCCCACACCTTCAATCCGGCCATTTTCCTTGCTCATGCAAACCCATCCCGGTGCTTCAATAAATAGAGGCTGAAACATCTTGGGCCGAAACGTCCAAGGACCAAAACATTCAAGAACCAACACAAGCATTCCTTCTTCGTTCATGCCATTTATTCATGTATAAACTGACCGCCCTGGAGCACATAATGTGTCCCCATTGTTGTAAACAATATGGCTCTCCCTTGTTTTGTTTTCAAAACAGTCTTTCATGTAGCATGGCTCAAACTGGATATTACAACTCGGGGTATTAATTCATATTTATTTTTGAGCAGCTATTTTTCCAGGGATCACATCAGGTAATAATAATAATTGGGTCTTCTTCTTTGCTCCAAAAACTTTGGGACAAAACGTCCCAGTCCAGCATGGCTTTATGAAAGTAACGTCTTTAAAAACAGACTATAACACACTTGTTTTCGAAATGCCACTTTCGATTTCCATGACTTTTCCATCAACAACATGGGAATTCACGCTAACAATTCATGGAACTCAGAATTGGTAAAACTCAATGTGTATCTTTGATAAATTATCATTTCCAACAAGTATTCTGCGTCATAAATTTATATATCGTGACCAACTTCACAACTTGTTTAATTTTCAAAATAGAACAACTATTTTGGAAAAGTGTCAAATCGGGAGAAAATAGGATGTGACCGTGAGAGCATGAGTTGGTGCCTCAAACCGGGAGACTCACGGTGAAACCGGGAGAGTTAACAGGTCTGATCATAACATTTTGTCACTAAAAGATAAACTAGTCAGTAAATTTTAAAAGTTGAACCACCTGTCAAAGTCAGAAATATTAACTTAAATTCCTTATCTCAGAATTTAATAAAAGCCTAAAGAGGAAATTATAGTATGGTTCACTGTTACTTGTCAGTTATTTGAGAACAAAAATCTTTAAATCCATAACATGTTGGCACTACAAGACAGTACTAGAATAGATGAGTTAATTTTAAAAGTTGAACCACCAGAATTTGAAAGACTAGTCTGGTCTTTCAAATTCTGGTGGTTCAACTTTTAAAATTTGATTGAGACCCACTCAGTGAAAGCTATTGAACCTTGGTCAGAATCGGATGCATCCACATCCAAAAAGTCAGAAATGTTAACTTAAATTCCTCATCTTGGCATTTAATAAAAGTTTAAAGAGGAAATTATATCATGATTCACTGTTACTTGTCAGTTATTTGAGAACAAAAATCTTCAAATTCATAGCATTTTGGCACTACAAGAAAGTACTAGAATAAATGAGTAAATTCTAAAAGCTGAACCACCAGAATTTGAAAGACTAGCTTAGTAGTCTAGTCATTCAGATTCTGTTGGTTCAGATTTTAAAATTTGATTAAGTCCCACTCAGTTTAACTTGGTCAGAATCAGATGCATCCACATTCCTTATCTCCTGGTGCTCATCCCCTGAATCAGCACAATCCATGTCACTATCTGATGAATCCTCATCATCAACTTTTTTCTGCATGCTACTATCATCATCAGACACCTGGCCCTCTTCACATTCACAAATGTCCAAAATATGCAATCTTGTCTTCTTTTGTTTACCCTTTCCCCCTTTAGCCTTTCACTGTCAACCTCTAACTGGTCTATTTTTCTCTTTCGTTTTGTTTGTAAATACTTGTTCACTGCACTATCTATAATTTCCTCCTTCTCCTCCACTGTCCATACTTTCTCATTGGCTGCAATATGAACCTGATCTCTAACTGTAGCATGATGCATAGATAAACGTTTGTGTGTTAAAATATTTGTCAAAAGAGAAAAGCCCCTCTCCATGGTAGAATTTGACATAGAATTTGACACAGGAATGGACAAGCACAATTCAGCTAGTAGGCACATTTTTGAGAATTGTCCTTTTTTATACATGATTATGTTCCTCCAATGATTTCACTTCAAGTATTTCCTGTCTCCCAATGATTTCAACTCTCTCCATTCTTCCAGTGCAGAATTTTTACTGAAGTCTTTATATTCCTGAGGGGTTTGAAAATGACTTGCTATCTTACTTATGTCTTCAACACAAAACTGTTTGTCACAAGTAATCCAATCACTTGGATCCATGATCTGATTAATATTCAAGTATATTTCATCTGAGAATGAACTAAACGGTGTATTTATTTTTGATATGATATTTGGCACAACACTATTTTTAATTGCACTGATTTACGATGTTGGGGAGCTGGCAGCTGCTTGTCATTGCTCGGTGGTTCTCTCCGGGTACTCCGGCTTCCTCCACCCGTAAAACTGTCACGGTCATGATTAGCCATTGTGCATAAATATGTGACCTTAAACATCAATAAATAAATAAATAATTGCGCTGATATGACATGTTTCACTTTCAGATGTATTTGTAATGTGCATTGGATTCAGTGTTAATGTTTCTCTATTGTGAATCTATATGTCTCCTTGCTTGGGTACTTCTGAACTAACTGAATAACCTGTAGCCGAGTCTTTATCTGCATACAATTTATAAGACCTGGTGGTATTGTGATTCTCATCGCGATTGAGTAAATCATTCAGTTGTCTTTTCGCTTTATCTATGACTCGGTTTACATACCAAGCCAGAACGTTGCCTTTCTCAAAACACAGAGATATGCCCACTGGTGCCTGCAACAGGTCTTTGTATAAAATTACTGTTTGTAAAAATGAAAAGTTACAAAGCTTCTTCAGGAATCCACTCACTTTTCTTTCAGTGCCAGCAGCCATTTTCATGTTACTTTGGAGGCATTCGTTCAAGCTCATTGCTAAAGGAATCCATCCATGGAGAATAGTTCTCAAACCACGTAAACGATGTGCTATGGATCTGGTTCCTTGCATATGTGGGATTGTGTAAGGATCTATCCCAAGTGCTGTACATGCATTGTTATACATTATCCTCTGTTTTCCCGATTTCTTATACAGATAATAAATGCCACACATGAAACCATCAGATTTAATTTTTGAATTCCCAAGCAAAGCACCTTTCATAACTAACTCAGCATGGTGCTTCACACAATGAATCGTAAGTAACCATGAGCGTTTTTTCGTCAGGCGTGTCAGGAGCCCTGAGTGTACCCCAGTGTTCACACTAGCCCCATCCGAAGTTGCTGACACCATGCAATTAGAGCTGAAACAGTTGGCCCATTTTTGGAACTGGTTAACCATTGGGCATAATCAGATTTCAACCGAATATCCATTAATTTTAACCGCTGGTATTTTTGCATTGCCTACGATGCAAAATCTGTAAGGAATGGCGAGAAAACAGTCCAAAACACTGCCACCTGACTTCCGCAAAACATAAACAAACCAACACCATCGAGTGCTTACGGGAATCGTCAATGTGCAAACGATCGTTAACATGACTGCAATGCTCCCACATAATAGTGATGATACAAATATTTGTGGTCACCCTGTATTGCGCGGTCACAAAAACAGGCCTTGCCCTTTGAAAATTTAATCACAGGTGCACGACATGTGAAAATCAAAAACTTTGTGTGCAATTTATGTGTGCATTTAAAGTGAGGGACAAATGTCCTTGATATTAGTTAAGAATTTTCCAACCAATTTGTAAATTGTAGTTAAGCATGGTTATTAGTTAACTGTACTAGCAAAGAGTCTCTTACCTTGAGTGGCTTGAATTTGATATGATCATCGGGTGAATATGTAATCCTAATTTTTTGAGTATCTTTTTTTGTTCACTGCTAAGACAAACGTCACAAACAGTTCCATGTTTACATTCACCTACCCTCACAATGAAATTTCTGGCGGGAATATGTTGCGAGTCATGAAAGTGGTGTGTAAGAAATTATTATACGTCGGAATCTCGATCTCATTCGCGCAGAGGAGGCCATCAAACTCGGTCGCATTCACCCTCTGCATGAATGAGATCGATATTCCGATTCTGCATCGATGAAAAGGTCTATTCGTTTCGGCGCCATTACCAGGTTATTGTTTTTACTGTTTTATATTTATACAAAAACATGGCCGATTTCGAAATCTCCGTTGCCGCCTCACGAGTACTCAAATGACAATAATTAAGGGATAAAACCTAGTTTGGATCAATAAACTCTGCCCAAATATAAGGAAATACACGTACAATCGATTGCAGCCGGTAATAAGGGTGAAAGCTTGAAATATATTCCTAATTTTGAGTTTTGAGTTCCCATAAAAACTTGATGTGAACTTTTTCTATAGGATTGTATGGGAAGAATCTGAACGTAGAGGGGTAGCCACTACGTTCAGATCGCTGAACTAGTGCCGTAGCAGATGGTGTTGAGAAATGTTATTATTCTGCCATTCAACTTTCTCTGGAAAATGCTCTATTTACAATACCGGTGCGCTAGGCAGAAACGGTGGTACTAAAAGACGACCGCAGAAGAGTGTAGACGTCCAAAGAAAAAGTTAACCCATGAGCAAAGATGTATGGTCGTCTTCTCGTACATTTTTCGTTATAGAATGGGATAAACATACTTCCATTCATAATAATATTTTACACATAGGTTTAAAAGGTCAGTATCAACTCTTCATGCATTTAGTTTCCCCACAAACCCCCTACTCTTTCTACGGTCATCTACAGTCATCTTTTAGCAAGCACAGGCGGAAGTTCATTATTCTCATTGATGGATGTTATTTTATTTACGAAATCGCTCGTTGTTCGACTCCCTGAGAGTGATAAAATCAATAGATTGATGATGGGGCCAATTGATTGGCCTCATCAGATTATTTTTGCGGCCGATTACCAGTCCAGAGCCGATTGGCCTGGTCAAAATGCGAGCCCTGCGAATCCCGTAAAAGTCTAATTTCTTAATTAAAATGTTGTGTCTTACAGTATCAAAAGCCTTTGATAGACCTAAGAACACAGCCAGAGTGCTATCTTTGGAATTTTTCTTGTTTGATTCTGCAGCATGATTTTAAATTTTTAATATGAATTAGGTTAGACCTAGAAGAGAACGCAGTCGCAAAGGGCTCTTCTGTATCGAAAAATTGAAAGAAAATTATTCTTGCTACTGCTTTAGTTTTGTCAACTTTTGATACTGACAGTAAACCTTAAGAGAATGGGCAGACACAATTTTCAGTTTGTTAGATATACTGTTTCACTGGAAACTGTGTGTTTCTCTACATATGCATGTGTGTTACCAATAGAGCTCACTTTGTGAGCCGTGCTCGAGGAATGGAATTTCCTTTCATCCGACGGGCAACTATTCCAGTCTTAAATGAGGCATTAATAATGTGAGATAACGGAGCAGCTTCGTGTATTACTTGTTTGATTAGTTTACTTGTGAGTCCATCACAGTCTGAGTTGTTTTTGGACTTGAGATTCCTACAGACATGTACCATTTCTTCTCTACTTGTTGGAGTAACAAAGATGCTGTTGGAATAATACCCTTTTAGGTAGCTTGAGTAATTTGTATCTGAGTGCAGAATTAGATGTTCAGTTAGCTCTCCAACTGATGAAAAATAACTGTTTAATTCATGTGCTATATCAGTAGGGTCTGTTATAGATAAGTTATATATTTTGAGTATTTCAGGTATTATAGGTTGAGGTTTAGATCGTTGAATGACCTCATTCAGTATTTTCCAGGTATTTTTAATATTTTTTTGTTTTCTATTAGTTGTGATTTATAATAGATGGTTTTACTCTGCCATTTAAGTTTGTTAAATAATTGGTTGTACACTTTATATCCATTTCTATTTTCAAGTGTTGGATTTTTCAGCTGAGTCTTTAATAACTTTAATTTATTGAAGGATGAGGTCATTAGGTCCTTAGTTATCCAAGGTTTTTGCTTAATAAATTTCTTGGGTAGTTTGGTTTCTGTTAGGGGAAAGCACTCATCAAACATCTGGAGGAATTTATTCAGAAAAAATCATAAATTTCATTGGGACAGTCGGTTCCAAAAATGTCTGCAAATTCCTGATCGGATGATTTATTTTTAAAATTATTTATATTTCTGCGGCTGAATTTTCGTGTTTATTGTATTGTAGGTTGACGTTTAGAGGTCTTGCCTAATGAGCACACCAAGTTCAAAAACAATCCTATGACAAATGTGCCTTGTAGGTCATGTCAAATAAGAATGTTGATGCACAAATGCAATAAATTCAAAGGCTGTTGCTAAGCAACAGCTTTTTGATGGAAATGAAAATAAAATCGATAGCTCCTATCCTGGTCACTCTGAATAAGCATATCAAGTTTCAAAACCTGATAATGAATGCGCTGTCTGAGGCTTGCCAAAGGAAGATGTTAATGCACAAATGCATAAGTTTACATGTAGGTCATTACTAGTGGCAACGTTTCTTTTTTTTTCTCTTTTTTGAATGGAAATCCATAAATATGCCCAGTAGAGAGTTCAAAAGCAATAAGTTGCTACACAAATGCACTAAGTTCAAAGGCTGGCGCTAACAACAATAATTTTTTTTGGAAACGAAAGAAAATCAATAGCTTCCATTTACAGGTCATACCGAACACGCATGCCAAGTTCACAGCAATCTGATCATAAATGTGCCCTGAAGGGCGTGTCAGAGGAATATATTGATGTCTGATTAAATTCAGTTCAAATGTTGTTGCCAATGGCAATGTTTTATGGAAGAGAATCGATAGTTCCCATCTAAAGATCACCCCAAACAAGCGTACCAGGTTTCAAATTTTTTGATGGAAATGGAAGAAAATTGATAGCTCCAATCTGGAGGTCATCCCAAACAAGCATATCAAGTTCAAGCCAGAAAATAAGCAGACTGTTATCTGCAGAATGAGGTCGCCAGAGGGGGAATTTGAATAAGCATCACTAAATTTACCCTCTGTGAACCTCAATATGAATCATGTTCTCATGCCTAAACATAAAGAGGTACTCAGAGGGTAAATTGGCACACTGTAAGGGATAGCATCAGAAAATTCACCCTCTGGAGACCTCATTCTGCAAATGAGAGATTGCTTATTTTCTGGCATGAACAAATTTCAAAGCGATCCAATAATAAATGTGCCCTGTATGGCGTGCCAACGGAATATATTGATGCCTGACTAAACTAAGTTCAAAGGCTGTTGCCAGCGGAAACATTTTTTGACCGAAATGGAAGAAAATCGATAGCTCCCATCTAGAGGTCATCCTAAACAAGCATACCAAGTTTCAAAGCAATCCAATCATAAATGCGACCTGTGTGGTGTGCCAAAGAAAATTGTGCTCATACATATGCCGACAGACGAGAAGTGACAGCAATAGCTCAGCTTGACTTTGTCAAGTTAAGCTAAAAAAACAGAAACAAACCCAGCCAAACCGGACAGACCAGGAGCCGATTGTAGATGGTACACAATGATTGGTGTTCATAACAAAATAGAGTTATGTTCCCTGTTTTCATCTCCTGCCAAAATAATCAATTCTACATTTTAGATGGTATATATACACATATGCATAGTGGAGAGGCAGCTCAATTTTCAAAATAATTGACCAAGAAGATCATAATTTGTGTCTTGGTGTCAGTGTGGTAGGTATAAAAAGAAACAAATTTTACCACAAAAATTTAATTTCCCTCATTACCACCACATTGACACAACAAGCTTAATGAGCAAAAGGCAGAGTTGTGCACATATATAGAGAGAGAATAGACTTGAATGCTTGTCATACTGTGTTATCCAACTAACCAATTGGTGCTGCAATACAGAAGTAAGGTTCGGCATAATCTATACTAGAAAGGAAATAAATTGTTATAAATATATATATTCCTTTAACAATAATAACGCAGAATATATGTACCACACACTTCCATATTTAACCTGTCCTCAATATAAGGCTTACTCCTGTCAGATGCTGTAACGCTAAGCGATTCTTTGATACAAGCATCATACACCTCAGTATCATTCTAAATGGGGAGGATAAAGTTGGAGTAACAGTCGTCACAAAGAGTGATCAATATTAACATTTGATAGTAGTGTTGAAATGATTAATGCCATTTGGATTTTTACTAATCGACGGGTAGTAGTCAACGATTAATCAACTAGTCAGTTATGTGATATCAGGTGCTAAACTAAGCAATAAAGTCTACAAAATTGTGGTTATAATGAAACTAATTGGCTGGAGTGGCTTCCAAATAACGATACAACTGATGAGTCTAACTGTGTGACATTACTGAAGTCGATGTCTCCATGCCCTTACGACCAAACAACTGGTGCCGCTAAAAATAAATTGGTCTAATAATAAATCTGTGGTGTTTCTATTCCCTAAGGGGAATTGAGGGGAAGGCCCAGAATATTCGGTTCCACCAAATATTTTTTTACGGGTAACGTTTTGTGAAAAAAGTAGGCAGCTTCGACAGCTCTCGTTGTCGTTATTGGTGCCTGTGTTCATGTTCTGCAACTGGAGCTCTTCAGTTGTGAAATTTTGGTGTCAGTTTTGATAAGAATCGAGTCTTCTGTTTTTTATTTAACTTTCAAGTTCCGATGAATAGAAAAAAGTTCGAAAAATTCATAATCCTGAAACTAAAACAAAATCCTAATCCCAATGTATTATGTGTAACTATCGTATCTGAACATAATAATTTCAATAGCAGCATAGATCATTAGCACTTAACATTTTCTACAATACTCATGTTGTTTTGTATCCCCCCCCCCCCCCCCTCCAATTAGTCACACACACAAGTTGTGACACAACTTATCATGTTCGACTAGATTCTATCTGCGGTTGAACTAAGTGCAAATGGTGACCATATATATCTGTCATTCTTATAGTGTATCCGCCCCATTCATATGATGTCAGAGTTCAAACGGAACTCGTTTTGCTTCTGTAATAACTTGGCCATAGGTTATTTGTAGAAGAACCAAAGATCCAAGAAGTGATGCCAGGTGCACAATGGTGGCTAAGTGAGTTCAATTTATTATGTTAATGTTATGTTGTGTACACTTTCCTATTTATCTCATCTCTCACTCAACACATTCTGCATATTGCCCCACCCCCCCAAAAAATAATGGATTCCCCCCCCCCCCCCCCCCCCCCCCCCCCCCCCCCGTGTTAACCCATATATGGAACATCAGGCAAGAAATTTTAATATCTAGATATTTATACTTGTAAGTTGTATGACAAGACGAATGGCTGAAATATCCCAACAAGATGAATCGCAACAGGACGAAAACGTCTTTTTTCATTAACTATAGGGGAAATTCATGAAAAGAGATTTATAAAGTGTATAATTACGCTCTTTTGGAATGGTTGTTTCACATGTTGCAGTAGTTGCTGAGCAGTTATTAATATTTTTATTTTTCATCTCTTGATCGCCCACATTCACTGTTGAACTTGAGCAAGAGTTTATTTCCGCAGTGAGTTCAATTGTTATATCCTTAAGTCTTACTCTGTCAGGCAACCGCGTCGTGTACTTGAACAAGACACTTCACCCCCATTGCCCACGTGGGTGCATGGTGGCGTTGTGTGCTAGGGTGTACTGCATGTCGATGGTGCACTTGTCTTCAACCAATGCTAGCCCTGCATGTGTGGAGTTAGTATGTAGGGGAGCTGACAGTTGCTCGTTGTTGCTTGGTGGTTCTCTCCGGGTACAAGAGGGGGGGGGGGGCACTACCTCTCGTGTTAGCACCCATCTCGCTGCTACATGGCTTGGACGATGCTGCGCATCATAATCTGTATGCCCTTAATGCAGATGCCAACAGCATGAGCGATGATAGGTGCTTTGGGTCAGGGGAGCGCCTCCCCCCCCCCCCCCCAATAAAAAAAAAAAATTGGGAAATCAGTTATTAAATGGAGACTTCTGGAGACTTTTTGGATGAAAAAATCATGTTATTTTTTGGCCGTCAGAATAATGTTTTTAGCCAGGGAGAGGTGTGCCGATCGCTTAATTGATCCAAAGCTGGTCATTATTGAATAAAAAAAACATAATTGTTTTTTGTTGAATTTGTGATCTACATGTGGTTATAATTACGATTAGGCTAAAATAATAATAACAAGGGCGCACGTATCGCTGAAGCAATACAATGTCCCCTACCGGACTAATGAGCATTAATAATTACACAAATGTTATAACCTAGATGTGATCAGCATGAATTCTGTTGAAGCATTTCAAAAAAAGTCCAGAAAACCGATGTTTTGGTGCTTTTCCATATTTCCAAATGCCATAACTCACACAAGAATAATACAATCAAAAAGAAACTCAAACTTGATCTGTAAGTCATCATTCTATAGTAGGTTACCAAGAATGAAATCATTCGGTTGAAGCATTTCCAAAAAAAGTCCGGAAAACTATAGTATGACTGACAGACAGACGGACGGATGGACAGAGTGCAAATGAAACTTGATCTGTAGGTCATCATTCTATAGTAGGTTACCAAAAATGAAATCATTCCGTTGAAGCGTTTCCAAAAAAAAGTCCGGAAAACTAAAGTATGACCGACAGACTGACTGACAGACTGATGGATGGACAAAGTGTAAATGAAACTTGATCTGTAAGTCATTGTTCTATAGTAGGTTACCAAAAATGAAATCATTCTGTTGAAGCGTTTCCAGAAAAAGTCCGGAAAACTGATATTATGGCGCTTTTCCATATTTCCAAGGGCCATAACTCACTCAAGAATAAGGCAATCAGCATGAAACTCAAACTTGATCTGTAAGTCATCGTTCTATAGTAGGTTACCAAAAATGAAATCATTCCATTGAAGTGTTTCCAAAAAAAGTCGGGGAAAACTGATATTTTGGCGCTTTTCCATATTTCCAAGGGCCATAAGAATAACGCAATCAGCATGAAACTCAAACTTGATCTGTAAGTCACCGTTCTATAGTATTTTACCGAAAATGAAATCATTCCGTTGAAGCGTTTTCCAAAAAAACTCAGGAAAACTGATATTTTGGTGTTTTTCCATATTTCAAGGGCTGTAACTCACACAAGAATAATGCAATCAGCATGAAACTCAAACTTGATCTGTAAGTCATCATTCTATAGTAGTTTACCAAAAATGAAATCATTCCGTTGAAGCATTTCCAAAAGAACTCCGGAAAACTAAAGTGTGACTGACAGACTGACACACCTACAGACTGACAGACTGAGGGATGGACAGAGTGCAAACCTATAGTCCCCTCCGGCGATGTCGGTAGGGGACTAAAAATAATTGAAAATATTGATTATAGTCTCTTGTTTTTCCTCAGCCATGTCATGTGCAGAGGTGTTAAAACAGATGTTTGTTTGGAGGATAAAAGCTTCTGTTTTTTTGTCGCACCAACGAAATGTTCACACCTTGTGCAAGTAGTGGTTAATTTAATCTACATGTACTTTAATTAATCCCTTCAATCATGATTAGTTTAATTGCATAGCCCTACAACCTAACAAATCAGTCAAATGATTTGTTACCAGAGAGAGAGAGAAGATTGTAATTAAATTTATATCTGATTTGTTTTTGTTTAACCCTTTACCCAACGCAGACGATATCAAAATTTATTATTTTAAATATCATTTTTTTTAATTTTTCAAAAAATTTCAACAAAACCATATCATGTGACCCCTCATTGGAACGAGCTCAATGAGCTCGTTCAAATGAGGGGTCACATGGAATGGTTTTGTTGAAATATTTTGAGAAATTTAATTTTTTCAACTCTTAATTTGCATATTACGCGGGCGGATGTGGATGATTCGTTAGGTAAAGGGTTAAGTAATCACCGTGGTGACCCATAAAAAGTTCCAGCACAGTCAAACTGGCTGATTAGTCTATTTTTAGCACAACTGTTACATAACAGCAGTCAGCAATACTGGTGTTAGTTTTAAATGAGAGGTACAGAGAGAGAACAAAACCTTCTGCTTGATATGCAGGCTTCAATTCTCAAGAGAGTTTTAAAAAAATAATGCAAAACACAAAGCGTTGTTGTTGAAAGAAAGGCTGGTTGTTCTGTATTGGCACAATACAGTACATGCTGCTTTTCTTTCATCAACAACACCTTGTGTTTCGCATTATTTTTTCGCCCGATACCATTAGGGGACTGTCTCCCAAACTGATTCCTTAACCCTGTAACATAATCAGCTAATAAAAAATAGAACCTTTGCTGAAATAAGACTTACACAGCCTGTAACTATTTCAATGAAATCATGAAAATATGGGTGTCATTGGAACAGTGAAACTGAATCAATTCAAATTACATCCATTATTATGTACATTTATTCACATTTATGATACATTTTTTTCAGTTGACACTGTACTAATCACATTAGTATTTTGTGTTGCAGTGTTGTTAATCACCTCATGCAACTATTGTTTAATAGACCAGAAGGCATGTCATGGCTATTAGAGCAGTTGGTTGGAGAAAACAATAGGATTAAATATAAAGTGTCAAAGTCATAAAAATAAGAAAACAATTTATTCCCTTTTCAGTCTTACTGGCATCATTGGTTGGATATGATGAGAGGATTCCAATAAATGATACCATTGGCTGGCTTTATAATCACAGGAAAAATACACACTGAATGATTTCAAAGTATCTGTGAAAACACAAATTAACTGTGTTTATATCATGTTTAAATATATTATAATTTATTTAATGATTTGCTCAAAACACATGTTAAACATTTCCAGTACCTCAATTGTAATAAAAAAGGAATAAAAAAGTACTAAATATTACTCAGTTATTTTTCCGACTATTATATTATATTATTTGTAATAAAAAAAAATTCTATCACTTATTACTTTATATTACTTCAAAAACTGTAATATATTATATTATATTACTTATTATATTACCCCAGCCCTGACCTGCACTGTAGAATAAAGCCCAAATATGAGCTTCTAGCACTCTACCAATTAACTGGTAGAGTGCCAAATTATTATTCAAAGGTGATTTGTAACGCAGGTATTATTTTTCAAAGGTACCATGCTTCAAGCAAAAGGAGAACCAGTTTAGTAAGATTTTATTCATAAACAATTGTTTTTACAATTTCTTGGAGAGTGCCTCTTAGCACTCTCCAATAAATTGTAATAAAACAATTTTATTCAAACATTTTGTGTGTTTCAACTGCTGAGCAAATGAGGTAATGAATACAGTTCCACTAAAGTGGCTTTCAGCACTTTCCAGTAGAGCCCTGATAGTGGCTTCTAGCACTCAACCAGTTAATGAGGTTTGATAGGAAGAGGTGTCAACCAATACAAGACCTCCCAACACACAAAAAAATTTGTGATAGCATTAGAGCGGTAACCTTAATAGTAACAGGTTCATTAGGTTGCAGACTTTTGGTATCAAGCAAATAAACTAAGAAATCTTCAATCTGAGCAATGGATGGATGTTTGGGTTGCTGAAAGTGAAGTAGGTCATATTTAATTGTTCAGAATATTTTAGGTTAAAATAATTTCTATATTCATCATACTTACCACTGGCCCAGACATTCTAGCTTGCTCTATTCGAAGAATTCAAGTCAAACACTTTTTTTGAACCCCCAACCCCCTAAAAACTAAGCCAAAGTAACAAAAATAGAGTCCTGTATGGTACTCCATACATGATGTCTGGGCAGTGGAGAGATCCAGGAACTGCCATCCATTTCCGATGCTACTAAACACCGAACACTAATAAAACTTAGATGTGAGTCTTCCATGGAAGACGTGTGTCACCTGCACTATATTTTAATAGCGTGTCTTTAAATATTTACCTCAAACCTTGTTTGTTAATATTTGAGGATTTCCTGCAATCAGTTAATTAACTGATCCAACCATCATTCCTAATATTTTGACATTGTGTGAAATGTTCCTGAATTCAGTTCAGCATATGATCCAGGTTCCATTCCATGTTTTGGGAGTACCAGTGTATCTAGTGACTGAGAAGGAGGCTAAAAAGAAATCACATGTGTGAAGGAAATATGGTGGACAGCATCAGTGATTAGAGGTCAGCTGTAATTATTAGTAAGTAACATTGGTAGCAGAGCAATGGCACATTACTACAAGATTCCACCACCATTTAAGGAGGATTTGAGTTATGATACTTGGAAGAATGAAATTAAAATTTGGACACTTGTGACAGATTTAGCTCCCAAGAAAATTGCTCCTGCTGTTGCGGTTGCATTGACTCTTGATGAAAGTGAATTGAATTCAGAGGATGGACTAAGTGTATTATTTAACTCTTTAGATAAAGTGTACAAAAAAGATTCTATAGATTGTGCATATGAGGCATACAGCAATTTTGAACAGTTTAAAAAAACACAAAAAATGACAATGACGGATTACATTACAGAGTTTGAGATAAGATACAAGAAATCTAATAAGTACGATATGACATTATCAGATGCAGTACAGGCGTTTAAATTATTAGATAATGCTAATCTTGGAACTAAAGATAGGCATCTTGTACTTACTGCCTGTTCAACTACTACATTTGAAAGTATGAAGTCTGCACTGAAACGTATCTTTGGTGACACTCATGGTCTAAGTTCAGCTGTTAATGCAGAAACTGCATCAGTCTGCTATGAAAACACATAGAGTGTGTGTTTTACTGACAGGAAACCTTCAAGTAAATTTAGAAGCAATCTTCGAGGGACAAACCCCCTTAACAAGTTTGGAAAAAGAACAAGGTGTGCTATTTGCGAATCCGTATTCCACTCGGCAAAAGCCTGTCCACACAAAGACAAAAGTCAAAATGTAAATGTGTTTGAAACAGAATTATCTGAGAAAATGGAATCTGTAAATATAACATTATATAATAATGATTTGAGTAAAAATGAAATCTTCATGTCGGAGTCATTTGGAGCTGCTGTGATCGATACAGCATGTACCAAAACTGTTTGTGGACAAGTTTGGTTAGATAATTATACAGACCGTCTATCTGAAAAAGAAAGAAATAGTATTGTAAGGTCTTCAAGTATTCAAAACTTCAGATTTGGGGATGGAAGTCATGTATCTGCAACAGAAAATGTTGTAATTCCGGCACAAATTGGGACTACGAAGTGTAAGATATCTACAGAAGTTGTTGATTGCAACATACCATTATTATTGAGTAAAGCATCTTTGAAAAAGGCAAATACTATTTTGAATACCAGTAATGATACAGCTGAAATTTTGGGAGATACAATTGATCTTGAATTTACATCAAGTGGACATTATTGTGTGAATTTGTTAAATGGAAGAAATGAAAAAACTGATCAAAGCCGAGAAAATGCAAACATTACATCAGAGGACATTCTAAAAGTGAATATTGACACAGATATTTGTGATAAAAAAATGATTGTTAAGTTGCATAAACAATTCGGACATGCATCTTCAGATCGACTTATTTCATTATTAAAAGATGCTGGAAATGTTGGAAATGACTTGAACAAAATGATTATAGAAACTATAAAAGAGTGTGAAACTTGTGCCCAGTTTACACATACACCTCCAAAGCCTGCTGTTTCATTACCGCTTGCTCATTATTTTGATGAAGTTGTTGCGATGGATCTACATGAAGTAAAACATTCCATTTGGATTTTTCATATAATTGACTTATTTTCAAGATTTAGTGCTGGCTGTTTAATTAAGAGCAAACAATCCAGTGTGATTGCCAAAAATGTTTTACTAGTTTGGATAAGTGTGCATGGACCACCAAAGAGCTGCCTCACAGACAATGGGCGGGAATCCAACAATTCCGAATTTCAAGATTTAGCGGAGAACTTTAACATTAATGTAAAAACAACGGCGGCTGAAAGCCCATGGAGTAATGGCATCGTTGAGAGGCATAATGGTGTTTTATCAGAAATATTTTTGAAACTGTTAGATGATTCTTGGTGTGCAAAAGACATGGAGTCAGCATTAGCCTGGGCTTTTAATGCAAAGAATACATTGAATAATGTGAATGGATTTAGCCCACATCAGTTGGTATATGGACAAAATCCCAGTTTACCATCTGTCTTCTTTGACAGGCTTCCTGCTTTGGAAGGCAAAACAACAAGTGAGCATGTGGCCGTTCATTTATCATCTTTACATTCTGCCCGTAAAGCTTTCATTGAGGCCGAGTCATCAGAAAAAATCCGCAGGGCTCTCAGAAAACAAACAAGATGCTATGACTCATACAGTACAGGTGATAAGGTCTTTTATAAGAGGCTAGATTCAAACAAATGGAAAGGACCTTCAACTGTAATAGGTCAAGACGGTCAAGTTGTATTCATAAGACACGGTGGAACCTACATCCGTGTTCACAAATGTGGACTCACCAAAACAACAACATCGGTCTCGGGATGAGCTCTATCTGATATTAACTCCTACGATGGTACTGTTGAACCTACTGAAGCTGATAAAGAGAATTTAGTAATTTCTGATGAAGATACTCAAGAGGAAGAGTCGGGACAAATTTCAGATTCATTTTCTAGAGATGAATTGAATGGAAATATGAAATGTCTTCATCCTATTACAATAAATAAAGAGAGACTTAAACAAAAAAACGGTTTATTAAATAAAGAAGAAACAGATGTTATGAGGTCTAAAATAGGACTGATTCTGTGGGTTGCTGGACAAACAAGACCGGACATCATGTTTGATGCGTCAATCTTAGCCTCTTCACTCAACAATGCTACAGTGAAAGACATGCTTGAAATAAATAAGGTAATCAAGAAAATAAAATCGTGCTCTGTAAGTTTAAAGTTTCACCAACTTGGGGATGAAAGAGCTTGCAAGCTGATGATATATAGTGATGCATCTTTTGGAAATTTAAGTGATGGGAAAAGTCAGGGCGGTTACGTTATTATGTTGATTGGTTCTAATGGTTTTGTCTCACCTCTTACATGGCAGTCAAAAAAAATTCACCGAGTTGTTAGAAGTACACTTGCTGCTGAGGCTTTGGCATTATCCGATGCAGTAGACACGGGAATTTACCTTGCTCAGATATACACAGAAATTATGTATGGTCATGTTGAGCCAGAATTGTTGCCGATTGAATGCATAACAGACAATCATTCTTTATTTGATACTATTCATACAAATAACCAGGTTTGCGAAAAACGCCTGAGAGTTGAAATTGCAGGAATAAAAGAATTGATGGCATCAAAGCAAATCTCTTCTGTGAAATGGAGTGAAACTAAATTACAACTTGCTGATTGTCTCACAAAAAAGGGTTCATCCTCATTACTCTTGTTGAAGCTGTTAGAGGATGGAAAATTTGAAATTGAATAATAATAATAAGCAACACTGAACATGTATATAATGTATAAAGGACTACATCTTATGTTTTTGTGTGTAAATAAGCTACATGTATTTTCATAGTCTAAAAAAAAAAAGAAAAAAAAAAAAAGAAAGAAAGAGGAAATGTTAATATTTGAGGATTTCCTGCGATCAGTTAATTAACTGATCCAACCATCATTCCTAATATTTTGACATTGTGTGAAATGTTCCTGAATTCAGTTCAGCATATGATCCAGGTTCCATTCCATGTTTTGGGAGTACCAGTGTATCTAGTGACTGAGAAGGAGGCTAAAAAGAAATCACATGTGTGAAGGAAATATGGTGGACAGCATCACTGATTAGAGGTCAGCTGTAATTATTAGTAAGTAACATTGTTAATCAAGTTCTTCTAGGTAACTTATATGGAATTCCAAGTCGAAAAAGGGACATAACTCTGAAAAAATGTGTGGATGATAACGGTTGTATGTGGATATCCTTTCCCCCATCCTGGTTCATGTGCATACCAAATTTTCATTAAAATCTGCCTGACAATGACTGAGATATATACACTCCAAGGCGTTTCAGACAGAATTCTAAGTTGAAAAGGGGCATAACTCTGGAAAAAATACAGCGGATCAAAAAATAAAATAGGAGGTGCACAATGCCATTATGTGATAAAGAATCACTGAAAGTTTCTTCAAAATCCATTCATAGGTTAAAGAGGAGTGGCGGATAAGTGAAAGTGTGACGCGGACGACGCGGACGACGTGGACGACGCAAGACGACAAAAGTAATCCCTATATGTCGCTCCCCACTTCGTGGGGCAGGCGACACAATATTATGTGATAAAGAATCACTGAAAGTTTCATCAAAATCCATTCATAGGTTAAAGAGGAGTGGCGGATAAGAGAAAGTGTGACGCGGAAGACGACGTGAATGACGCAAGACGACAAAAGTAATCCCTACATATCGCTCCCCACTTCGTGGGGCAGGCGACACAATTATATTGTTGATATATTGAGGTATAAATATCATATCTTTAAAGTTTCAAGTGGATATGTGCACTTAAAGTGATTTTATTAACTTTTTTCTTCCAACCATCAACTCGGTTAGATTCTTGTGGTCAGTGTTTACTACCCTTCAGGAACACAAATAAAATTATAGGACAAGCGTACAATAAAGTTGATATATTGTTGATATATTAGTAGATTGGGGTATAAATATCATATTTTTAAAGTTTAAAGTGGATCCATTCACTTACAAGTGATTTTATTAACTTTTATCTTTTATATATCGGCTTTGTTAGATTCTTGTGTTTGGTGTTTAGTAGCCTTCACAGTGTTACTAAACACAACTGAACACAAATAAGATCATGGGACAAGTGTCAAGTTAAGTTGATATACTGGTAGATTTGGGTATAAATGTCATATACTTCAACTTTCAAGTGGATCTGTTCACTTAAAATGATTTTATTAACCCTTTTCTTCCAACTAGCGGCTCGGTTAGATTCTTGTGTTTAGTAGCTTTCACGAACACAAAATGGGCTGAGCTTTGGTGACCTATTGTTTGCCCCCCTATACTTGATTCAGGTAACTCGTTAGGTACCGGGTAACCTAAATATATATGGTAATTGATGACTAATATTTGTCTCGCTTTGACCAACTGAGGAAGCAGAAATTTAATCTTGATCGCAGCATCCTTGAAAAAATATACTTTGCCTTCGTTAGGACTCTACTAGAATACACTGATGCTGTCTGGGATAATTGTTCAGCAGCTCAAGTCGCCGAGCTGGAGAAAATATAGATCGCAGCCGCTAGGATCGTTACCAGGGCAACCATCAGTTGTAGCAAGTCTCTGCTTTATTCCGAAACACGTTGGGACTCTCTACAAGACAAACGCCGCAAACATAAGCTGTTGCAGTATTTCAAAATGTATCACCGCATGTCGCCCTTATTTATTGTCAATAAAGTTCCACCAATCGTCTCATCGTCAAATCTATTGCTTAATCTCCGGTCATGTCATAACCACAGAGTTCCTTTTTGTCGGACTCAATTGTATCAGTCGTCTTTTATCCCCGAGTGTCACTGATCAATTGAACAAACTGCCTTTATTTATCTGTCCGCGAGAGAACTCATCACTGATTAATTTCAAGGGGGGGGGGGGGGGGTTGGTTGGCTAGCTAATTTTATTTTTATGTTTTATTTCTCCAGAATAAAAAAAAACTAGATTGTAGTGAAATTACAACACACAAGACCCTTCAAGCTTACCAGGCAATGTTGAGACCCAATATGGCCTCAAGTGTGAGATAAGTACAGAAATATCAGCAGTTAAAAAATATCGAATACATAAAAGATTGATGATGAAACGTCAGAATAGACAATGCTGAGACCTTATTGATGCTCGTGTGCAAGATAAGTACAGAAAGTAAAGCACTGAAAATTATTACCCACAAAAAAGATTGATGACAAAACATCACAAAAGGTAATGCCAAGACCCAATAAGGGCTCGAGTGATTACTCTAAAATCATTTGGGTTAAAAATCACCCCAAATCAACTAGACTGATCAACTCAGTTGATTTGGGTTTATTTTTTAGACAACTGATTTTAGAGGGTGAGATAAGAACAGAAAGTACACCACTTAAAAAATGTTACCTATATAAAATATTGATGACAAAACATCACAAAGGCAGTGTAAATCTACACAGGGAAAAAAAGCAATTTTAAACCAGCCATGTTTGGGCACGCCGGTCTAAAATCTGGGTAAATGATGACAGGAATTGTCTTTGAAATGGTTGTAGACCCGAAAAGCATCAGAGAACTCAGGCTTTCACTTTGCAGTGACGCCAATGCGATTGCCTTCATCGTAATCCTTAATTATTATTTGGCAAATATCACCAAGAGGTGTGAAAGCTACTAAACACCAAACACAAGAATCTAACAGAATTCAGAGCCAATAATTGAAAGAAACAAGCCAAGACCAAGACCAATACCGGGTCTGGACCTGTGTCGCTGCATGCAATTGAATCGGTAAACAGGAAGTGGCTGCACAGCAGATCTGAAAATTGCATACACAATACAACTGATCATTATCAGGCTCCAGATGAAATATAAAATCAATCCCTTGCATAGAAGCCGAGAAAAGTTTGACGAAAAATTTCAATGTTCAGTGGGTACAGTAAAATTTCAAAGTATCGGCAATCAGGAAGTGGCTGCACGGCAGATCTGAAAATTGCTTACACGATACAACTCATCATTATGAAGCAGCAAACTAAATATAAAATCAATCCCTTGCATAGAAGCCAAGAAAACCTTGACGGAAAATTTCAATGTTCAGTGGGTACGGTAAAATCTCAAAGTATCGGCAAACAGGAAGTGGCTGCAGGGCAGATCTGAAAATTGCTTACACGATACAACTCATCATTATGAAGCAGCAGACCAAATATAAAACCAATCTCTTGCATAGAAGCCGAGAAAACCTTGACAGAAAATTTCAATGTTCAGTGGGTACAGTAAAATTTCAAAGTATCGGCAAACAGGAAGTGGCTGCACGGCAGATCTGAAAATTAGATACACGATACAACTCATCATAATGAAGCATCAGACCAAATATAAAATCATTCCCTTTCATAGAAGCCAAGAAAACCTTGACGGAAGAAGTGTTTCGGACGGACTGACGGACGGACTGACGGACGGACGGACAGATGGACTGACGGACTGACGGAAGGACAGAGTCGAGCAGTTACTAGACCTGCTCTGCCGCTGGCGTCGCAGGTAAAAAGTTAATTTATTTATTTATTGGGATATAATGGCACTTTTGACAGCCAGGGTCACCTTGTGTCAGACAGTTTTACGGGTGGGGGAAGCTAGAATACTCAGAGAGAACAACCGAGCAATGGTGAGCAACTGTCAGACCCCCCCAACAAACTAAGTCCACACAAGCAGGGTTAGCACTCGTTAAAGACAAGTGCACCATCGATGTGCAGTATGCCTTAGTACACAACGCCACTGTTCCCACATGTGGGTAATTGGCAGAAAAAAATTAACAAAAGCACTTTAAGTGAATGGATCAACTTGGAAGTTTTTTTACCCCAACCTACCAATATACCAACTATACATATACTGGACATTTGTCCCTTTAATTTATTTGTGTTTGGCATTTAATAGCACCCTGAAGGCTACTAAACACTGAACACAAGAATTTACCCGAGCCGATAGTTGAAAGAAAAAACGTTAATAAAATCACTTTAAGTGAACAGATCCACTTGAATGTTTAAATATTTGATATTTATACCCTAACCTACCAATATTATCAACAATATATCAACTTCATTTGACACTTGTCCCAGAATTTTATTTGTGTTCAGTTGTGTTCGGTTGTGTTTGGTGTTTAGTAGCATCATTCCATTTCTGCCTTTAACATTCTTTTGTTGTGACTGATAAGTTGAATGTGAGGAGAGAGAGCACTTCCTGTTTGGGGCAGTGGTAGGTATGAAAAATAAAGAAACTATTTTAAATATTCAATATTTATCCACCATTACCACTGGCCCCGAGATGCTAAAGAAACAAGTGTTTGACCACCGAGTAGTCCCCAACGGCGCTTTTGTGACATAAGGTGTTTTTGTCACATAAGACATGACCACAGTCAGCAGGAGTATCAGACCTGGTGGGCAGTTTGGGTAAAATAATTGGGGACGGTTTGGCTTGGGGACAATTCAGGTTTCATGACAACAGTCAACAGGAGTGTCAGACCTGGGGGGGGGGGGGGGGGGGGGGGGGGGGGTAAAATACAGGTTATCAGACAGGATTTCAAATCTGAATGGAATCTAAAAATTGAGAACTGAGAGAAGTGTAGCTTGAACCATGTTGGAGGGAGGGGTGGTTACATAAAAATAGAGAAAAAAAAGCTTAAAAAACACAGCAAAAATGGCCACCATTCTGCCATCTTGGATTTTGAAAAAAAACAAGGGGCCCCAGGGGGCCTGAGGGTGCTCACCTGACAAGGTAGACTAAATATCAACTCAGGGAATTGATTTCAACAAGTTACATCTGCCTCTCCTAAGAAAAGCTTACACCAAATATCCAAAGCAAGCTGCATACCCAATATCAAAAGATTCTGCCTGCTGGATCTTGAGAAGAAGATTTTTAAAGAAATTTGCCTGAAATGCACTAAGTTCAAATTGGGCTCCTATACTGAGCCCAAATATGAACCCAGGGGTCTGATTTGAACAAACTTGAATCAGATCCACCCCACAATGTTGCATACCAAATATCAAAAGATTCTGCCTGCTGGATCTGGAGAGGAAGATTTTTGAAGAAATTTGCCTGAAATGCACTAAGTTCGAAATCAGGCTCCTATACTGAGCCCAAGTATGAACCCAGGGGGCCGATTTGAACAAACTTGAATCAGATCCACCCTACAATGTTGCATACCAAATATCAAAAGATTCTGCATGCTGGATCTGGAAAAGAAGATTTTTTAATGTTTTTCCCATTGCCTACAGTGTTAAAAAGTGCAGACTCGGCACTTTTTCAAAGTCCTGAAAAAAGCACCTTGTGATCAAACAGATAAGGATTTTTTAACCATTCTATTCTACTGGATAAAAGTAAGCTTTATACAAAATAAGAATTCTCTATGCCATGTAGTTTTGGAGATATGGCAGTTTTAAGGTTTTTCCTATTTTTAGCCCCCGAGGTTCCCACGGGGCAATGAGAAAAAATTTTTTTGCATCAATCAACTACTTATGACCCATTATCATCTCATATAAAATTTGGTTCAAATCGACCTCACAGTTCTGAAAATAGAAATTTTAGGCGTGGCCAAAATTTTTGCCCCTCCCATAACGAAGGCAAATAATGCCCCACAAACTTCTCTTGAACAAACTTGATTCTACACCTCAAAAGGACTCTGAATACCACATATCAAGTCTCTGCTACTCGTGGTTCATTAGAAGATTTTCAAAAAATTTGGCCATTTTTTCCCCACCCCTCTGCTCAATATGAGCCAAACCCTAATTTTCACAAAAATAAAATGCCCCTATATAACCACTACTTACAAGAAATTTAATTAAAATGTGGCCAGTGGTTTAGGAGAAAGAGGCTCAAACACCACCTTCACGCAGGACGACGGACGAAGAGTGATAAGAAAAGCTCACCCTGACTTTCAGTCAGGTGAGCTAAAAATTGAGCGTGCATCATCCCCTCAGAACTGTTTATCCACGTACCAAATATGAAAGGTGTAGCTTAAAGCATGTTGGGAGGGAGAGGTGGTAACATAAAAACAGACAGACAGACAGACGGACAGACGGAGTGCAATCCTGTAGTCCCCTTACGGTTCCCATAGGGGACTAATAAGAGGAAAGTGGGCCAATAAATAAGCAGGCTTGCATATATAACTCCTGGAAAAGGGAATCTCTAAAAGAGATTAGAGATGATGTTAAAATATAATACTTACCCTGCCATCTCCCATTGAATGGGGAAGGGGGAGTACTTACCTACTGTAAGATTAATATAACGTGCGGGGGAAAAATTATGTCATGCACTTCCCCTCATCATGTTCATCATTTTTGTGAAATTTCATGAAAATGCTGCTAAAACTGTGGAAGTAGTTCGCTCCACAAAAATGAAAGTGTCAATGACACTGTAGCTCAACTTGTCAAGACAAAGACATGTACATGTATAGTATGTGACACAGCAATGACAAACATCTAGGTAATGACCTGATAACAAATGTACATATAAAGTATTGTAACGATCTGTACATAAATACTGACCGTTGCCTGTAACAAATGTATAGGTAAAGTATTGTAAAGGTGGATGACAGTCAGATGCTAAACTAGAAAAGAAATCTTAGTCCCAGAGTGGGTCTGACTGAACCCCAAAATATTTGTTCTCATAGCACAGTGATAACAAAGGCACCCCAAAACACACTCGTTCCTGTCCCAAGGTGAAAACAAAGGTACCCAAGAAGTTTTGTGAAGATCAGTTCATAAATTCAAGCTGTATAGAACTTGTGACAAAAAACTGATTGGACCTAATTTTGGTACAAAATGGCCACTGGCAGCCATCTTGAATTTTGGACTGTACCCAGAAACACTCATTCTCGTCCCAAGGTGATAACAAAGGTACCCAAGAAGTTTTGTGAAGATCGGTTCATAAATACAGCCTCTGCCCTGAGCCATATTGACATGTGTGCTTACATTATGTAAGTAGCACTGAATAAATCAAAGTTCATCTAATTTGCATAATTTCTGCATGAAAAAAAAACCCTTACAATATGTGATGTATTCCATGTTACTAAACATTCATACAAAAATTTGTTCAAATCAGAACTTTCATACAGAAGTTCTGTACAAAAGACTGATTGCACTAATTTTGGTACAAAATGGCTGCTGGTGGCTCTTGAATTTCGGACCACACCCAAAAACACTCGCTCTCATCCCACGGTGATAACAAAGGTACCCAAGAAGTTTCGTAAAGATTGGTTCATAAATATGGCCTCTAATCTGAGCTGTATAGAAGTTGTGTACAAAAAACTGATTAGACCTAATTTCGGTACAAAATGGCCACTGGCAGCCATCTTGAATTTTAGACCACACCCAGAAACACTCGTTCTCATCCCAAGGTGATAACAAAGGTACCCAAGACATTTCGTGAAGATCAGTTCATAAACACAGACTCTAGTCTGAGCCGTATTGACATGTGTACTTACTGTGTGTAAGTCGCACTGAAAAAATCAAAGTTCATCTAATTTGCATAATTTCTGCACGAGAAAAAAACCCGTATTATATGTGATGTATCCCATGGTAATAAACATTCACACACAAAATTATTCAAATCAGCGCTTTCATATGGAAGTTCTGTGCAAAAATCTGATTGCACCTAATTTTGTGCAAAATGGCTGCCATCGGCCATCTTGAATTTCGGACCGGACCCCAAAACACTCGTTCTCGTCCCACGTTGATACCAAAGGTACCCAAGAAGTTTCGTAAAGATCGGTTCATAAATACGGCCTCTAGCCCGAGCCGTATTGGCATTTACACTTACAGTGCTGAAAGTAACACCAAAAAACATCAAAATTAGTCTAATTTGCACAATTTACGCACGAGAAAAAAACCCGTATTATATGTGATGTATCCCATGGTACTAAACATTCATACAAAAAATTATTCAAATCAGAGCTTTCATATGGAAGTTCTGTACAAAAAACAGATTTCTGCATCGTCGGTACAAAATGGCGGCTGGCAGCCATCTTGAATTTTGGACCGCACCCAAAAACACTCGTTCTCATCCCACGGTCATAACAAAGGTCCAAAGAAGTTTCGTAAAGATCGGTTCATAAATACGGCCTCTAGCCCGAGCCGTATCCAATTGTTGACGTACGGACAGACGGACAGATGGCCAGACGGACAGACGGCCAGAAGGACGATGGGCCATGACAAAAGCTCAAATTTGGCTTTGCCAAAGTTGAGCTAAAAATCCAATATGGCTGCCAGTCGGTCATCTTGAATCGGGAAAAAAATTAGGTCTTGCACTGCTCCTCATCATGTTGATCATTTTTGTGAAGTTTCATGAAAATGCGGCTAAAACTGTGGAAGAAGTTCGCTCCACAAGTTTACATGTACAACGGACCAACGACAAAGACAGACCAACCAACCGACAAGTTGACTCCTATATACCCCCTAAAACTTCGTTTCGAGGGGGTATAATTACCTAACAAACATCCTAAGAATAGTTACTGAAGGTAATAATAACATCTGTGGAAGAAATCATCTCATTTTAGAAGCATACACTCTGTACCTTCAAGACAAAGTCCACCAATGATGTCGTAATAAAATTATTTAGATGAAAATACAGAAATGCAAAAACCAAGGAAACACATTAAACAGGAATGGTATATTTAGAACTCTCGTAGATATGCAATAATAAGTTGTAATGAACTTAAGGCCAACCCAAAAGCAGATAAACAGACTGCGGGTGTATTGAGAATGGTTGACAAAAAATATGTTAAAACATAATTAACAAAGTCACTTCTCTGAAATGACGAGGTGATAAAATTGATTAGAGTACCTTCTCAACCAATTCCATGCTGTTTCTGGCTCTGGGTTGCTCTAAACTTCCATTAAATCTGTCATTTGGAGAACCACTACCAAACTGTTTGAACACGGTGATTGAAAAATAAGGAATTGAAGCTTTCAGTAAATTTATGGCAGGATATGGACAAATGGGTGTACTCTGGTAGAGAGGAAGAATGGGACATCAGATTGTGTGCCATGTGTGTTTGCCCCACTCAGTCTGGTTTGGACCGTTCTTTGTTTTTTTTTATTTTTCAGTTTCTTCAAGGTTTATCCTTGAAAAAAAACACACTCAAATTGCAGTTTTTCAAGAAGAGAGATTAATAAGGAGCAAAGCATATTGTGTTGGTGTGGTAGGTTGACCGGAGAAATAGTTGGCCATGTTTGGGGCGGTCACACTGAACACCTTGCACAATCAAGCAATACCAAGCAAGCTCTATTAAAAATATGTAATGAAACTTCAAATATATGTTATAATATAATATCTGGAAGGTACTTCAGGCGACCAGAGTAATTTCTGAAAAGTTTATTGCATTTTGGGGCTGAAATCTTTTTTTAAAATAGATGTTCTGTAGTCAGTGTTTCAAAAACAAGTGTTTTGTGTTTGGCAGCTGTCAATGCTTGGTTCGTTAATTAGTTATCAGTGTGTTTGCATAAAAATCACACGTCACTGATGCCAAGGACACAAATGTCAAGGTATCTGCAATTCATGAATTTCATCCAATGTGGAAACATTACCATGACTCTTTTACATCTCAGGTAAAATATGCAATAGTTTGGGGCATACCCAGTGAATACACCAAAACTGTCCTCTGGAATTTGACCCAAACCAGCCGCAGCATTTTCAAATGAACTGGTTGCAATGGACCCAAACCGTCCTCCAGCGAAAATATATAAATGAAAGTGTCAATGACACTGTAGCTCAACTTGTGTAAGACATGTACATGTATAGTATGTGACACAGCATTGACACACAACTTGGTAATGACCTGATAACAAAGGTACATATAAAGTATTGTAACAGTCTGTACATAAATGCTGACCGTAGCCTGTAACAAATGTATAGGTAAAGTATTGTAAAGGTGGGCGACAGTTAGATGCTAAACTAGAAAAGAAATCTTCATGGCGTTAATGTTACAATGGGGATCCTTGTATGGCATACCATAAGCCAAATGTTAGCAACTGTTTTGGCCTGTTTGATTCAAACCCTTCTAAAGTTGATTCATACTAATTAATAAATATTTGTCCAGTCCTTAAAATATAGGTATTTGAATTTTTTATCTTTAGCTTATAGGGATCCCACGGTTGAGGAGGTTTTATTTTTCTCATTGTAAATAGAAAATCAGGTTGTGCTAATAATGTTTACCCTCTCCAAACAACAACAAATATTAACATTAGCCATATTGACATGTGCACTTACTGTGTATAAGTAGCACTGAATAAATCAAAGTTCATCTAATTTGTATAATTTCTGCACGAGAAAAAAACCTGTATTATATCTGATGTATGCCATGTTACTAAACATTCATTCAAAAATTTATTCAAATCAGAACCTTCATATAGAAGTTGTGTACAAAAAACTGAATGGACATAATTTCGGAACAAAATGGCCACCGGCAGCCATCTTGAATTTTGGACCGTACCCAAAAAGACTTGTTCTCGTCCCAAGGTGATAACAAAGGTACCCAAGAAGTTTCGTGAAGATCGGTTCATAAATACAGCCTCTAGCCCGAGCCGTATTGACATGTGCACTTACTGTGTATAAGTAGCACTGAATAAATCAAAGTTCATCTAATTTGCATAATTTCTGCACAAGAAAAAAACCTGTATTATATGTGATGTATTCCATGTTACTAAACATTTATTCAAAAATTTATTTAAATCAGAACCTTCATATAGAAGTTCTGTACAAACAAGAGGCCCCACGGGGCCTGAAGCACTCATCTTGAACAGAACACAATATAATCAGAGTTCAAGAATGAATCTACATTAAGCAATCCATCTCCATAGGCTACACTGTCAATCCTTGACTCCCTCATGAGAGACAAAAATAATCCGGGCATCATGCCTTTTCTTCAGTTGATCACAATGTAAAATGTAGAGCTCCCCTATGAAGCCCCTTGATACAACCTATATGGATTAATCTTAGTTACACACATCTAGAGGGTACTGAATACAAAATACAAAATTTTTAAATCGTCAGCAAAATGGCCAATTCCAGCAACCCATATGGAGCCCAAATATTAACCCAGGCTCTCGATTTGAACCCAGTTGAATCTGACCTCCCTAGAGATGTTGTGTACCAAATATGAGAGCATTCTGACTGTTGGATCTGAAGAAGAGAAATTTTAAAGAAAATTCTTCATATTGCACTAAGTTAAAATTTGGGCTACCACAGTGAGCCCAAATATTACCCTATGGATCCGATTTGAACAAACTTGAATCTGACCCCCATAGAGCTGTTGTATACCAAATATGAGAGCATTCTGACAAGTGGATCTGAAGAAGAGGATTTTTGAAGAAATTCCCTCATATTGTACTAAGTTAAATTTTAGGTTCCCATGTGGAGCCCAAATATTAACCAAGGCTCTTGAATTGAACAAACTGAAATCTGACCCCCCCAACCCTAGAGATGTTGTATACCAAATATGAAAGCATTCCAACTTGTGGATCTGAAGAAGATTTTTAAAGAAATTTCCTGATATCACACTAAGTAAAAATTGTCTACCATAGCCAGCCCAAATATATACCTAGGGATCTGATTTGAACAAACTTGAATCTGACTCCCCTAGAGACGTTGCATACCAAATATGAAAGCATTCTGCCTGGTGGAGCTGAAGAAGAAGATTTTTAAAAATTATCCCTCAAATTGAACAAAGTTAAAATTTGAGATTCGGTAGGAAGCCCAAATCTGACCCTCATACCAATGATGTATATAAAACATTAAAAGATTATGGCCATGTTTACAACCCGATCAACATTAAATGAGGATCGTTGGTAGAGGGGGTCCCAGGCATCACTTATGTGATGTATCAAAAAATTTGGCCTGGTAGTTTCAGAGGAGAACATTTTTGAAAATCCACCAACCAGAATCAAAGAATGCCTCAGGCAGCCATATTTTTCAACCCACGGGAACAAAATGAGGATCGTTTGTAGAGGACCTCCCATATACTATCCCTGCCAGGTTTGTTTTCACATCGCCTCAGTTAGACTATCCCTGCCAGGTTTGGTTCACGTCGGCTCAGTAGTTCTGGAGAAGAAGATGAAAATGTGATTTCCCATAGGGTTTCTATAGTAACTATAAGCCGCAATTGTGGCCATGTTTGCAACCCGATCAACATTAAATGAGGATCGTTGGTAGAGGTGGTCCCAGCCATCATTTATGTGAAGTATCAAAACAATTTGGCCTGGCAGTTTCAGAGGAGAATATTTTTGAATATCCACCAATCAGAATCAAAGAATGCCTCTGGCGGCCATGTTTTTCAACCCACGGGAACAAAATGAGGATCGTTTGTAGAAGACCTCCCATAGACTATCCCTGCCAGGTTTGTTTTCACGTTGCCTAGGTTTTTCCAGAGAAGAAGAGGAAAATGTTATTTCCCATAGGGTTTCTATAGTAACTATAAGCTGCAATTGTGGCAATGTTTACAACCCGATCAACATTAAATGAGGATCGTTGGTAGATGGGGTCCCAGTCATCATTTATGTGAAGTTTCAAAACATTTGGCCAGGCAGTTTCAGAGGAGAAGATTTTTGAAAATCCACCAACCAGAATCAAAGAATGCCTCTGGAAGCCATGTTTTTCATCCGACGGGAACAAAATGAGGATCATTTGTAGAGGACCTCCTATAAACCATTCCTGCCAAGTGTGGTTCACACCGGCTCAGCGGTTACAGAGAAGAAGATGAAAATGTGAAAAGTTTACAGACACCGGACGACGACGGACACAAAGTGATGAGAAAAGCTCACATGGTCTTTTAGGCCAGATAAACTAAAAAGACAGCCCTGTATGTCTGGATAGTCAAGAAACAGCTATGAATCCACAATTCAGAACAGGAACATCGTTAACATCGAGTCAAAAAGTATCCCTGTTGATGAGCAAAACAATCCGCATCCTGACAAGATGGCGAAAAAAATACAATGACACGTTGGTTATACGTCTGCGCACTGGCTCCAGAACCGTGGATTAGTACAAGGAGAAGAGTGTCCCCTACTGGGTGTGCGCCGATCGCACTCGACCCAGTTTTGGCTTATTTTTTCTTGGTGCTTTTGGGCCACTTTTTTTTTTTCAAATCGCTTGGGGAAGAAGAAAATAGAGAGTATTTTTCCGAGTTAGAGACTTCCACTGTAGTGCAAGCCTGTTGTAAACAATTGTAAGGTTGGTTGATAAGAAATGTGATTTCCCATAGGGTTTCTATAGTAACTATAAACTGCAATTGCAGACATGTTTTTTGCAACCTGAACAACATTAAATGAGGACCGATGGGAGAGGGTTTCCCAGTCATCAACCATGTGAAGTTTCCAAAATATTAGCCTTGTGGTTTCAGAGGAGAAGATTTTTCAAAATCCACCAATCATGGTGGCCATGTTTTCCATCCGACCTGATCCAACAGGAACAAAATGACGATCATTTGTAGACCATTCCTGCCATGTTTGGTTCACATCGGCTCAGTAGTTCCAGAGAAGAAGATGAAAATGTGATTTCCCATAGGGTTTCCATGGTAACTAAGGGCCACAACTGCAGCCATGTTTGCAACCCAATCAACATTAAATGAGGATCATTGGTAGAGGGTATCCCAGTCACCAAGCATGTGAAGTTTCAAAAACATTTGGCCTTGTAGTTTCAGAGGAGAAGATTTTTGAAAATCCACCATTTTTTGATTTCTAGAAATCTAGTTTTTTAAGCACCAATGAAATCAGCTTGCATATAGAGTTGGTAGGTTTTTAAGGCTATACTAAGTGCATAACTGATAGAAAATTGTGTCTAACAACTCCTCCGACTGTGCTCTTTCACACCGGCATGAAAGGTATATTGTTAAAAGTCGGAGTCGGGGTGGGCTTGCTATCAGGCAGGGAGGTGGGCAGACAGACAGACTGCATTTCATATTATTCCAGCCATAATTGCTGGAAATCCATATCTACTTCTCTGAAACCACGTGTGCAGGGTTAAGTTAGAAATCAACAGTATCATAGCAATACTGTTTAGCAAATAGTGCCAGCCCAGTACACATTTATTAATTCTGTTACAATAAAAATCAGGACAGGAAGGTTGAAGAATATTTTGAAAATTACAGTTTTTTCAGACAGTACTCTCTTACAAATAGCTTTGGATAAGTAAAGAGTTAAACAAAGCACAGCATTCTATTCAAATGATTTGTCATTATGTCTATCTTAAATGATAAAATCAAAGCAATAATTGACTGGAGAATATAAATGATAGTATACAAATAAATAACACTTCTTGGTTTTCCAAACACCTGTCATCAATCACAGCTTGACAGCTTCTGATAAGAGACTTGGAGTAATTTTAACATATAGCAGCAAAGTTGTTTCACTTATATCCCTACATAAAGCTATACACAATACTTTGTCATTTTCCCAGTTTTCAGTGGAGAAAACTGGAACCAACCCTTACCAGATTCTCAAACAAATGAGTATTTTGCTGACAGAACCGATCTTCATGTAGCCAGGAGAGGATGCATTGGGTTAAGCATTAGAATATAGCCTACAAAAGCAAATATTCACAAGTTTTGATACAAACAGATATGCAAATTGTTTTCAGAACTAACAGAGAAACACAAGCCAAACTTGTCAAATTTTGTAACAAATCACCACTTTTCGATAGTACTACTGTATGTGGAGAGTGTATTATCATTAAATCACCCAGAGTGGAAATTCCACCCAAGCAATAACTGCAAATTTGTTGCAAAGCATAACAATCACAAGCAAAGTTCCAGCCAACGGACCTCTGGGTTAAACCCAGAGGTCCATTGGCTGAAATACTGCTTGTGTTTTTTTGTCCATATGTACATAATTTGAAACTGATAATTTAGGTGATTAATCCACTACACAAGTGATTTAATTACAATCCACTCTCCATGTACTGTACTATTCATGCTACCCTGCCGGCCTATGGTCATAATATATAATAGCAAAGTTGTTCTTCTTACAATGGGTGTCCCAGTCATCAATCAAGTGAAGTTTCAAAACATTTGGCCTTGTAGTTTCAGAGAAGATTTTTCAAAATCGACCAATCTGAATCAAAGAATGCCTCTGGCGGCCACGTTTTCCATCCTCTCATTGACCATTTCTACCAAGTTTGGTTCACATCGGCTCAGTAGTTCCAGAGAAGATGATGACAATGTGATTTCCAATAGGGTTTCTAAGGTAACTATAAGCCACAATTGTGACCATGTTTGCATTAATTGAGGCTCGTTGGTAGATGGTGTCCCAATCATCAATCACATGAAGTTTCAAAACATTTGGCTTTGTGGTTTCAGAGAAGATTTTTCAAAATTCACCAATCAGAATCAGAGAATGCCTCTGGCTACCATGTTTTCCAACTAATGGGAACAAAATGAGGTTCCTTTGTAGAGGACCTCCCATAAACTATTCCTACCAAGTTTCGTTCACATCAGCACAGTAGTTGCAGAGAAGAAGAAAACAATGTGATTTCCCATAGAGTTTCCATAGTAACTATAAGCTGCAATTGCAGCCATGTTTGTACCCCGATCAACATTAAATGAGGATTTTTGGTAGAGAGTGTCCCAAGCATCAATCGTGAAGTTTCAAAACATTTGGCCTTTTGATTTCAGAGGTGATTTTTGAAAATCCACCAACCAGAATCAAAGAATGCCTCTGGCGGCCATGTTTTTCAACCGACAGGAACAAAATGAGGACTGTTTGTAGAGGAGCTCACATAGTCCATTTCTGCAAAGTTTGGTTCACATTTGCTCAGCGGTTCCAGAAAAGAAAATGAAAATGTAAAAGGTTTATGGATGACAGACACAAAGTGATGGCAAAAGTGCACATGATCCTTTGGGCCAGGTGAGCTAAAAATAGGAGAAACCGAAGACAACATGGAATGAGCACCTAAACAATGAATTCAACTCACAAGATAATAATTCTTTGGCCTTACACTGATTTGTCGTGGTCCTCTAACTCTTTACCTCCCTTGATGTGCTTCTCCAACGTTACTGTAACACAGGCAACATTGGAGAGACACATCAAGGGAGTTAACTGAATTGAACAATGAATTTTACAGACTGAAAACGTGTCCGTGGCAACCATGCGACAATCATGTTGCGTAACAATCATCTGCCACTGAAAAAAATATTTATTTTTGGTTTTTCTCCATGTTATTCTCCTAGTGCGTTGTGATGTTTGCATCATGAAAACAAACTGCAGACTACTGACTAAACACAAGAGTACTTATTCTTTAACATTATGTACCCAATGCAATGTTGTGTTATCGAAAGCCAGTGACATCGATCAGCTGGGAAACATCCCTGCCACTATCAAAAACAAAATGTGCCCAATTATTCTGTTAATTGAGCTCATTAGTGTTAACTCTGCTTTTCCAAACACTTCTGAAATGGACAGGAACTGCATTCTTTGAGCAGTGTCATGTTATAGTCATTCCAGGAGGCCATGGGGAATGATTTCTCGACATGATGATATATTGATTTGTGTTATTTCTGATGATATTACTCACAATATTTTTTTATAACCGTCTATACCTGATTAACCGAGAAACGACCTAGTACTATCTCCATAAAAAATTGTTACTGTATGCAGTGCTGTATGGAGACAAGTTCAAATAACTACCCCATGAACAATATTAAGGCACGTGCAGTGCAACCACTGTCAGCACATTCAAAGGAACCGACACAAAACGCAGTTAACTTTCACGTCTACTGTGATCTCAAAGTCTGTGTCAGTTATCTCATTATTAGTGCTGTTGACTTTACTCTGTGAACAGATCATCTGACAATCATAATTGTTTTCACTCTTCCTCAGTGGGCCTTGCATCAGACTTTTGTTACTATGTAATGTTTTTATAGGAAATAACACATGTTCCGACTAGTCAACGTGGAAATCTAGAGTTGATGTTGGGCTATAACAGCACCGACAATGACTAGTCAACTAATTATTTCAACACTACTAGGAAATCAAATTTAAAACGTAGTGACAGAGCTACAAGGGAGTAAATTACAAAACTTTTGGCTTTGTTTTCATTGTCTTCTGTTTGTTTACATTTCAGTCTAGGTCATCTGGCCTCAAAAAGCAACAATAAACATTGCTGTCTAAAATTAAATAATGAGAAAGATTGTCTTCACATTACACACTGTTATTATATGGAGACTGCATAGCTGCCATATTACTTGCAAGGTATCATGAATCCTGTTTGAATGTCTTAGAATTACATGACTGTTTTTCAATGAAAATCATGTGATATGCGCATGTTCGTCAGCCTTGGAACCCAGGTTCAGTAAAAAATGCAGACAGTGTTGTCCATTCCCCAAATGCAACCCCGTCGCTGCATCGTAAAGTGTTTTGAATGCCTAGCTCTGTTCTTGGATACTTAAAGCATATTTGGCCATGAGTTACTCACCGGAAATATTATTTTAGTATCAGTTCTGGTACGAATACGGTTGCAGACTTCCAAGGACAATTGATGCCTGCTGTCAACTCTGTGAGACGAGCGCATATATTTTTTGTGTTCTTTGATTCACAACCTTCATTTTGATGTATAATTTGCATATATTTGATTTGAATTTATGGAATATAAGGGCCAGAGGTGGGAATTTCAAAGTAAACAAATTTCCTTTACTTATATAGCACCTTAAGGTGCTAAATAAGTAAGGGAAATTTGTTTAATTTGAAATTCCCACCTCTGATATTCCATAAATTCATAAACACAAATTATACGGCAAAATGAAGGTTGTGATGTATTGAATACAAAAAATATGTGAAATCACCTCACAGAGTTGAAGACAGGCACCAATGATTCCTGGAAGTCTGCTACTGTATATTCCTACCAGAACTGATAATAAAATAATATTTCAGGAAAACAACTCGTGGCCAAGTGTGCTTCAGATATCCAAAAACAAAGCTAGGCATTCAAAACACTTTACGATGCAGCGACAGCACTGCATTTGGGGAAAGGACAACACTGTCTGCATTTTTACTGAAGCTGGGTTCCATGGCCAGTGGACATGCACAAAAATGTGGATCCACAAATTTTCATAAAAAAAACAATCGCATCATTCTAAGAAATTCAATCAGGTGTCATGATACCTTGCAAATAATATGGCAACTTTACAGACAGAATATAATAATAGTGTTTATTTAATGATCAGGCATCAATTCACGCTGAAAAATTAAGTCATATTCCCCTGTCGGTCGGCAAAACGAAATATCAAAATGATATTTAGAAATCGATATTTCATCGTAGGTTCAGATGACGAATCACATGTACTTTAAACGAGTCAGCACATCAGTAATGAATTCCAGAGTCCCAAATACAAACGAATTCGAATAATTGATAGTGACAGTGACTAAATCAATTCATTAAATCAGCGGTTTCAAAGTTTGACTTTCTCATTCACCTTCCAGCGAAAAGCCGAAATCACTTTCAAATTTCTTCAGTTCAACTTCACACGTCTTCAGTGCATTGAGTTCAAAAAAAATAAAATGACGTGTCTTGTTATTGAAAATAAGAAAGTGGTGTTTTTTGTTATTGTTCTATTTCTTCGAAACACATTGCGATTATTTCAATTCGCCAGCCTTGGTAAATCGTAAAGTTAGGGGAGAAATAAGACGGGACTACTTTTTGTGCGGATATTCACACATTCCAATGGTTGGAGTTTGGTTGTTGTAATTTTTGTATGGACGCCGGTTCGGCACATAAATTTTGCGCCTTAATGGCAAATAAAGGCCACAAATTGGAGAGTTTGTAGTCGTAGAGCATTAAATAAGAAGAAAATTCACGAAAATTTGATGAATACCGAAAATATCTCGTTCGTGGCTACAAGAAATATGAGGATCTTCACTCGCGACTGCGTCGCTCGTGAAGATCCTCATATTTCTTTGTAGCCACTCACGAGATATTTTCGGTATTCATCAAATTTTCGTGAATATCCTCTATGTAGTGTGAAGGCTATCTGTCTCATTATTTCATTTTAGACGGCATTGTTTATTCGGCCCTAATGACCTTTGACCTAAATGTAAACAAATCAAAAACAAAACAAAGCGGAGATGTTTTGGAATTTACCACCCACGCAGCTATGTCACTGCATTCTGAAGAATTTTGATTTCCTAGCTTTGTTCTTAGGTATCTGGAGTACACATGGCTGTGAGTTGTTCTCATGATTGACGTGAAATATTTTTTTATCATCAGTTCTGGTACGAATATGGTAGCAGACTTCCAGGAACCATTGGTGCCTGCTGTCAACTCGTTGAGTTGACTGCATATATTTTTTGTGTTCTATATCACAGCCTTGATTTTGATGAATAATTTGTGTATATTTAATTTGAATTTATGGAATATCAGAGGGGGGAATGTCAAAGTAAACAATTTTTCTTACTTATATAGCACCCTCAGGGGATGTCCAACCTAACGTTGGTCAAATTTCAGGTAATTTTCTCCAAAGTACAGAAAGAGTCAGAAAAGAATGACCCCCAATAAATAAATTATATATCAATATTTTTGGAATGAAACATAGATTTTGTGAAAACTAATATTTGCCATGGAACTGTTACCATGTAGCAGAAAGCACTGCCTGAAAGTCTGCTATGGCTTAAGTAAGAGACCAGATTTTATACAATAAAATACCTTAAATTTACTGAATAGTTAAAGTCTGCAATCCGTCTATTATAGAGTCGGAGAAATCTTTTGCATGAGATCTGTGTTAAATTGGTAAGAAAAAGATAAGATTGATACACCAAAAAGGGAAAACCACCAAACTTCCTCATTTGGTTTTATCTGTGACCATTTCTTGGGTTGCATGAGCAAGGACAGCTGCCAAGAGTGCCATGTGAATGCTCAAGTATGGCAGAAACAATAAAAATGACCTGCCCTACATGCAGAATACTTACATCAATCAGCTTCTTTAAGTTAGAAAGCATGGATTCTAATCCATTTGTGAACATGGTTTGGTATGCTTCATTTGTTTTGAAACTATCGCCCTCCTGTAGTTGCTGTTTGGGGAGGCTTGACTGTTGCTTACTCATGGGATTTAAGAACATTAATAACTGTTCTGCTTACCAATACCAATTTTATAGGCAGAGAATTACTAGCCTGAACAGTATTGCATTATGTTGGTTATGAAATCCATTTATCTAAAAACTTACGAGACACTGTGGTATCATTTTGGTAATTCATGTGATTTTTGTCCGCCAGGAGGCAACATGCTATTTCTGTCAACAAATTGTCAATGCACATTGATTTTTGCACCCTTTTGGTGCCAATTGTGATCAAAATCAACGTTGATCCATCTTACACACAATGCGGTTGTGCGAGGAAGAAATTTAAATTTACAATGGTACTAAATTTTGCTATATTTGGTGAACAGTAAAAGAACTTTCCAAAAATTCTCCTTGACATTGGTCTTCTTTTTCGATTAGCAGACTTCACCAAGCCTTCTTTACGTCACAAATATAGTTCGGCTACAGTCAAATTATTTTTTCGTAAATATACAATTGTGAGGACTGCAATGTATGTTGATGTGAATATATTTTTGTTTTCAAATATAATTTTCGAGTTTTATGTTTTGATCATCGACAACAACCAAATAATAAAAGTTTGAATCGGTGGTGTATTAATCCCTTGGAGAAACTTGATACTTTCTACAGTATTCAAACTCAACATTGCCAATAAGGACTGTATCCTGCCATTATCACACTGTCATTTGAATATTTTCCTATGAATGTATCGTGTGTTATTCATTACATTGTATCTCAGATTCGAAAACAGCAGTGAAATGTCTTCAGATTTCAGATCTTAGGAAATCAAGTTGTTTCCCAATTTGGCCCTCAAACCACGTGATCATAACAACAAGCAGGTCATCGAACACAATCTATAGTTTGTTGTTATCCATTTTCCTCTGAGCGTTTTCATGTCAGTGATAAAATGATAAATATGCTTTCTCCGAGTATGGAGTGTGGAGTTTTTTATGTACAACTCAGACATTTGAATTACTGATCTATTGCTTATTAGTCTTGTTGGTTACTTATGCGGCTGGCCTGAAGTGCTCACCTTGAACAGAACACGATATAAACCGAGTCCAAGAATGAGTCTACATTAAGCAATCCATCTCCATAGGATACATTGTCAATCCTTGAGCCCCCCCCCCCCCCCCCCCCCCCCCCAGGAGTGACAAAAATAGTCCGAGCATCATGCCTTTTCTTCAGTTGATCATAATGTAAAATGTGGAGCTCCCCTATTAAGCCCCTTTATACAACCTTCATGGATTAATCTAAGTTACACAATACAAAATTTCTAATTCTTCAGCTACATTGCCAATTCTGGCTTCCATGGAGAACCCAAATATTAACCCAGGCTCTCAACTTGAACAAAGTTTAATCTGACCTCCCTAGAGATGTTGTGTACCAAATATGAAAGCATTCTGACTGTTGGATCTGAAGAAGAATCTTTTTAAGGAAATTTCTTCATATTGCATTAAGTTAAAATTTGGGCTACAACAGCGAGCCCAAATATTAACCTATGGACCCGATTTGAACGAACTTGAATCTGACCCCTCTAGAGATGTTGTATACCAAATATGAAAGCATTCTGTCTACTGGATCTGAAGAAGAAGATTTTTAAAGAAATTTTCTCATATTGCACTAAGTTAAAATTCGGTCTACCATAGGGAGCCCAAATATTAACCCAGGGAACCAATTTGAACAAACTTGAATCTGACTCCCCTAGATGCTGTAAACCAAATGAAAGGATTCTGACAGGTGAATCTGAAGAAGAAGATTTTTGAAGAGATTCCCTCATATTGTACCAAGTTAAATTTCAGGTTCCCATATGGAGCCCAAATATTAACCTAGGCACTCAAATTGAACAGACTTGAAACTGACCCCCCCTAGAGATGTTCTATACAAATATGAAAGCATTCCGACTGGTGGATCTGAAGAAGGAGATTTTTTAAGAAATTTCCTCATATTGCACTATGTTCAAATTTGGGCTACTATAGTGAGCAAAAATATATACCTAGAGATGCGATTTGAACAAACTTGAATCTGACCCCCCTAGAGATGTTGTATACCAAATATGAAAGCATTCTGACTGGTGGATCTGAAGAAGAAGATTTTTAAAAAGTATCCCCCATATTGAACGAAGTTAAAATTTGGGCTTCCGTAGGAAGCCCATATATTAACATAGGGACTTGGTTTGAACAAGCTTGAATCTGACCCTCATAACAATGATGTATACCAAACATTAAAAGATTCTGAATGGTGGCTCTGAAGAAGACGATTTTTAAAGAATATTCCCCATACTGCCCTAAGTTAAAAATTTGGTCTCTTGTATTGAGCCCAAATATGAACCAATGGGCTTTATTTTAACAAATTTGTATCTGACCCCCCTATGGATGCTGTATACCGAATATCAAAAGATTCTGACCATTGGTTCTGGAGAAAAGAATTTTTTTAATTTTTGCAAATATGCTCACTCAACATTTTCGATGCCTACAGAACACCCTAACACAACCAATGGCAATTTTTTTTACCATTCAATTCTATTGGTCCTAAGGATTCTTCATACCAAATAACAGTTCTCTGTTCCATGTGGTTTGGGAAATATGGGCGTTTGAAAATATTTCTATTTTTGACTCCTGGGGTTCCCATGGGGAAGCGGGAATATTTTTTTGCACGAGTCAAGTACTTATGACCCAAAATACCACATACCAAATTTGGTTCAAATCGGACCATCGGTTAAGAAAATAGAAATTTTGGGCGGGGCCAAAAATCTTACCCCTGCCATTACAAAGCCAAATATTGTTTCACGAACTTCTTTTCAACAAACTTGAATCTACACCTCAAAAGGAAGCTCCATAACAAATATCAAGTCATTGTACCCACTGGTTCATGAGAAGAAGATTTTAAAAATATTATGGAGCATTTTCCCCCCATCCTCTCTCTATGGGGCTGGACATGTTGAGTTGAAAAAAAAAAGCAATGCCCCTTCGGGACCATCACTCACACATACTTTCTCTTGAATTGGCCCAATGGTTTTGGAGGAGAAGACCAAAACATGGTGTTGACGGACGATGGACGGACAGCGAATGGAGAACGATGGGATTAGCTCAGCTTGACTTTGTCAAGGTGAGCTAAAAAATTTATTAAATTTTGAAAAGGTGGATAAATTCAGGTTTTGTGTACTTTTGTCATTATTTTGGTATATAATATGTCGCTATTCACTGCTTTAATTCGTATTTAGAGCATTGTGGAAATTTTAAAAAAAATGTTGGATGACCCCTTAAGTTCTTAACCCAGTACCCCACCGGGCTATTCCTCCCCTCCATCAAACCCAGCTGCCCCACTAGTTGTCTGGGCTTGTCCAAGGCCATATTGACTCAAGACCGAATTGACCCATTCCCATTTAGTATGATCACCAAAAATATACAGGAGACTCTACTCCCGACAAAACATGAAACTGACCCAGTGTCTGCCCCCCTGGGGGCTGGCGGCAGTTTGAAACAAAATGTTGTCTTGCAAATGTACTGCTTACAACTGTGATAATACTTAAAAAAAATACCGTGGGTAGGGGGTGTAATTTTTTTTTTGCTTTCCGATATTGATAGGTTAGGTAACAGAATAATTGCCAACTCAATTTTATATAATCATGCACCGTGTTTGCTAAATTATCAAGTTTTATGCACAAAAATGACAGCGGGTGCAGGCTAGAGTGAAAATCTTGAATGAAATGGTTCGTTTGACCTTTAAGTTCAAATTATTTGCAGTGCAACTCGAAAGAAACCGATGTACCAGTAGTAGAGAACCACTGGAAATCAACGAGTAACTACCCGAGTCTCAAAGTTCTAGGAGGTTTGTAAAAATGGCATTTTCAGTTTCTTCCCCTGTAATTTGGTTCCCTCTTAAAAAATTATGACAGTTATCCAGCCTGAAAAAGTTATTTATCAGTGGTTAAGGTTTCTTTCAGCAGCTAAGGCTATTTCACAACCATAATAAGTGTATAAAATATGTACAAAGTTGTCAGTGAGGTTCAATAACCATAATTTATCGAATAATGCAGAGTGCTATATACAGTAGCATGTGATCTTTTCTTCTCAATATTACAGGTGCAAAAAATGGGTGCAAAATTGCAAATTAACAAATCTGATTGGAAGTCCACCTGAAAAATTGCATAAAAATTACAGAATCTGCTCAGAATATGTTAAGAACATAATGTTCTGTTCATGAATCCTGATGATGAGAAAAAATGAAAGTATCAATGACACTGTAGCTCAACTTGTGTAAGACATACATGTGTAGGATGTCACACAGCAATGAAACACATCTAGGTAATGACCTTGATATAGAAGTTCTGTACAAAAAACTGATTGCACCTAATTTCAGTATAAAATTTCTGCCGGCAGCCATCTTGAATTTTGGACCACACACAAAAACACTCGTTCTCATCCCAAGGTGATAACAAAGGTACCCAAGAAGTTTCGTGAAGATCGGTTCATAAATACAGCCTCTAGCCCGAGCCGTATTGACATGTGCACTTACTGTGGAAAAGTAGCACTGAATAAATCAAAGTTCATCTAATTTGCATAATTTCTGCACGAGAAAAAACCCCGTATTATATGTGATGTATCCCATGGTACTAAACATTCACACAAAAAATTATTCAAATCAGCGCTTTCATATGGAAGTTCAGCGTAAAAATCTGACTGCCCCTAATTTTGTAGAAAATGCCTGCCATTGGCCATCTTGAATTTCGGACCGGACCAAAAACACTCGTTCTCGTTCCGTGGTGATACCAAAGGTACCCAAGAAGTTTGGTAAAGATCGGTTCATAAATATGGCCTATAGCCCGAGCCGTATTGGCATTTGCACTTACAGTGCTGAAAGTAACGCAAGAAAAAAACCTGTATTATATGTGATGTATTCCATGTTACTAAACATTCATTCAAAAATTTATTCAAATCAGGACTTACAGACAACTCGGACCAAAGACAACTCGGACCAAGACAACTCGGACCACTTTTGAAGACAACTCGGACCAACTTTGAAGACAAGTCGGCCCAACTTTGAAGACAACTCGGACCAACTTTAAAGACAACTCGGACCAACCTTCAAGACAAGTCGACCCAATTTTCAGGACAACTCGGACCACTTTTGAAGACAACTCGGACCAACTTTCAAGACAACTCGGCCCAACTTTTGAAGGAAGAAGTCGACCCAAGTTTCAAGACAAGTCGACCCAATTTTCAGGACAACTCGGACCACTTTTGAAGACAACTCAGACCAACTTTCAAGACAACTCGGCCCAATTTTTGAAGGACGAAGTCGACCCAAGTTTCAAGACAAGTCGGACCAACTTTCTAGGCAATTTGGACTGACTTAGTGCTTCCTGTCCATCTCTTGCCTGTGAAGGTCCCCTTGTATTTAGTTTTCCCGTAAGATGTTCTCCAGCCTGTCGTCCGCGTCCTGGCATTCTGGTTTAGAAGGAAGAGGCGAGTGAGGATCAGGAAGAGGCGAGAAGGCAGCTTCCATTTCCACCTCAGTCTCCACAGACTCTTCCACATCCGTCAATACCGACTGGGAAGCCGGCATTTGGATGGGGCTGTCTGTGGGAGTGGGAGGGGAAGTGGTGACTGCTTCTGGCTCTTTCTTTTCCTCACCGTTCTCTTTCTTCATCTCCAAGAATGCCTCCAAGCGTCGGGAATCCCTCCGCTTGGTGGACGGGCTCTTCTTTCTTCTCTTTCTCTTTTCAGGGCCTCCTGACCTACTCGGATGAGGACCATCAAAGGTACTACCTCTCCCCGAGGAGGGTGGTAATTCTTTCTCCTCAACCTTGAATTCAAGGTTCAGATGAACGCTCTTGCCTATCTCCTGGATAGTCCAGGTGATAGGGCAAGAGACGCCCAGAGCTGCTATCGTTCTCTTCAATCGCGCTGGTAGTTCCAGTGTTTCCATAATTAAAATTGTAATTAGGATGCAAGCACTCTGAGTTCAGAGGTGTGAACGATGTTGTTGATGACTAAATTCTCGAAACGAACATAATATATAGAAAAGCTAGTGCCTAAAACAACATGTCGGTAATCTTTTGAGCCGCCACTTGAAAAGACGAGCTAGTACAGGCAACAAACTTTCACACATGATTTCTGTGTGATTACTTGTTTAGTTGCAATGCAAACATTCATCACACATCAAAGTTTGTGGTGAGAAGCATTTTCATTTTACAGAATAACTTCAAAGACAACACAAGCTGCACTGAAAAGTGTTCCGTCGCATCTATTGAAGTCTTTGAGATCACATTTAATTATTTTCGACATCCTTCTTTTCTTCACAGTTGGTCCAACCTGTCTCATAGTTGTTACAACTTGTCTTGAAAGTTGGTCTGAGTGGTCTTCAAAAGTGGTCCGAGTTGTCTTCAAAGTTGGGCTGACTTGTCTTCAAAGATGGTCTGAGTTGTCAAGTTGGTCCGAGTTGTCTTCAAAAGTGGTCCGACTTGTCTTGGTCCGAGTTGTCTTTGGTCCGAGTTGTCCTGATCCCCAAATCAGAACCTTCATATAGAAGTTCTGTACAAAAAACTGATTGTACCTAATTTTGGTTCAAAATGGCCACCGGCAGCCTTCTTGAATTTTGGACAGCACCCCAAAACACCCGTTCTCATCCCAAGGTGATAACAAAGGTACCCAAGAAGTTTTGTGAACATCGGTTCATAAATACAGTCTCTAGCCTGAGCCGTATTGACATGTGCACTAACTGTGGAAAAGTAGCACTGAATAAATCAAAGTTCATCTAATTTGCATAATTTCTGCAGAACAAAAAAAAGCATGTATTATATGTGATGTAGTATTCCATGTTACTAAACATTCATTCAAAAATTTATTCAAATCAGAACCTTCATATAGAAGTTCTGTACAAAAAACTGATTGTATCTAATTTTGGTTCAAAATGGCTATCGGCAGCCTTCTTGAACTTTGGACAGCACCCAAAAACACTCGTTCTCATCACAAGGAGATAACAAAGGTACCCAAGAAGTTTCGTGAAGATCGGTTCATAAATGCAGCCCCTAGCCCGAGTTGTATTGACATGTGTACTTACTGTGTATAAGTAGCACTGAATAAATCAAATTTCATCTAATTTGCATAATTTCTGCACAAGAAAAAAAACCTGTATTCTATGTGATGTATTCCATCTTACTGAACATTCATACAAAAATTTATTCAAATCAGAACTTTCGTACAGAAATTCTGTACAAAAAAACTGATTGCACTAATTTCGGTACAAAATTAGTGATGAACTGATATTGTAAATGAACAGTCGGCCAATACCGATGTTAAAAATCTAATAATCGCCCAATACAGATGCCGATGTTTTAAGTTCCGTGAAAATGCGTGAATAACTTGATCGAACCCTGCAAAGTTGCAATTAGAATGTCAATGTGGTGTTGTGTTTCTTGGTTCCTGGTCAACTTGCCACCAAATCAACTCCCCCAGACAATTTATCCGATCGTTTTGAGCAGTCCATTCCTCAGTGAGAAGAACGGAATCACCCGTGTCAGATTGACTCTCTCTGCATGGAATACTACATATTCTCCCAATAAGATTAAATCCCTTATATTTAAAACTCATAGCGATCCTGTGGTAACTCATACACAGACCAACAGAGACTATCTTGACTCTGGGTGAATCTGACTTATTTCTTTCTTCTCATATCGGCAGTTGTCCATCTCGGAAACCAACAGGGAGTATAGCCATTTCAGTTGTCAAAAGTTAGCTTTAATAATTTCATACTTTTCTTTCAGGTGTTTATGTTGATCGATATAGTGTTTTAGTGTTGTATAGGTGTGATTTGTAATAAAAGATATTTATATTAGTGTTTAGTTTAGTTTCTCTGTCGGATTTTAGTGGCGTGTTCCTTATCTTCGCGCGGGTCATTTTCGGTGTTTTGTTTTGTTTTGTTTTCGTTTTCGACCGCTTTCTCAAATTTTTAGTTCCTCTTTGTAATTTTGGCTATTGGTTATTGTATTCTGTATATTATTTGTAATCATGAATGGTAAGTGTACGACGGGTGTTCAGACGGAGGTAAGTATGGGTGTTAAGGGAGGTCTGAGGGAGGTGAGTCGAGGGGTGCAGGTGGGGGAGAGTGAGGATCCGGAGGCATGCAGACAGTGTAATATGAGGTATGGTGATGGTCGGTCAATGGAGGGTAGTAGTGGGGTATGTGCGAATTGCAGGGATATTTTACAGTTGTTAGAGAAGTGTGTTGGATTCGAGCGGGAGATTGCAGAGCTGAGAGGGAGGTTGGGGAGGGCCGGTGTATCTGGAGTTACCCCGTTGAAGGTTACCTACGATGGTGAGGTGGAAGGTGGGTGGAAGGTCGTTGTGGACTCAAGGAGGAAACTGGGAAGCAGGAAACGTGGGGGAATAATGCTTGATGTGGGGGGTGTAACTGAGGAGGGGGGTTCTAGTAGGAAAATTCTGAAGGTGGCGTCAGGTCAGGGCTGCGTCGAGTCTGGAATCCAGAGTCGGCGTAAGGCTGCCAAGGTTGCTAGGCGGTGTTTAGAAAACAGGTGTAGTGTTTTAGACTCTGATACCCCTGGGGATGAGAGTGAGGGGGAAAGTGTGGGGGGGGTGAGGTGGTTGTTGATGATGATAGGCCAGTCGGGGTAAGGAGGGCAGTCAAGAGAAAGAGGGGGCCAGGAGCTTGCAAAACGAGAGGAGGTGCAGATGATATAGGAGCTGAGGCCAGAAGAAGAAAATTAGTTGTAGCGGGGAGCAGCATTGTACGTGGGATTGACAAGGTAGTTTGTGGTCCTGATAGTTCCAATCGAACAGTCTTGTGCTTTCCGGGGGCGAAGGTGGAGGATCTCAGGGACCGGGTAGATGGCATTGTGGCAGGGTCAGGACCGGAACCGGTAGTGGTGGTCCATGTGGGGACCAACAATATCAGGGAGAGAAGGTCAGTAAGTTTGGTGGAGTCGTATAGAGGCTTAGTCGGCAAACTGCTAAGTAGGAATGCAAGGGTAGTCGTATCCGGGGTCCTTCCTGTCCTTGGAGGTGGGGACGAACGGAACTCAAGGATTTTGGCGCTAAATGAAGAGTTTGAGGACTACTGTGTTGATCTGGGAATTCCCTTTATCGACCATTGGGGCACGTTTTGGGGCAATGGGAGCATGTACGGGCGTGACGGGCTGCATCTTAGCAGGGCGGGGAAACGGGTATTAGGGGATAAAATTCTACGGGTGGCAGAGCCTTTTTTGGAGAGGAGCGGGGTGGGAGGTCAGAGGCAAGTATAACGAGAGTGGACATAGGTGGGGTGAACAAGAGTGAGGGGGACAGAAAAAGTTTACCAAGACTAGCACCAGAAAACAATGGGCCCAGTAGGCAGAAGCCAATGAACCTCGGTACCCTGAAAGTGGGTTATAGCAACATCCAGGGTCTCCACCGTAAAGTAAGTGAAATTGCTACATTGATCGAGGCAGAGGAGTTTGATGCCATGGGCTTAAGCGAGACGTGGGTAAGACACGAGGAATGGGTAGACCAAGTAAGCGGGTGTGTGTGGATAGGTGTAGGGCGAACGGAAGGCTAGAAAAAGGGGGGAGGGATAGGCATGTACATTAAAGAGGATTTAAAACCGTCACTGATTACAGATCTGGAAGATATCATCACCTCGGCTGATGTGTCAAAAGAAATTGGATGGGTAAAGATCAGTCTGAGAAACAAAAGTATTGCCCTTGGGATTGTGTACTGTGCGGTGGAGGGAAGTAAACCCGAGTGGAATGACTCGATATACTCAACACTAAGGTCCAATATCACTGAACTAGAAAACAGGGGGCTCGGTATAATTCTGATGGGCAACTTTAATGGACGGATAGGCGACAAGGAAGAAGGCATAGAGGGTGGGGACAAGAAAGTCAACAGGAATGGAAGGAAGCTGTTGAACTTCACAAATGAGCTTGGTCTGAAGATTCTGAACAGGGATGCTAGATGTAAGGGGAAATGGACCTGGGAGAGAAATGACAGAAAGTCAATAATTGACTACATTCTCACAGATATGAATTTATGGAGGGAGGTGATAAGGGTAGAAGTGGATGATGAGGGCAAAATGGAGTTGGATAGTGATCACAACTTGATTACAGTGACGATGAGGGCCAAAAACCTAGAGAAAAGGAAAGGAAGCTTCAAGGAGAATTGGGAACCCAAAAAGGATGCCGACTGGGCGAAGTCCGAAGAAAAACTGAAACCAAAGCTTGCAGCCGTACACAAGGGGGGTAGTGTCCAGAAGATGGCCGACGCCATAGTTGCGAGCCTAGTGGAGGCAGGGAAGGAAAGTGTAGGAAAGATTAGGGTGCCAACACGGGAACTTGGGTACAGAGTGAACGAAGAACTGAAAAGGGCCATAAAGGTTAGAAAAGCTAAATGTGCTGCATACAGGAGAAGTAGAAAACTTAAGGGGGTGGAAAGCAATGAGGCCATGGTAGCAAAGGAAGAATACCGACAAGCACGAAATAAAGTAAACAAGATTAAAGACGACAACCGGAGAGTGCGAAATAGCAGTCTTATTAGGACGATAAGAACGACAGGGGGGTCGAGTTCAAGCGTATTTTGGAAATGGGTGAACAAGCGTAACAAAGTGAATAACCAACAGAGCATTAATGTAGATGGCAGAGTTACAGAAGAGCGAGATCAAATCGCATTAGAACTAGTCAAGCACTGGGAAAAGGTAAACGATAAGCGATGGGGCATGGGGAACCCACCGGAGTGTCCGAACCAGGTCGAGGAAAATCTCTCGGACTTCGTGTGCAGCGAAATCAAAACTGAGGAGGTGCAAAGGGTGATCTCAAAATTGAGGAATGGAAAAGCGGGAGGGGTGGATGAAATTCCTAACGAGTTTATCAAAAAAGGGGGAGAGGAACTCTTGGAAAGCCTAACTGCCCTATTCAATTTAGCGATAGAAAAACAAGAGGTCCCAAAGGAGTGGAGGGAAAGCAAAGTGACATTTATTCACAAAAAGGGGGAAAAAGACGTTTTGGATAACTATCGAGGGATCTCTGTCAGTAGCAACATTGGAAAGGTTTTCTGTAAAGTCCTTTATGGGAGACTAGAGGAGGTGATTGAGGAGAAGGGTTTTTTGGGAGAAATCCAGAATGGCTTCAGGAAGGGAAGGAGAGTAACCGACCATCTTTTCACGCTATCCCAAATGATAGAATCCACGAAAGCAAGAAAGAAAAAGATGTTTATGGCCTTTTTGGATGTCAAAAAGAGTATGGAGGGAGGGTATGTGGCGCAAGCTGGAGGCTCTGGGCTTAGGAGGCGAGTTTGTTGGAATTATGAAAGCATTATATAAAGATGTACAGAGTGAACTTAGCCTGGGAAACATTACAACAAAACGTGTGCCTATGGAGATAGGCCTAAAACAGGAGTGTATCCTTTCGCCAATCCTGTTTGCATTGTACATCAAAGGTTTAGGAGATGAACTCCTGCGTAGCGACGAGGGGGTAGCAGTTGGGGACTTGAAGATCCCAGGGCTATTTTTTGCAGATGATATGGTTCTAGTGTCAGAAAGCGAAGAGGGGCTAACGAAAATGCTGGGAATTGTTGGAAAATATGGGAGCAAATGGAGACTCGAAATTAATGAAAGCAAGAGCCAAGTTATACCTGTGGGCCGCAAAGTGGACCCCACTCAAAGGTGGAGAGTGGGTGAGTTCTGCATTCTGGAAGGGAGCAGCAAACTTCTCAGTGTAGGAGAGACAGGTGATTACGAGTATTTGGGGGTAAATATAAACATTACAGGAAGAGGCATCTACCGAAACCACACAAATAAATTGATTCTGAAGGGGAAGCGAATCCTTAACCAAATGAAACGTACAGGGAGAAACAGTTTCAATAAGGTTTTCGTGGGGAAAACCATTTGGGAAATGGTGGGGCTGCCAAGTATAACATACGGTACGGAAGTGGTACCCCTAAACCAGACGGCCGTAAAGAGCTTGGAAATCTTACAGAATGATGCAGGCCAATGGATAACGGGGTCGAGTAATGCCGCAGCGCTAGAAGCAATCAAGGGTGAGCTTGGGTGAATGAGGATCAAGGACAGGATAGACCTGTTGAAACTCGGTTATCTTAATTATTTGGTGAATCTCCCCGACAGCCGATGATGTAAAGTAATGTTCCTGCGAAGTTTCAACTCAAATATCAAAACGGGGTGGATGGTCCAAGTGAGGGAGCTAGTAGAGAACTACTCATTGGAGATCTCGGACCTGGACGTTGGGGCAAACCAGGGTAAAAAAATCGTCAGAGAAAGGGTCATGGAGGATTGTAAACGTAATTGGCGAGAGGGGGTCGAATCAAAGAGGTCTTTGGGTGGCCTGCGTGATAAAGAGAGGCCAGGTTTTGAAGAGTACCTTGATGGCATCTTTGGGGGGTCACTGCTGTTCAAGCTGAGGTCGCGATCCCTGGAGCTGAGGGGAAAAATTGGGAAAGACGGTGAAAGGGAGTGCCAGATGTGTAACTTGGGCATGGTGGAGACCCTGGAACACTTCCTTCTAGAATGCCCAAAGTATCAGTCTAAAAGAATGAGATTCACTGGGAGTATAATGGGGAAGTGGGATGGGAGAATGAAGGACATGTGGTTAGGGGGAGACTCAAAGGAGAGGGTTAATGTGCTAATCGGAGAGATTGGGAAGAATGGGGCAAGGGATGTCATCAAGCAGTTTGTCTCCGAATGTTGGGAGGAGAGGAGAAGCGTGGGAACAGGGAGGCAGTTGGGAGTTCAGGGGTAACCAAGGCCTTCTCGTCAGAGAACCGCGACAAATCAGCGGCTGGCCAAAGTGTTATTATTATTATGGCCATAAGCCCAATATTCAATATGTACATGTACGTTTACAATAGACCTTTCCATTTTGAAAATCACGTGATTCTGCCCCGCCATGGAAGGGGGCTGGACGTTTCGTACACAGGCAGTTCATACACAGCAATTTAGGACGTTTCGTACACAAACTTGTAGGATGTTTCGTACACATGCTAGGATGTTTTGTACACAGGGTTATGACTGCCTTGAGCCATATAAAGATAACAACCCGTATGTAAAAATAATTTATACTGGATTATAATACCTTACAAAAGAAAGTTGGCTATTATTTCATGTAAAAAATACTTAAAAACCCTATAAAATTTGCCTGTGTATGAAACGTCCTTTGATATATCTACAAAATGTCTTCTTTTGTATATGAAACAGTCAGTGTACGAAACGCCTGTGTACAAAATGACACTAATCCTCCATGGAACGCGCACGCTGTATTGTTTTAAAAAAAAGCTGCCTTGTATAATTTACTTCACTTGTCTCCCTCCAGATGTTTTTCGTAATACAGTACTTATAAATAAATCAAAAATGAAACCGGCACCAACAGTCTGACACTATTTGTTTTAATATGGAGTAATACAGGAAAGCTAAATTTTAAACAACGATGTTACAACTTAAGAAACTGGGCCGAGATTTCCATGTAATAAGAATCATACATGATCGTGTGACAAATTGAAATTGTAGCTAAGCTTTAAATTATTTATAGAATATTAAAATGCACAGAATTCTGTAATCAATAGTGTTGACACATTCCCCAGAAGTCTGACGTGTAAACACTGTTTTTCACGATATGGCTGTGAGTAAAAAAAACATGACGGTTTATTTTGACCCTATAACAATCGGCGCACCCCTATCGGCAAAGGATGCCCTTTTCTGCCGATGCCGATGATTCGCCGATTACCCCATTCCCAAGAAGTTCCATAAAGATTGGTTCATAAATACGGCCTCTAGCCCGAGCCGTATTGAATTGTTGACAGACGGACCATGACAAAACCTCAAATTTGACTATGTCATAGTTGAGCTAAAAGCTGGTTTGGAACGCAGTCCCAACTCTGTTTTATGTTCCCAATCCACCTAAACTCTTAATTGAAAAAGAAAATTACCAAACAGACAGACGGAAGGTCCCCAGCTCAAAACACAATGTACTGAAGGTAACAATAGACTCCGAGAAGGAGTCTTGTTTGTTGTTTGTTTGTTGGTGGTTAACGTCACATATTTATGCACCATGGCTAATCGTGACACAACTTGGAGATGAAGTCAAGTTTAGTCAATCGTTGATTTACATGTTGCCCATTTTAGAGGACTTTCACCCCAAGCATTGGTGACTGGGTCCTATTTTACTAGTAAAGCGGAACTGGTTTACCACAGTAAACAAGTGCTGCTTACTTCCCGGGGTTCCCACAGGGACGAGAAGGAGTCAGATGATAGCTCTAATACAATATCAAAGAGTAAAAATCAGTAGGGCTAAAAAGTGACTGAAAAGTTTAAAAAAGAAAAATTTGTAAAAAATAACACTGATCAAATTTTAAGCAAGCCTCTCTGTTTCTACCAGAAAATCTGTAAACATTCTTCATTTCTCAGGTAATGAAAGTGTCAATGACACTGTAGCTTAACTTGTCTGTGTGTTTTGTTTGATGAAAAGGATAAAGTTCAATGTTTACGAAAAGATTATGAAATAAGACAAGAATTGTGATAATTGGGAATATGTTCATTTCTGTTCCCTGTATGCTATGTTTTTCATAAAAATAATATGAGGTGTACACTGTACTAAAGGGCGGAGGGGTGGGTTAATATGACCTCACAGTTAATGTATGTGGCACTCACAGTTAACGAATGTCAACAAAAGTTACCAAGTTACAGTGAAATTATTCCAAAACGAGTCATCCTATCAAGTTACATTGAAATCCCTTCATAAATATGGCCCGTAGACTGTGCTAAAGGTTTTCAGGCTTCAGGCCTGTGTAGCCATGACGGTTGACCGATTGCTACTAAAAGAGGACGTCCTCATCTCGACATTATACAGAGTCATTCTACTGAGTTACAATGAAATCCCTTCACAAATATGACTTGTAGTCTGTACTAAATTTTTTCGGTTTTGGGCTCAGGAAGCCATCATGGTTGAATGATCGCGACCAAACGGGGACATTTTAATCTGGGCATCATCTGGAGTGATCCTACAAAGTTACAATGAAATCCCTTCATAAATATGACCTGCAGACTGTGCTCAAGGTTATCGGGTTTCGGGCCCCTGTAGCCATCACAGTCGACCAATCACGACCAAAAAGGAATGTCATCATCTAGGCATTCTATCGAGTCGATCTAACAAGTTACATTGAAATTCTTCCATAAATACAACCTATAGACTATGCTAAAGGTTTTTGGGCTTGGGCAGCCATAAAGGCTGAATCATCGCGACCAAAGGGGCATTCTCATCTAGACATTATTTAGAGTCATCCTACCAAGCTACTATGAAATCCCTTCATAAATATGACCTGTAGACTGTGCTAAAGGTTTTTGGGCTTCGGGCCCCTGTAGCCATCACAGTTGCCCAATCGTTTCCAAAATGGGACATTGTCGTCTAGACATTATATGAAGTCAACCTACCAAGTTACAATGAAATCCCTTCATAAATATGACCTGTAGACTGTGCTAAAGGTTTTCGGGCTTCGGGCTCAGGCAGCCATCATGGTTGAATGATCGCAACCAAAAGGGGAATTCTCATCTGGGCATCATCTGGAGTGATCCTACAAAGTTACAATGAAATCCCTTCATAAATATGACCTGTAGACTGTGCTCAAGGTTCTCGGGCTTCGGGCACCTGTAGCCATCACAGTTGACCAATCATGACCAAAAGCGGATGTCATCATCTAGGCATTATATGGAGTCAACCTAACAAGTTACAATGAAATCCTTACATAAATATGACCTATGGACTATGCTAAAGGTTTTTGGGCTTGGGCAGCCATCAAGGCTGAATGATCGCGACCAAAAGGGGACGTTCTCATCTAGACATTATTTGGAGTCATTCTACCAAGTTACAATGAAATCCCTTCATAAATATGACCTGTAGACTGTGCTAAAGGTTTTCAGGCTTCAGGCCCCTGTCATTGTCACAGTTGCCCAATCACGTCCAAAAGGGGTCTTTCTCACCTAGACATTATATGAAGTCAACCTACCAAGTTACAATGAAATCCCTCCATAAATATGACCTGTAGACTATGCTAAAGGTTTTCGGCTTTTGGGCTCGGGCAGTCCTCACGGTTTACAGGTCGCAACCAAATGGGGAAGTTCTCATCTAGACATCATCCGGTGTCATCCTACCAAGTTAGAATGAAATCCCTCCATATTAAATATGACCTGCAGACTGTGCTAAAAGTTTTTGGGTTTCGGGCTTGGGCAGCCATCACTGTTGACAGATCAAAACCAAAAGGGGACGTTTTCATCTAGGCATTATACAGAGGCATCCTACCAAGTTATAATGAAATCCCTTCATAAATACGACCTGTGGACTGTGCTAATAGTTTTCGGGTTTTGGGCTCGGGCAGCCATACTGGTTGACCGATCGTGACCAAAAGGGGATGTTCTCATCTAGACATGACCCCAAACCTGCATATGAAATTTCGTGACGATCAGACCAGAACTGCGGGGTGTAGCCCGTGCTAAAGGAAAATGTGAACAGACTCACAGACTTCTGCACGCGTGATGGCAATAGCTTATCTTGACTATGTCAAGTTATGCTAAAAATTAAAGGAAATTGTTATAATTGGCAAAGTATAAAATAAGTGCACAAATACATGGTAAGAATTTATGTCAAGAAAGGTGTGAAAGATGTGCTATGTTGGACATTTAAAAAATTCCATGCTAACCATTTATTGTATTGTGCTATTTAATACTGCATAAATATTATTCAAGTTATTTTCCATCCCATGTTTTGATGATTTTCAAACACTTGGTAGACGATTTGGGTAAAATTGCAATTGTACGATTCAGCACGATGACAGACGATTTGGGTAAAAATGCAAGAGGATGAATCGGCTGGCAGACGCAACATCTGTGTCCCATTTTGAATTACCTGTTTCTAAGTTAGCAAGAATGTATATTTTACAAATTACAATTTTTGTTTTACTGCTGGGGCCCATCCATTTTTATTTTATTGGTGTATCTTCCAATAAAAGGGGAAGACTTGCTTATTCAAGATCAGGCTTGTTTACTCCGAATGCGATGTGTACTTTTACTAATGTGTTTGTGTGTGTGTCTGAAAGAGAGCGAGTCATATTGCGTACGGCCAAACAACATATACCAAGACTAATCAATTTTTCTACAACTTGCAACTGTATATTAGATGTTTGAATACGACTGGCCGTAAAAATAAACATGACCGAATTATGCAGTAAAACTATCATGCTCAGTGTTGTAAAGTGCGAGAAATATACACGAATTTAGAGAATATGTATCCTTTTTATCCATGTTTATTGGCTTAAACATACGAAGTGAAGAAGATACTTTCGACTCTAGTACTTACATTCTGCGTGATTTATCGCACAATGGGCGTGATTTTTATTTTTCGCACTGAATCTTTGTAAAAAACATTTGTTTTCCACAAAAATGTAGAATTTTCCCCATAGGCTCAGTGTTATTTTAGAGCTATTCTGACGCTAGCCGCCAGAAAATGTTTCAGAACAATAGAGGGTAATGGGATTGATAGCTCCCCTTCAATCTCCCTGGTATGATTCTGTACGGTTTACTGACGTTTCGTACACAAGACGTTTCGTACACGCGACGTTTCGGACACAAATAAGACGTTTCGTACACAAAAATTGGACGTTTCGTACACGAAGTGAGCGTTTCGTACACGTGTTTAATTATCTGTTTTAGACCTTGTATTATAAAATTATTTATTATTTTTGTTACATTAAATTATTATTTTTACATTTATGAATATCTCCCCTGGATATGTATGTAAAATTATTCCTGTTTTAGCTCACCAACTTTAGTTGTGTGAGCTTATGGCATGGCTTGATCGGTCGAGGTCAGCGTACGTGTCCAATAATGTTAACGCTTCTGTCATTTAATGGAAAGTCCAAGGGATTCTCATGAAATGGAAGCAGAGACTCGTATTATCTTTGAAGGGCAAGTAACGATAAAATTTTATTGCGTTTTTATGACAACTCATCTCCAGCGATACTGTACATTTTCGGTGAATCACCTCATTGCGTTATGCTAAACTGATTTTAGTTTATCGATATTTGCCTGGGACCAGCCTAGGGGGATATTTTAGGGAGACTCCATGTCTCCCTCCAGAAAAAATAGGGAGACTGCAGAGTCATGTAGGGAGACTTCATAGGCAAGTGGGGAAAATTAAGAATATTCATGTACCACCCCCGCCGCCCCTTCATATTTTCAATTTGTGGTCCTCCATTAATGTCCCAATAATCCAGGTCCAGTTGTCTATGAGGCATTTATGCCAGGTTAAAAAAATCACAAAGTAATTATTGACTGAAAGTTAAAAAATTTATAGTAATTTATATATTTTTTATACTTACCAATGACCCAGACATAGCTGGTGCTAACTCTTAAAATATAGGGCCAAACACAAATTTTGCCCCCCAATCCCCAAAATTTGCATCTAAAACCAAAGAAAACATGTCCTGAATGGCCCTCCACATTTCACCTCTACTGCGCATGCGCAGTGTCAAGGACGTTCCGAAATTGGCGCCATTATTCATTCTTATAACCAGTGCCTGGTAAGCGCTATGTACTCAGCGGGGAGGTAAGAGTTCCCAACTCCTGGGAGGGCCATCCCCGTCTGGGTCATTGGTAAGTATAAAAAATATATAAATTACTATAAATTTTTTAACATTTTTATACTGTACCAATGACCCAGACATAGCTGAATAGTAAATAGGCTGGAGGGCCAAGGACATAGAGCAAGATGGAATACGCTCAATTATATAAAATAGAGTCATCCCCTCTAGGGAAAAAGAAGTATTAGGCCTTACATGTATCTTTCTTATTTATGATAAATTAGAAAGATACAACACCTTCCAAAATTGAGCATCATACATTCATGTACTCTATTAATATCTAGTATAATCCTTATACTAATAATTTTTAAAGTAAGCCAATAAATAAAGTAAGTCTAGAGAATAGAGACTCTTAATACTCCTTAAAAGTGTCTGAGGACTGTATAATAATGTCCGTTGACACGTCCTATATTCAAAAGCTATACTTTAAAAACTAAGACCTGAATGAATTTTTAAAACATAAACTTCTCACTAAACAACCATCCCAATAACAGCTCAGAATTACTAACTCCGGAGGAGGTATCCCCTTGTTTTCATAGTAAAACAGGTGACCCAAGGGAACACCCTCCCCCCCCCCCCCCCCCCCCCCCCCTTTTTCTTGCTCTGGGTCAAATAGCCCAGAGCGAAGAGGGCAGCAGAACGGAGTCACTGCCGAAACAGACAGCCAACCTAGCTATAGTAGCAACTGTTAAGTGAATGACATTCTGAGCAGTAGATAATAGACCTAACAATAGAGGCCTCCAGAAATGGACTCGATATTTCTGAGATAAAAATTCATGAAAGTGGATGGCTGAGCGCAATGAGCAGCCTTCAAAAATCTATAATAGCGACACTATTAATGTAAGCCCAAGATGTAGAAGAACTCTTACTTCAAGAGCCGAAATCTCAAACACAACTGCTGAGTGAAAGATATACCATAAGCAGTATCAATAGTTAATTGAATCCAATAGCAATAGAATGGAGCGTAACGTCCTTCTATTAGGCATCAAAGACAGAAGAAGCTTACGCCCGTAGTAATAAACAGAAATCTGTTTATAAATACATAAACTCTAACCCGACAGAGTAAATGCCTATGCCCGTACGAAGACGGAAGGACCTTAATAACAATAGGTTCCGGATATTAATTAGGAGCCTGACTCTTATGCGAAAATCCAACCTAAATAGTAAAGGAAGTACCGGTAGTGATTCCGAAACTACGAAAGTGAAAATCATCCACCGATAGTGCATGAAACTCACTGACTCTTCAGTAAAAGAGAAGCCAACAGAATTACTGTCTAAAAGGTCAGAATTTGAAAACTACTGTTTCCAGAGGCTCAAATGATTACTTAGCTAAATAAGAACCGAAGTTAAATTCCGTATAGGAATTTAATCTAATGATTCTTAGTCTATTTATCGAAAAGTTACTAACTGACTTAGATAAAGAGACATAAGACTCAATTGTAAACTATCATAGAGTGCATAGGTATGAGGTAACATAAACCTATAACCTTAATAATAACAGGCTGCAGTAGATCTTGTCAAACAAGTATACTAAAAAGTTGCAATGACTAGTATGGAGGAATCAACATAGTGATCCCTACACCAACGACGGAAGAGCCTCCACTTTAGCCGCATAGTATAGCGAAGAAGAGGTTCTCCTATAGTAAGAAATCGCGTCCAAAGCTCGTCCAGTACAATGCTTACAATGCAAAAAGGACCACACAACGGAATACGTGAAGGTTGAGACCTTGCGGGTTGTGATAAAGATGACACGATTTTACCCAGCGAAAAAAGATCCTCTTGAGGAGGAAGATTTCGCGTTAAGTCCCACAGTAGACATCAGAGTAAATTTACCCACGGTCTCTGTGAAGACAGAGATGCTATCAACAGAAATGTATTGTGGTTGTTTATCTTAGCAATACTTGCTGAAACAACAGCGCAGGAGGATACGCATATCCTCCGTCGGACCGGATGAAATTTTCGGACGTCCGTACCCGCTTCCACGGAGCATCCCGACCCAGCATCGTCGGATAAAACATTATGCGACAGATTCAGTTGTTGCTGGGATGCTGCGATAAGCTGTGCTATTCAGGATAGCACATCCGTCCCCGAGGCCTGTGCCGTAGCGGTCTTACGATGCATTCCCGCCGGAAGCTCTGTGTACGTTGACTCCCGCACACTTTCCTATGCGAACGTCCGGAGTCTGCAGGCCTCGTGTCCCTGGCTACCGGATGGTGTGGCCTGGTCTCGGTTGATTCTCTGACTGGCGAAGCTGACTGGATATCTGAGGTCACGTAGCCAAGAGCGGTCGTGTGCGCTACCATGAGAATGAAGAAGCCTTATTGACAGTCTCTCCGGACTGACTATATGTCGGAGCGTCCCTAGCGGCGGACGTATGCTCCGAATGCGAAACATTTTGTACCACAACATCTGGGGCCAGATGTTGTTGTACGAGAGAGGGGCCTCTCTCGCTCGCCGTCCGGATGGACCAGAACGAGCTATGAACCGGACTAAAAGGCTTCCTCCGTTCTCCCTCTAATCCGCTGTCACTGGGTGTGCATTTGGTTGATTTATAGTGCTCGCATCACCCCAAAACTCCTTCTAGACCGCAACGGACGAACCCGGCCGCCAAACCATTCGATGAATGGATGCTACACCGGGCGAGCTAGCGGACGTCAAAGGCCGTCGAACCTACTAGGGTCCTCTTAGGCAATTGGCGTATTTACATGAGCACTTTTCCGCTAGCCCTTCATTAATTGTGACGACGGAGGCACACTGTTGGAAGACATCACAGATACATCACCCTAATCTTGATCGTCTGAAATAGAAATTGATAAAGTAGAGTGACCCTGCGGGGAAAGGACCGGAATGTCCAATTCCCCACTAACATACCGTGACATACGCTTCCCATGTTGTCATCGAAATCATCAGATACAGAACAGGAGTTAATGCAAGTACACTGACTACATATAGAATGATTATAAAAGTCAGAGGAAGACATCCTCTTATTACAATTGATCAAAATCCTTTCAATGTGAAAAGAAAACAAAGTCCTGGTACTCGCACCAACCCCTGACAATCAAAATACATAATAATAATACGATCCATTAACATAGAAAAAATAATTGAAATCAAAAAATTTTGAAAAAATATTTTTTCAGAACAGCCCAAGTTTCTGAAAAGTAACGTTGAGCCCCAATGGATCCCAAGCCTAAGTGTGGACAAAAAATTTTAAAATATTTTAAACAATTTATGCAACACTTACGAACAATAATAATATATCTAGTTATGATTAAATTAACATCAAGATATTATTTTCAAGAAATCCCCCCCTCACACAGAGGGCTGTTGTAAATGTAAACAATGAGTGTAAAAACACTAAAATAAGACTCCAGGCACCCAGGCCCGAAATCAGTTAACAACTAGAACTATCACTGAAGGTGATTAATACCCCCGCTTTGGGTTTTTAGAGGAATGCACTTCTGATCATGTAGGCGAAGGCCATAAGGAAATGTATACATAAAGATCATTTTTTGTTGCTGAAATTTGTATTTGCATGTGGCCTTCCACAGAACAGCACTGAGTACTTAAAGAGCCCACACATATATGGTTTACATTTGGAAAAACACATTTACAATGTGCAACATGTATTCAAAATCGGTTCATTAATGTAGGAGGAGTTGCACACACAAGAATCCCATTTGAAAACCCATAATAAATCCAAGGTAAAGGGAGATAACCTGGTTAAAATTGTCGCAGATCAAAAATTTGGGAATATGCGTATGTTCACTTAGTTGTGATAATGTTTGAAAGGTTTCGTCAAAATTGATTGATAAATGTAGGAGGAGTTGCACGCACAAGAATTTCATGTAGAAACCCATAATAAATCTAAGTTAAAAGGAGATAACCTAGTTAAAATTGCCACAGCTCAAAAATTTTGGAATATGCGCATGTTTACTTAGTAGTGATGATGTCTGTAAACTTTTGTCCAAATTGATTGATAAATGTAGGAGGAGTTGCGCACACAAGAATTTCATGCCGAAACCCATATTAAATCAAAGTCCAAGAGAGATAACCTGGTTAAAATTGTCGCAGATCAAAAAGTTTGGAATATGCACATGTTCACTTAGTAGAGATGATGTTTGAAAGGTTTCATCAAAATCGGTTCATTAATGTAGGAGGAGTTGCGCACACAAGAATTTGTTCGAACGGAAAGACATAATAAATCTAAGTCAAAGGGAGATAACCTGGTTAAAATTGTTGCAGATCAAAAATCTTGGAATATGCGCATGTTCACTTAGTAGTGATGATGTCTGAAAAGTTTTGTCCAAATTGATTGATAAATGTAGAATGAGTTGCGCACACAAGAATTTCATGTAGAAACCCATATTAAATCAAAGTTCAAGAGAGATAACCTGGTTAAAATTGTCGCAGATTAAAAAGTTTGGAATATGCACATGTTCACTTAGTAGAGATGATGTTTGAAAGGTTTCATCAAAATCGGTTCATTAATGTAGGAGGAGTTGCGCACACAAGAATTTGTTCGGATGGAAAGACACAATAAATCTAAGTCAAAGGGAGAAAACCTGGTTAAAATTGTCGCAGATCAAAAATCTTGGAATATGCGCATGTTCACTTAGTAGTGATGATGTCCGAAAAGTTTTGTCCAAATTGATTGATAAATGTAGGAGGAGTTGCGCACACAAGAATTTCATGTCCGGAAAGACGTACGGACGGACGGACGTACGGACGGACGGACGTACGGACGGACGGACGGACGTACAGGGCGATTCCTATATAGCCCCCACTTCTTCGAAGCGGGGGTATAAAAATACACTATCTGATGCAAAACAGAGACTTCCAGGGAAGAAACTGCAGAACATCAGATGGTAGATGCAGAACACAATGCCTAACCACCCATAGGTGAAGACGTAAACATGGGGAAAAGAACAGAATTCATTCTGTTATTCAGCTAAAACTCCCAAGAAATTTTAGTAATAATAATTACAGAAACTATGCCAAAAGCATGGGAGAATAGCAAGAGGGGACTTAAAGGAAAGGGAGAGAGGAAAACACTGAAAAATCAGTGTAACTAAATAACAAGAATGACAACAAAATGGCTGCTGCCTCGAAAATAGGTAACTTAACATAATTTCATTAAAAAATTTTAAGTTACAGCCCTGATAATATTCTGTCACACATTTTTCCTCTCCTCCTTCTATATCCTCCTTAGAATCACCATTTCACTAATATTTATGTGTCTGGCATCATTTAAACTGAGATTTACAAGCACAAAGATCAGTCAGATGTTAACTGATGAAGGGCCAAACTAAGAATGAATAATGGCGCCAATTTCGGAACGTCCTTGACACTGCGCATGCGCAGTAGAGGTGAAGTGTGGAGGGCCATTCAGGACATGTTTTCTTTGGTTTTAGATGCAAATTTTGGGGATTGGGGGGCAAAATTTGTGTTTGGCCCTATATTTTAAGAGTTAGCACCAGCTATGTCTGGGTCATTGGTACAGTATAAAAATATCCCCCACTGCTACCCTCTCCTTCATGACCCCCTCCCCTCTTCTTCATGCCAATCCCCCAGCACCCTCCTGTGGTTGCCTTTCACCAAAGTCTACTAAGCTAATAATTTCCTAAGTCTGAAAGTGTGAACAGGACCAGATGTAAGAAGGTTGCTTGGGAGGTGCTTTGTTAGTTAATAAAAAAAATACATTCTGGGGGCGAGTATTTTGTAAAAGAAATGTCATTCCGCATCATTTTTATGGCATTCTGGTGTCATTCTGCATCATTTCGTGTCATTCCGTTGTTTAGGAGGACCCTTTTTCAAGATCGTCCACATGCACTCTTGTGTCCTGTACAAAGCTTTTCTTGTCATCACTAAAGCTTTTTTCATGTGTTTCAATTCCATTCGTGTTTTTGTGGGAATAGATGGCCAACAGTTAACAGTCGTCAGCAAAACGGAATAAAAATACTGTGTTATAAAATACATCCGTTGTGTATGCATTTTCGGCATCCTAAGCGACGTAACCTACTTTCAAACTGAGTTATTTTGTTGAGTCGCATAAGTCACCTATTTTCGTTTTGACATTTGAAGCTCCGACTGAAACGCAACAAAATAGAAATAAAAAAATACGCCAAAAGAGACAATGGACAATTGATTGTCGTGTGATTTCATTAAATGGACGTTTATTTGACGAATTAAAATGCCCATTTATCACACTCGAGCACATTCGATTTTTGAAAATAATCCTTTTCATGCAAAGCTTGCATCACTCAGTTCAGCCTTTCCTCATTTTGGCCAATTTTTAGAGGGCAACTTGTAATCGCCCTGCCTATTTTTCTAGGCGACTTTGGGCTTAGAAGGGCGACATAATTGCCCTAGTCGCCCTCACGGCTGGTCCCTGATATTTGCCCTTTATTGATAGCAACAGTATTTGGTGTCATTTAATGGAAAGTCCAAGGGATTCCTATGAAATGGAACCTCATTGCATTATGCTAAATTGATTTTATTTTATCGATATTTGCCCTTTATTTGCCCATAATGCAATGAAATGATTAGCCGAAAAATGTACAGTATCGCTGGAGATAAGTTGTCATAAAAACGCAATAAAATTTTATCGATATCAAAGATAGCAATATATTTTATATTGATGTAATACAATAAAATCACACGCAGAATACAACAAACACATAAAAACAAAACATGTTATTTTTGTTTAATGAATTTGTTTTAATTTAGTATGTATGAGATTTCAACTAAAATCACCACGTATTTATTGGAAAATCTAAATTATTTCATGCAAGAAAATAGTCGTCTTTCTTTCTTTTAAACCCAAAACCTGAAATTAGAAGGAAAAAAAGTGAGATATAAAGAGAAAATGCGAAATTGAAATCTGTGTACGAAACGTCCAGGCTTTTTGTGTACGAAACGTCCTAAATTGACCGTGTACGAAACGCCCGTGTACGAATCGTCCAGCACCCTTCTGTACAACACAGATTTTGTCGTAATTCCGGTTAATCGATGCCGGGTATTTGTATTTCGGTTTGAAATAAATATTGCACTGGGTTGTGTAAGGGAACTAAGCCAATTGAGAAGCTAATGAAATAATTTATCTCATCGCTTTATAATACCGTTTGAAGCTGTTTCGGGTTGTGTTTTTTTAAATAAATGTCTTTTATCATCTGAAGTTCCGCAAGCCGGGGTGGCCATTATTGCTGTTGGATGTGGTCCTTGGACAGGGTCCGGGTCTATCGACCTCGGGAACATTCGGCCCCAGGTATTTTTCTGGGAACATTCGGCCTCAGTCGAAGCCGAATGTTCCCACTTTTGAGGTCGAATGTTCCCACTTTTGGTAAAAATTTTCGGAGTTGAAAAATAACTTGAAAAAAAATTTTTTTTTAGTTCATTTTGTTTGTTTTTTTATATTAGGAGGTTTTCTATAATATTTTTTTAAAGAATAATATATCCGGCGTACCTACCTTTATTCCTAAAGTAGAAATATATTAAGCATAAGACCAATCCATAATGAATATGAAATATAAAATCCATTGTATAAAATCCACTGAACTGAATAACAGAATGACAATATATGTGTTCCAATGCCGACATGCAAACCCGAAATGATATGTTTCTTCTTGGATATTGTTTGGCACAATTCATCTTAAAAAATTCGTTTTCATAAGTTCTTCTGCATGAAGTTGTGATTAAAGTTCTGGCCTTTGATGATATACTGATACAGAGTTTTTACAGGGCGATTGAATCTTGATTGATTTAATAGCACTTGATTAGGAGATCATATACTGTTTTTACAGTTTCTACGGACCCTTAAACCTTTTATGTGGACTGTAATTGTCCTTGATGAGATTATCTTATACTGTTTTTCACGGTTTCTTTGAACATGTATTTGAACACTTCTAGCGTAAAAACAAATTTTCACATATATAAGGGTATCATGAAAAGAGTCCAACATCATACAAAACAAAACCCTCAACAGACTCCAAGATAGTTAATCAATGGCGGAGCTGAACGAACACCGATCCCTTAACAGAAAAACAAAATAAGTTTCCAAAAAAAAAAAACCTCTACCATCACCGAGCTGGAACCGAATAGAGCCCACTCTAGCTCTAATAGTCTTAATGGCGTTGAGGGACTGAGGATTGACAATCTATCGCTCCAACGTAAACTGCAGTGAATTCTAACCGCGTGTATACCCCCTCAGACCCCATTTGAGGCAATAGGAAAGCTAGGCCTGTGTGATCCAAGTGAAATAAAATAAGGTTAACCGGGTCGCAAGGGATTTATAAATCCCACATCGTCCTTGCGCGCCTTCTTCCCTAGTTTAAAACGGAGGCCGAATGTTCCCGGGGCCGAATGTTCCCGGGGCCGAATGTTCCCGAGGCCGAATGTTCCCGAGGCCGAATGCTCGCCTTGGACACAGTGTTCAATACAAAGTTCGCTCTGTGAATGTCTCTGATAACGTTTTCAAACCTGCTTCATCGGTTGCCTATTTGCGTAAACTAGGCTTAATTGGTTTTCGGAATAAAAAATGAAGACATTTTGAAAAAAAGAAACTAATGAATAAATTAAATAAGAAATTATCTCTTGTGTGTTACTTTGTATTATTGTAAAAATATTTCCCCCAAGATTACTCCTAAAAGAAGAAATGGTAAATCGACGGACAACTGGTCAGAAGAATAGGCCTACGAAGAGTCCCGTTGACGTCATCAAGAAGGACTGTATACAGCCATGATCCAGGAGAAGACGCCGCGATAACACCCCCCCCACCCCCCACCCCCCCACCCCCTGCGATCATTGGACCTGCGTCCCGCTAATGGCACTTTTTGTAAAACTTCCCCTGGACGCACTGTTGTCCCCGCCAAATAGGATAACAAGCGGGCCTACCCCCGAACCAGGGAAGTTCGGGTCTTTTGGTGATCCCCTTAGAGGGGCCGTTTGTGAAAATTGGTTGAAGATTGCCTCTCCGCCGAAAACAGTTCACCCTCATCAAAACCAACCAGAGGCAGCCTAGACTTGCCGAAAATCTCAAAAATCTAAAACGTCAAAGTAGAGTCAAAAGGGGCTTGCCCCAAACGGTCCGTGAGTGCATTCGACATGCGAAACCATTGATCTGCAGTTCACTTCCACAAGCCTACCCCCTCGATTTTTCCTCCTCATGATGGCGTTTTGCGTAAAGTTTTGAAATCTAAAACGTCAAAGTAGGGTCGAAAGGGGCTTGCCCCACACCGTCCCTGCATGCCTTTGGCATGCGAAACCATTGGATTCTCTTCTCGGTGCCGAGACTAGTGCCATGAAAGGGGCCATTGTTTTCTGTGAAAGTTGCATCAACTCCGTAACCGTTCTCCTTAAAACTACCAAGACGAGCCTGAGGCAGACTATACTTGCAAAAGACGATTTCCATCATAAAACAAGAGGCCTTTCAGCCTAAACAACTCCGCCCAGGGTCACTGCTATTAGGAGAGCCTAAATGCAAGACAAGAATCCAAGTGTTACTGCTTGTGTCCTTAACCTTCATGGTATGACAATGGGTCAGGTCATGACCCAACGTTAGGTTATGGGTAACAACTGAGTGAATTATGAACACGATATGTCACATACATTCAATTATACAGATTAGACAGGGGCAGTATAACAATATCAAAGTTTTGCTGTCTGTGAACTTGACCTTGATGATATGATCTTTGATCAAACCTTTGAGTCATGAGCAATAATTGTACCAACTATGAATAAGATCTGTCAATCATAGCAAGTTATTTGAACCAGACAAGAGTTGTATAACAATATCCAAATTTTGATGTCTGAAACCTTGACCATGATGATATGACTTGGATCAAAGTCGCGACACACATTTGAGTTACGAGCAATAATTGTACCAAGTATAAATAAGATCTGTCAATCATAGCAAGTTATATAGACCAGACAAGGGCTGTATAACAATATCAAAGTTTTGCTTCTGTGACCTTGACCTTGATGTATGGCCTTGGATCAAATTCGGGACACACCTTTGATACATGAGCAATAATAGTACAAAGTATAAATAAGATCTGTCAATCATACCAAGTTATATGGCCTGGACAAAAGTGACAGAAATGTCAAAGTTTTTTCTAGCTGTCACCTTAACATAGAGCCTGTGACCTTGGCCTTGAGAGGTACATACCATATTATAATTCGCGACACACTGTCTTTTGATAATGCATATTTTTATAAAGTTCTGTCAAAAAATATTCAGTGGTTAATAAGTTATGCCCGGACAAACAAAATGTTGACGACAGACGGACGGACCGACGGACAATTTAGCATAAGAAAAGCTCCACTGATATTTTGTCAGGAGGAGATAACAACTAACCTAAGTGACAAACTATACGTGCCTGAAAAGAACATCACCACATTCCTAACCTTCACACTTTCCTTCTCTGCTGCCTCTGGACATGATGCCGATTTGCTAGAAGTTACTAAAATTCATAACGTTGAAGTAGGCTCGAAAGGGGTCTATCCCGCATCATCCTTCGGCACGCCAAACCATTGAATTTGGGAAGCTGTGGGATGCTGCGAGTAGTCATTCAATTGTTGTTAACGATAAGTTGGTCATAAATACCATAATAAGTACCCGCAACCGTCGGTGGTGGAAAGAGTCAGGATATTATAGACAACCTGGAGAGTAAGAGTTAAGAATAGTAGTAGTGGATATATATTATATTGAGTATAAAGACCTTTACAAGTACTACATTGGCACCTTTCACACCTTGAACTCTGTGGTGACAACACCAATCAAATGGAGAGATACAAGATATGCTGCGAAGACTAAAGGCTGCTCTTGCCACCACTTGGGAGTATCCAAGTGTGCAAGGGCAAAATTCACTTAGCAGTAGATTTTGATAGAGAAACAGAACCGGCGTTCTCTTTAGAGGTGTAGTACCTTTCGTGGGGATCTCCTCTCACACTGGTCACCTTGCAAATGATCTGGAGAAGCTGGATGCTGACATTGATGCTAGCCACCAAATCCGTAAGGTGGCTAAGAAGAAGAGAAAGAGAAAGAAGGGACCCTCCAGACGACGTGATGCCCACCGAATGCCGGAATTCTGGGAGAAGAAGAAAGAGAAGAAAGCAAGTGGGGCGTCTGAGAAGTCAACTCCTGTCACCCCTGACCGACCCTTTTCTAGCCTGGCAACCCTCACAGTAGGATGATCCGGAGGTCAATGGGTCGCCAGGAGACAAATCAATCTCCAACCCATCAGACGATTTGTCCGGAGAGGAGATGGAGGACGGAGTCTCCTCCAGCACAGGTCACCCTCCAAGTGACCCTGGGAAGCTGGATGCCAACAATGATACTAGCCATCGAATCTGCTCAGAGGCTAAGAAGAGAAAGAGAAAGAACGACCCTCCAAGTGACCCAGGGAAGCTGGATGCCAACAATGATACTAACCATCGAATATGCTCAGAGGCTAAAAAGAGAAAGAGGAAGAAAGGGCCCTCACCAGACGACGTGATGCCCGCCGAATGACGGAGTTCTTAGAAACAAGGAGAAGGAAGAGGAGGTAAGTGTGTGTGTGTGGGGGGGGGGGGCGTCAAAAGGTCTACTCCTGTCACACCTGACCGACCGTTGCCTAGCCCGACACCCTCCTTGCAGGAGGAGGGTCAGGAGGTAATAGGTCGCTATCAGACAAATCATCTCCAACCCATCAGACTCTTTGTCCTAAGAATAGATGTGTCTGTTGTGCAAGAGGTTGTCTCTAACGACACACCTTCCACCCCTCCAGCTCTTAATCCCCCAGCTTATTCTGACTAGAGCCCGACCAGGAGGTGAGCACCACAGAATCCGTGGAGGAGTTCCTTGGAAAGGGGGTCAAAGATGAGGACCTACGACAGTGACTAGAGGAGATGCGCCGGACCCTATCGTACGTGGGAATGGACCAGGAAAAGGTCAGGGACTGGCTATTATTTGACATACAGAGCTATGGGATGAGGAAACACGAGGAACTGCTTAAGCAACGGTCAGACTCATCCGAAGCAGCCAGGGCCAGACCTTATGCAACAAAATAGGCAGCAGGCACACCTCCTACAACCCCAACATCACCAACTTCATTGGCCTCCCCGTCTCAACCTCCACCTCTAAAGAAGAACCGAAAAAGACCCAAGCGCCGTTGGGTACCTCGACCTTTTGCTCCTTTGCCACATACAGACAAGACAGGATCGAAAGGGGATTGCCCCACACCGTCCTCGCGCCTTCGGCGTGCTAAATCCATTGATACTCTCAACGCCGGGAGTGGATTGACAGCATCGGGTTCATTCACACCTTGGACTCAGAGGTGTCAATATCGTCGAAATGGAGCTCCAGTTTGAAATACAAGAAACACTGCCAAGACTGAAGGCTGCTCTTGCTACAACCTGGAGTATCCAAGCGTGCAAGGGCAAAATTCACTTGGCAGTGAATTTTGATAGAGAAACTGAACCAGCGTCCTTGGAGAGGTGTAGTACCTTTCGTGGGGATCTCCTCCCACACCGGTCACTTTCCAAGTGACCCGGAGAAGCTGGATGCTGACATTGATGCTAGCCACCGAATCCGTAAAGAGGCTCAGAAGAAGAGAAAGAGGCAGAAGGGACCCTCAATACGACGTGATGCCCATCGAATGCCGGAGTTCTTGGAGAAGAAGAAGGAGAAAGACAAGTGGGGGCGTCGAAATGTCGACTCCTGTCACCTCTGATCGACCTTTGTCTAGCCTGGCTCCCCCCCCCCCCCCCCCCCCCCCGTAGGAGGATGGGCCATAGGTCAATGGGTCGCCAAGAGACAAATCAATCTCCAACCCATCAGACTCTTTATCCGGAGAGGAGATGGGGAGGGAGATTTGTCTGTGGTGCAGAAAGTTGTTTGGTGATGCATTGTCTATCCCTCCAGCTCTCACACCTCCTTCCTATTCTGACTAGAGCCCCGACCAAGAGGTGAGCACCACAGAATCTGTGGAGGTATTCCTGGAAATGGAGGTCAAAGATGAAAACCTGCGAAGACATAAACTACGGAAGGATGAATCAGGAAAAGATCAGATGCTGACTTGTATTCGACATCGAAAGCCATGAAATGAAGAAAAACCATGAGAAACCACTACCGTACAACAATAATCAGACTCTCCCGAAGGAGCCAGAACCAGACAGTACATAACAAAACAGTCAGCTGGCACTCCTCAAACAACACCAACATCACCAACTGCATCGGTCTCCCCATCTCAACCCCCACCTCCAAAGAGACGGTGGGACTACTTACCGAGAACAACCGAGAACACATTAAAATAATAAATAAATGCAAAAATAAATATTAATTGTTAGCATATAGGTGCCCTATGTTGTACATAAAATAAGAAAAAGCAAATTTAAAGGTTTTAGCCCGACTCAGTCTGTGGTGATGCGGATTATTTATCAATTTCGGATTCGCCGCCAAACCGAGAAGAGGCTACTTGCCGAGAACAAAACAAAATAATATTTCAAAATGAAAATAAAAATTTATTGTTAGCGTTTAAGGCATGTATCTACTATATATTATGTACAAATTAGTAACAAAACAATTTTAAACCAGCCAGGTCTACTGTGAATGGGATTATTTATTAATTCCCACATTCGGCGCCGAACCGAGAAGAGGCTACTTGCCGAGAACAAAACAAAATTTGAAAATGAAAATAAAAGTATCTACTCTATATTATGTACAAATTAGTAACAAAACAATTTTAAACCAGCCAAGCATATGGTGATCTTTGATGTTGAGTTATTGATTATCAGGGGAGCGCGGTGGCTCAGTAGGTAGAGGTGCAGGCTGCAAGCCGAGAGGTCCTCGGTTCGAATCCCGGCTGCGGCAACCGCGTTGTGTCCTTGAGCAAGACACTTCATCCCCATTGCCCGCGTGGGGGGCACGATGACGCCGTGTACTAAGGCGTACTGCACGTCGATGGTACGCATGTCTTCAACCAATCTAACCCTGCTGCAGTGCGGAGTTACGATGTTGGGGAGCTGGCAGCTGCTCGTCGTTGCTCGGTGGTTCTCTCCGCCGGCTTCCTCCACCCGTAAAACTGTCAAGGTCATGAGCATAAATATATGACCTTAAACATCAATAAATAAATACTGAAATAAAAAACGCACCCCCCCCCCCCCCCCCCCCCCATCCGTTGTCCATTAGAATACCCTCGTCTTATATTAGCGTTAGGCTGCGATTCAGTGAGTCAGTTCCCTAGCTGTTGTCGATCAATGTTGATGTCTTTTGCATTCAAGTTGGCCCTTTTCAATTGTCATCCTTCTCCTTCACTGTTCATCACTGTTCCTCTCGATCTACTTTCTTCATTTTTTTCTCGTTTAAACAATATCGAAACAGACCCACCCGTTCTATCTGTCTAATTGAAATTGTGTAACCTTGCAGACTTGGGAGACGGTTTACATAAGCATTCAGCTTTCTTCCGAATCCCCTACTACAACAAGTTAGTTTGACATTTCAGGTGTTAAATGTATTCACTGAATTTTATGTACAAAACATTCAATATGTTTATACTTGTTTTCATGTATACAGTTAACTTATCTTTTTCAATAAATATTGTTTAAACTAATAAATAAATAAATATTGATTATCAATTTTCTTTGAGGTGATGTCCTGTTTTCATATGCACTAACTTCCGATGACGGGTAAGATTCCAATTATGGAACAACCTAAGACAGGGACAGCTTACACCATAAAGTGAACACCGTACAGTGTCCACTTTCAAAAATAAGTGTGCTGGCACCACTGATCACTACACAGAAATGCGCACCGGTCGGTATGCATGACAAAAAACAACAATTTTAAACCAGCCAAGTCTACATGTATGACTTGCAGGTCCAAAGCCATGGTAAATGGTGATGGGAATTGTATGTACCAGTATAGCGACAAAAGAACAAATAATTTTAAACCAGCCAAGTCTACATGTATGGCTTGCAGGTCCAAAGCCCTGGTAAATGGTGATGGGAATTGTATGTACCAGTATAGGGGACAAAATAATTTACACCGAGAACAGACTACTTAGAGAACAAATGAAACAAGACGCAGTCAGTGTTAATTAACAATCTTGTGCTCGGCGAGTAGTCTCTTCTGGGTGTCAATTAACAGTCACAATCTTGTTCTCGGTAAGTAGCCTGTCCTCGGTTTGGCGGCTAATCCGAAATTGATAAATAATCCCCATCTCCTCAGACTGAGTCGGTCTAAAAGCTTTAAATTTGCTTTTTCTTATTTTATATACAACATAGGGCACCTATATGCCAACAATTTATATTTATTTTTGCCTTTATTTATTATTTTAATTTGTTCTCGGTTGTTCTCGGTAAGTAGACCTACCCCAAAGAAAAACAGAAGTAGACACAAGCGCAGCTGAGTAAATATAAGGGTAAATAACGTGCAATTGTAGCTAGAACTACATTTATTTTCAAACAAATAACACTTGAAAAATTATGGGGACTTCCCAAAATAGCGTTTCAAAGTTTCCAAAGTTGACAGCATTCAGCATTTCATTCTTGCAAATCAGAGTTAGATTCACGCATTAAAATAGCAACAAAGTAAGAAAAAAAGATATTTTGTTGCTAATAATATTGGCTAGTACATATAAATTGCTCAAGAACAATATCATAAATTCACATTATTTGATAGTGTTTATTTACACAAGTGAAGAGTACCAAGAAATGGTTGATCGATTTACCCAATAACACCCAATACTACCCAATACCACCCAATACTACCCAATAACACCTAACAGCGCTCAATACTACCCAACTGGCACCCGGACAAATTCCCCAAGACCCAATTTAATGTACTTGATCTCCCGGACAGAATGTTCTAGATAAAATATGGTCTGATTTGTTTGTGAATCATTCCATCCTCAAATTCATGCTGCCTGAGGGCCCATTTACATAAGAAGTGAATGCAGTGTCAGTCGCACTGTGATAGCGGCGATTGGGCTCACATTCTGAGAAGTTTGCTCATAGGAGAACTCGGTCCTTGTTATCGTTCGGCCCCAAGCGAAGTCAGTTGAGAAACTCAACAAGACAAAAACAGCGCAGGCTATTTTCTTTTAGTTACCTCTAAATTTAGTTCCCAGATGCGCTATCCGTATTAGATTTATTTACCATATCAAGCTACAGCTTTGCTTCGTTCAAAGCTCAAAAGCTGCCATTTCGTATATATTTTCTCAAACAACTTTTGTCATGAGGACAGTTAACCCTTTGCCTACAGCGTGGAATTATGCGACAGAAAGATATTAAAATCAATCATGACTCCCTTACTAAGAGTAGTTTCAAAAATCTTTTCCGGTCCAACTTACAAAGGATGGTGGGTAAAGCTCCTTTCATGCCTCCCTGATGTGCTGACCGTCACCGCGGGCATCGGAGGGGAGACCCCCCCCCCCCCCCCCCCGACGTCTTCGATGGCGGTCAGCGCTTCGAGATGACGTACCATCCATCTACTATTTTAGAGCCCACCCACTATTTTATTCAGCAATTCATCACAGACCTGTACAATCTGACAAACTACTTATTGGATGATAGAGGGTAGACGGCACCAACCATAGTGTAGTTTACAATTGCGTGGAAGAATTTTGGTGAGCGCGTGGGAAATTTATGGTACGACGTCCCTTCTGGCGTCATGGGAAAAAGGCACGGGATGAACCATGACAATGAGTTGGCTCGAATTGAAAGCAAAATGAAGCTTCACCCTGACGAAAAACAATTATCTTGATTCACAGGCCCATCGAAGCGCAAAAACAAAAAAGATTATAATGCCACAATTAAAAGTTTCTAATGGCGATGGAAGGGATGGCAAAGAGAAAGATTAACATTTGATGAAAATGTAAGGTGAGAAAGAAATGAAGGAGTAGAATGAGAACAACCATTTTTTTTTGTCTTTCCTTTTTTTAATAAAAGTAATAAACATCTGAAATAAATCTAGCACAAGACCAGTTCACATAACATTAGCACAAATTATCAAGGTTTATACAGTGGTGTAACAACTAATAATACAGATAGCAATTGTCAAGAACACCCCGCCCCCCCCCCCCCCTTTCAAGTGGGTGGTATAAATATAACAATAACATGATTTTGGAGGGCATTATGGTTCATTAGCGGCCCCGCAACAATCATGAACAGTCAGAGGATTTATTAAAGACCCGAGACGAAACCGAGGGACGTTAATAAGCCCAGGGCTGTTTTTCATTGCTGTGGGGACGCTTATGAACCATGATGCTCGACAACAATCATGTTATTACTATTATTACCACTCACTGTTATTGCCCCCAGAATCATGACATTACTAAAATGATCTTTCCAATTGTGTAGTCTAGAGAACAAATTTCCAATGCAACTCAGATTTGGGACTTTCGGGAATGACACAAAGGAAACCAATGTACTATGTTGATCAAGTCAGACTAAAAAGATATTCAATAGCATTGAAACTGTATCACAAACGCTAAGAATCCATTTTGACGTCACTGGACGATGCAGGGTGGCGAGCGGATAATGGCTATTTTCACCATTATTCACCCACGGCCTGGCATCGTCAAGTCGGTCGCTAACGTACCACCTAATCGAACACCCCATAGAGTGTTGCGAACAACCCTATTTATTTATTTATTTATTTATTTATTTTTTTTTTTAATCTGTTTTTTTCAGAACGGCAGCGCCTCCTTTGTCCGGGCTTCTTCCCGCTAGATTGTTTAGGTCTGACACATTCAAAAGATGCATATTTTGATTTTATCGTTGAACGATTCTTTTTTTTTTTTTTTTTTTTTTTTTGTAGACATTTTACAAACCATTTCTGTTTTTCCTTGGCTCCAGCCTCAGCCCATTTGTCGGTGCTTATTTCATTTTTGGAGTCAACAATTTTCCAATTTCCCATAACATGTAGCGCACGTCTTAAATCTAAAATCTGCATGTCTGATACTTTAGTTAGTTTTGAAATTAATTGAGGTAATCTTTGAATTTTCTTTTTTATTCCCTCCTTCAGTTTGCCTCCAAAATAATCGATTGTTTCGGTGAACCGGAATAACTATTCATCATTTAAATTTGGCTGCGAGAAAAAATGACGAATGAAGTTAATCAACACAATATATCAAAGATAGACACTCCCGATCTGCTCACATTTGCTGGTAAAAACCAATCAAATAATTGCAGTGAAATAATGAGACAATGCGGTAATCCTTTGATCAAATCTTTTGCCCCACCCCCTCCCGAAAAGCAATTGGACGGCGCATTTGTTGGAAAAGTTATTACATTGATTTGTGATCAGGGAATATTGGAGAGTTATTTGATATTTTCAAGTGTTTCTTGACGCAGTTAGATGTTCTGATAGGTTCGGATAAAAACTTTCAGGATTTTCTCCGAATGTTCACCCGCAAGCCTTGTTTTTATCACCTAATGGCAAAACCCTCGCAATAAATGAAACACTTAAAATATGCTATGAGCGATATATGCTCTATATATTCGTTATTTTACTTAAAATAACAGAATATTGGATAAAGAAGTAAATAATAAATTACTAAATGGGTGGATGAAGAAATTACCACGAAATTGTTCACTGGAAAAGCGCAACATGAAAGCCACGCTTTTTAAGCCTTCGATTTCGAAGTAAATCTTTGACACTTCAACATACATTGAACATGCATAGAAAAGCGCATCAGCTACTTAATTTTCCATTACTTTATCAGCCTTTACGACGAAATGTTGAAAGGTTACCTTGGATAATTGAAAACAATGTAGCTAACACTGAAAAGAAAGGAAAATTATATTAACAACCGAAGGTTGGTTTGTGGCATAAGACTTCTGTGCTTTCATCCTTTTCCAATGAGAAGTGAGTTTTTATTTTTCACTTTATTGAAAACAAGTCAAAAACTAATGGGCAAAAAAAAAATTAAACACAATTACCCCCCCCCCCCCCCCCGCACCCCCCCCCCCCCCACACACACACACATCTCAGAAACTCTTAGTGAGGGGCTATCACTGGAACTGGTTAGCTCCGTCGATTCCAATGATATTCATATTTGCATGGTTTTACAGTTGCTTGTGGAAATAAATATTACTTACCGATTTTATTCTTGTTAGGCCAAACAGGTAGTCGTACTCATTTTCAACCGATCTGCAGGATCGACAAATGTAAGATTCACTGGACGATGCGAAGAGTGAAAATTTATCGTCATCTGTATTTTCACATTTTGAATGACACCACATATTGCAAACTTCACACAACAAACTTTGCACGTTGTGTGTCTCTTTTTGGCATGTTTTACATGGCCATCTGACTGCTTTGCGCTTGGGCATCTTGGAAGATTGTACTGACCAGGTCCCTTGACCCCCGTATTTTTTCAAAACATTAAAATAACAACACCCTATAGCACGATATTCGATAGGCTAATTCTTAATTAGTAAGACTCTTCATACCAGATAATCGTGATCTTGAAGCATTGTCTCGACATTATGCCAGGGTTTCTAACTCTCTAATTTTTTTAATTATAATCACAACATATGAAACCATGTTCTTCATTCATTGTCTCGGAACTGGGCCAAGATTTCTAACTTTCCTTATTGTCTGTCGTAATTGAACCACATAAAATTTGTCTTCACACAGAAAAACGAGTATTGCTCGTCGCATAATTATTGATGATTTACATTGTTTATCTGCCTCCGTGATTTAGTCAGGTTGAAAAAGAGGGTTATCAGTTATCAATCCAAATTTATTTATTTATTTTTATTAATTTATTTATTGGTGTTTAACGACACTTTAACAGTCAGAGTCATATCTTGTCGGCGACAGGTTTATGGGTGGAGGAAGCCGGAGTACCCGGAGAGAACCACCGGGCAACGAAGAGCACCTGTCAGCTTCTCAACGCCATTACTTTAGGTAATACTACACACTGCATAGCGGTACTATGCATTGCACAAAACAGGTAGGGTTAGATAGGTTGAAGACATGTGCACCTCGACGTGCAGTTTGTCTCAGAACACAGCGCCATCGTGCACCCACGTGGGTAATCGGGGTAAAGTGCCTTGCCCAAAGACACAACGCGGAAATTCGAATCAAACACTGAATGGTCACCTATCCACAGACTAACCGAGCTCAGCGTTGCTTAACATCGGTGATCTGACGAGTATCGGTTTCGCCAACGTCTCCGCGCTCCTGCCAATCCAAAGGGGGCTAGGATATAGCTATGGCAACAATGTACACCCCCTCCCCCACCCAACATACACACCAAAAAGTACGCAGTACCAACTATCATATTCACCCTCTCCTTCACACACATACTGATATGTCGATGACAAACTCTTCAATTTTAATTCAGTTCCAGCCCCCTCCCCCTCTCATTCGCCAAAGCTTCTTAGCAAGAATCAATATTTAACGCTGTTCCAACTTCACGAGTTTCGACGTGCCTTTGCTGCGCAATAATGTGGCATGTTCCGATTTGGGCTGATATAAATTATTTATTTATTTATTTATTTATTTATTTATTTATTTATTTATTTATTTATTTATTTACTTATTTATTTATTTATTAAATGGGGTGGGAGTGTCAGCAGGGATTAGAATGGCAAACTGACACATTTTCACGTCTAGACACCTTCTCTATAAACTGGGTAACGCTGGGGTTAATTTAATTCTTTAAAATCTCCCTCGAAGAAATTGCTTCTCCATAAAATTGGGAATAACAAAATAACGCTTTCTTTAGACGAGAACATCAGACGGTCCGTGTAAAAAAGCTGGGAGTTGTTTTCGCAAATTCAAAAGATGTCACTTGGGCGGCAACATGGTTTGGACCAGAGTCAAAGGGAAGTAGATTCCTTCGGACCACCCTCAAACATTTATGCGCCCATAAATATAACAACTCCCTTGTTGCCATGGTAGGTGCTACACAGTGTCGTGCTTTATTACGCATTCTACACATTTCCAAAATACACAAACCGAATGACTAATATTTCTTACAGTACAACAATACCAAAAAAAGTGCCGACATCAATACAATTTGTCTCCACTAAAATAATGATAAAAATTAATTAGTATCCAGTGCACTCCACTGCGCTAGCACCTGAAATGACTTCAATTCGTCAAACAATCCAATTGATAAATTGGATGATTACGCCCGTGCGACTCCGTGCGACTCCGAGCGCACAAATGTTTGAGAACACCCGAAGGAATACAATTTCTTTCTTATTCACCCTGTTCAACCGAAAGAAATATTTAAGTCATTGTTTTTGAAACTTCACAGCAAGTCGGTCAGAGAGTAAAAACATTAGCAACGCCTTCAACGACAATAAAAGGTCTCAAGAATTGATGTGTTGCACTGAAGACAAACCAAAAGAAACTGAGTGTTCACCTTATGGGCATTGAAATTTAAATAATAAAAAACCTTACCTTTCAGAAGGGTCTTACAAGTGGAATTGCTCTCTCTCTCTCTCTCTCTCTCTCTCTCTCTCTCTCTCTCGCTCCATTGTTCTCAAATTTTAACTCAGTTTTAACGCTTTTTCAACCCATCACAAGCAGAAGGATCCTTTTAGTTGCCCTGCACCCCTACCCCCGAAATTTCCGACGGACACATTTTCCAAACTCTTTTTAGGAGAGGTCACCCGCCACTCTCCCACCGCTGCCTAATCTTCATCACTTATCATTATACTGATTTAGAGAACTATAATCCGATACTTTACTTTCTAAATAAAAAATGGCTTGGATCGGGTGAGGTTTCTCTCCGAGGCGTTTTGTTGAAGGGGATTCTGTCCGTGTGTAAGGGGAGGGACCGGGTCCGTAGACAAATTTATTCCCGCCCTGTTATCAGGTAGTATTGGGTGTTATTGGGTATTATTGGGTGTTATTGGGTATTATTGGGTGTTATTGGGTATTATTGGGTGTTATTGGATAAATCGACGTGCCGTTCTCCAGTGCCATCCTCGTTCTGAGACCAACCATCCGATATGGAATCGGAAAGCCACTCAGTGTAATCAAGCGACCAGGACTCGATGGTTGAAAATATGGCGTATAATTGATAGGTATATAATAAATTTGGTGATCAAATTGCAATCTTGATATTTAAACTGTAGGAAGTGTCCATCTGTATTTTATACTGGTTTGGAACAGGTGGAGTAATCTCTGACCGATTGAGATAGGTCATATTAGTCAATCTTGCCTACCAGGATGCCTTTAAGGAATTATTTTTCAGGGGAAAACCTAAAAGCAGATTTTCGTCTATTAGAACTTTTAAAGGGAATTTCCCAGAGATTTCCTCTAGAAGTAAAACACTCGTGCTCAAATGCTCATCGGAAATGACTTCGTGCGCACAAAAAAATCGTTACGAAGATTTGTCAGAGGAGCAATTGAGCACCAGTGTAAAAGGAGAATGAAAAACAGTTTATGCCCAACTTAGGTCTTCAAAGAAAACATTTCATGTCTGATTTAGCAATTCAGAGAAAAAGATTTCATTATCAAGAGTTTTCCTCTAGGACCTGTTAGAAGAAGGGAAAACGAATCGTGCTTGATTCAAATTGTTCATTTCTAATTTTTTTTTTTTTTTTTTTTTTGTGGGGGGGGGGGGGGGGGGGGATAATAATTTCAAATATTTGCAACAAAGAATTTTTTAGTGGCAATGAAGGTGAGGACGACGATGACGATGATGTTGATGGTGATGATTTATTTTGGTGATTACATAAGGAGTAACCCAAATACACCGGGAATCAACCTTTTTAAATAAATGAAACAAAAGTAAAAACGGAAATCAACGAGTATCATCCTGTTCCAATACATGGAAAACTAAAGAGACCAGGAATCAACTTTTTGTAAATGAAAAGTTCGTATGATACAAAACTGAGAAGCTATTATGAATCGAAGAAATAAACAGTCTCATTCATCAAAATGGGGGTAGCCTAAAGTGTACCAGAAATTACAAGTTGGATGATGATGATGATGATGATGATGATGATGATGATGATGATGATGATGATGACGATGATGATGAAAACTCTGCATTTGGATAAGACAAACATTTTTTTTTTATGTTTTAAATTTTTTGAAATTTTGGATAAACAAAGAAGAAATGAGACCACCTTTAAAGGCACCTAATTAATAAACTGTTTTTGACCAAAGAAAATCCATTTTAGATTTTTTCTTTTGGGAACTGCCCAAGAACATTTTCAAAGAAATTCCGAAGATTTCTTTAAAAAAATCATACCCTGAAATTTTCTCTAGAAATTTTGTGGAATTGTCTCAGAGGACTTTAAAAATTCACGGCGTACAGGCCATTAAAGAAAGACTGCCTGACATGACTTTGGAGACAGCCTTATAGGACTTTAAAGAGAGACTGCCATTGAGGAACTGTCTTGAAGCACTTTAAACAGAGACTGCAATACAGGATTCTTTTAAGAAACTGCCTAACAGGACTTCAAAGAGAGAGAGAGAGAGAGAGAGAGAGAGAGAGAGAGAGAGAGAGGAAAGAGAGAGAGAGAGAGAGAGAGAGAGAGAGAGAGAGAGAGAGAGAGAGAGAGTCTGCCTTGGGGGATTTCAAAACTACATACGGGACTAAACTGGTAAGTGCTAAATTATTTTTGCTTGTCAAAAATTTGTTCACATGTCTTTGCCTTCTTTCAATATATAGGCCACTCTCCTTTGAGGCACTCTCCCGGAGATTATAACAAAACAACGCTATAACGGCTAAATAATTTTTATTTTGAAGATAATATGAAGCACATCCACAGAATATCAAGCCTTTAAGTGGCAGTACCAGTACCTCAGAATAGAATAAAGCACAAATATGGGCTTCCCACACTCCATCAGTTAAAAGAAAGAATACCTTATAGGACTTTGAAAAAATCACTCTGTACACCACCTTGTATCCATTACGGATTTTCATTTAGGAATTTACAGAAACTAACAGGAATTTTAAGGAACAACCTGCATGATTTTAAAAGGAAAAAAAATCACCTACCAAAGCTGGTACTGGCAGTTCTGTTTCGATAACAATCAGGGTTGGTTGTATTCTTGAAATTCGGCTAGTGACTAACACACCACCATCCGAAGTTTCTTCACGATGTTGTTTGTTCTCTGAATTCGTCACTCATCAAAAGTCGTCGGATCTCTAGTAGAATGGGGTTGGTTCCATCTTCTAGAACTCTGTGTGTGCGGGGGGGGGGGGGGGGGGGGGGGAGGGAGTCTTGACTATAAGAGTTATTTCAAGTAAACGGTTGGTATTTGACAGTGGCGGAGAAAACCTTTTATTGTGGCGGAGCAAGCCAAAGACATTTCCGACACTAGTTGTCAATGCACAGCATCTACGTGTTGCAAACGTGGCATGCGGCGATTACATCGCCATGTTCTGTCGGAAGTAGCATTGGCTTGTTTCATCGTATTGAATGAGTGTGTATCCTAATTTAACCCAGACAAATGTTTGAAAAATACATTTAAAAGGTTCAAACTTCTTGATTATGACAGACAAGTTCGATTTATTTATTTCCGTTTCATTAACAGGTATATCTACCAAGAATACCGAATATTTAGTTTGTTTTTTTTTTAGTGGGGGAGGGGGAGGGCGAACTGGTCATCCCAACATTTTCGCTCATGACATCTGATGATATATCACTCCAACTTTCATCAAATAAAATAGTTTGGGAGCTAGCTAGGGTTTTATTTACACTGTCGCGTACAAAAGCTTTGATGTCTCCGGTCGTTAGTACTTGATGGTAGATAGGAAAAAAGGTAATTCTTAAGTTGCGCATTCCTGGCATTTTGGGGCTAGGTGGGGCCCAAAACCCTACGGCATCAGTTTTATTTACACTCCCGCGTAGAGCGCTCTGTTTTCGCTGAATGACACGCACAACATCGCCGAATTTAAAACTAAGCTTAAGAATGAGGTATTTCCTGGCATTTTCATTTAAGAACGGGGTCTTTGCCCCCCCCCCCCCCCCCCCACGCCCAGAACTACCAAAGTCAGCTTTATTTACACTTTCCCGTACAATGTTCTAGTTTCGCTGAATGACAAGCACAACATCACCGAATTTGAAACTAAACTTAAGAATGAGATATTCCCTGACGTTTTCATTTAAGAACGGGGTCTTTTGAGCCCCCCCCCCCACCCCCCAGAACAGAAGAACAAAAAACACAACCATTTCCCAATTGAAATGCACCAGGGATATGTTCGGAAGAACAGCTGTTCTTGCTACACAGAAAGCTGTCAATCTGGAGTACCTTTTGACGTCCCCCCTCACATCTGTACTTCTGTCTGTCTGATAGAACTATGCTCGAGAATAAAATACAGACTCATAGTCGCCCGGAAAGTATTCAAACTCATATCATTGATGGAAATTTCCTTCTCCATTGTCTTCCTCTACACTTACCACCAACATATGGGGGCTTATCACGCATCATACTACACAGTGCAGTGCAACCTAAATCGAGACGGGTCGATATTTTCTTTGACACGTATGAACAGCCATCGATAAAAGACTGTGAGCGCGAACGAAGAAGTGCGGAGAATACCACCTATCTAATTACTGGTCCAGATCAACTTTGCCCCAAAGATCTAAACAAAGCTTTAAAATCTCCCTCCTTCAAAAAGCAGCGCCCGAAGTTTTTAGTCCGTGACTGGCATAAGTAGGTAATAAATGCGGATTCTGGACCACTTGTACACGATTTTGTACATGTACACGTACATCGATGTACACCTCCATAGGATTTAGTGTTAAAATCGTGTACAAGTACACGAAAATGTCGTTTTTTTATGGTGGTACAGAATCCGCAAGCGGATTCTATACCACTGGATTCTATATACACGTCGCTCAAGAGTGAAAAAAATGTATGAAATTTTAAGAAAAATGAGGTCGATTGTCTGGTCTAGAATCCGCAAATGGGTTTCCCCCATAGGATTCAGTGTTAAAATCATGAGCCAAAAAACGTGTTGCGGATTCTGTACCAGCATCAAAAAAGTGGTTTGCGGATTCTATACCATCTGTATCTGTACACGATTTTAACACTGAATCCTATGGAGGTGTACAGGGAAACCCATTTGTGGATTCTACATCAGAAATCAACTTATGTACGGTACATGGAAAAAAGGTGGTACTGAACCCGCAAAACCACTGCCACGTTCCCGATCGTGTTTGGGACGGTATAGGAGGAAATAAAAAAGTGATTGATATATATAGGAGAGAAAAAAAAATATATAATTAAATAGTTATTTAAAAAATAAATATATCAAATCGAATAGATAATAAAAAAAATACGTAAATCATGAGCGCTTCCCAGACTATTAGAGCAAGGTTTCTTTTAAAAATGCTGATGAGAACCTACGCATTCTGCGTGAACGAACAACTAGGTCGCCTCTTGTTAGAACGATGCATCGGATGTCAGGATCACCTAGACTTCGATCATGAGAATCATTCGTGTCTGACGATGGAAAGGGAAGATATGGTCGTCAAGTATTTTGAACCGGCGTTCGAACGCATTCAAATCAATGAAGTGATTGCGTTTTGGAAGAGATTACTCTTCTGTAAGGATCGAGACGAGCCCACAGTTTCGGAAGAACTGAAATTGGCGCGTAGAGGTCTGACTTTAGAAGACAAGGGATGCATCATAAAATTATTGTTCAATGAAGCATACGTCTAAGTTTTCTCGTTGATATAAAATAAGGGAGAATAGAAAATAAAAATAAATACACACATAAATTTTTTATCCAATATTAGAAAGAAAAAAAAACACAAAAATGAGAATCAGAAATAAATTGTATCCGACGTTAGATGACGACGAGGACGAGAAGCCGAATGGCGTTTTGCCGACGGCACCGTTGCTAAAAGAGAAAGAAAGAGGAGAGAGGTATCACATCGATCAAATCAGTAGAATCCAAGCGTATCTAACTCGAGAGAGAGATTCTCGCCGTTCTCTCAAGAAGAAGTATTCGCGTTTCTTGAAATTCGTCAACGCGGTCGACACGACACTCATCACGATTTCCATGGGTTTACACGTGGCCAGCATCGGATTGTTGTTGACGCGGTCGGTATTCGGATCGTGTTGACCGTAGAAGGAGTGGCTCTCGCCGCCGGATTGTTTAGCACGCTCGGAAACTTTTTGAGTAGGAAATTATATCTGAAGGCGAGGAAACACGACAAGATTCGCGTCTTGGCCGACTCCAAGATTGACACGATATCCGAAATGATCTCGATGGCATTGAAAGATGGTAGGATATCGGACGGAGAATACTTCACGATATTGGGAGAGAAAACGAAATACGAAGCCATGAAAGAAGCCGTGAGAATCAAGACTCATCAGATCATCAAGGAAGAGATGAAGGATTCTCTCATGGAAAAAGGGAGGAAAGAGGCTAGGAAGGAATTCAGTAGGATGATAGAACTCAAGAGCAGCGATTGAAAAAAAAATATATATATAATAAGAACAGAATTTAAAAAAAAAAAATATTAAATTTATATATAAAATAAAAACGAAATTAATTTAAATAACTCTTAAAAATGTATTGCGTAAAGTGTAAGAGAGTTACCGAGACAAGTAATTCTCGAGAAGTACGGACTAAAAACAACAGACAGATGTTCGTGGAATTTGTGACGTGTGTGGTTCTATGAAGACTCAATTCATCAAAAAAAAAGAACGCAAGCAAAGATAAAGGCATCGTGAATAAAATGATCAATAATCTACCTTTCGAAATGCATCTGCCTGGTCACAGTTTCACGGGACCTGGAACGAAATTGAACAAGAGACTCAATGCCGATCTGACTCCTAAATCTTGGAGCAAACCTGTGAATAAGGTGGATGCGGACTCGTATGATCATGATCTATGCTACGCTGGACATCCCGACACCAAGACTCGCAACGATGTCTGCGATAAAAACATGTTGGGGAAATTGAGAGGCATATCTAATCTGACCAGGAGAGAGAAGATAGAACGTTCGCTGGTCGGCAATCTGATCGGTGTGAAACGTCGATTCGGATGGGGCGTCCAAAAAAAAAAAGCGCATCTGAAAAGAAGAAGAAACGATTATTGATGAGCGAATTGGCCGAAGAGTTATACAAACCCATCGTGCGTAAATTTCGAAAGAGAAGGGTTTTCGTGAAGGGTTTGGATGATATTTGGTCTGCCGACTTGGTCGACATGAGATCTTTTTCGAGGTGGAACGAGGGTGTCAAATATCTATTGACAGTCATCGACGTGTTTTCCAAATATGGTTGGATATGGTTGGATCAGAGCTTTGAAGAATAAATCGGGATCTCTTGAAGAGCGTGTTCGACTCGTCTTCTCGAAAACTGAATAAATTGTGGGTGGATAAGGGAAAGGAATTCTACAACAAACACGTTCATCGATTGGTCAACCTCTACTCGATCGAAAATGAAGAGAAAGCCAGCATGGTGGAACGTTGGAACCGAACGATGAAGGAAAAGATGCATAGATACTTCACGGCAAATTCGACCAAGAAATACATATCTGCTCTGAACGGTCTGGTTAAAGATTACAACAACACGCGACACAGATCGATCAAGATGACTCCCATGGAAGCTAGTGATCCTCGAAATGAAAAGCGGGTCTATGCGAATCTATATCCTGAGAGATCTAAGATCAGGAAGAAGTCTAGAACGCCGAAATTTGTGGTTGGTGATCGAGTGAGAATCTATGCTTATAAGAAGCACTTCGAAAAGGGTTATACTCCTCGATGGACCTCGGAAATCTTCGTGATAATCAAAATATTTCACACCGATCCGGTGACTTATGAAATCGAAGCTTTGGATGGAGAAAAGATCATCGGAAAGTTTTATGAACAACAATTACAGAAGACAAAGTTTTGATAAAGAAAAACAAATTTCTTTTATTTACTCTCTTTAACATTTTCTTGTTTACACACATATATATATAGGAGAGAAAAATAATAATAAAAAATAATTAAAACTATTTTTAGATAAAAAAAAAAAGCAAGCTAATTAATAAACAAAAAAACAAAAACCCTTTAAAAATGGCAAATATACTAGATATAGTACAAAGCATAGTGAAAGATGAAAGTATTCAAGAATATGAGGTTCACGAATACGAACCGGTAACCGGAACGAGTTTGAACAATGCGGGAGAGATAAGAATCAACATCGAAACTCAAGATCTATTCGTCCATCCTAGCAAGAGTTACATAGTGGTGCAGGGACATCTCACCAAGGAAGATGGGAGCGACTACGCCGACGACGACACGGTTACTTTAGCCAATAATGGAATCATGCATCTATTCAGTAATATAAAATACATGCTATCCGGACAAGAGATAGAATCTGTGTTTCATCCCGGTCAGGCCACCACAATGTTTGAACTCTTGACGTATCCTGATGATTTTTCGAAATTCAGAGGACTTAATGAGTTGTGGATGAAAGACACCATCGGCCCTGCTAGCGGCGGTGCCACCGCGATATTCGACTACGTCGTCAAGACGTCCAGACCTAAAGGAACGTTTTCGTTCAGGATACTTTTGAAACACATCTTCGGATTCGCAGATGATTACAACAAGATCATGTATGGATTCAAACACAATCTGACGTTGATTTGAAAAGGAAACGACGACGCGATAGTGAGACTCCCTGCGACCGATGCGGGTAAGTTAACTCTACAGATGATATCGTGGTTTGTTCCACAGGTGGAGCCTTCAGTCACGGAAAAAATGCGTCTCTACAAGATCATAGAATCCAAGAGTAAATTACCTGTGGGATTTAGAATGAGACAGTGCAACACGGCTAGCATTCTACCCTCCATGAATCACTTTGATTGGAGATTGACGGTGAAATCTGCTTCTGAGAGACCGCGTTTCATCGTGGTTGTGTTTCAGACTGATAAGAATGGGTCTCAGGAAAAGAATGCGTCACTGTTCGATCACTGCCATTTGAGAAACATGCAAGTGTTTCTGAACGCCATGAGATATCTAGCAATCGATTACAACGCATCGTTCGACAAGAACAATTTCTGCAGACTGATGCCGCTGATTTTAGAAAGAAGTATCACAGTCTAGATGAATTGATGAGCAACCCTAACATATCTCCCGGTGAATACAAGTCGATGTATCCCATGTTCATATTCAACGTCAATAAACAGAGTGAACGACTCAAGAGTAGCGTCTTAGACATTCAGATCAAGATGCAATTCGATAGGAACGTGCCGAGAAAAACCAAAGCCTTCGCCCTGGTCTTGTCGGATAGAGAATTACAATTCGAATTGGATGGAAATAAGATGTCGATCATTCGATGAGAGACGTGTGTAAAAAAAAAATCGAATCGATTTCATAGTCTTATACACTGGACCACTTCCTAACAGACAATCTTTATACTCTTGGAAAGAGATGTTTTTCTTCACCATGCACACTTTAACCCCTTTGCACTTCTTGATCTCTTCATCTTCTAGACGATAAGCATACAGTTTGGGTCTCAAGCCCACAAATTCGAGGATTTGTTTACCGCCGCTCTCATCCTTAAATTTACCCAACACCTTGTTGTCGTTCGATTGAATGTTGGACAGGTGATCGGTGGGATAATTGCTCGTGTCGAACCACGCAGCCACATCCGGAGATATATCTTGGTAGACATCTTTCGTCTCTATCTCGTAAACTAAACTGTCCATGTCGGTGAACAGTAGTTTGGCTTTATCACCAAATTTTCGTTTGACGTAATCGTAGTGAAACTCGTACATCAATCGCTTGCTGATATCTAAGATGATCGGTCCGAGATAATACGGTTTGTTGAACTTCAGGTGCGTCTTTTGCATGTGAACGGCCACTAGATTTTCATTGAATATGGTTCGGTGTTTGTAATTGGGTTTCGCCACTAAATTTTTTGCTCTTTTCTCAGACGTGACGAGTCGAACGTCGGTTCTCTTCCTGATGTTTTCCATCGATTTACCGTACATGCAGTTGTTCATGAGTTTGAAGAAATCTTTTTCGAAATCGTTCTTGGCTCAAATTCTGAGATTCGTGTTGAGATCGATGTATTTTTTCATCCAAGGCTCTTCGTCGAATCGAATGATGCGATGTATGTTGACTAATTTCATCCCGTAATCGACGTATTGTTTCAAATTCTCACTGTAGACGACATAGTTACGTTTGTTAGATAAATTGGGAATGAGTTTTTCCTCGTCTCCTTCGTTCGGTTCCATTCGTTCGGGAGCCAGCGGATAATCGTTGTGTAGATCGTGTAATTCTTCCGGATAGTTCAAATCGACTTCTAAAATGCAAGGATAGTCTCTCCATTTTTGCATCTCTTCCTGTTCCGTTACCCATTCGAAATTTCCAACCGGTAAAGGATGACTCATAGCCCAACCGTACAGATTATTAGCATCCCAATACTGTATGTATTTATTTTGATCGTTTCGAATCGAAACCTTCTTTCATGTAGGGATTGTTAGCTTCAGAATATCTGTGGAGATCATCGAGACGCCACCTTTCGCAGCCCTTTTGAACATGAGCAACATGTCCACATCGGATAATAATTCCAATTGGACTTCGGTGGTCTTCAGGTCTTCAACAGAGCATCCCACGACAGACCAGGTGCGGTGAAATACCAAGTGGGATCCAGATCGTAATTTCGATGACAAACATCTCGAAAATTTTCGAACACGTCTGCCAAGAGTAGAACGTCAGTCTTTAGATAGAGATCGTGATAATCTCTCATGGTTTTCATATCAAATGACACGTTTTTAGTGTGTTCGTAATTCTCATCGGAAAATGTTGGATTCATATAATTTCGAATAAAAATCTTCTTTCGAAGGTAGTGCGGTGTCGGCGAATCTCTTTAGATCGTTCATGTAATCGTAAGGGTAGACTCCATTCCTCAACATAACGTCTACTCGTTCTCCAAAATGTTTTTAAATTTATCCTTGCTCATGTTATCGACTAATTTTTCCAGATCGGTCGACATGAATTTAAAACTGTCGATGAAACATATGCTTCTACGAATGAATTTCATTTTTTCTTTCAACGTCTCTCCGTCGATTACTCTTTTCTTCTCCATGAGCTTCCATTTCGTGAAGGAAATGTATCTTTCTTCGTTGTTCGCGATGCAATTTAATTCTTCGTGGGAAGTGCCGAGATTTTTCACGAACAGATGACTGTCATAACCCGAGAGATTGTGAAATATCACCGGATAGAAAACAGCATCTCGATATTTTAAATTACACTTGCTGTGAGCCGGACCACGATACAGACCCGTGTAATGATCGTGGTCTCTGACCTTCTTATTTTCCTCTGAATTCTCGTTGAATGATTATCTGCATATGTGACATTCGGTGGCTCTGTTATTTTCATCCTGCTGCTCTTGCGTGATGATCATTTTCGCCGGAGTTTTGAATTTATCGTATAACATTTGAATTTTCGATTCTAACTCTTCCACGAACCTTTGAGCCACGTCGTCGTCTTCGCACTGTTTCGTGTAGGTGAAGAGACCCATGCCGTGTTGCGAGTCGAAAGCGCATTTCACGTAAATGCAATAACCCGAAGGCGTGTGTTTTTGATATCTTTCGACGTAACTTTGAAGAGTGTTGGGTTGGCAGGAACTCATTTTCACGGTGAAACATTCGAAATCAGCGTACACGACGAATGGTACTTTTAACCTTCTATTGCGATTTTCAAACTTCACGATGGTGTTGGGTTTGGGCATTTCGATGGTGACACCTTGATTTTCATTGCAATATTCCTGATGTTTCGCTAACGATTTTTTGCTGTGAAACATGTTCATGCAGTTGCAATATAAACATATCTTTCCTTTATGTTTATTATTTTGTCTCGACAGTAATCGGCTGGGCTGTTTAACCCAACAATAATGACGATTGTCTCCATTCGAAATCAATAATAAAATAATCGTCTTTTCTCTTTCGAGATACGAAGTCTGTCTGAGAGGATAGATCGTTCGTTTTTCATCATCGTATCCCAAGATGTTCACCGCTATGGTGGGCATTTGAGCCTCGGAACGTTCGATGTATTTTAACTGCATTGGAAAAGTCACTCCGCTCCAATCGAGATTTTTAGAAGTCTCCTCGTAACGAGAAACTCTATCGGAGTGCATTTTGACAGGGTATAAAGCGGAAGTGACTGCCCATTTAAAACACTGATCATCTTTATTTCTCACATTGACCACGGAGTGTTTTTTAGCTAAGAAATATGGTAATTCCACGTAGGAAGATCCTTTCAACGAATCGTTTTTAGTTATATGAATTTCGAGTTTCAACACCTCATCGAATGTCCAATTACTACCTTCATGTTGATAATTCGTGAGAGACGTCAACATGTTGTCTTTCATCTTTTTGAAAAAGTCTGATAAATCTGAACCTCGAAGTACAGGTTCAACGTTAGATCTGAAATATGCATTTTTCACGATGCTCTCGCCAGACTTCACGTCAATTTTATTCATCACGCAATGGAGTATCATCTTAATTTTTTGTCCCACGTTCATGTGTTCGGGAAACAAATCCAATACTTTTTTCTTCACCCGTTCCATAAACAATTTTGGATCGATTTTCTTGAACGAGGGAACCACATCGAAAGTTTTAAAAATGCGTTTGATCGCACTCTCCCGTTCTACAGGATTCGATTGGAATAGTTCTGTGGTGAGTCATGCTACATATTCTTCTCCTTTCCCTTCGTTGATTGCTTGTCGAATTTCGCTTGATATATCTCGTTTGTCTAGAATCTGAAGTACATCACTCATTTTCGTTTTAGTTTTTTTTTTCTTTTCTTTTGAAACTTGAAGTTCTTCAATGGCTTTTCATTTAGTCGTCTTCTTATTTTTCACAATTGAAATGTGTTTGGTTTTTTTCGACGCCGCCATTTCGATTCCTTTTACTATCTTTTTCTTCTTCTCATTTTTCACAACCGAGGCATTTTTTGACGTCGTTGCTATCGACATTTCATTTGCCTTTCCATCGTTTCGCAAATATTCCTGTATGACTTCAATTTTTTTTGATTTAGTTCTTTGATTTCTGAAATGTGGAATTTTTAATAGTTTACAAATCTCGTTTAACTGAGGTACGGTTTTCTCATTTAAATTTTCTATTTTTTTATTTGTTCGCTCCATTTGTAAGAATGTTTTTTTTCGAATTTTGTATTTAAATAATTTGTTAAAAAAGTTTTTTTTTTACTCTTTATATATAAAAAAAAGATTTTTTGTTAAATTTTTCTTTAATGTAAAAAATATTTTTTTTGATGAAATTAATCAATTTTTTTATGTTCTTTAACGTGAAAAAATTGAATTAATACGAGAAAAAAGGGATGTTAAAATTTAACTTTTTATTTATTTATAAAGAGAAAAAAACTTTTACAAAAAAAAAATTTACATTAAAGAAAATTAAAATTAAAAAAAAAACTTTTTTATATATAAATAAAGAGTAAAAAAAAAACAAACTTTTTTAACAACTTATTATTTAAATACAAAATTTAAAATATATTATTTGCATGAATTCATAAAACAAAAAACCAAATAATCGATCATGACAACAACACCTAAAAGATGCGAATTGAAATTGAAACGAGTCGAAACGTATAAAAAATTTGGTTATAAAATCTACAGATTACAACGACACGACTCCATCGAATTGAATGAGGTCGAGACGAAGGGCTTAGAGCATAAACATGACAAATATAGCATGCCTTTGAAATTGGACGAAGCCATGCTCGATTTGTTTTACGAGTACCAAAGCGATTTACAGAATATCATCGTCGCCGAAGACAGAGAATTCGACAAGGACGATTTGTCGTTGTTCTATGGAGGTTACATATATCCAAAAATCTCACTCAAACTCGTGGACAAATCGGGTGGTGAGAGCGCGTTCACTGATGTAAAAAAACTTTAAAAAGTAAAGATAAACATTCAACACATTTTCGAAAAAGGAGAAAACACGAGTGTCAACATGCTAATAACGGACTTGGAAATATAAACAATAGAGAGATTGATTTTCAGCGAAGAAGAAGGAAAAAAAAAGTAATGAGATCATCTTTAGATCTCATTACTTTTTTTTTTGTTTTTTTTGTTTTCCTTCTTCACTATTGCCCATATATTATAATAACGTTTCCTTTTTTCTCAAATTTCAGCGTCGATTCTTCTTTTCTTTTTTTTTTTTTTTGTGATATGCTACATTTTTATGAACACATTTGTTTATCCGAATCATAATTATGAACGAATGTTGTGCATCTCTCAGTAACACTCGCATCATTACCATTCTCTTCAGAAGATAGTGGTAATGGTGGAAAACGTCTCATTCTTTTAAATTTCAACCGCATATCCCGATCTTTATTTAACTCTTTTATCAGTTCTTTCCTAAGATATCCATCATTAGCATCTAATCGTTTTTTCACATCTTTTTCACACTCTATCTCGCGATATTCATCAGTATCGTCTAATTGTTTTTCCACCTTTTTATCCATTTTATATTATTTTATACTTTCTATGATTTATATTTTATATTTATATAATTATATAATTTTTTACATCATAATAACATATTCAAAATCAGTATATTCTTAAATGGCGAATTCTCACCAAACAACAAACCCTTGCCGAGTCGATCAACGTTCCGTCCACTCTTCAGATAGAGACCGTTTCCACTCAAAGAGTTGTCACCTCTAACGGGTTCTAGATACAATCCTTTACCGCTGTCGTCTACGTGGATGCGACACACGGCTCCTCCCTTCTTCAAAAACAGTCCGCTGCCACCCATTAATTTCTCAACTGCCGAACTCGTGAGTCCCGTGAGAGCTCCCATGCCGAGAGTCTTTCCGAGAAAGGGTAAAGCTTTTGCGACAAAGGGTAATGCCTTTGCGGCGATTCCTTCCAATAGTGGTAGGAAACCGCCTTTCATTCTCAAATTGTATCTCAAGTGAGCGGGACTCAATCTCACCATCAACCCTCTTCCATCACGAATCACTTTCTCCATCCTTTTGATTTGACTTCTGGTCCAGGCAATCGAATCCTGACCGCCACTCGTCAGATCTTTGTGAGTGAATTTGAATCTCACCGCCTCGCCTCGAGTTGTTAACGCTCTCTTAAGTTTCTTCCTCTGTCCTGCGGATATGTTCACGTTTTTAACCACGTATTGTGTCATAATTCTTTTTTTAAAATATATTTTCTTCAATTGTTTTTTTTTGTTTTAAAGATAATTATATATTAAATAATTTTTGTAAAATTAATATTGCGTTTATTTTATTTTTGTTATTTATATATATATATACACAATATTGTTTTTTTTTTTTGCTTTTATATTTCTATTATGTGAAATCGTATCGTCACCCTCTCTCCACGAAGATCTAACAGTTCACCATTTTGATCTGTCAATGTGGTTTTGAGACTATATGAGAATGTCAACCGTATTTTCAGATGCCACGTGGCCTCAATACATCTTTCGATTGAATCCCAGCATCTTGCCTATAGAATAGTCCTTATTGAAATCCACTCGAAAATTATCTTCCAAATCCAACATCGTCTGTAAGGTATTAGGATTGGGAGTGAGTCTGATCTTGTTGCTTCCCTTTCCATCTGTCTTCATTCGCGTCTGAATGTAATTGTTCAAATCATCTATGTCGTAACTTCCTTTGGGAATTCGAATCTCCAACCAATCCACTCCGTCGGAATACTTAAATGAGTTATTCTTTTGGTGACGTTGGGAAAGGAATAATAAGTCTCCAGATTCACCAATGTCATCTCGTATCTTTTCTCTCTATTCAATTCGATGGAAGGTTCGAATTTCGTGGTGAATCGAGTCGAATCACCACTCACCATGATTTGAAGGGATTGTTTTGCAGCCGTATTCTCGGCTATCCATTCTAACAATTCTCCTTGTTCGAACATTATATTTAATTTTATTTTTATTTTTTCAAAAACTAATTATTTGAAGATTTATTATTTTCTAATTTTTTTTATTTTCACGCTGTATCTTATTATCATCAGAAACATAAAACTTGTCAAATCCGCACCGATATTTTCCACGATTAAATTCGCTAGTCAAATCGATCACAACGAAATTATAAAGTCCTCCATCCCAAACCCTCTTACAGAATCTCCTGAATTCCGCCGTGCTCATGTCGTTTGCGATGTGATCGCTGTAGATGTGATTGAGATTCTTGAGATCTTGGCGAAAGAGACATAGAAAATTAGTGTTCTCCCTTATCGTCTGTCTGGGCAATCGAAAATAATTCTGCGACAGGTAGAAACAGTCCACGTTGCTGTGACTACCCCTAACGTAATACGATTCGCATCGGTTCTGTCTCTCCAAAAGCAGATCGTTGAAAATCTTGAGATTCTTATCTTCTGATTTCAATTCTCTAGGATCTGGAACGTCGCTAGCGTTCTCATAAAATCAACACTTGACGTTCGAAGATGCATTTCTCTTCATCAATTCTATCGCCGCACCCTCCAAAATGGTCGAAAGAAAAGCTTCACTTTTGTCGAATTCCTCCCTACTGTCAAAGATTCTGGCTATGACGTCCTTGGGCAATATACGATCCATGCATTCTCGAAGCAATCTGTATTCTGGTTGAAACAAGCTCTTGCCAAACACAAACAATCTGTCGTAATCCAACCAGTCGGGTCGGGACAACAGATTCATCAACAGATTGGTCTTTCCACAATTCGATTTTCCCACTATCAAGCCTCTTATGCTTTTGGGGAAAGAACTTGTTATTCGACCTCTTAGTCGTGGCGTCGTTCCAAGGCATATCTTTAATGTTCATCTTTGTTTTATTTTTTTTGTTTGTTATTTTAGATTTTTTCAAACACAAATTTTTTATGTTTTTTCAAACTCAGTTTTTAATATTATTATTTATTTATATTACACCATCGCAAGTTCTCTTCAATCCAGATCCACTCGTCATTTTGGCTAAATCTTGTATGGGTACCACAGCATCCTTAAAATCTTTCCAACTTTGCGGCGTTCGCTCTAACGTAGCTCGCTTCGGGGGTGGACTGATCAACTTGTTGATCAATGCGTTGGCTGCCCTCTTGCCAGCCACAGAAGCTATCCTACCACTGGCTTTGGAAGCGGCTTTCTTACCAGCATCCAAAGCCGTCTTCTTACCAACCTCAAATGCAGTCGATGCGAGTTTTCTACCCGCATCACTCGTGAACGCTCGCATTATAGAATCGACGATGCCAGAACCGCCTTGAACGTAAGTTCTAATGTATCCCCTGTTCTTTATCACCAACATATTTTGTTTTATAATATATATTTTGTTTTCACTGGTAAATCGTTTGTTGTTTAAATACTTTTGTTATTCTAGTGTAAAATTTACTGTTTTTATTTTATATATTTTTGTTTGTTTGTTTGTTTCTCTCTACTTATTATATACATCAATCCTTCAATTCGTTCATCAGCCTTTCATAATGGTTTTTATTCAAAACCTTCTGTCGTAACAATTTGTCACATATGCTAACTATCTCATTATCTAATCCTGTGTTACCAGAGCGTCTACTTGCCATCAACAATCTCAATCTCTGAAACAGAGCGTCAGAATCGCTCGGAAGAAAAGTGGTTCTCATTCCTTTCCCGGTTCTCGACTCGTCATACTTCTTATTCATATCGCATATGGGTTGCACCACTTTCGTCCACTTGTAACCTCTGCTGGCTTTGGGTCTCATCTCTTCGCCATCATTATCTCTCTTCATGGCGTTGGTCTGAACCAGAATGTCGCCGTAATTGTCAAAATCCTGTTCCATGTAATCTCTAGGGTTGTCGAAAACGAGTAATTTGCGCAGACCATCAGTTATTTTATACTTATTCGGACCGACGTATAAATACTCATCATCATCTATTTCCACTTCTGTGTCGCCCTCGAATTTCCTACCACTCGAATCCTCGCGAATTCCAAACAGCAGATCTCTCTTACCATAATCCTCGGATGACGCGACGCTATCAGTGGTGATAGTCGAAGCTGTATCGTCACTTTCGTTCACGTCAGTTTCGATTCTCATGAGAACGTAATCCGGTGTAGATTGAAAGGAAAACTGTTTTGTAACACTACCGGGCGACGAACCCATTCTCAAAGAACCCTCTTTTATGGGTCTCAATTCGTCAATGATCTCCTTCTTGCTTCGCTCTTGAACCTCCGTCACGGGTTTAAATATTTTTGTGGTCTCGCGTTTGAGTTTGATCTCTCCAAGACGTCTGCTTCTGTCAGCCGATTGAATGCTCTTTTTGGCACGTTCATGTTCATTTAAAAGCTGATCTCGGCGTTTAGCATCCATCTGTAAAAACATTTTTTTTCAGTTTTAAATTATTAATATTTCCTTTGAGTATGCTAATGTGAGTTATTTATTATTTTCAAAATTAAATGTATAATTATTTTTATGTTTTAAGTAAATAAAAATCTTCTGTCTTTAATATAATAACTAAAAAACCAGTTGAGAAAAAACATTTTACATGATAAACCTCTCTAAATGAGTTTTGCTCTCGAAAGTGTTAAAGCGCAACCGCGCTTATTCTCACCATGAGGAAAACTCGAATAATCAAAAATCACAAATAAACACATCAATAATGTAATGCTTTTCAAAAAATGCGTTTAAATCATATCAATTAATCTTTTTGAACTGTTTCCGCTTTCATCCATAGAATAGTTTTTTCGGTTAAACTATTTAACTGACAATTGACACTCATTTGAATAAAAAACCCGAGACCGTCCCCAACACAATGCGGGTTCAGTACCACCTTTTTTCCATGTACCGTACATACGTCGATTTCTGATGTAGAATCCGCAAATGGGTTTCCCTGTACACCTCCATAGGATTCAGTGTTAAAATCGTGTACAGATACAGATGGTACAGAATCTGCAAACCACTTTTTTGATGCTGGTACAGAATCTGCAACACGTTTTTTTGCTCACGATTTTAACACTGAATCCTATGGGGGAAACCTCTGAGTTACGATGCTGGGGAGCTGGCAGCTGCTTGTCGTAGCTCGGTGGTTCTCTCCGGGTACTCCGGCTTCCTCCACCCGTAAAACTGTCACGGTCATGATTAGCCATTGTGCATAAATATGTGACCTTAAACATAAATAAATAAATAAATAAATATGGGGGAAACCCATTTGCGGATTCTAGACCAGACAATCGACCTCATTTTTCTTAAAATTTCATACATTTTTTTCACTCTTGAGCGACGTGTATATAGAATCCAGTGGTATACAATCCGCTTGCAGATTCTGTACCACCATAAAAAACGACATTTTCGTGTACTTGTACACGATTTTAACACTAAATCCTATGGAGGTGTACATCGATGTACGTGTACATGTACAAAATCGTGTACAAGTGGTCCAGAATCCGCATTTATTACCTACTGGCATACACAGCACCACTCAGCAATTTTAGACGGATGCGAGTTATATATTGGCGTAGAAGAATGTACCAAATTCACAGTTGTCAACGAAACTGTTCAAGGTGTGAAAGTAGATAATTTGGCTTGTAATCACCCAGAGGCGGACACTAGAGTGTGTCTCCACGCAAAAGATGCAGATAGTGGTAATATTCCTGGTGGAATTGTGGTACAAGCCTGTGACACAGATATTTTAGTCATTTTGTTGAATCATGTTCATGGTTTTAACTCTGAAATATGGATGGAAGTGGGAACGTCTGGTCGTGGAAATCAGCGTTATATCAGTGTATCTGCTATCAGAAAGGAAATCGGGACTTTGATATGTTTAGCGTAACCCGGATTGCACTCGTTGTTATAGCCCCCATATTATATTGAGATTGATATTTTTTTCTGCATTATCTGACTGGTCTCACTCATTTGCACTCAGTGACCTTGTTTCCATCTTTGTTACAATAATCTATTGTACAAATAGCTGTTGATTGTTTAAGTAGGTCAAGGAACTTGTTTACTTGAAATATGACCGAATCACCTAGAAACTAATAGAACATTGCAGAAACTTCCTTTTCTGTGACATTCTGTTTGGTTACTATATAAAGGTTTGTCAACAGAATTCAAAAACTCATTTTTAGAAAGCCATTTCAGAAAGACTCACTTCAGTTGTTTCCATTGGAGATTATTATTGTTTCAGAACAGTGCATTTATTATAGAAGCAGTGCTTCTTTGTGAATTTGGAAGATTGATTCCAAAAGAGAATTTTGAAGAGAATCTTTTCATCTTGAAAAAGAGAATTTATACTTTCTGTGAAACAGAATATTATTTTGTGAAATGCCAGGATTCTACTGGATTATTTGGAAATTACCTGTGGCCCCAATACTTCTTGGATTTTTACTCCATTTGAATTTTGCGGAGCATTTTTTTATATTTTATTGAAGACTGCTGAAAGTTCTAAGTGAAAATTTTATTACAAACCTACGGGATACTGTTTCTGAAGAGACATTCTTGGATTTAATACTACCAGCTGGTAACTTTCTTCACAAGATTCTTCACCACTGGATTACTGGATTCTGTCAAACTGTACTTTGGACTAATTCAATAATCGATAAGTACCACTGTTTTTATTTTCTGTAAACCAATTAGTGTAAAAGATCTTTGTAGCGTTTTTTTTTATATTATTTTTTTTAAATTAAATTTCAGAATAGTTGAATTCATAGTTATTGTTGCTGATTCTCAGATTTCTTTCTGTTACCAATATCAATAATATTTCCATACCAGAACACTCGTTCACGGGATGTGACTATACAGCTGCCTTTGCGCGTAAAGAGAAAAAACGTCCATGTGGACTCTTGGAATGCGATGAACGATTCCAGAAAGTATTCGCCAGACTAGCATCACCCAACACCTCTGTTCCTGATGTAAAAATTCTCGAAGAATTTGTGTGTCTTCTATATGGTGCTAAGAGATTTGTGCCATTGAACAAGTTTCGATTTAAGGTGTTTGAAAAGGCATTCGGTCCGAAGAACAAATCGAAGCCTCTTGCTAAAATGAAAGGAGTCGGTGCCAGCAGTCTTCTGTCTTGCGAAGCAGTCATTAAACATAAAATAACAAGGGCCATATTTGTAGCTACAATGAACCAAGCTGTGTCAACGACATTATCAGAGTTACCAGGTCTGCATGATGGATGGGAGATGGTAGATGAAAACTACTCAATTATATGGTTCGATTGTGAACAAATACCAGACTCAGTGGTACCATCACTACATTCAGACTTCAGTGAAGACGAAAGCTCGGACAATGATTTTTCCGAGGACTCAAGCGATTCTGATGACTGAACCAAATGACACACACATCCCTGTTACTTCATGGATCAATATTACCCATTTTAAAGACATGCTTGACTTCAAACCTGAATCATAAGGCTAAGCTGTCAAAAATATCCAACTAGATTAATTTCACGTAGTTGAAGTCCCAGAAAGAAAGAATATAAATGAGAAGGAATGTTTTAAAGGCATTAAATCTTTCCTTCTCATTTACAAAGAGCTGATGTTATCCTTTTTGTGTTAAAATGATAGTTTTGATCTCGTCATTAAATTTGAATTCTCAGTGAATCATCTCAATTTGTTTTATTGTGTAGCAAGTCGTTGCGATCTATTATTCCTGAGTTTTATATTATCCAGTGTCCACCAGAAATTTTCAAAAGAAAGTGCCCACGGAAACTCTGTTCTTGAATATAGTTTTATGCTGGTTGGTGTTATATGTTTTAAGCCCTAGTAGGTGATAATTGCTGATTCTAGACCACTTTTCCAAAAAACTTTACATGTACACGTACATGTACGTGTACCGCCATAGGGATTCAGTGTTAAATCGTGTACAGAGTGTAAAAAATGTCGTTTTTGCATGGTGGCCCAGAATCGGCAATTGTTTTTGAGGCTCTCAGATCGCACTTTTGACCGTTCAAACATCCGTTGGCAAACGAGTACATTTGACACATCGCTCAGAAGTGAAAAAATGTATGAAATTTGAAGAAAATGTAAACTTAAAAATGTTTCTTCACGTTCCCATCGTGGATCAGACCTTTGATCTATCGTTGGTGAACGCAAGCAAAAAACGTTTTGCCGATTCTAGATCAGCATCAAAAAAGTGATTCTGGACCACCTACATTCGCCAACGGCTGTTTGAACGGTCAAGGGTGTGATCCGATCGGGAAACCAATTTGCTGATTCTAGACCAGGAAAAATCGACCTCAAAACCTTTTCTTGACGTTCACCAACGGTGAAAATTGAGTGTAAAGGGTAGTTACTCATCGAGGATTTTAAAAAAAAATTGTCCAAACCGATTTCGGCTTTCGGTACTTCGAAAAATGCGGTTTGCCGGCTCTGGTCCACCACCACATTCGCAATCGCGTTCTGGATGGTCGAGAGTGCGATCCAATCGGCGAAAACGATTCGCCGATTCACCTCGCGAGTTTTAAGCTAAATCGTAATAGATTAGTTTTGAGGAGTTTTCAATTTTTGTACTTAGTGTAAATAAAATAGCTTTTTTTTCATTCAATAGAGTCGACTATAAAATTGCGTTCCACTTAGATGGGTTTTAAGTGAGAAAATTTGTGTTTAACTGACACTATGAAATCTTTGTAAAATCCTTTCATTTTTTTGTTCTTGTATAAATGTGTAACAGATCGAAAATTTTGCTTTAGTTTTTTCTAAAATAAGACGTAAATATTTATACTCCATTTTACTTCCTGGTTTGTTTTTGGTAATTATTAAGTAGAGCCTGTGTTCTCACATTCTGTCATTCGTGCGAGACTTTCAGTTGTTCTCCTCTCTCCTATTGGCTGTTGTCAATGCGTTATTCATTGGCCTCTTATTCACGTGGTCACCACTAAAAAGCTATATAAGCCAAGTAATTCACTCAGTCGAGGAACGGGGTTCATTTTTGAACGAATAGACCGGTGGGTCCAGCTCCCATTCCATTTCCCACTTCGTGGAATATCTAGCTCGCTTTTAAGCGACTAGAACACATTGTGGCTGATTCCGGAATCAATTCGGGTTACGCCGGATAGGCTCCGAAATCAGCTACCATGTGAACTCGACCTATTCTTCCAGACGTGCTGACTTGATGCCTTATCCACTGACCATTTGACCATTTCGTCATTCATCCGTCCGTTAAAACTGAGATACAGTGTATTTTGTTGTAAATAAATCATCAAAACTTATCACTTCTTCTTTTCTGTTGAGGAAGATAGTGTTCAAATCTATTTACCATCAGTAAAATCCTGAGAACCTGGGATATAGTAGGGAATTACGGCCATCCCTCTATTACAAATGAAAAGGTTTTCGTTCAATGGATGACATTGAAAAACTCGAGTTTGGAAAATTAGAACCAATGGAAATCGTCCGTTCATGTCTTGTCATAGCGAGTTTTAAGTTAAATCATAATAGATCAGTTTTGTAGAGTTTTTTCAAATATTGCAGTTAGCGTAAATAAAATTGTTTTTCATTCAAATAAAAATTCAACTATAAAACGTTCCACTTAGATGGGTTTTAAGAGATAAAAATTGTGTTTAATTGACACTATGAAATCTTTGCAAAATCCTTTCATGTTTTGTTCCGGTGTGAATGAAAGGTATTTCGTTTTAATAAATGGACAATAAAATCACGTTCCACTCAGTTAGGTTTTTAAGATGTAAATTGAATTTTAATTGACTCATGATAATTTTTTGGAGATATGAATGAACCCTTTTAGCGGTTATAATTATTCTCAAACGCATTAAATCAGAAACCGTTTTTTTATTTTTTGTTCATAAAGTGGTTTGAAATCAGAAACTGCTTTTTCATTTTTTGTTCGTAAAGTGGTTTTAAAAAACAGAATTTTTCACTTTCATCTAAAATGCTGTTTTGAGGATTACGATAAAAACGTGTCGTTCTTATGCGCTAAACTTTCATACTTTTCAAAGTCCTCCTGTTCGTCAGGGAGTGAATAATCGATGATGTGATCTTTAACACGTTCGAGGGACAAAACGCATTTATCGAGGTTTCCTTTTGTAAAATGTTTTTCCTCAACTGGTGTTAGTTATTATATATTAAAGCCAGAAGATTTTTATTTACTTAAAACATAAAACATAAAAATAATTATACATTTAATTTTTGAGAATAATAAAATAACTCACGTTACCATACTCTAAAGGAAATATTAATAATTTTAGAAAATAAAAAAATGTTTTTACACATCACAGATTCCAAGCAGAGAGATCAGCTTCTCAACGAATATCAACGACTCAAGAAAAGCATCCAATCCAATGACAGAAGCAGACGACTTGGAGAGTTGGAATTAAGACGCGAAACCACAAAATTATTTAAACCTGTGACGGAGGTTCAGGAACGAAGTAAGAAGGAGATCGTTGACGAATTGAAGCCCATAAATGAAAGTTCTTTGAGAATGGGTTCGTTGCCTGGCAGTTTTACTAGGGGGTTTTCCTTTCAAAGATCATCGCCGGATTACGTTCCCATGAGAATCAAAACCGACGTGAGCGAAAGCGATGATGCGGCTTCGACTATCACCACTGATAGTGTCGCGTCATCCGAGTATGGTGGTAAGAGAGATCTGTTGTATGGAATTTATAAGGATTCTGATGGTAGAACTTTTGTAGGCGACACCGAAGTGCAAGAGGATGATGATAATTTAATTGTCGGTTCGAATAGGTATGAATTAACTCCTGGACTGCGCAAATTGCTCCTTTTGACAAGCCTGGAGATTACACAGATCGGGATTTTGACAATTACGGTGACATTTTGGTTCAGACCCACGCCATGTTGAGAAATAACGATGCCAGAGAAACAAGACCCAAATCCAATAGAGGTTACAAGTGGATGGAGGTGGTGAAACCCATATGGGATATGAATAAGAAATTCGTCGAATCGGTGACTGGCAAAGAGGTGAGAACCACTTTTCTTCCGAGCGATTCTAACGCTCTGTCTCAGAGATTGAGATTGTTGATGGCAAGTAGACGCGCTGGTAATACTGGATTAGATAATGAGATAGTGAGCGACGAATTGTTGAGGCAGAAGGTTTTGAATAAACACGATTATAAAAGGCTGATGAACGAATTGAAGGATTGATATATATAATAAGTAGAGAGAACAAACAAACAAAAAAATAGATAAAAAATAAAAACAGTAAATTTTACACTAGAAAATAATAAAAAGTATTTAAACAATAAACGATTTACCAGTGAAAAAACAAAATATATATTATAAAATAAAAATATGTTGGTGCTAAAGAACAGGGGATACGTCAGAACTTACGTTCAAAGCGGTTCTGGCATCGTCGATTCTATAATGCGAGCGTTCACGAGCAATGCAGGTAGAAAATTCACATCGACCTCATTTGAGGTCGGTAAGAAGACGGCTTTGGAGGCTGGTAAGAAAGCTAGTGGTAGGATAGCTTCTGTGGCTGGCAAAAGGGCAGCCGATGGGTTGATTGACAAGTTGACCAGTCCGCCGACGAAGTGAGCTAAGTTAGAGTGATCGCCGAAAAGTTGGAAAGATTTTAAGGATGCTGTGGTACCCATACAAGATTTAGCCAAAATGACGAATGGATCTGGATTGAAGAGAACTCGCGACGGTTTAATATAAATAAAAAAATAATATTTATAAAAAACTGAGTTTGAAAAAACATAAAAATTGTGTTTCAAAATCTAAAAATAATAAAAAATAAAAAAGATGAACATTAAAGATATGTCTTGGAACGACGCCGCGACCAAGCGGTCGAATAACGAGTTTTTTCCCAAAAGCATGAGAGGCTTGATAATGGGAAAATCGAATTGTGGAAAGACCAATCTGTTGATGAATCTGTTGTCGCAACCCGGCTGGTTGGATTACGATAGATTATTCATGTTTGGCAAGAGTTTGTTTCAACCTGAATACAGATTGCTTCGAGAGTGCATGGATCATAGATTGCCCAAGGACGTCATAGCCAAAACCTTTGACAGTAGGAAGGAATTCGGCAAAAGTGAAGCTTCTCTTTCAACCATTTTGGACGGTGCAGCGATGGAATTGATGAAGAGAAATGCATCTTCGAATGTCGAGTGTCGATTTTACGAGAACGCTAGCGACGTTCCGGATCCTGGAGAATTGAAACTGGAAGATAAGAATCTCATGATTTTCGATGATCTGCTTTTGGAGAGAAAGAACCGATGTGAACCATATTACGTTAGGGGTCGTCACAGCAACGTGGACTGTTTCTACCTGTCGCAGAATTATTTTCGATTGCCCAGACAGACGATAAGGGAGAACGCTAATTTACTGTGTCTCTTTTGCCAGGATCTCAAGAATCTCAATCACATCTATGGTGATCACATCACAAATGACAAATCGTGGTGAGTGGCGATTTGACTCGATTCGCGACAAAATTCGAACCTTCCATCAGACTGAATAGAGAGAAAAGATACGAGATGGCGGTGGTGAATCTGGAGACTTATTATTCCTTTCCCAAAGTCACCAAAAAGAATAACTCGTTCAAGGATTCTGATGGAGTGGATTGGTTGGAGATTCGAATTCCCAAAGGAAGTTATGACATAGATGATTTGAACAATTACATTCAGACGCGAATGAAGACGGATGGAAAGGGAAGCAACAAGAAAAGACTCACTCCCAACACTAATACCCTACTGACAATGTTTGATTTGGAAGATAATTTTCGAGTGGATTTCAACATGGACGATTCTATAGGCAAGATGCTGGGATTCGATCGAAAGATGTATTGAGGCCACGTGGCATCTTAAAATACGGTCAACATTCTCAAAGTCAATAGCATTCTGGTGAACGTGGACGTGATTGCTGGAAGTTACGTGAATGGTAGCACTCAACCGACGATCTATTCCTTCTTTCCAAATGTGTCACCAGGTTATAAAATCGTGGAACGACCTCGAAATTTAGTTTATCTGCCAGTGATTTTAGACACGTTGTATAGTCTCAAAACCACGTCGACAGATCAAAATGGTGAACTGTTAGATCTTCGTGGAGAGAGGGTGACAATACGATTTCACATAAGAGAAATATAAAAAAGCAAAAAAAAAAATATTGCGTATATATATAAATAAGAAAATAAAATAAATGCAATATTAATTTTACAAAAATTATTTAATATATATATAATTATCATTAAAACAAAAAAACAATTGAACAAAATATATTTTAAAAAAAGAAATATGACTGAATATGTGGTTAAAAACATGAACATATCAAAAGGACAGAGGGAGAAACTTAAGAGAGCGTTTAATCGAGACGAGCCGGTGAGATTCAAATTCACTTACAAAGATCTGACGAGTGACGGTAACGATCGAATCACCTGGACCAGAACTCAAATCAAAAGGATGGAGAAAGCAATTCGTGATAGAAGAGGGTTGAGGGTGAGATTAAGTCCTACTCAATTAAAAAACCATTTGAAAATGAAAGGCAGTTTCCTACCTCTATTGGCTGGAATCGCTGCAAAAGCATTACCCTTTCTTGGAAAGACTCTCCACGTGGGAGCTCTCACGGGACTCACGAGTTCGGGAGTTGAGAAATTAATGGGTGGCAGCGGACTGTTTTTGAAGAAGGGAGGAGCCGTGTGTCGTGTGAAGAAGAAGAAGAAGGAAAACAAACCCCCCCAAAAAGTAATGAGATCTAGAGATGTTCAACCTCTCTAGATCTCATTACCTTTTTTTGCTTCTTCTTCACTAAATATCAGTCTCCATTGTTTTATATTTTGAAGTCCGTTATTAGCATGTTGACGGTTGTGTCTTCTCCCTTTTCAAAAATGTGTTGAATGTTTATCTTTACTTTTGCGAGTTTTTTTTACATCGATGAATGCGCTCTCACCACCCGATTTGTTCACGGGTTCGAGAGAGATTTTTGGATATATGTAACTTCCGTAGGGTAACGACAAATAGTCCTTGTCGAATTCACTGTCTTTGGCGGTGACGATGTTCTGTAGATCGCTTTGGTACTCGTAAAACAAATCAAGCGTGGCTTCGTCCTATTTCAAAGGCATGCTATATTTGTCGTATTTATGCTCTAAACCCTTCGTCTCGACCTCGTTCAATTCGACGGCGTGTCGCTGTAATCTATAGATTTTACAACCGAATTTCTTACACGTTTTGAATCGTTTCAATTTCAATTCGCATCTTTTAGGTGTTGTTGCCATGATCGATTATTTGTTTTTTTGTTTTATGAATTATTGCAAATAATAAATATTTTTGGAATTTTGTGTTTAAATAATTATTTGTTAAAAAAGTTTGTTTTTTTTTTACTCTCTATACATATATAAAAAGTTTTTTAATTTTTAATTTTCTTTAATGTGAAAAAAAAATTTTTGTAAAAGCTTTTTTTCTCTTTATATATAAAAAGTTTTTAAATTTAACGTCCTTTTTTTTCTCATATTAATTCAATTTTTTTCATGTTAAGGAACATAAAAAATCAATTAATTTTTTTTGTTTTTTGAATTTTATGTTTAAATAATAATTTATTAAAAAAAAATGTTTTGTTTTTTCTCTTTATATATATACAAAAAAAGTTTTTAATTTTAATTTTCTTTAATGTGAAATTTTTTTTTTTTTTACATATATATAAAGACTATTTTAAAACTTTTTAACAAATTAATATTTAAATACAAAAATACAAAATTCAAAAAAAAAAAAAATTCTTACAAATGAAGCAAACAAATAAAAAAATGGAAAATTTAAATGAGAAAACCGTACCTCAGTTAAACGAGATGTGTAGAGAATTAAACATTCCACATTTCAGAAATCATAGAACCAAATAAAAAAAAAATTGAAGTCATACAGGAATATTGTTGCAAAACGATGGAAAGAAAAAAAATCGAAAGATCAAAAGTGAACAAACTTAAACAGACTCGAATTGCGAAAAAAATTAAGCCGATGACAGTAATGCCTGGTGATAGAAAACGAAATGTGGAGAGTGATGAAATTAGAAAGATCATGCGTGAGGAGATACGTAGTTTGCTCGATGAAAAGGCAAACGAAATGTTGATAGCAACGAAGTCAAAAAATGCTTTGATTGTGAAAAATGAGAAGAAGAAAAAGATAGTAAAAGGAATCGAAATGTCGACGTCGAAAAAAAAAAAATGTTTCGGTTGCGAAAAATAAGAAGACGAATAAACGAGAAGCTGTCGATGAACTTCAAGTTTCAAAAGAAAAAAACTAAAACGAAAACGAGTGATGCAGTTCAGAATCTAGACAAATGAGATATATCGAATGAAATTCAGCAAGCAATCAACGAAAGGAAAGGAGAAGAACATGTAGCACAAGTCATCATGGAAGCATTCCAATCGAATCCCTTAGAACGGGAGAGTGCGATCAAAGGCATTTTTTAAACTTTCGATGTGGTTCTCTCGTTCAAGAAAGTCGATCTGAAATTGCTCATGGAACGGGTGAAGAAAAAAGTATTGGATTTGTTTCGCGAACACATGAACGTGGGACAAAAAATTAAGATGATACTCCATTGCGTGATAAATAAAATTGATGTGAATTCCGGCGAGAGCATCGTGAAAAATGCACATTTCAGATCTAATGTCGAACCCGTATTTCGAGGTTCAGATTTATCAGAGGTTTTTGAAACGATGAAAGACAAGATATTGACGTTTCTTGCGAATTATCAACATGAAGGTAGTAATTGGACATTCGATGAGTGTTGAAACTCGAAATTCATATAACTAAAAACGATTCGTTGAAAGCGTCTTCCTATATGGAATTACCGTATTTATTAGCTAACAAAACAAGCTGTGATCAACGTGAGAAATAAAGATGATCAGTGTTTTAAATGGGCAGTCACCTCTGCTTTATACCCTGTCAAAATGCACTCCGATAGAGTTTCTCGCTACGAGGAGACTTCTAAAAATCTTGATTGGTCCGGAGCAACTTTTCCAACGCACGTAAAACACATCAAACGTTTTGAGGCTCAAAATCCCACTGTAGCGGTGAACGTCTTGGGATACGCCAATGAAAAAAGAATGATCTATCCTCTCAGACAGACTTCGTATCTTGAAAGACAAAAGACAATTATTTTATTATTGATTTCGGATGGTGACAATCGTCATTATTGTTGGGTTAAACATCCAAGCCGATTACTGTGGAGACATGATAATAAACATGAACATAAGACATGTTTATTTTGCAACTGCATGAACGCAGCGAAAAATCATTAGCAAAGCATCCATGAATATTGCAACGAAAATCAAGGTGTCGCCATTGAAATGCTTAAACCCAAAACCATCGTGAACTTTCAAAATCACAACAGAAGGTTAAAAGTACCATTCATCGTGTTAGCCGATTTTGAATGCTTCACCGTGAAAATGAGTTCCTGCCAACCCGACGCTCTTCGAAGTTACGTCACTTTTGACTCGCAACACGACATGGGTCTGTTCACCTACACAAAACAGTGCAAAGATGACGATGTGGCTCAAATGTTTGTGGAAGAGTTAGAATCGAAAATTCAAATTGTATACGACAAATTCAAAACTCCGGCAAAAATGATCATCACGCGAGAGCAGCAGCATGAAAATAACAGACTCACCGAATGTCACATATGCAGACAATCGTTCGACGAGAATTCGAAGGAAAATAAGAAGGTCAGAGACCATGATCATTACATGGATCTGTATCACAGTCCGGCTCACAGCAAGTGTTTTTTAAAATATCGAGACTCCGTTTTCTATTCGGTGATATTTCACAATCTCTCAGGTTATGACAGTCATCTGTTCGTGAAAAATCTCGGCACTACCGATGAAGAATTAAACGGCATCATGAACAATGAAGAAAGATACATTTCCTTCACAAAATGGAAGCACATGGAGAAGAAAAGAGTAATCGACGGAGAGATGTTGGAAGAAAAAATGAAACCCATTCGTAGAGGCATACGTTTCATCGACAGTTTTAAATTCACGTCGACCGCTCTGGAAAAATTAGTCGATAACATGAGCAAGGATAAATTTAAAATCACGAGCAAACACTTTGGAAAACGAGTAGACGTCATGTTGAGGAAAGGAGTCTATTCTTACGATTACATGAACGATCTAAAGAGATTCGACGACACCGCGCTACCTTTGAAAGAAGATTTTTATTCAAAATTATATGAATCCGACATTTCCGATGAGAATTACGAACACGCCAAAAACGTGTGGAAATCATTCGATATGAAAACCATGAGAGATTATCACGATCTCTATCTGAAGACCAACGTTCTGCTCCTGGCAGATGTGTTCAAAACTTTTCGAGACGTCTGTCGTCAAAATTACGATCTGGATCCGGCTTGGTATTTCACCGCACCCAGTCTGCCGTGGGACGCTCTGTTTAAGACCACCGAAATCCAATTGGAATTATTATCTGACGTGGACATGTTGCTCATGTTCGAAAAGGCCGCGAGAGGTGGCGTCTTGATGATCTCTCACAGATATTCTAAAGCTAACAATCCCTAAATGAAAGAAGGTTTCGATTTAGAATGATCGAATAAATACATACAGTATTGGAACGCTAATAATCTATATGGTTGGGCCATGAGTCGTCCTTTACCGATTGGAAATTTCGAATGGGTGACGGAACCGGAAGAGATGCAAAAATGGAGAGACTATCCTTGCATTTAGAGGTCGATTTGAACTATCCAGAAGAATTACACGATCTACACAACGATTATCTGCTGGATCCCGAATGAATGGAACCGATCGAAGGAGACAAGGTAAAACTCATTCCCAATTTATTTAACAAACGTAAGTACATCGTCTACAGCGAAAATTTGAAACAATACGTTGATTATGGGATGAAATTAGTTGACATACATCGCATCATTCGATTCGACGAAGAGCCTTGGATGAAAAAATACATCGATCTCAACACGAATCTCAGAATTCGAGCCGAGAACGATTTCGAAAAAGATTTCTTCAAACTCATGAACAACTGCATGTACGGTAAATCACTGGAAAACATCAGGAAGAGAACCGACGTTCAACTGGTCACGTCTGAGAAAAAAGCTAAAAAATTTGTGGCGAAACCCAATTACAAACACCAAACCATATTCAACGAAAATCTAGTGGCCATTCAAATGCAAAAGACACACCTGAAGTTCGACAAACCCTATTATCTCGGACCGATCATCTTAGATATCAGCAAGCGATTGATGTACGAGTTTCAATATGATTACGTCAAACGGAAATTTGGTGAGAAAGCCAAACTACTGTTCATGGACACAGACAGTTTAGTTTATGAGATAGAGACGAAAGACGTCTACCAAGATATATCTCCAGACATGACCGCGTGGTTCGACACAAGCAATTATCCCGTCGATCACCTGTCCAACATTCAATCAAATGACACCAAAAAGGTGTTGGGTAAATTTAAGGATGAGAGCGGCAGTAAACAGATCGTCGAATTCATGGGTTTGAGACCCAAACTGTATGCTTATCGTCTAGAAGATGAAGAGATCAAGAAGTGCAAAGGGGTTAAAGCGTGTGTGGTGAAGAAAAACATCTCTTTCCGAGAGTATAAAGATTGTCTGTTAGGAAGTGGTCCAGTGTATAAGACTATGAAATCGATTCGAAGTGACAATCACGACTTGTATACCGAAATAGTCAACAAGATTTCGTTGACGGCTGATGACGATAAGAGATTCGTGTTAGACGATAAAAGAAGCACTTTGGCACTCGGACATTGGACTTTGGATATAATTATGGACGCTAGGATTCCAGATAGGATTCCAGATATAATTAAGGATGATAGGATTCCAGAAAATCAAGAGGAATTAGATGGATTCAAGATTATGGAAGTTGATAGAGACATCGAGAGAGTTAGTCTAAAAAAGAAAAAGAAAAAAAAAAAAAAAAAAATAACGTCATTTTAGTGAATTATAATAAAATAAATAAATAAAAAAAAAATATACACATTTATGAATAAGAAAAAAGAGATATCCGTAGAAGGTGTCGTCTTACCTAACAAACCCCTATCCAACATCGATCTGTCGAATGCGGTGAAGGATTTGAAAATCAAAGATTTTCTAGGTGTGTTTTCTAGAGATGCCTTGCCAAAGAGAAGACCTTGACAATCAGAATTTTAAATCTAGACGATTTATTGGGTGAAGACTGGGTGGCGTGGTTCAAGAACGGGAAGAAGAAGAATTATTATTTCAACAGCTACGGAATCTCACCGCCAAAAGAAATAAAGAACTATTTCGATGAATCGATGGTTCGTTACAACACGGAATGAGTGCAATCACCAGATCAAGTGTTTTGAGGTCACATGTGCCTCTACATTCTCAAGAGATGGTCGGAAGGAGATCGGTTTCAGGACATTCTCCATGATTTACATTTGAGAGAGTTTTTTTTTATAGTATATAAAGGTAAAAAATTATTTAAAAATAATATAATCGAATAAAAACAAAAAATAAAAAATAAGTGAAATAATTCATTTTTAATAAACTGCGTTTGAAATATATTTTTAAAACAAAAAAACCTCAAAACAACATGCCAGTCGATAAATTTGGTGGAATGCTAGCCGTGCCGAACTGTCTGATTCTAAATCCCACGGGTAATTTACTCTTGGATTCTATGATCTTGTAGAGACGTGTTTTTTCCACGATCGAAGGCTGCACGTGCAGAACAAACGACAATATCTTGTGTACAGTTATCTTACCCGCATCGGTCGTGGAGAGTCTCACTATCACGTAGTCGTTTCCTTTTTGAATCAACGTCAGATTGTGTTTGGATCTGTACATGATCTTGTTATAATCGTCGGCGAATCCGAAGATGTGTTTCAAAGGTATCCTGAACGAAAATGTTCCTTTAGGTTTGGACGTCTTGACGACGTAGTCAAATATCGCGGCGGCCCGGGGCTAGCAGGGCCGACGGTGTCTTTCACCCACAACTGATTAAGTCCTCTGTATTTCGAAAAATCATCCGGATACGTCAAGAGTCTGAACATTGTGGTGGCCTGACCAGGATGAAACACGGATTCTATCTCTTGTCCAGATAGCAAGTATTTTATATTACTGAATAGATGCATGATGCCATTATTGGCTAGAGTAACCATGTCGTCGGCGGCATAGTTGGTCCCATTTTCCTTGATGAGACATCCCTGCACCACTATGTAACTCTCGCTAGGATGAACGAATAGATCTTGGGTTTCAACGTTGATTCTTATCTCTCCCGCATTGTTCAAACTCATTCTGGTTATTGGGTCATATGCATGAACCTCGTATTCTTGAATACTTTCATCTTTCACTATGCTTTGTGCGATATCTAATATATTTGCCATTTTTGAAGCTTTTTTTGTTTTTGTTTATTAATTAGCTTGCTTTTTTATCTAAAAATAGTTTTAATTATTTTTTATTATTATTATTTTTTCTCTCCTTTATATATATGTGTAAACAAGAAAATGTTAAAGAGAGTAAATAAAAAAAATTTGTTTTCTTTATTAAAACTTCATCTTCTGCAATTGTTGTTTATAAAACTTTCTGATGATCTCTTCACCATCTAAAGCTTCGATTTCGTAAGTCACCGGATCAGTGTGAAATATTCTGATTATCATGAAGATTTCCAAGGTCCATCGAGGAGTGTAACCCTTTTTGAAGTGCTTCTTATAAGCATAGATTCTCACTCAATAGTAGGTGGTAAAGGCCAATTCAGTACCACTTTTCCAAAAAATGTACAAGTACACGTACATGTACGTGTACCGCCATAAGGATTCAGTGTTAAATCGTGTACAAGTGTACAAAATGTCGTTTTTTCATGGTGGTCCAGAATCGGCAATTGTTTTGAGGCCCACAGATTGCACTTTTAACGTTCAAATACCCGTTGGCGAACGCGTACATTCGACACGTTGCTCAAAAGTGAAAAAATGTATGAAATTTTAAGAAAATCTAATTTAAAAATTTTCTCTATGTTCCCATCACGGATTAGATCATCGATCTATCGTTGGTGAATGCGAGCAAAAAAACGCTTTGCCGATTCCAGACCAGCATCAAAAAACGGTTTGCCGATTCTGGACCACCTACATTCGCCAACAGGTGTTCAAATGGTTAAAGTGCGATCTGATCAGCGAAACCCATTTCCAATTCTAGACCAGGAAAAATCGACCTCAAAACCTTTTCTCGACGTTTGCCAACAGTGAAAAGTGGGTATAAAGTGTAGTCACTCATCGAGGATTTTTTAAAATTTTGTTTTAAACCAATTTTAGGCCTCTGGTACATCGAAAAAATGCAGTTTGCCGGTTCTGGATCACCACATTCGCGATCGCGTTTCGGACGGTCTAGGGTGTGATCCGATCGGCGAAAACCCATCATGTCGATTCACCTCGCGAGTTTTGTGAGGTGAATCGCGTTTAATAACGTGGATATAATGGCTAGAGCAATGTATACCAAAAACCAAAAGCTCGAAGAGCTTGAAATAAGTAATCACCCAATCACATCACGTTCCTAACGCTAATTAACCAATCAGATTGCTTGATTCTCATAACCTACAGCACAAAATGGGTGTAACGTGTAGTTAAACTAGTGCGGATTTCTGGGATGGGAACAAAAAAAACAAATGAAAAATCGTGAGGGTATCGTGACATTCGTTACCACCTGATCGTTTAATAACGTGGATATAATGGCTAGAGCAATGTATACCAAAAACCAAAAGCTTGAAGAGCTTGAAATAAGTAATCACCCAATCACTTCACGTTCCTAATGCTAATTAACCAATCAGATTGCTTGATTTTCATAAACTTAATCATACAAAGTTATCTCCCTCGTCGTGGGGGTGGGGGTCACGCTCATCATAAAAATGATTCGAAAGTTTCGAGAAGGTGGTCACGTGACCTATCAAATTGAAGGTCTCTACGAGTGGATTAAGAAGAGCATAATTTTAACACTTGTCAAGGGGTGGGGGTTACGACCAGAGACGAAAAACGTCGTCCTTTTTACAAATCCAGGCATGTGAGGTATTAATATGAAGAGCTTGATGAATACATTACAAAAATGACGTTTTTATTTTATGTGGGGGTGGGGGTCACGCCCATCATAAAAATCGAAAGTTTCGAGAAGGTGGTCACGTGACCTATCAAATTGAAGGTCTCTATGAGTGGATTAAGAAGAGCATAATTTTAACCCTCATCGTGGGGTGGGGTGGGGTCACGACCAGAGTCGAAAATGTCTTCCTTTTTACAAATCCAGACATGTGAGGTATTAATATAAAGGGCTTGATGAATACATTACAGAAATGACGTTTTTCATTTTATGTGGGGGTGGAGGTCACGCCCATCAAAAAAATCGAAAGTTTCGAGAAGGTGGTCACGTGACTATCAAATTGAAGGTCTCGACGAGTGGATTAAAACGATCATAATTTTAACCCTCGTCGTGACCCCACCTCACGACCAGAGCCGAAAAACGACTTCCTTTTTACATATCCAGGCATGTGAGGTATTAATATGAATGGCTCGATGAATACATTACAAAAATGACGTTTTTCATTTTATGTGGGGGTGGGGGGTCACACCCATCAGAAAAATCGAAAGTTTCGAGAAGGTAGTCACATGACCTATCAAATTGAAGGTCTCTATGAGTGGATTAAGAAGATCGTAATTTTAACCCTCGTCGTGGGGTGGGGTCACGACCAGAGTCGAAAAACGTCTTCCTTTTTACAAATCCAGGCATGTGAGGTATTAATATGAAGGGCTCGATGAATACATTACAAAAATGAATTTTTTATTTTATGTGGGGGTGGGGGTCACGCCCATCAGAAAATCGAAAGTTTCAAGAAGGTAGTCACGTGACCTATCAAATTGAAGGTCTCTACGAGTGGATTAAGAAGATCGTAATTTTAATCCTCATCGTGGGATGGGGTCAGGACCAGAGTCGAAAAACGTCTTCCTGTTTACAAATCCAGGCATGTGAGGTATTAATATGAAGGGCTCGGTGAATACATTACAAAAATGACGTTTTTTATTTTATGTGGGGGTGGGGTCACGATCAGAGCCGAAAAACGTCTTCCTTTTAACAAATCCAAGCATGTGAGGTACTGATATGAAGGGCTTGATGAATACATTACAAAAATGACATTTTCCACCATCGCCGTGCGGATGGTATTAACACCGATCAGAAAATCAAAAGTTTCGAGAAGATAGTCGTGTGACCTATCAAATTAAAGCTATCGACAAGGATATTATGAAAATCATAATCTTTCCCTTCTTATAACGGTGGAGTTGGGACCATCTTGAAATCGAAAGTATTAAGAAAAGGTAGTTATGGAACATATTAAAATGAAAAAACAACAAGGTGAATCTGATGCATCATTCATTTTTGATATCTGTGTTAAAGCGTGAAGTATGTTTTCAATATATATGATTGTTATGCTAATTAGAGATGCACTCGCTTGTTAACAAGTCACGCCTTAAGATGCTTCCTTCAATAATAACTCTGTTTACTGAACCATAGATTTGTCAATAAAAAATTTTAAGTTGATCTTCTAATTTTCTACATATTGAGGATAGCCTATTTCACCATTTCCGAAAAAGGGTCAATCCAAACTATTTATTTTTTAGGAAACAATGCCCACGTCGAGAAGACATTAAAAAACTAAATGAATATAACCTTGACTAAATTCAAATAAAACCATTTGTCACATGTTAGAAAAGATTTGTAAACAGTCTAAACGCACGTGTGGAAAAGTTGTTTTGTTTTGTTTTTTACAACAGGAGTTAAAATATTTTAAGATAGGTGGCGTTATATAAATACAGCAACAACAGTGTTTACAGTGTGTCAGCGTATGACTGAATGAAAATGAGAAAAAGCTCTTTTTCTAACCACCTGAGAGCGAAGCATTACATCAGTAGTCACGATATTGATGTCATCCAACAACAGCCAAGACATTAAGTTTTTGCTTGTCCAAAACAATTCTCTTTTAATGCTAAAACGGGTGAAATACACCTCGGTAACGACTCCCTTTTTTTCTTGATCAGACACAGTTGTTGGCAGAAAGTTGACTGGAGGACGGTCGTTCAAAACAATTGATCAAATATATCGAACAAAAACAACTCATTTTAAACTACGATTGTCACCGTATTCTAAACGTCACCACACTAATCATACAATACGATATTGGAACTGCACTACCTCTTGAATATTACAAATTTACGATTTGTATTGTCTTCAACACAAATCGTAAATTCCTTCCTTCATCACCATACTTATACTATGCCGCATCGAATTTGACATCGTCATCATCCCCTTGCTAGATAAACTTGAAATCGTCATCCGAATGGTGTTGCGAAGTGAGCCTATTGGGGTTGATTAAGCTCGCAAGCTCATGTAAGAGCTCGAGCTCTTGAGGTTTTATTTTGAGGATTCAGTGGACTCATGTTTATTCAATGAGCCTGATATTGTTTGGTAAGGAAACACAAAATTCCAGAGCTGGTGAGACCTCACAGAACTGCCAGTTATCACAACGTTTATAGTCCGATCTTACGATCTCTGATCGATAAATTTTCCTTAACATTCCGTAACAATGGTCGATAATAGAAATTAGTATAGAAAATCGTGTGAATTTTTCTCTGAAAATTCCATTCGCTTGTGCAGTATTTCTGATTTTTTACAGATTGCATTCAGGGTTCAGTTTAAAAAAAAAACCTTGTCAAATGGTTAGGTTCAAGGGAAGTAACTCTGCTAGGTTCAAAGGAAGTGACTCTGTCATCCGTAGGTAGAGGTTTATTGTGAGGTCATCAGAGGTCATAATACAGGTTTGGTTCATGGAAGTAACTACGTTCATCCGTAGGTAGAGGTTTATTATGAGATCATCAAGGGTTGTGATACAGGTTAGGTTCAAGGGAAGTAACTCGGTAACAACCCATACCAAAGTAGAGGTTTATTATGAGTATATCAGAGGTGATGATACAGGTTAGGTTCAAGGGAAGTAACTTCGTAACAACTCATCCATCAAACGGTTATGTTCGAGGGAAGTAACTCTGTAACACCTCGTCCATAGGTAGAGGTATGAGGTCCTCGGGAGTCATGATACAGGTTAGGTTCATCAAATGATTAGGTTCAAGGGAAGTAACTATGTAACAACTCATTCATCCAAACAAAATTAAAATTCAATGCACCATACTAAGAAGCGGTCCTCCTTAAAACCGGAATCCCCCGGAATCTCCCGAAATACCCCGGAATCCCCCGAAATACCCCGGAATCCCCTTAAATTTCCCGGAATCCCCCTTAAATTTCCCGGAATCCCCCATCAACCTCCAGAAATCATCACGGAATCTTAATTAAATCTCTGTTATGTGAAAAGTTGTATGCAGATACAAAAAATTACAATAGAATATGCTGATTCCGAAACCTTTTTGTACGTAGTTTGTAAAGTTCAAAATTATTACTTACAAAATTGCTTATCAGCTTAATTACAAACCCGTTGAACATTGCGACACGACATATTTTTTTGATTTTTGATTTAGTGTAGCCTGAATTTCAGTCAGATGCAACGTGTTTATTTTGCATTTTACAGACAATTACTACCAGTTTGGTTTTGTCACCATTGGTAAGCCCGCCAAGAGAACGGAATTTGCGTCCAAGTTTGGACTAGTTTCAATATTACTATGGTCTGTTATGAACTGTTGTGAGTTAGCGGTGTGCAAATATCTAAATATATAAAATGGACAGCGACGCCGACACTATTGTTATGTCAGAATACGTCCTGTTAGGGTACCCACCTTTGGTGAAAAACGTTTATGCGTGGTTGTGTTCCCACATGTTACCTTTAGTTACTCGTGCATTGTGGGCGAGGTAAAACCTTCAAATCAACAAATTAAAGAGGAGTTGCGGGGGCTTTACGTGGGATTCTGGGAAATGTATGGGGATTCCGGGAAATTTAAGGGGATTTCGGAGTATTTCGGGAGATTCCGGGGTATTTCAGGGGATTCCGGAGTATTTCGGGGGATTCCGGTTTTAAGGAGGACCCCTAAGAAGTGCTTCGAAAGTGGGGTATAACAAACTGATAGACAAAAAAGTATTAGCGTACATGATACCTAAGCAGCCACAGACTGGAAGGGTAAAATGTAACCCCAAAATGCATAAAAATGAAGCCCCTTTAAGAAAAATAATTTCGAGAATAAACCACCCAACAGAGAAAATAGCAGAAGTGATGGAGTCTGAATTAAAACAACACGCTGAGTCATTACCATCCTACATACGCGACACCACACATTTCTTGAACAGACGGGACTGTATAACCTACCCCAACCACTCCCTGAAAACAGCACAATGTATTGTATGGACGTCAAGAAACTATTTCCACATAATGAAGGTATATTAGCATGTAAAAAAGCACTAGAAAACTCTAAAAGAAAATTATTCCCAACAGAGATAGGTCTTAAACTAATAGAAACTGTTTTGGATAATTACAATTTTTCATTGAAAGGAAGACATTATTTACAAACGGACGGCGTGGCAATAAGTTCGCGATGAGGGATGAATTAAGCGTGCACATATATTGGTGAATGGGAAGAGAAACTGTCAAAAGCATCGAAGTTACACCCCTTGAACAGGTACGGTACGTTGATGATATCTGGGGAGTATGGACGAATGGGTTGGAGTCTCTGAAACAATATCATTCTTTGGCAAATACGATACACCCAAGAATACAGGTTGATTTAAGGTGGTCTGAAAATAGGATTGAATTTTTAGACACGATTGTTACGACCCGTAATGTAATAAATGCCCATAATGTAATACCTACCCATAATGTAATACAAAAACGACCCATAATGTAATACGAACCCATAATGTAATAAAAAACGACCCATAATGTAATAAATGTAATAACGTGTAATAAATGTTAGGTACCCATAATGTAATAAAAATTTTAAAAAATTAGATACAAATTACACTTTTCCAGGCCCGTAATGTAATAAAATTCTAAGCTTGATTTTTGTTTTTTCTCTTTACTCCAGCAGTGCGTTCGGCTACTTATGACACATCCTACGCCTTCATCAATGCTGCCAATGGCCCCTATGCCGTACACAGCCAACATGTGTGGGTGTGTTGGGATTACGATAGAGAGTATTCCGGGACCTGGGGCGGGTATACTCTGTTATGACTGACAGGCATTATCCCTCTTCCATTTGTACCACCCACGCAAACGACTTCCTCGATAGCCTCTACTGCCCTGCCACAATCATATAGGTCTACCTTACAAAACATTCAATAACTTTGATTCCAGGATGGTCATTTATAACTGCAATCATCATATTCGACCGGCTGTTCACTTGCATAAAAGCAATGCGGGTAGCAGGTTCCTATGCTGTTAATAAGTGCAAGCAATTCTGGCCAAAGTTGCTGAGGCAGAGGGTGTAGTGGGGTGCAGTGTGGTTTGGGTGCACAATAACCGGATAGTGGGGGTGGGGGGGGGCGTATAGTGTGGGATACAAGGAAAAGATAGAACAGAAGCAAGACGCTGAGTCAACCGGCGCAGAGGAATATCGGGAGGCGATATGGTGAGTGTACTGGTATTGGAATGGGGGATATCCTATAGCTCGATGGGATTTGGATTAGGCTACTTTGCTCCAAATTAAGCGTACAATCTATCCTCTGTCTCTCCAATTTTCACTACCTAAACAAATTAGTAATTTCCCTGTACTGTACTACTATAAGTTCATGTCGCACCCTCCGCACCTTGAAACCAATGAGCCCGAGCCCAGGACCACACTTAATAACGACCACATCATATTCCCGGTCCTGTGATCACATGTGTCAAGTAATATTATCAAATGCTTTCCAGTCAAATAGTTTGCACTTCGCACATGCAAGAAAGACCTTACATTTTCAATAAAAATTGTATCAGTTTCAATAGTGACAGCCCTGAGTGAAATGGTTTCAACTCCTCTCAGTGTTATTTTTCTAAAACCTCAACACACCACAGATTGAACACCCTCAATTGATATGAACCGAAGCAAGTTAAACGCCTTGTAGACTGCTATCATCCACGCAGGCCACCTTTGCGAGAAGATTGGTTAAGAGTATGTCATGTTCACCTGTGGCTGTGACCAGCAACTGAGTCGAGTTAATGTGCACATCACTTGGTTGTACAAAGCAGCCTCTTTGTATTGAGCTCAGGGGATTGCATTCTCAAATAAATTTCACCAGTGGTGTGGCATCACTCAAAGTATGCACAGGACGAATGCAGATCTATAATAGAGAGTAGTTTTGGTGGTTCTTGAGATTATGTTGATTGGAAAAGCATTCCACGGCATTTCTGAGCTGTGGGGACTACCACTTAAACCACCTCCATTTCCTGACAGTTCCTGGCGGTTGGCAGGAACTTCCTGCCAACCGCATACTCTATCACATCGACTATTCGCGTGTTCATCCCCGCTATTGTGCCATCTTCTCCTAGGCTACACTCAAACAACATACGTAGCTAAACACCAGGTGTAACATGGGCATATCCGTTTGACCGTGAGGTGTGACCTTGACCATCAATCCGGTGACCTTGAACCTGTGTATGGGCCGATTTTTATGAAACTTGGTGTGTGGTTCGGGCGCCCGCCATTTTGCCACACCCGATGCCCGTCATGTGTGACCTTGATTGATATTCACACCGTTGACCTTGAACCTATATCTCGGCTCATGTTGGTCCGATTTGCGTGAAACTTGGTATGTGGGGGTAGTTCGGGGCTCTCTCTCTCTCTCTCTCTCTCTCTCTCTCTCTCTCTCTATATATATATATATATATATATATATATATATATATATATATTGAGCGTCCTGGACTACTCCCACATACCAAGTTTCACGAAAATCGGCCCAGCATGAACCGAGATACAGGTTCAAGGTCAACGGTTTGAATATCAAGGTCACACATGACGGGCATCGGGTGTGGCGAAATTGTTGGGCGCCCGAACCACACACCAAGTTTCAGGACAATCGCCCAGCAGGAGCCGATACACAGGTTCAAGGTTTCCGGTTTGATGGTCAAGGTCACACACCCGGTCAAACGGATACGCCCATGTTACTCCTCGTGTCTAGCTATGTATGTTGTTTGAGTGTAACTTAGGAGAAGATGGCACAATAGCGGAGATGAACACGCGAATAGTCGATGTGATAGAGTAGGCGGTTGGCAGGAAGTCCCTGCCAACCGCCAGGAACTGCCATGACTGTAGGTAGTTTAAGTGGAAGGCCGTGTGGTGGACTAATAATATTACTTGACACATGTTATCACAGGATCGGGAATATGATGTGGTCGTTATTAAGTGTCATCCTGGGATCGGGCTCATTGGTTTCCAGGTGCGGTGGGTGTGACATAAACTTATAGTAGTACAGTACAGGGAAATGACTAATTTGTTCAGGTAGTGAAAACTGGAGAGACAGAGGATAGATCGTACGCTTAATTTGGAGCAAAGTAGCCTAATCCAAATCCCATCGAGCTATAGGATATCCCCTATCCCAATACCAGTACACCTACCATATCGCCTCCCGATATTCCTCTGCGCCGCTTGACTCAACGTCTTGCTTCTGTTCCATCTTTTCCTTGTATCCCACACTACCCCCCCCCCCCCCCTCCGCCACTATCCAGTCTTGGTGCACCCAAATCCCACGGCACCCACTCCACACTTTGCCCCAGCAACTTTGGCCGGAGTTACTTGCATTTATTAACAGTAGGAACCTGCTACCCACATTGCTTTTGTGCAAGTGAACAGCCGGTCGAATATGATGATTGCAGTTATAAATGACCATCCTGGAATCAAAATTACTGAATGTCTAGTAAGGTAGACCTATATGGTTGTGGCAGGGCAGTAGAGGCTATTGGGGAAGACGTTTGCGCGGGTGGTACAAATAGAAGAGGGATAATGCCTGCCACTCAGAGCAGAGTATACCCGCCCCAGGTCCCGGAATACTCTCCATCATAATCCCAACACACCCACACATGTTGGCTGTGTAGGGCATAGGGGCCATTGACAGCATTGATGAAGGTGTAGGATGTGTCATAAGTAGCCGAACGCACTGCTGGAGTAAAGAGAAAAAACAAAAATCAAACTTAGAATTTTATTACATTACGGGCCTGGAAAAGTGTAATTTGTATCTAGTTTTTTAAAAATTTTATTACATTATGGGTACCTAACATTTATTAAACGTTATTACATTTATTACATTATGGGTCGTTTTTTATTACATTATGGGTTCGTATTACATTATGGGTCGTTTTTGTATTACATTATGGGTAGGTATTACATTATGGGCATTTATTACATTACGGGTCGTAACACACGATAGTCAAAATTGAAGACGGATTTCTTAAAACCGGTTTACATACAAAACCCATGGACACGCATCAATACCTGCACGCAAAGTTCGATGCCATATGGAATAGCTTCGAGAGTAAAAAGAATTTGTTCCGATAATGCTGAATATGAATGCCACAAAAATGATATAAAACAACGCCTGCATGCCAGAGGTTACGACGGGAAGTTTGTAAGCGAACAACTAAAAAAGGTCGACCAAATCGAGCGAAAACAGTTACTTGAAAAACGATCAAACAAATCAACCGGCGAAAGAGTCCCGTTTGTGGTCACCGACTCGCGGCGCCTCCCCGACATCGGGCAAATAACGCGGAAGCGGATGCCCATTTTACACCACTCAAAACGCATGAAGTTGGCAATTGAAAAACCTCCCCTGATTTCGTACAAAAGACTGAAAAAATTGGGAGATAAGTCCATAGCAAGCATAATAAAATGTTCAACAATCAAGGGACGGGATCTGATAGATGCGAGAGAAATTGTGCAATCTGTGGGTTTATGCTCCAAACAAAACAATTCATAGAAAAGAACGGAACATCCTACTACATAGGCAAAAAAAAATCACCTGCATGTCCAGGAATGTGATATATGGGATTTTCTGCGACATGTGCAATGAAGTTGTGTACGTGGGAGAGACGGGGACAAAATTGTATGAGAGAATGCAAAACCATCTGAGTAGAATAAAGCTTGAGGTTATGAATGAACCGATACCACATCATTTTCTGACTCAAAATCATAGTATAAACAATTTTAAGATTATTGGGATTGAACAAATTAATCAACAAAATACAGCTAACAGGAGGGGTCGTGAAGCATTTTGGATTAACAAACTTCAAACACTAGAACCGAAGGGCTTAATAGACATAGAATAGGGGGAGGGGGGGGGGGGGTAGGGCAATTACACCTTAAAGCGCATTGGTGTTGAACATAGCATGTATATGTTGTGAGATTATGATCACTGTGTATATGTCAGTGCGTACATCATGCGTATGTGGGGGGATGCATGGAACCCTAGCCTACGATTGTCAGTGTAGATATTATAGCAGGGGCTGCACTTAGATCAGTGGTGGAGGGCATATATATGCTGCAACAGTGGGTGGGGACAAGACATTTACACACCCTGGAAGGATCGGGCGGATGGGGGGGGGGGGGGGGGGGGCTTTATTACTACGCAAGGAAGGTATAATAAGATTCTATTTTTCATCAGCAGTACTGATGTCTGATTGACGCGGGCTGGGTATTGGGGAGAGATATGGAGGCGTGTTTTTAAATGATTGAATGATTCGGGCCAAGGAGTGGTTGGATGTGTGAATACGATAAACGAACTTACTTGCCTCTGCCTCTGTTACCAGGGTGAGGTTTTAGAAATAGTGTCTAATTTATATTTGCTTTTTGCGTAATAACGCTGAACATATCTTTACTTGTTGCCACCCAAGGAAGATATTATACAGTATTTTTTGCATAATTTACACTTGAATACAAAAAGCAAAGTGAAGCGCGGAACATATCTTTCCCATAGTGAACCCAAATATGGACCGAGGTATTTGATTTCAACAAATATGTGAATCAATGTTTCAAAGATGTTATAATTAAAATATGAAAGCTTTTGGAGCAGTGGTTTGGAAGCAATGGATTCTTTAATTTTTCCCCATTGCCCACAGTGTTAAAAAATGCTGGCTCACCATTTTTCAAAGTCCCGAAAAAGTACCTTATGACAAAACCGATGGCAATTTTTTCTTACCATTCCTTTCTGTTGGTCCCAAGGAAGCCTCACGCCAAATAAAAATCCTCAGTGCCGTGCAGTTTTGGAGATATGGATGTTTTCGTTTTTTTCTATTTTTGGCTCCTGAGGTTCCCATGGGGCTGCAGGAAAACCTTTTTTGGCATAAATCAGGTACGTATAACTCAATAATACCTCATATTAAATTTGGTTCAAATTGGCCTCTCGGTTCAGAAAATAGAAATTCTGGGCGGGACAAAAATTCTTGCCAAATATTAAATAAAAAAAATGAAAAGCGACGTGGTTCGAGATGACGATTTGTTAGTAAAAAAAATGATGGATGCAATCGTGAGAGCGCTAAATGAAAAAAAGGGGATTCAACATGATAAAGGGAATGGTAATCAAAGTGTTGGAGTCATTCTTGATTTTGATAGAACGAGACGTCGCCATCAAACATCTAGGTAGTGACCTGATAACAAAGGTACATATAAAGTATTGTAAAGGTCTCTACATAAATACTGACCGAAGCCTGTAACAAATGTATAGGTAAAGTATTGTAATGGTGGGTGACAGTCAGATGCTAAACTAGAAAAGAAATCTTTGAGTCCCAGAGTGGGTCTGACTGAACCTCAAAATATTTGTTCTCATAGCACAGTGATAACAAAGGCACCTCATAGCACAGTGATAACAAAGGCACCCCAAAATACACTCATTCCTGTCCCAAGGTGAAAACAAAGGTACCCAAGAAGTTTCGTGAAGATCAGTTCATAAATACGAGCTGTATATGTGAGAGTAGATTCTATCCCCCCAAAATACTATCCACCCAGATAGGATTTCCTTAGGAAATCCCATCTCAAAATAGAACAAAATATCCTCCAACAGTGTTAATATTAATGCAATGCTTGTCAATACTCCCATATAAATATTGGTATTCTCTAAGACAACAAACATATAATAATGTGGAGTGGGATAGAATTCACAGAGAGGCTTCTCTACACAGATAATCTTATCCTGTATTGTTGTTGTTATTATTGTTTAGTTTTAACACCAACAAATTAAGGTGAAAATGGGTCATTACCCTCCATGAAAATTTTGTGCTGGTATTGGTGTGTGTTCTTTGTAGTTTATACTTGCAACAATGGGTAAATAATGTGGCTTCAATGAGAGGGTCTGATTAGTCTTAACATGAATGAGCAAGATGCTACCCCACCCATCTCAACTAGAGGTGGGATTTTCATTCCCGTTTTTCAGTGCCATGATCATTACAATTGAACAAACTATCGATTTTCTTATGTATTTCATCCACATGATTTTGTCCAAGGAAACAATACAGTAACACTGTTCTTTATTTTTTGTTGACAGCTAACCAGAGAATGCCAAAAATGACGTCAGAAATTAGATCATGTGTATTTTAATAGGTCACAGAGAAAGGGCATAAGAATAAAGAGTAAACAACGTCACCTTTCAATAAACATTATTTCAGGCGAAAAATTATTTTATGGTAAAAATACTAACATGAGTTGAAGGGTTTATTTTCAGGAAACTGTTCATGGGGGAGTTGATCTGCATCGCGCAAAGCGATGAAAAATACATTTCATTCACTAAATGGAAGGTCGTCGATAAAAAGAGAGTTGTCGATGGTCTGAGAAAACGATTTCCATCCGTAGTGAGATTTGTTTCATCGACAGTTACAAATTCATGTCGGCCAGTCTGGAAAAATTAGTCGACAGTTTGGATAAGGAGAAATTTAAAATCACGAGTAAACATTTTGATCGTCGACAACAGTTGGTGGACGTCATGTTCAAGATGCTCAATTCTATCCGGTGATATTTCACAATCTTTCGTGCTATGACAGTCACCTGTTCTTGAAAAATATGGGTGTCACCGAGGGGGAGTTGATCTGCATCGCGCAAAGCAATGAAAAATACATTTCATTCACAAAATGGAAGGTCGTCGATAAAAAGAGAGTCGTCGATGGTCTGAGAAAACGATTTCCATCCGTAGTGAGATTTGTTTCAGCGACAGTTACAAATTCATGTCGGCCAGTCTGGAAAAATTAGTCGACAGTTTGGATAGGGAGAAATTTAAAATCACGAGTAAACATTTTGATTGTCGACAACAGTTGGTGGACGTCATGTTGAGGAAAGGCATCTGCCCTTACGATTACATGAGTGATCTCGAGAAATTCGACGACGTAGCTCTACCTCCTAAAGATTTTTATTCGAAATTATACCGGTCCCACATTTCCGATGACGATTACGAACACATGCAAAAGTGTGGTGATTATGCGACATGAAATCCATGAGAGATTATCATGACCTCTATCTGAAAACTGACGTGTTTCTCTTGGCTGACGTGTTCAAAAAGTTTCGACGAGTGTGTCGTCAATATTACTAACTAGATCCGGGTTGGTATTTCACGGCACCCTGCCTTGCATGGAATGCTCTTTTGAAGATGACCGAAGTCCAATTGGAATTATTATAGAACATCGACATGTTGCTCATGTTCGAAAAGGCCGTGAGGGGTGGCATCTCTATGATTTCCACCAGATATGCTAAAGCTAATAATTCTCACATGGGAAAAGACTTCGATTCAGAAAAACCAAGTAAATACATACAGTATTGGGATGCTAATAATTTATACTAGCGGGGGAGGAATTCGCTAGAATTGTGCACTTGGTGATACCTTCCTGAAATTTGGCATGATGTAAGGGTAGGCATCAGAGATTTCAAAATCGATCGGCTACAAGTTGGCACCATCCTCTAGCCACCACTAGCAGCGAAATCCAAAATGGCCGCCAAGCGGATCGAAAAAAAGCTATTTTCGCCGATCGCACAACTGAAGCTCCAAACCTAACACCATACATGTGCTGTAATTGATGTGAATGATGGAGTGAAGCCCTTGGAACAAGTTGGGGGGAAGATTAATGGATAATGGGATCAGAATTTCCGTCGATGTGTGCGTCTGTGTGTCTGACTGTCAGTATGATCGTCCGTCCGTAGATAAATTAGTGTTGAATGTTTCTCGGGAATGCAATGGTCAAATGAACATGGTATGAGAGATTCCTGTCAACACATGAACAAGGGTACTCGATAGTATGCAGCAGTGGGGATACTTGGACATTTGATAATCCAATTAAAGTGACAGTCTATTCTCAACTTCCGGCATTTTCGATAGATTTATTTTCTAAGAAAATAAAACTATCAAATTTCTAGAGGAGTTCTGGTTCAATCTCAACACCATAGCGACACGTCTGCCAGCAAGGGCAGTGCTGGAATGAACTCGGGATGCATTAGTTCCCGTTGTTAATTATACAATGTTATCTTGCCAGTATAGAACATTGGCAAAATGGGACTAGAAGGGGTGAGTGTATGTTTGCAGTCATTCGAGGTACAGGAATATTTTTTGACTACAAGTAGTATTCTTCATTTTCGGCCAGTTAAGATGTGGTGTGTTCCAAGTCAGGATTAATGTTGCCGACACTTAATGCCCATCCCTCATGGTATGCTACTTTACCAGGGATATAGAGATATAGCCACCACTGGGAGCCAAAACATGACCTTTGATGTCGATGAGTGGTCGAAATGTTTTAGCGAATAACTTATCGAAATATGATCCGGTATGGCAATTTGATACCTTACGTTAGATTTATTAGATCAACTCAGGTATGGATTCATTGAGACATGAGTGCGCTACAAGATGAAGGATTTCCAAGTTGATTTGCTATGGAGTAGGAACTGACTAGTCACATGTGGCCTATGGCCAGAGAAAGACAAGGATACCATAGATGAACACACGGGTGAACGAAGGTATCAACTGTTGTACAGAGGCAAAATAGTTGGGGATATTGTATCATGCTATGCATGAATTAACACCGTCTTGTGCAGTAAATAACAGACTATTTTCCGAAATCTAAAACTGTATTCCTATACCCCGGACAATGTAGCAAGCCACATGGGATGAACATTTGTTAGCAAAATCAACTCAACTAGAAACATGACATGTGTTAACTGGCCGAAAATGGAAAAAAAAATACCAGAATAGGAGATGACTGGTCCTAACATGACAGTATACTACTCAATATTGTTACAACAGCCACCTTCACACTTACACAAAGGTGTGCACCTTAATCCAGCTTTCAAGCATTTGCAATTGCCCTTGCAGGCCTTGGCACAACTACAGTGGAGCATCAGTGCACATGCAGCACTTGCGTCTCCTAGGTGAGTCCAAAATGGGACCAGAATATTGAGACGTGGATTCCACTCCCATCCGTACTGTGATGGGTCTGGCACACATAAGTGTTTCTGCAGAGCACGATGCCAAATGAAAGATGACACAAGAATTACCCTTTTTACATGTTGATACAGAGCTGCTTTGGTGGGCGGGATGTTTTCCATAGACTTAAGGCCATGTGTGAACATATGCCGTCTCGCATCATTGACACGTGTACTGACACAACTGTTACTGTACATCTGTATGGTGAGTTTTTCGATATGCTGCATATGAGGGGAATCCTCTGAAAAGACTTGCGGATTCTCAGTCAATTCTATCATCATTTCAGTTGATGCGGGAAAATTCATCCATGCATTCCATCCTGTCTTCTTCCCAATGCCGAGCATGCTGGATGTTACATCACAACCTGTGAAGGCGTGGAAGAAAGTCAGGGCCTTACAGTAATCAGGTCCAAGTTGTGAAGCTATCTCATGAATTGGCATATCTTTATATGCCTTTCCAATTCCAAACCCAATCCACAGCTCACTGAGTCCAAGGTCACGGAATGTTGCGAAATGGTGCAAAGACAGAATGACGACATCAGAATCAACCGTGCGAAGAAAAGCTATTTTGTGACCTTGTGAGACTGCATGGTTGAGATGAAGCATCATGCGCGTGTCTGCTTCCTCGTGGTTCGATGGAGATATGTCACATAAGCTAACATCCTTATTGCATAGTACATATTCTCCTGATGTCGTTAACAACTGGTACTCGGATGTTGATGTTAATTTCAGCAGTTCAGCAGACAGGAACTTGAAAAATTCGTCTTTATTCTCACTAACTTTCAAGAATGCCTGCCAATTCTTCCCTTTAGGTAAAGGGACGTTCTCGGACACCCGTATCAACCTAACTGCTGTCTCACCGAGGCGTTTTGCTCGCGTCTGATTCTTCAAACTGCCTTCGGGGTAACAGTCATAGATCGCATCAACCCTTGTGGTGTTCGTGTTAATCAGAGATTCGATGTATGGCAATAATTGCAATCGAGCATATTCTCCAAACAGATCCGCTTTCTGTGGTTTGATTACATGGACTACAGCAGGCATATCCAAGATGACAACTGAAGCTTGTCTAGCTGCTGAATTCTTCCCTTGTGCAGGAATAGCTGGTAAACAATTGAGAATTTGAGATTTTGTCCCACTCCGTAGCTTACCTCTATCGGATAATGCTGGCGGATCACGTGCATTCTCGTGCATGAAAAACTCATCCATGTTTGAATCAGGCCGGGCTTGCAGTGAAACGAACATCTGGGTAACTATTGCGGCAGTTGCTTTACTTGACATGAGTTTGTCTCGGCCTTTGTCCAGGTTGGCTGGGGGTGGGTTAAGGAAGGTATATATATTTGCCTTGGGAATAACATCATTCAGGGGTACGGTGCATTCCACAAGCCTTTCCTTCAAGAAAGTGGAATATAAATGCTTGCCCCTTTCGGGTAATGACCGTAAACTCTTACTAACTTCGGGGTCCATATATTCACCAGTATCTAATGTCACCAGCTGACCACTAGTTTCATCATAAGGGTTGATAATGAGTCCCTGATTCACCAGATCGAGGAGAGATTTCAATTGATTCAGAAATTTTTTCTGCTCTGATACCGAACTTTCCGGGTGTTCCGTGTTATCTGATGATGTTGTGTGGAAACTTGCATATTCATACTCATCTATAACACGCAGAACTTCTGACCTTGAAAGCTCAATAACGACTTTCTCTTCAGCCTGGCCATAGAGACCTTTTGGACCACTGTCTTCTTTGAGTAGTTGGATACTATGTTCTTGGCTCTGATCTAAACCCATCATACTGAACTTCCTCTCACTACGCTGGACCACAAAATGGCCTTCCATGAATTTGTTGTGGATTGAAGGATGCCGCCTGGGTAGCTGAGACATGTCTCTCAGAAATACGGGGACCCACCGACAATAATTTGTATGTCCTAGGGCAAAAAAGTAACTGCACAACTCATCGATAGAACACAGTGTACCAGGCCAGTTACCGATTCGTTGGTTCCGAACGAATTGACAGCTTGTCAAGAGAAAGTTCCGAACGATTTCACCCCAATAGCGCGCAGTTGGAGATTGTGAAAGAATCCTCTGTTCCCACATTTCAAATGACTCATGGGGCCCAGTCTGCTGACAGTAAATCTCATAAGCATTCTTTCTGAGGATCTCAAGCCAAGCTAGAGTGAGAAGATATGCCTGTCGCGTCCTCTTGACATGTTTCCCACCAAGTAGGGATGATGCTACACCGGGTGTGAATATCTTTGCGAGGTGAAACATTCGCTCCCAACCAGAACCACCCATAAGCTTACCACCAGCTTCTTGGGTGCACATTTCAAGATGCAGGAATCCAATCATACACACCATTCGATCCTCACCTATCTCCTCTGGGAACAGCCATTGACATTTTTTCTGCCTGGCATACAACGGACAGTCACCTTCAATGACAGGTATCTGGCCGGGGTTTACGAAAGCAGTAGCTTCCCTGACCACATACATAGCATGCTTCTGCATACTGAGTGAGTCCGCTTTCTGCTCACTGAAAACAGGGAATACCCCAATAACTGCACGAGGTTTGACATTGTCTTGATCTTCATGTTTTGAAAAGAAGCCTGAAAAGGTCACAGGGACTTCATCAAGCTGCCAGCTGCCATCAACCTTCCCTTTATTGCTGATCTGTGACACATGAGACAACCAGTCATTCTCTCCCACGTTCAAATCTGCATATTCATTGGGCCGTACATTACATTCATCTGGAGATTCAAGCCTGATGTCCCCACCAAAGTCTTCAACGAAAGGAACAAATGCATAGTCGTCTGGGAGTTCAATTTGTGTGTCTTCTGGAACATCTAAACTCAGTGGTGGGGGATCAGTACCCACATTGTCCCTGCTCAGTTGACCAATGAGTGTGATGGACGTACCATGCATATCAGATCTACCAGATACATCAATGTTATCAGTGGTTCCTATCGAGAAAACATTACGTTTGCAGTTAGCTGGGACTACAACACCTTCGTTCTTGAACCGCAGTGAAACAGCTCTCGCGAAACTCCTGCGAACATCCATTACGCGATCATAAGAGACAGAGAGTCCCATTTGATGAAAATCTCTGATAAGATTTTTCATACGATCATGGGCATGCAACTTCAAACCCACATAAAGAGGCATTGGAGTTTCTCTGTCACGTCTCTGGTGAACATTTTGTGCATGTTCGGAGCGTTTCGCTGAATTGCTGATCAACATCTGTGAAATAGTACAAGCCACTCGAGTCTTGGCATTAACAGTCTCATCATCGCCTAAGTTCTGTATACTACATGTGCCCTCAAGTAGAACTCTAAGAAGAGTCAGGAGTGAGTTGGGTACAGGCTCGCTCAAGCAATAAGATGAAAATGATCCCGTGAAAGGAGCTTGAGATATGAGTATGTGTTTACGCAGAAGAAGACCCACATCAACTATCTTTTTTGCCTCTTCCTCAGACACTATACGAGTTAAAGATTCGGACAACAAGGAGCCAACTCGAAACCTACTTGAAATAAACACATCTCTACCCTGTGTGAAGGCGTCCCAGCCATCGCCCAATTTCTGCAACAAATGTTCTTTGAATCGAGTGGAATGTATTTCTTCACTAAGCCAATCAGAACCGACTTGCTTCAACCTCCGACTGTACAGATTCTTGAGATCGACAAGCTTCATCGCGGAATCGTTGTGTTCAACAAATGTTATGAGCTCTGCCATAACGAAAGGGTCATAGGGCAGGCCTGACGCGGAATGTTCGGCGTTCTTCGACTTTTTAGATTTAGCCGCTCGTGCTTCATTGGCAAGCTTACAATAACAGGTTTTGTGATAGTAAAGATCACTAGCAGCGGAATCAAATGCTGCATTGACCCGAGAAAAAACAACCCAGTTCTCGGCTTCCTTTGCCATAATTTTGAGTTTATTGTTATCAGACATTGATCTGCAAATAGGCTCACTGCTGTCACCTTCGCGTTTGTGACAATAAACACACTGGGGCAGTTTCCTGTCACAGCCAGATTCAAAACTTGTCCGTGTTCTTTTAGGACTCAGCGTGGAGCAGGATGCCACTGCCTCATTTCGCTCTCGCTTGTGTAGCACGCGCTGTACGATGTGAGTCCGAATACTGTCACGGCATGTCTTATGATATATTGCCTTATTCGTCAACAGTGACATCGACATACACTCATCACTCTCTCTCATCAAACAATCAATGGTCAAATTATATGGAAGCTCAACGCCATTATCTAGGAAGCGCGTTATGTCTTCCTCAATAGCTTTATAGGCGTCATGAAAACGAGATTCTCTATACGGACGCATCAATTTCTTGGAACTGTCTTGCTGGCAAAAGCAACAACGTTCCCAGTCAGTACTAGTCCGTACACGAAGAGGATTCTCACTCATTCTGTGAATGATTTTTGTGAACAATCGCGTTCTCGAATTAATTTCGACAGACAAATCAGAATTGCTTGCGGAATTACGCCAAACAAGAGATTGTATGGCAAAGAGACTGCTTCATAAAGAGCGTTGTTTCTCCGGGATCAGCGTCATTCAGGTTTGCCTGAATGACGCTGATCCCGGAGAAACAACGCTCTTTTCAAGTTCCAAGAAATTGATGCGTCCGTATAGAGAATCTCGTTTTATTCTACATCATCTCCCACGTCTGTTTCCAACACGTGCGTGGATCAGAGTTCACTTTCGCGCCCTTACAATCGGATGTATAGTCGGTAGACCGTCGAAAAGGAGGTTCCCTTCAGCCGCTGGCGGCCATTTTGGATTGTGCCGCTACTGGTCGCCACCGGTCGGTGTCAACTTGTAGCCGATCGTTTTTGAGAACCTCATAGCCTACACTAACAGTGTGCCAAATTTCAAGAAGGTATCACCAAGTGCACAATTCACCTGTATGTGACGAATTCCTCCCCCGCTATACGGTTTGGCCATGAATCATCATTTACCGATCAGAAATTTCAAATGGGTCGAAACGTTGGAAGAAAAACAAAAATGGAGACACTATCCTTGTATTCTAGAAGTCAATTTGGACTATCCGGAAATGTTACACGATCTACACAACGATTATCCACTGGCTCCCGAATGAATGGAATTGAATGGCATGGAAAAACTGATTTCCAATTTAAATCGCAAACGCAAGTACATGGTCTACTGCAAAAATCTGAAATGTTACATCGATCACGGGATGAGATTAATCGACATGCATCGAATCATTTGATTTGACGAGGAGCCTTGGATGAAAAAATACATTGATCTCAACACGAATTTAAGAATGGAGGCTGAGAGCGACTTCGAAAAAGATTTCTTCAAACTCATGAACAATTGTGTGCATGGAAAATCTATGGAAAACATTAGGAATAGAACCAACGTTCAACTCGTCACGTCTGAAGAGAGGTCTAGAAAATTAATCTCGAAGCCCAATTATCAACATAGAATCATATTCAATGAAAATCTAGTGGCTGTACACATGCAAAAGACGCATCTGAAGTTCGACAAACCCTGTTATCTCGGAGCGATCATCTTGGACGTCAGCAAGCAGTTGATGTACGAGTTTCACTACGATTACGTCAAAGCGAAATTCGGTTCGAAAGCCAAACTATTGTTCACCTACACAGACAGTCTGGCTTACGAGATAGAGACTAGAGACGTCTACGAGGACATTGCACCAGATGTGAACGAATGGTTCGACATGAGTAATTATCCCGACGATCACCCATCTAAGAAACCAACGGGTGTCAATAAAAAGGTGTTGGGTAAATTCAAAGACAAGAGTGGTGGAAGACAGATCACTGAATTTGTGGGTTTGAGACCAAAATTGTACGCTTATCTCCTCGGAGGTGAAGAGATCAAGAGATGTGAAGGTGTTCAAGCGTGTGTGATGAATAAAAACATCGCTTTGACGAGTCTTTTCAAAGGTTCGACAGTGTATAAAAAGATGACTGGGATTCGAAGCGAAAAGCATGAGATGTACACCAAAGAAATCAATAAGATTGTGTTGACGGCCGACAACGATAAAAGAATTATATGTGAGGATAAAATACACTTTCGCACTCGGACATTATTATTCCACGATAATTCAACAACAAAATCGAGAGGATGATGAATGCAGTACGACTGAAGTCATCGACATGTTGTAAAAGTTTAAAAAACACTCGCAAGTTTATAAATTTAAAAAAAAGAAAATACAAATAAAAAAAAATAAATATTATTTATGAATAAGAAAATAAAACACATATCCGTAGAAGGTGTTGTCTTACCCAACGAACCTCTATCCAACATTGATCTGTCGAAGGCGACAAAAGGTTTAAAAATCAAACATTTTCGAGGTGTGTTTTCTAGAGATGCCTTACCGAGAAAAAAAGACGATGAAGATTCGGAATGCGGAATTTTAAATCTGGACGATATCGGAGGTGAGGGTACACATTAGGTCGCGTGGTTTAATGGGAATAAAAATTATTGTTTTTTATATATATATAAAGAGACATATAAATAAAAAATTCTGGTTGTTATAATTAAAATACTAAAAAATAAAATTTTTAAATAATAATAAAAATAAAAAAAAACACAAAAACACACACAAACATAAAAGTCGATAAATTTGGTTGCGCTGACGATAATGAAGATTCCTCTAGAAAGAAAAGAAAAACAGTTGAAGTTGTTGGCAGTGGTGGTGACATTGCCAACTTAGATGAACGATACATCCAGAGATACGAACCTCGAGAAGAACCTTTTAAACTTAAACAATAAGAAAATCTACAATCTTGCCGAACCGATCAATCTGTCAGATGCCGCCACTAAAAAGTACGTCGATAGAGGAGACGAAAATTTCCGACAGAACATGAGAGAAAATTACGTGATGGACGATCTCGACTTGAAATCTAAACGCGTGTTGAATCTAGCAGATCCTAGAAATTCGACCGATGCCGCCACTAAAAGATATGCGGAAGACGCTCACGTGAGATTCAGTAAACATGTGAGAGACCGCTATGTTCCTAAAGTCATGCAGTCTGAATTGAACGCGTATTCTAACAAGATAATCAACGTGCCCGTTCCCACAAATCCTAATGATCCTGACGATGTGGCAACCAAACAATAAGTAGACTTGGAACTGAGAAAGAATAACGTCGACGAGCTAGAAATGAAATCGGATCTGGATGCAGGATTCAACAAGATATTTTTTCCTTCATGGCTCTATTCCAAAGTTCGATCACGTTAGCTTTCCCTTCATTTTAGACGGAATAGAGGTCGACCAATGGATGAACATGACTGTTGTAAAATTCCTTCCCCTTTATTCTTCAGAGGTCTCATTCATCCATATTTCGTAAACACGTTGATGACTGTCAGTATGTATTTATCGCCTTTGTTCCACCTCGAAACCAATTTCATGTCAACCAGATCGGCCAACCAGATCTGATCCAGACCTTTCACGAACACCCTTCCCCTTCGAAATTTACGATTGATGGGCTTGTGTAGTTCGTTCACCAATGCATTCGTTTATAATTTTTTCTGGACACTTTTTCTTTTTTTATCACCTCATCCGAATCGACGTTTGGTACTAATCACTTTACTGACCAGCGAACATTCGAGTCTCTCTCTCCTCATGGGATTCGGAATATTTTTCATTTGCGTCAACATGTTTCTATCGCAGATTTGATTATGAGTCTCAGTGTTAGGATGTTTAGTGTAGCATAGATCGTGAGCGTAAGCGGCCAAATCCACCCTATTAATGGGTTTGCTCCAAGATTTAGGAATCGGATCTCAATTCAATCTCTCATTTAATTTCGTGCCAGGTCCCGTGAATTGATGTCCTGGCAGATGCATTTCGATAGGTAGATTATTAATCAATTTATTCATTAGGCTGGCACCACGTTTGACGAATTGTGTCTTGGCCGAACCTTTACACGTTTCGTGAAGCATGGTTCTGTTATTTTTTGTCAGTACTTTTTTAACGTTAACCGTATCGGTAACTCTCTTGCATTTAATGCAATACATTTTGGTTTTTTTTCGTAGATATTTAATTATTTATTTTTCGTATTTTTTTAATTTATATATATATTTTTTTTTTTTATTTTTATTTTATATATATATATTTTTTCAATCGATTGCTTCCGGAATCTTTTTGGGATACAACAATTTACGTAACGATCATCTTGCTTCCTCCCTACCTTTTTCCACGAGAGAATCCTTCATTTGTTCCTTGATGATCTGACGACTCTTGACTCTTATATTTGCTTTCATGAGTTCGTATTTTGGTTTTTCATTCCATATGTCAAGGAATTCGTGGTCCGAAATCCTACTGTTTGTCAACACCAGGGAGATCTTATGCGACATGGTGTCGAACTTTGCATCGGCCAAAACGCTGATGTTTTCGTGCTTCCTGACCTTTACAGATAATTTCTTAGTGATTAAATTTCCGATCGTACTAACGAATCCGACAGTCAAAGCCAATTCTTCTACAGCTAACACGACGAGAAGAGTAATGACGGTGGCCGATAATAGACTGATTCCGGAAACATTCAAACCCATAGAGTCAAATCCACACCATTCACAAATTTCTCTAATCTCGAATATTTCTTATTGAGCGAACAATGAGAATCTCTATCTCTCGCATCAGATACGATTGAATTCTATTGATTTGTTCAATTCGATACCTCTGTGCCACATCATCACTTTCTCTTGTTCTAGCGGTGGTGGTGGTGATGGTGGTAGATAAGGTGCCATGGGCTCGACGCTCAACTTCTCTAATGATGGATAGATTTTTTTACTTCAAAGTTCCATTTTTTTTTATTTATTTATACATTTATATCTATTTTTTATGTATTTGTTTTTATTTTCATCCCTTATTATTTAACGCAAAAATTTTTTAGTGGTCTCCCCTTTTACAAAAGTTCCAAAATGCATCCCCTGTCTTCGGTGGTGAGACCCTGATGCGCTAACTTCAACTCTTCCGAATTATTGGGCTTGGGTTCTCCAATGCAAAACACGAATTGCTTCCAACATTTGATCACCTCATCGCGTTGGACGTATTCCAATGTGTGCATGAAATATACGTGGTGAGCATGTCTTCCCATTCCATCGTAAGACACAATGATTAATGTGATTAAAATCTCTTTCCTCCCAACAGCCGTGGCAATTTTTGTGCAAGACGCGAGGAAGTTGTTCATTCACACAGATCGCGTAAGCTCTGCACAGCCAGCGTCCTTCGAAGAAACCAAGCTCTCGATTCCATGGAATCGTTCATTTTACTCATAATTATTATTATATATATATAAAAAAAATTCTATTCTTGTTTTTTTCTATTATTTTTTTTTCTTTTTCTTTTTATATATTACGTTTTTTTATAACAAAACATTCTATTCTTCACATCATCAATCGAATGAACGAATACTTCTCATCTACTATGATCGCACATATTATTATAGGAAAGAGATGACATTTTTTTCAAAAGAAGGATTTTATGTTTTTCGTACTTTGATAAAACCATTTTTTTTTCAGCGTCATCGCTAGAATTATATGGGTAATAATCGATAATGATTTTTAACTTTTAGCAAATTCACGATCTATTTGACGTGAGTGAGTGTAATCTGTGAATAAATTTGATACACGCACGAATGGATTTTTCAATATTTTCATCTTCACCACCACGATCGAATAGATTAACTACGTTTTTCGCGCAATAAATAATGTAACAATATTTCCCGTAATTGTAACGTTCTACAAGTTTCACTTCATATTTTAAACGATCTAGGACATCTATAATCATGCGATAATCTTGGTAAGACATTTTTTTTTCATTTGAACACTTCATCGTTTCGATATTTTTTAAATAGCTTTGATTTAGGAATATGAATAACAATATTAACAAAAATAACTTTCCATACACGTTTAAACACACATCATGTACGATATGTTCCAATTGAATTCTTTCTAATGCATACTCATGTAAATGTTTAGAAAAAGCTAAAAGCTTTTTGTAAAACGAACGTCTTGTTAACACATCTGTTGGAAGTTGTTTTTCTTTTTTAGCTCACCTGACTGAAAGTCAGGGTGAGCTATTCTGATCACTTTTCGTCCGTCGTCCGTCATGAAGGTGGTGTTTGGGCCTTTTTCTCCCAAACCACTGGCCGCATATTGATGAAATTTCATGTCAGTAGGGGTTATATAAGGGCATTTTGATTTTTTGTCAAATTAGGTTTCGGCTCATATTGAGCAGAGGGATGGGGCAAAAATGCTCCAATTCTTAAAAAATCTTCTTCTCAAGAACCCACAATAGTAAAGACTTGATATTTGGTATGCAGCTTCCTTTTGAGGTGTAGACTCAAGTTTGCTCAAGAGAAGTTCGAGGGGCTATATTTGACGATGTTAAAGGAGGGGCAAAAATTTTTGCCCCGCCCCAAATTTCTATTTTCCAAACTGCGAGGCCGATTTGAACCAAATTTTATGTGAGTGCTTATTGGGTCATAAGTACCTAATTTATGCAGAATTTCTTTCCCATAGCCCCGTGGGAACCACAGGAGCTAAAAATAGAAAAAAATTAAAACGCCCATATCTCCAAAACTACACAGCACTGAGAATTCTTATTTGTTGTGAAGCTTCCTTAGGACCAACAGAATGGAATGGTAAAAAAAAAATTGCCATCGCTTTTATCATGGGGTACTTTTTGGGGGCTTTGAAAAATTGCTGAGTCAGCATTTTTTAACACTGTGGGTAATGGGAAAAACATAAGACTACTTTTCTCCCAAACCACTGCTCCAAAAGCTTTAAAATTTCACATATAACATCTTTGGAAGATTGTTTCACATGTTTATTGAAATCAATTGCCTGGGTGGATATTTGGGCTCTCTATGGGAGCCCAAATGTTTAAATTAGTGCAGTATGAGGAGCATTTTTTTAAAATCTTCTTTTCCAGATCTACCAATAAGAATCTTTTGATATTTGGTATGCAGCATCCTTAGGGGAGTGAGATTCAAGTTTGTTGAAGCCAAGTCCCTGGGTTCATATTTAGGCTGAAAATTTGGGGTCCCATTGTGGGCTTAGAAATTTTGGACCAAAATCCGGAAATTTTTTTCAGTTTTTTTATGCGTTTCTGTCAATTTGAAGACAAAAATTTTTTTTTTTTTTGCCTTCAAAATTTGGGGTCTGGGTGGGACTTAGAAAATTTTGGACCAAAATCCGGAAATTTTTTTTTTGTTTTTTATGCGTTTTTGTCAATTTTAAGACAAAAAAAAATTATTTTTTTTACCCTGAATATTTGGGGTCTGGGTGGGACTTCGAAAATTTTGGCCAAAATCCATAATTTTGTTTTTTATTTTTTATGCTTTTCTGTCAGTTTTAAGACAAAAAAAATTTTTTTTTTTTTTCCCTGAAAATTTGGGGTCCGGGTGGGACTTAGAAAATTTTGGACCAAAATCCTGAAATTTTTTTTTTTGTTTTTTATGCGTTTCTGTCAATTTTAAGAGAAAAAAAAAAATTTTTTTTTCCCCTCTGAAAATTTGGGGTGCGGGTGGGACTTAGAAAATTTTGGACCAAAATCCAGAAATTTTTGTTTTTGTTTTTTTATGCATTTCGGTCAGTTTTAGAGCAAAAAATTTTTTTTTTTCTTACCCTTAATATTTGGGGTCCGGGTGGGACTTCGAAAATTTTGGCCAAAATCCATAATTTTTTTTTGTGTGTTTCTATGCATTTCTGTCAATTTTAAGACAAAAAAAAAAAAAATTTTTCCCCTGAAAATTTGGGGTGTGGGTGGGAAATCTGGAAATTTGTTTTTTTTTTTTTTTGGTTTTTTATGCGTTTCTGTCAGCTTTAAGACAAAAAAAAATTATTTTTTTTACCCCTCAAAATTTGGGGTGCAGGTGGGACTTGAAAAATTTTGGACCAAAATCCGGAATTTTTTTTTTTTCGTTTTTTATGCGTTTCTGTCAATTTTAAGACAAAAAAAAAAATTTTTTTTCCCCTGAAAATTTGGGGTGCAGGTGGGACTTAGAAAATTTTGGACCAAAATCCGGAAATTTTTTTTTTGTTTTTTATGTGTTTCTGTCAATTTTAAGACAACAAAAAATGTTTTTTTTCCCCTGAAAATTTGGGGTGTGGGTGGAACTTAAAAAATTTTGGACCAAAATCCGGAAATTTTTTTTTTGTTTTTTATGTGTTTCTGTCAGTTTTAGGACAAAAAAATTTTTTTATGGGGGGGGGGGGGGGGTTTATGCGTTTCTGTCAATTTTAAGAAAAAAAAAATATATTTTTTTTACCCCTGAAAATTTGGGGTGCGAGTGGGACTTAGAAAATTTTGGACCAAAATCCTGAAATTTTTTTTTTGTTTTTTATGCATTTCTGTCAGCTTTAAGACAAAAAAAAAAAAAATTTTTTACCCCTGAAAATTTGGGGTGGAGGTGGGACTTAGAAAATTTTGGACCAAAATCCGGAAATTTTTGTTTTTGTTTTTTATGCATTTCGGTCAGTTTTAGGACAAAAATTTTTTTTTTTTAACCTGAATATTTGGGGTCCGGGAGGGACTTCGAAAATTTTGGCCAAAATCCATAATTTTTGTTTTTTGTTTTTTATGCGTTTCTGTCAGCTTTAAGACAAAAAAAAAAAAAATTTTACCCCTGAAAATTTGGGGTGCAGGTGGGACTTAGAAAATTTTGGACCAAAATCCGGAATTTTTTTTTTTTTGTTTTTTATGTGTTTCTGTCAATTTTAAGACAACAAAAAATTTATTTTTTTTTACCCTGAATATTTGGGGTCCAGGTGGGACTTCGAAAATTTTGGACCAAAATCCATAATTTTTTTTTTGTGTTTTTTTTGTGTTTTTTATGCGTTTCTGTCAATTTTAAGACAACAAAAAATTTTTTTTTTTACCCTGAAAATTTGGGGTATGGGTGGAAAATCCGGAAATTTTTTTTTGTTGTTTTTTTGTTTTTTATGCGTTTCTGTCAGCTTTAAGACAAAAAAAAATTATTTTTTTTACCCCTCAAAATTTGGGGTGCAGGTGGGACTTAGAAAATTTTGGACCAAAATCCATAATTTCTTTTTTTGTTTTTTATGCGTTTCTGTCAATTTTAAGACAAAAACAATATTTTTTTTACCCCTGAAAATTTGGGGTGCGGGTAGGACTTATGCATTTCTGTCAATTTTAAGAGAAAAAAATTTTTTTTTTTTCCCCTGAAAATTTGGGGTGCAGGTGGGAGTTAAAAAATTTTGGACCAAAATCCGGAAATTTTTTTTTTGTATTTTATGTGTTTCTGTCAATTTTAAGACAACAAAATATGTTTTTTTTCCCCTGAAAATTTGAGGTGCGGGTGGGACTTAGAAAATTTTGGACCAAAATCCGGAAATTTTTTTTTTGTTTTTTATGTGTTTCTGTCAGCTTTAAGACAAAAAAAAATTATTTTTTTTACTCCTCAAAATTTGGGGTGCAGGTGGGACTTAGAAAATTTTGGACCAAAATCCATAATTTCTTTTTTTGTTTTTTATGCGTTTCTGTCAATTTTAAGACAAAAACAATTTTTTTTTTTGGGGGGGGGGGGGGGGGGTTATGCGTTTCTGTCAATTTTAAGAAAAAAAAAAAAAATTTTTTACCCCTGAAAATTTGGGGTGCGGGTGGGACTTAGAAAATTTTGGACCAAAATCTGGAATTTTTTTTTTTTGTTTTTTATGTGTTTCTGTCAATTTTAAGACAACAAAAAATTTATTTTTTTTTACCCTGAATATTTGGGGTGCAGGTGGGACTTCGAAAATTTTGGACCAAAATCCATAATTTTTTTTTTGTGTTTTTTTTGTGTTTTTTATGCGTTTCTGTCAATTTTAAGACAAAAAAAAATTTTTTTTTTTACCCTGAAAATTTGGGGTATGGGTGGAAAATCCGGAAATTTTTTTTTTTTGTTTTTTTGTTTTTTATGCGTTTCTGTCAGCTTTAAGACAAAAAAAAATTATTTTTTTTACCCCTCAAAATTTGGGGTGCAGGTGGGACTTAGAAAATTTTGGACCAAAATCCATAATTTCTTTTTTTGTTTTTTATGCGTTTCTGTCAATTTTAAGACAAAAACAATTTTTTTTTTGGGGGGGGGGGTGGGGGGGGGTTATGCGTTTCTGTCAATTTTAAGAAAAAAAAAAAAAAATTTTTTACCCCTGAAAATTTGGGGTGCGGGTGGGACTTAGAAAATTTTGGACCAAAATCTGGAATTTTTTTTTTTTTGTTTTTTATGCGTTTCTGTCAATTTTAAGACAAAATTTTTTTTTTTTTTCCCTGAAAATTTGGGGTGCAGGTGGGACTTCGAAAATTTTGGACAAAAATGCATATTTTTTTTTTGTTTTTTATGCGTTTCTGTCAATTTTAAAACAAAAAAAATTTTTTTTTTTTACATCGAAAATTTGGGTTCTGGGTGGGACTTAGAAAATTTTGGACCAAAATCCGGAAATTAGTTTTATCGTTTTTTATGCGTTTTAAGAAGAAGAAAAAAATTTAGGCTACTAAAAATTTAGTATTTTGTTTGGGATAAAAATCTGTTTTTTATGCGTTTATCTCAACTTTGGGACGTAAAAGTGCAGGAACTGAAAATAGAAGGAAAATCCTCTGTATTGTGTGGGCACAATCGCTTCATCTAGTTGGTATATGCTTTTCTTAGGAGGGGCGTATGCAGATTATTCAAGTCAAGTCCCTGGTTTGATATTTAGACTACCATGTCAGGTGAGCGCCCTCAGGCCCCCTGGGGCCTCTTGTTTCTCTCCTTTTGCTTCATTTTTTTTTTAATTGTTATTTTTTCATAATAACATTCCCAAAAGGGGTATATTTTTAAACGGCAAATTCGCACCAGAAAACAAACCTTCACCAATCGGTTCCACATTCTCTCTGATCTTCAGATCGAGACCGTCTCTGTGGAAAGCATCGCCACCATCCTTTCTCATGGGTCCTAGATACAATCCTTTACCTGCGACATCTACACAGCACACGGCTCCTCCCTTCTTCAGAAACAGTCTGTTTCCTCTCTTCTTCAAAAACAATCCTCTGCCCATTAATTTGTCAACTCCTGAACTAGCGAGTCCCGAGAGAGCTCCCACGCCCAGAGCTGGCAACACCGTCTTTGTGAGAATGGGTAATACTTTTGTGGCGAGTCCTACCAATAGCGGTAAGAAACCGCCTTTCATACTCAGATTATATTCCAATTGAGTGGGACTCAGTCTCTCCAATTGTTCCCTTTCGATTACGAATCGCTTTCTCCATCCTTTCGATTTGAGTTTTAGTACAGGCGATCCGATCGCGACCGCCACTCTTCAGACCTTGAAGACTGAATTCAGATCTTGAAGACTGAATTTAAATCTAACGGCCTCGCCTCGATTTCTCAATGCTCTGCGAAGTTTAGCTTTCTGTCCTTCGGACATGTTCATGTTTTTAATTATGTATTGACTCATATTTTTTTTTCTTTGATTTGCTTAAATATTTTTTTTTAAATTATTAATATAAGTTTCTTCTTTTTCTTATTTCTTATATAATATATAAAATAAAACATAAAACTTCTTTAAATAAAAAAAAATAAATTTTTTTTTTAAGATATTATTTTTCAAATTATTTATTATTATTTTTTTTTCATATATCTGTGATGTGAAATTGTATAGTCACTCTGCGAAGATCTAACAGATCGCCGTTCTGATCCATCAACGTGGTTTCGATGGTATACATGTCCAGAATCATGGGTAGATAGACGACATTTCGAGGTCGCTCCACGATATTATAAACCGTTGAAATGTCTGGAAAGAATGAGTAGATCGTAGGCCGAGTGCTACCATTCATGTAACTTCCCGTGATCACACTGACATTCACTAAAATGTTATTGACTGCGAGAATGTCAACCATATTTTCGGATGCGGCATGACCTTGATACATCTTTTGATCGAATCCCAACATCTTGCCATCGAATCTTTTGCACTAAAATCCACTTGAAAATTATCTCTCAAGTCTAATATCGTCTGTAGAGCACTTGTATTGGGAGCGAGTTTTATCATCTTTCTTCCGTGACCGTCGGTCTTCAGTCTTATCTGGATGTGATGATTCAGATTGTGTATGTCGTAACTCCCTTTAGGAAATCGAATATCGAACCAATCCACACCGTTGGAATACTAGAACACGTTATTCTTTTTGGTGACGTTGGAAAATGAATAGTAAGTGTCGTGATTAACCGACGCTATCTCATATCTCTTTTCCTTCTTCAATTCGATGGAAGGTTTGAATTTCGTAATGAATTGAGTCGTGTCGTGATCTACTACGATTTGAAAGGACTGTTTCACAGCCATATTCTCGACTATGTGTTCTAATAGATGTTCTGACATTTTTTATTATTTATATATTTTTATGTTTTATCGATATTTTTTTTATTTTATTTTTTATTTTTATGTTCTTCTCTATTATTGTCGGAAATATAAAAAAAATCGTCACATCCGCTTCGATATTTTCCATTGTTAAATTCGCTAGTCAAATCGATCACCACGAAATTGTGAAGTCCTTTGTCCCACACCTTCTTACAGAATCTTCTGAATTCTTACCCGCTCATGTCGTTGGCCATCACCATAGATGTGATTGAGATTCTTGAGATCCTGACGAAGGAGACACAGAAAATTAGCATTCTCCATTATCGTCTTTCTGTGCAGTCGAAAATAATTCTGAGACAGATAGAAACAATCCACATTGCTGTGATATCGTCGAACGTAATACGATTCACATTGATTCTGTCTCTCCAACAGCAGATCATCGAAGATCATGAGATTCTTATTCTCCGATTTCAACTGTCTGGGATCAGGAACGTTGTTGGCGTTCTCATAAAACAGACATTCCACGTTCGAACACTCGATGTTTCTCCTAGTCAATTCTCTTGCCGCCCCTTCCAATATATTCGAAGTCTCATGTCCTTTGAATTCATCTCGATTGTCGAAGATTCTTGCTATGACGTCCTTGGGTAAGTTACCATTCATGCACTCTCGAAGCAATCTGTATTCTGGTTGAAAGAGACTTATTCCGAAAACGAAATAATCTGTCATAATCCAACCAGTCGGGTCGCAACAAGAGATTGGCCTTTCCGCAATTCGATTTTCCCACTATCAGATCTTTTATGCTCTTGGGAAAGAACCCGTCATTCAACCTTTTGGTCATGTCTTTGATATCCATTTTTTTTCTCCATTTTTTTAACTATGTTTTTTTTATTTTTTGTTTTTTTATTTTTTTTTATTTTAATTCCTATTTTTATATATATATATTAATTATAAAAAGTTTTTTTTGTATTTATAAATCACTTTCAATCCTGATCCTTTCGTCATTTTAGCTAAGTCTTGTATCGGTACAACATCATCATTATAGTAGAAGTTTCGCCAATGTCTCGGTTCGATTCTCGATCGTTTGGCAGGTGATTGTAGTGGAGTTATCAATTTATTAATCAACCCGTCGGCACCTCTCTTGCCAGCTTCCAAAGCTATTCTACCACTCGCTTCTGTCGCAGCTTTATTACCCGCATCGATCGCCGTCTTTTTTCCAATTTTGAGAGCGCTCGAGGCGATCTGTTTCATGCGTCGCCAGTGAATTTATGAGTTAAAAATCACATCATCAAATCCACGATGCCCGATGCCCGATCCACCGTAGACGTAAGATCTAGAGCATCCCTTGTTATTTATCACTAACATTTTTTTTTTAAATTCATTTTTTTTTTATTTATTATTATTTTTTGAATATATATATATATATTATTTTTTTTATTTACTTATTTTTTTTTCTTTTCTTTTCTCTTGTGATTCATCAACTCTTTATAATCCTTCCTAGTCAAGACCTTCTGCCTCAACAATTCGTCGCACATGCTCACTATCTCGTTATCCACTCCAGTGTTACCAGTCTCTCTGCTAGCCATCAACAAACAATCTCAATCTCTCCGACAAGGCATTGGGATCACGCGGAAGAAATATCGTATCGGTCATTCCCTTTCCAATCAGCGATTCCACGAAACTCTTATTCTCATCCCATATCTCTTTCACCAAGTTCTTCCACTTGTAACCTCCCCTATCCTTTGGTCTCATCTCTTTGGGATTGTTGTTATTCTTCATTGTGTGGGTCTGAGTCAGAATGTGTCCGTAATTGCCGTAATCCTCATCGGTGTAATCTCCGTGTCCCTGGTGAGCGAGCAGAGTATTCAGTCTCTTGGTCAATTCGTACCTGTTCGGACCGACGATCAAATAGCCATCTTCAAACGACACTTCTGTGTTACCCATGAAAGTTTTATCGCCATCGTGATGAAATCCGTACATCAGATCTTTCACGATTCCACTATCATTGTCAAATCTGACGCTACTTCGATTGGTCTCCTCGATTCCCATCGGAGTGTGTTCGGACAAAGTTCTCGGCACAAAAATCTCGGGAAACGAAGACAGCCTCTGAGAACCTTCTTTTATGGGTCTCAATTCCTCGATGATCTCTTTCCTGGCTCGTTCCTGAACCTCGGTGACAGGTCTGAACAACTTGGTCGTCTCTCATCTCAATGTCGTCTCTCCCAATCACCTGGCCCTATCCTGCACCTGAATATTCTCCTTACTCCGTATTAATTTGTGAACCTGCTCGTCCCTTCGCTTCGAATCTCCGATGTGTAGAAACATTGTTTTATTTATTTGATTTTTTTTTTTCTTTTTCTTTAATGATAAAAACAGTTATTTTTTTTTGTATTCTTATTTTTTTTTAATGTTGCTTTAAATATATATATATATATATATATTTATTTTTTAAAGAAAAGAAATCAATTTTTTATTTTTTAAAACAATTTTATCATCATCCATCTCACAACTCATAATACACACATGCATTTTCAATCGCGATCCATACATCCATTCCAGATCGTGCCGTCGAGCTAATTCATTATTTTTTAGACTCAGACGTGTGATCTCTCTATATACCAAACCCAATTTACCACCAAACGTTCCAGCCCACTTTATAAATTCACCAGTCAAATCAGAATATTTTTTTCCTATGGGAATCAACATTCGATCGCGTATTTTCAATATACGACCTCAAAAAAAGAGCATGTACTTTCGGAATTTTTGCCAAGGGAAATCTCAGTGCTGTCTCAGTCACAATCGTGCAAAAACCCCTTCTGGAAAATTCGAAAAAATTCACCCCGATTGCAAAGTTGATGTTACATTATGAAAAAGTTAATTTTTCACCAAGGTTTGTGTCAAATTTTTTTAAAAAGTGAATTTTTCAAATCAGAGAATTTTTAGGCATTTTTAACAAATTCCTCGAAAGTGGGCCAGAAAATGATCAAATTTTTAACATTTTCTGGAAAAACCCAGGGTTTTTCGGGCAAAAACTTAATTATTTGTGGGAAAACCCAATATTTTTCCAAGAAAATCAACTTTTTTACCAGAAAAATTAAGGTTTTTCTAAAAATAACTCAATTTTCCAGCTCATCTATCTTTCCAGCACAGCAAGATGAAAGTGTGCTGGCACTCTCAGATATACACTACTCTATAAACATGCAGAAACACTGTCTGTCTCAGAAATTCTTTGATGGATCACAAGATATTTTATTCAAATAAATAACAGAACTTTATTCCATAACCTATATGCAATTAACAGGTCAAATTTGTGCAGAAGGAATGGTAAATGGTTTGGTGTTTGCAAATCCAATGCAATTAACAGGATTTTTCATTTACGAGATATTCAATTAAGTGAGATCTACTGTATCGGAGTACTTTAGAAATGATGTATCCATAAGTGGTAGACAAAGAATTAATGAACAAATACTATTGGTAAGTTGGCAACTGTAAGAGAATGTTGGACCTTCAATCAAAATCGGTTGACCAATGATTAGCAGATCTCCAACATAAGTTTGTGCCAGGGTGTGATATGCATCAAAGTATAACTGTTGAGTTACTGGTGGTTGTGAACTACAATTTGCAACAAATATGAAAATAAATGTACCTGGTATGTGTCACTGAAACATTTTATTCACTTTACTGGTTTACCCACTGAATACAGATCTCAAAATATCAAAATTTCAAGAAGCAAATATTTCCCATAATGCAACTTGAAATTTAAGCAATACAATCTTGACGTGCTCTGTCAAACAAGAATGAATTGGCTAAATTCCTAATTCCTAGTTGCATTATGGAAAAAATTGCTGCTTCAAATTTTTGTATTTTGACATCAGTGCAGAGAGGCTTAAGTGAAGGAAGCACACATTTGCGCTCTAGTGGAATGTGTCGGGACCGAAATTAATAGACTTCATACTCTGTGGATGTGCTTTATATTCAGTAACAACTGCAAATATAACTTTCATATGAACTTGTTTTGACACTCAATTTGAAGTGTGCCACCAGATACTTGACATAAATTGTAACAAAACGATTCTTTATGAATTAAGTTTGACCTGTAGAAATAATTTAGCACTCTAACAATTAAGACATCATTATAAGTGTCTATGCTATCAGGTACCAATTTAGTTAACTGCACTAAAAAACATAATATGGCATTAGAGGATATTCGATTGGCTAAACTTTTGGAGTAAAAATGGCACTTGTGAGAAGTTATCAGGGCAGTGAACAGCAAGGTTGATGACGAAACAAACAAGAGACCCCATAAGACATGAAGTACAGATATCAAACAGTTTATTCCATGAATCTAAGTTATCAGCATTATAGTTTTGAAGGAATGAAGATAAAAAAAAAACAAGTAGCACATAGCCTAAACGGCCCCCTGATAGATTCACCCAAATGGCCCAGACGAAATGCTATTACCCATGAAATGTCCCATTCCACCCTATATATGCCTTTAAAGACACACTGTGCTGTCACAACATAGCTAAAACCACCAACTACCTCAGCATCTACAAAGAGTTGGAAGCGAAGATGTTCAAATATTTTCACACATGGATGAAGGTTTCCGATCTTGTATGGTCAGAGAAATATAGATACTTGACATTTCTCTGGAAGGCTTGTACCTTCAGAGGACATTTCTCTGTAAGGCTTGTACCTTCAGAGGCAATTGCCATAACAGAGAAGCAAGTTTATTTCAATTTTGTTGTTTTAAAAGTTTTTCATATTGCCATTAAGGTATACAGAAATCTGCACCAATGGACATGTGCCTGGACACTTCCCCCAACCTTCTCCACCACCCATTTTTTCTTGCAAAGTAAAGACATCTGCACCTTGCCCATTTTAAACACAGAGCATCTTTGCCCTGTGAATTTATAATTTTTTAAAACTATGAACTACTCCACTCACCCCCAAGTAATTTCCATAAGATATGAGTGTTTGACAAAACCCCTCAAGACAAAACCCCTCAAAGAAAATTTCGCAAAAGCCCTAAGACAAAATTGGAAAATCGTTCATGGAAAATGACAAAGGTGGTCACACCCTGGATCTATTGTCATTTTTGGGCGTATGCAAGCAACTTGAAATACATGACAGAACAATACACTATACTATGTATTCAAGTGACATCACTTGAATACCTTTGGTCCACTGAGACCATGCATTTATTGATTGAACAAAGGACCGGGTATAAGTAAGTTACAAACCTTGCAGTCAATACTTCATGAATTTGAACAAACTGTCCAGTGCTGTAACACCTCCATGCTACACAGCTTGATGTCATGGGACAGGTTGTTCAAATTTATGAAATACGTCCAGACTTCAGCTTTATTGGTAGATTGGTAACTTAGTATTACATACCTCAGTAAATACTCTCATTTTTACTTCTTGACATTCTTAGACGTCCTGAAAATGCACAAATACAGCCACGGGTAACGTTTCATCTTATAGAACCCCCAGCTCTCATCCATGTCCAACCCAAGGGGATCAGTGATGTTCAACTGGCAGAAACTTTGCTTTGTCTTCAATCAATCAAAATGGTTTCACGTGCCAAAGTCATGCTGGAGCAGTGTGGACAAGCCACTTTCAACCCTCTTTGGCTGTATAATTTGGCATCATGCGTGCGTTCAGAAAAGGAGGGAAGTGTCAGGTGTCTTAGGAGAGTTTTCTCATGTAGCAGAGGAAGGTTTGGTCACAGATTTTTTGCACCTGGAGTAATCTTCTAATACTGTTTTAGGATCGATTTACTGTAGTGAGTACATGTACTGACAAATTTGATGTATTGGTTGATGGTGCCGATAAAGTCTAATTTGAGATTGCCAAATTTCACGATGACATTCTGATCCAGTGCTATGATGAAATCACCCTATGTCATGCCATTGATGTCTTGTTCTCCTTCTTCCCCAGAGTGAGAGGATGCGGATCACTTGGAGCCGGAGCTGTGGATTGATTGGTCTAAGCTGATAGGAGATCCAGGGCCACATTGGTTAATTTCCATCTCCCCTGCTGAGTGCCTCTGCTCCTCCCTGCCCTCCAGCTTTATGGTGAGAAGATGCGAATTGGCATGGGGGTGTTGGGGTGTGTGAGGGTTGGTGGTGGAGGTGGATTGATGGTTGTCTCCCTCTCCTTCTCCCGTTTCTCTGCCTCAGCTCTTCTCCTTTCAAGCCACGCTTCCATTCAACTGGCATCCCGGCATCTGGCTGAGAGTATCTTCTTCTTCTTTGTCTCTGTCTTTGCACCCTTTTCTCAAAAAGCACTGCACTACCCTTGAAAGGTTTTTATTTGAATTTGATGGTTTGTTGAATGCAGCCCCCATCAACAAATGTAGGAATTAAGCCTTGCAGCATTTAAACCCTCCAGTTAAAAAGTACAGACTTGGAACTATTCCCCCCAGTAGAAGTTTGAAGGAGGATTAAATCCCCCCAAAGACAAAACAAGGGTCAGAACTAATCCCCCTCATTCAGATTTTGGATATGGAGAAAATCCCCCAAAGAAAAATAATAACTGCAAATGCATTCTTTAAAAGAGAATGATTAAGATAGGTGAAGGTGACATTTCATTTTAATGAAAAGATCTTACTGGAGTAACTCACTTTTATTCTTGATCTATTTGTAAACATGATACAAAAAGTCAAAAGCATCAAGTAATTATGTTTTACATTGAATACATGTATTGCATTTCCAATTGTCTTAAGAAACTGCTTAATGTCCCTTTCTCCATTTTTATACTGTTCACACAAAGTACAAAGTCTCTTCTGAAGTTTTTTAGTGTCTCTATGGACTTTCTAAATTCTTTGGTGCTGGCTCCCTTCTCTGTAGACACATTATTTCTGTTCATGAATTTAAATGGTTGTAGTTCCTTTATGTGTCAAACTTTTTCGTTTTGAACATACCCAGTGTATGGACTCTTTCTGTTATTTTTTAACAGTATAAGAATCGATGCACAACACCTCGCCCAAATACAACTCGTCTAAGCGACAATTTGTCTACACGACAAAATGCCAAAGGCGACAACTGGCTAATGAGTCAATACGTCTAACACACTGTTCGTTTGAGCGATGGTTCATCTAACGACAGGGATCACAGTGGCGTTGCGGTAACCGGTTCTCGTCAGATCACCGAAGTTAAGCAACATCAAGCTCGGTGAATCCTTGGATGGATGACCGTCTGAGCGATTGATTCGGACACCCGTGTTGTGTCCTTGGGCAAGGCACTTCACCCCACTTGTACACATGGGGGCACGATGGCGCCATGTACTAAGGCATACTGCATGTTGATGGTGCGCACGTCTTCAACCAATCTAACCCTGCCTGTGCTGCAGTGTGGAGTTACGATGTTGGGGAGCTGGCAGCTGCTGATCGTTGCTCGGTGGTTCTCTCCGTGTACTCCGGCTTCCTCCACCTGTAAAACTGTCAGTGACACGATATGACCCTGGCTAAAGTGTCGTTAAACCCTAATAAATAAATAAATTTAAATAAATAAATCTAAAGACAAATTGTCAACACGGCAACAGGCCTAAAACAAAGACATCTCTCTCAGAATATGTGGAGGAATATTCAAAGAGTGGGGCTGCATGTGCGATATATGGAGAACATTGAATTCCAGTTGAAGATGCGAATGTTTGCAACAACAGCATTTGTTCTGGTTGATGAGATGAAGTCTGCATTCCTGGAGGTCTGGCAACTCTATGATGATGACAAAGCAGAAGAGGTGGGTGACTATTTTGAAAATACATACACAGGAAGATACAGGATGAAGGAGAGTGTAGTTGATGGGGAAATGAAAGTGGTCCCGCAAAGAAAGAATCCTGCATTCAAACTACAAACATGGAATGTCTGCGAGCGTGCTGTTAACGAGGAACCAAGGACAACAAACCACTTAGAGGGTTGGCATACGCGATTCCACCAGATGATTGGCAAGCCGCAACCCAACATATATGAGTTTATTGTTAAATTAAAGGAGAAACATTCTTACACTGAAGGACTCATTCAACAAATTTTAGGTGGCGCAGCCATCACAACCCAAAGAAAACAATAAATTATCTATAACCAAAAAATCGCGAAAGTTATGAGTGAATACAGTGAAAGAATAAATAAATAAATATAATATAATGTTTTTTTCTCTGCCTACTTGTTTGTCTAAACTCATCTAAATTTCTGTAGTCCAATCAATCTGATACTTAACTCACAAAAAACTGCTATACGAAAGATTTTGCTTTTGAACGAAGCATATATGTCTAAATAACAACATACTAAAAATCCCAAAAATTCCCACCATGGGTAATTATGTTTTTGATGACTTATTTCTTCGCGAGGAAATAAAAATAGTCAAATTATACCCCAACCGCCAAGAAATTGATATACACATGTTTGTATTGTTTTGGGACAGGAATCAGTATGCAAAATAACATATGAAAAATGATCAGTAATCCCATCATGGGAAAATGGTTATTTTGGGGTGAAAACATTGAAAAATTCAATAAAATCAGCAAAACTTTGCATTTGCTCAATACTCATTAAAAGAGTTCAAACAACAATAATTTCCATCGTACTTAGATCAAAATGACCGTTTACAATATTATACCCGAAATCCCAATTACTGAACACAAGAAAATGTGTAATTTTGGGGTGAAAATTGTGAAAAAGTAAATAATACGTACGAAAATTAGAATTTCATCACTACTCATTCAAATAATTTCAAGCACAAACACTGTCATCGTATTATTATACACGAAATCAGTACATAACCTGTCTTAACTGGTTGAGGGCTACATTATTTTTTGTGATCTGAATTTGTTCATCAAAATTTGTTTTATTACAAATTACTGAAGAGTACCTAAAGGCACTCTTCAATAATTTGTGATAAAACAAATTTATAGAAACAAAATGTTATTTGCATTTGACTGAATATGAAACACAAGCAAGGAAAATGTTGGCTTTTGTGCTGGTACCCTTATTATTTTTGAAAGCCCTGATAGAGGCTTCTTGCACTCAACCAGTTAAACTCCAAATATATGGTAGCATGATAAAGCTGTCAGTGACACTGATGTTCAACTTGTCCATGAAGGGACTAAACTAAATAGAAAACTTCAGTAATGCCAACTCATTTAATCAGGTTTCTACAGAAAAATACTTCACACCAAAGCTACATATGAAATCTGAAAAAGATCGGGTGAGGGATGTTACCTGTAGGGTGTACTAATGGAATTGTAGACAATTTATGTGCCAAATCCAAGATGGCAGCTGGTGGCCATGTTTTTCAATGAAATTCAAAAACATTTTCGATAGCTCCCATCTAGACATCACACCAAAGCTACATATGGAATTTGCGAAAGATCGGGTGAGAGATGTGTCTTGTAGGCTGTGTCAATGGAATTGTTGACAATTCAAATGCCAATTCTAAGATGGCCACTTGCGGCCATGTTTTTCAATAAAATTTGGAAAAAATCAATAGCTCCCATCTAGACATTACCCGAAAGCCACATGAATTTGGAACTGATTGGGTGAGAGATGCAGCCTGTAGGGTGTGCCAATGGAATTTTGACAATTTATGTGCCAAATTCAATATGCCTGCTGGCAGCCATGATTTCAAACGAATTTCAGAAAAATTTTAATAGCTCCATCTAAACATCACACCAAAGCTACAAAGGAAATTTGAAAAAGATTGGGTGAGAGATGCGGTCTGTAGGGTGTGCCAATAGAATTGTTGACAATTTATATGCCAAATCTGAGATGGCCACTGTCAGCCATGTTTTTCAACAAAAATTCGGAATAATTTGATAGCTCTCATCTAGGCATTACTCTGAGGCCACGTATGTTATTTGGATCTGATCGGGTGAGAGCTGTGGCCTGTAAGATGTGCTAAAGGAATTGTGGATGGACAAAGAAACGTATAGACATACGTACGGATGGATGAGGGATAGCAACCCATTCCAATAGCTCATTCTTGACATTGTCAAGTTGAGCAAAAAAATGTGATTTTGGGGGTAATTATGTTTTAAAAACTACTGTTATATGTCAGTGTCATATTAAATAATAAATATAAAATAATAACTGCTGCAATGTCAATGCAGATAATCTGGAGATCTGATAGATGGTTCTGCCACAATGATAAATCAGATTTCCAGATTATCTGCATTGATATTGCCACAGTTATTATTTTCCTGGCATTTCCCACAAGCTTTTGAGCAGGTGAGTCTGGGTTTTTTTCAACTACACTTTGACGTCTCACAACCTGCGGCACAGTTACATCTTTTCATCTTTAGTAAGGACTTTAGGACTGGTTATTTTGATCTAATTACCATGGAAATGATTGTTGTTTGAACTCTTTTAATGAGTACTGAGCAAATTCCAACTTTCACCGATTTTATTGAATTTTTCAATGTTTTTCCTACAAAAAAAAAAATTCCCATGTTGGAATTAATGGGGATTTTTAATATGTTATTTTGTATTCTAATTCCTGCCCCAAAACAATACAAACATTTGTAAAGCAATTTCTTGGGGGTTGTGGTATAATTTGACTTGACGTACTGGGCCAGTTGTCTGTTGTCTTTTGACAATATGTCACTTAGACAATTTGTCTGTTAGACAAAGTGTTGCAGTAGACAAAATGTCGCATTTGACCAGATGTCCCGTAGACAAAGTTTCATTAGACCAATTGTCTGTAGACCAGTGGTCATGAACCCATGAGGATACCCATCATGAATTAGTTTTCTTCCTCTCTTAACACTTTTTATCAACTCCATTTTACTATTTGATGCTACCTGAGAATACCTGGAGTTTTATAGGATTTCCTGTGTGTCAAGATAATACTTACACAATGGGTTTACAGATTTCTTAATAAATAGAAAAATTAAGCTTTGTAAATGGCCTCATATCATAACTAATCTTTATTCCAGCGTGTTAGTAGGCTTCTAAAAACCCCATTAATTAGATAAACACTCTACAATTGATATGTTTCCTAAAACAATACTGTTGACAAGTCAGAGTGGCTGCATTATGTATTCTATGTCTCAGTTTTATTAGGGGATTATGTACAGTCATAATTTTCTGTTTGGGGGAATTATTCCTCTTACAAACATCTAGTGGGGGATTTTCTCCGACTTTAATTTTCTGAGGGGGGGGGGGGGATTAAATCCACATCCAAAATTAGAGTGGGAGGAAAACTTCTACCAATGCAGTTTTGAACTGGGGGGATTAGTTATGGGGGGATAATTCTGTATGCACCCATCAACACGGCCAATCCAGTTGATAGGTGTTTTGCGTTCAGCACCATCAAAGTCTAGGAAATCTATCACTTATTTGGTGTGAACAAATTAGGAGCAATCACAGGTGCATCTGATCATTTGAAGAACCATGTGTTCAATGATGATTAGAATGCTACTTTGTTTACAAGAAATGGTAAGTGTTCTCAACCGCGACAACTCATGTGGTTTGCCTAAATGTTAATCTCCTTCCCACTGATGCAAAATTCCAGATCTATGTCAAACAAGATTGATTGGTTAAATTCCTAGTTGATGTTTGGGAAATATTTTCAGCTTGAAATTTTGACATCAGTGCAAAGAGAGATATATTCATTGTTAAGAGTGAAGGGTATTACTTTAGCTATTGATGACCTCGCATTATCCATAGACTGCCCATACAGTAATTAGTATAACAAAAGATGTGTGTTCAGCTGTGTAAATACCCCAAAGGCTATATTTATTGCTAGTATACAGTTTAGTGTACAGAATTTTCAACTGTCTTATTTTGTTAAAGTTACTCAAGATTGTTATTTAATTCCTAAAAAATGAAAAATATATGCAATACTACATCAAACAAGAGGCCCGTCAAAGTTATAATTTGGGCTCCCACAGGGAGCCCAAATATGAACCCAGGGACTTGGCTTGAACAAACTTGAATCTCACCTCCGTAAGGATGCTGTATACCAAATATCAAAAGATTCTGGCTACTGGATCTGAAGAAAAATATTTTTAAAGAAAATTCCTCATATTGAACTAAGTTATAATTCAGGCTCCCACAGGGAGCCCAAATATGAACCCAGGGACTTGGCTTGAACGAACTTGAATCTCACCCCCAAGGGTGCTGCATACCAAATATCAAAAGATTCTGATGGGTGGATCGGAAGAAGAATATTTTTAAAAATACTCTCATATTGCACTAATCTGAACATAGAGAGCCCAAATATGGACCCTGGGATTTGATTTCAACAAACATGTGAATGAACCTTCCAAAGATGTTATATGTGAAATATGAAAGCCTTTGGAGCAGTGGTATGGGGGAAGAAGATTCTTTAATGTTTTTCCCATTACTCACAGGGTCAAAAAATGATGACTCAGCATTTTTTCAAAAGTCCACAGAAAGTACCCTATGATAAAACCAATGGCAATTGTTTTGGCCCATTCCTTTCTTCTGTTCATAAGGAAGCTTCACACAAAATAAAAATTCTTAGTGCTGTGTAGTTTTGGAGATATGGGTGTTTTAATTTTTTTCTATTTTTAGGTCCTGCAGTTCCCATGGGGGTGACGGGAAAATTTTGGGGGGCATAAATTAGGTACTTCTGTCCCCATAAGCCCTCATATCAAATTTGGTTCAAATCGGCCTCTCAGTTCAGAAAAGAGAAATTTTGGTACAATTTGGCTCCAACAGGAAGTCCAAATATGAACCCAGGGACTTGGCTTTAACCCCCCCCCCCTCCCAAGGACACTGTATACCAAATATCAAAAGATTCTGACTGGTGGATGTGAAGAAGAAAAGATTTTTAAACTAAGTTATAATTCATGCTCCCACAGTGAGCCCAAATATGGACCCAGGGATTTGATTTCAATAAACACGTGAAACAATCTTCCAAAGATGTTATATGTGAAATTTGTAAGCTTTTGGGGCAGTGGTTTGGGAGAAGAAGAGTCTTATATGTTTTTCCCATTAAAAATAGTGTTAAAAAAATGCTGACTCCGCACTTTTTCCAAATCAGGAAAAAGTGCCCTATGATAAAACCGATAGGAACTTTTTTGGAGCATTCCATTCTGTTGATCCTAAGGAAGCTTCACACCAAATAAGAATTCTCAGTGCCATGCAGTTTTGGAGATACAGGCGTTTTAAATTTA